>JAZKJV010004843.1:0-600000 GCA_037367405.1 Ottelia alismoides
TTTTATATTTTCTTTTTCAATAAATAGAAGATACACACAATGTAAGAAAAGAGAATGATAACGTATTTATAAAACAACTAAAAATAAGTAAACACCAGTAGATAAAATGTTTTCGGTCTTTTTATAATTCTATAATGTTGTTGTGATTTTTCTAGGTTTTTCCTAATTTTCTTGGTATTTTTAAAGTAAAAAATACTGAAAACAGTGGAGAAAATCAAGTTCTGAAACTAAAATGGAGAAATAAAATGGAAAACAATAACAAAAATTCTCCAAATTAATTTTCACTTAAAGTAAATGAAACTAAGAAAATTCAGAGATAAAGTTTGTATTTTTAGGATTTTTGTAGAATTTTTAATATTTTTATAAAGGTTTTTGGGGTTTTGTGCTTTTTATGAGTTTTCTTTTGTATTTTTCTAATGATTTTTGGATTGAAGTTAAAACACACTAAAATATGCAAAATATATTTTTTTGGGATTTTTCTGATGTGTTTTTTTATTTTTTATAGATTTTTATAATGCAAATAGTGCACAAAGTGCAAGTTTTTCAATTTTTATAAATAATAAAATGCAATGAAAATGGAAAATAAAAATATGTCGTGTAAATGCAATGTAGCAGGAGCTTAAATTGATTTTTGGAGGATTTTTGGAGTTTTATAGATGCATGCAAAAATTACTAGAAACATAAGGAAACTACACATGGCCAGGGGTATATTTGTAATTATATTAAAATGCGAGGGCCTGCGTGCAATATTCCAACAAATTTAATAACTGAATAGAATAGTTGCTGGACTAAATATTAAAAGCAAGAGTTACAAGGTTATGCCTGCAAAATTCCCAGGAGGCACGCGCGTGAGCACGTGCAACTAGGAAGGACTATTCTACAAATATAAGAAGTTTAAGGGCGTTTCGGCAACTATTACAAAAATATAAAACAGCAATGGAAAGTTTATATGCTCAACTTTAAATACAAAAACGCATGGGGAAAAACTTGCAAAATTCCCACATGCCTTGGCGGATCGCACGGTTGAAATGAGGCCACTTAACACGTGTCAGCACAGGGCAGGCCGATACCGCTTCGCCACAGACGATGAGAGTGGGATCAACGGTCCAGGAGAGACTTGATCCAAGGGCAACTGCGAGTTCTGGGGGGCCTTGATGATTGAACGGTCGGGAACTGGTCAGGAAGAACAACACAAAAACTCGGGAAATCCGAGCTTCGAGCCGTGCTCCTGACCGATTCCGGCCACCTGGGGAGCACGGAGAGGGTCCCCTGAGGTCCGACGGTGATGCTCAGTCGGTTGGAGGGAGCCAAAATGAGCGGAGGAGGGCCATAGGACCACCGCGACGTCGAAGATGAGGGGAGCCCCAGGAACCTCCGGCTGCTCGCAAAAGCTCCAACCCACGCTCGTTCAAATCGTCGTACCTTCAAAAAAATGGTGAAGAGGGTCGCGGGCAAATTGTCGCGACCCTCCTAAGGGTGGAAGGTGTGGAGAACAGCTGAGACAGGTGCTCACCGGAGTAAACTCCGATGAGATGATGGCATCGGCGAATGACTGGGTGATAAGCGAAATCGGAAGTGGGGAGTGGATGCTACGGATATTGGGAAGAAAACATGCAAGAAAATAGAATAAAATAACAAACCTCAAGCCCAAAGAAGGGGCGAGATGGGTACCTCACGGCATACACCGGAGATGGGGTTGGAGCCACTTCTTGGCCTCTCCAACCGCCGCGCAACTCGGCCGGAGGCTCGCCTGTCACGCTCGCCGGTCCAGGGCACAAGTCGGAGAGGCAGGGTTTGGTCAAAAGAGGGTTCAAGGAGCCCTGGAGGAGAAGATGGGTTTTTGAATGAATGGTCGAGTGTTGTGATGGACGAGGTGATAACGGGTGGTGCGATGATCCAACGCTCGAGGAGAGCTAAGGGCGGGTAAGGTGGTTCCACGAGGAACAAAAGTTCTGAAGACATCGACAAGAGATGGTGCAAGGCGCGCTCTCCAAAATTTGGAGAAGATGCCAAAAAAAATCATAGCCTGACAGACGCCAGACCTCGGTCAGAGTGTTGACCGAGGTCAACCAAGGGAGGGCTCTGGTTTGTCCACGTGGACCAACCAGAAAATACCTTGGATAAAAAGTCTTATTAATTATTTTAAAATAATAAATGAATTTAATAATTTTTGGTTATTAAATAAAAAAAGTTTATTATTTTATGAACTATTTTATTATGATTTTTAATTATTTTTACGGGGTGTATAATTACAAGTTACCATTTATACCCCTTATAGGTATATACATCTATATATTTTAATCTTTTATTTTCTTTTGTGAATTTAATTTATTTATTTTTGTTTATTATTTTATAAATTTATAAAATATTTTTATACATTTAATTATATTTTTATTTTATTTTTTTGATATATTTTGTATAGTTAATAAAATATAAGTATGTATTATATAGGTATATTTATAGGTATAATACCTATGTATTTTATATACATGTATTTTATTTAGAGTTTTATTTAGGTTTTTCTTCTGAATTTAATATACAACTATATTATAAGTAATATTTACAAAATTTTAAAAATATAAAATTATAAAAATAATGAATAAATATAAATTGAATATTTTAATCTGTACAAGTATACAATAGGGGTCCAAAACTCAACTTTCAAATCGTAGTTCCGCCAAATGCGAAACCACCGCCAATAAATAGCTTATGTTTAACTATATAAATTAAAGGTGAGTTTGCTGCATTTGGAGTTTTCATTTGTGAGATATGGGTTTGGGAAGTTGGGATTCTGGATTTTTATTTAGACCATAACTTTTTATCTGTACATTATTTTCAAGTGAAATCAATTTTGTATTTTTGTATATTTAATTATCTACAACTTCCATGTACAAAGTTTCTTTATTTGATCTATAAAAAGTGGAACCAAAAATATATCCCAAAATTGATAAAGAATGAATGCAAAATATAGGTGTTTATACTGTATTCTGGCCCTTACCTCCCCCTACTTTATTCCTTGTCGACCTAGTCATCGAGATGCCTAGGTCTCGGGGTTTTGGGTCATAGAATATTTACAATATTTTATTCTTTTTCTTTTCTTTTCTTTATTCTATAATTTTGGCTTTAAAAATCGCATTTATACAATAATTACACAATGATGCATGAATGCTAAAATGCCTAATTTAAGCCTATTTACACGCATTTACTAGGGTTTTTAAGGCCAAACTGATAGAATAAAGATGATGAAACGTAGATTCATCATCCCCCTATACTTGCCTTTGCTAGTCCCTAGCAAACACTTATGCAATAAGTGCAAAAAGAAAATAAAGAAAAGAAAAAGAAGAACTTGGATTTAGTTTAATGATCAAACTTGTCTTCACAAAATCAAAGTTTGGAGCTTAAGTCTGACCTTTGGAATTTTAGTGCAGGTGGAACCTTAACAAGAACCGAATCTGAAATCCAACAGTCCCTAAGAATCCCAAAACTCTGTTCAAGTCTCCTCAATAGCCAGGTCAGAAATATCTCAACTCATACGCAAACTCTTACGACTATGAATCTAACTCGTACAGTGTAAGTGATAGTAGCTCTCCCCAACTAGAATGGCAAAGATACTGACTTCTCCAGTACGACACCCCAATGATTCCCCAATCCAATAACTCCATCCCCGAGGAGCGGGGTATTCCCTTCTAAGTTCAAGTGGCAACCAGCTTAAGAGGAGGGGGTGAAGAGAATAATGGACGGTAGCCAGTGTAGCTACCTATCCTAGGAGGCAAGACCGGTGTAGTCAAGTCATCGAGCTGCAGACTCACATATTTGACTTTGAAACTCAAGCTTGCTTATTGGCTTTACAACATTTGTACATACTTTGCAGTCTTTTATTTTTGTACATTCCTGAACTCTTTTTTTTAATACTATTCACAACAGCATTTACATAAGGAGTTTTTCCTCTTGAGCCAGTAGACTATCCCTCTTTTGAAGCTTTATTGCAACCCACACTCTCCTGTCTTTAGACTTCCTCATCACTGGATGGGTTGGGGTGCACTTCCCTCCATAGAGGAGGACAAGTGTTTCCACTTGTGTGCGTCTCATACCAACAAATCCAATCCCCTCACCACCCCAACTGAGTTGAGCCATGTGAAAGGTGCAGGTGTCCAGGTTAGGTCATTATCAACAAGAGTCGTGCGTTTGCTCCGAAATACTCTACTTAAGCAATCAAGAATCCATTGAACCAAGTCTCATGATCCTCAAAGAATTAAGTCAACTAGACCTGAAGTACCTCAAACCCAGTTCCTATAAGGTTCCAGTTATTAGGTAGATTTTAAGGTCCAATCAAGCTCCAATCTCCGGATTTTATTTAGACTTGTTCAACTATCAAACTCAATCCGAAAAATGCTCATGCTATGCGAATGATATGCAGAATGCAGAAAATATTTTAGTGATGCAATTTTCAAGATTTTGAACTTTTTATAGAGTTTTGAAAAGATGATGATGCATATGCAATTTTTTGTATTTTTCAAATATTTTTCACATGTTTTTGGATTTTATTTTTGCAAATGTTTTTGGGATTTTTGAAAACAAAAAGATTTTGGATAAAAACTAGGTTAAAAATATGTACATGGGAGTGCTTCTTCTATTTACAAGAAGTGGATTTTAAGAATTTACAGGGATAAGTGCTCTCTTTTATACATATATACAGATAGTGAATTTTGGTGTGATGTGTCTATTCCTCAAATTTATTTGACACAGGTTTTTCAAGCAAGTTTTTTTGAAAACTATAGTCCAAAATAATTTTTACAAACAATTTTACAAACATATACACACATTTGAAAATCATTTTGCAAAGATTTTCAAATAGTATAGATAGATTTTTCAACTATTTGTGCAACCATTTTTTAAACCATTTGCAAATCATTTTTCAAACATTTTATTTCACACAAAGAAAATAAACTTTACAAACAAAATATTTTTACAAAGGTTGAAAACATGTAACAAAACATTTTCCAAATAGTTTTCAAAAGATTTTTCACGAATATTTTCAAACTATTTTTCAAACATTTTGCAAAAAATATTTTCACCTGATTTATTAGTCAGTAAAATAAAAAGAATTTGAGGAATGGTAACATCTTTTTATTACGGTTTGTAATGAATTTTAAAGAATAATTAGCCATATTTATTGAGAAAATACGAAAGTACGAGTTATGGCTAAAGTATATACGTAGTATATACGACCCCCCTATACTTAGCTTGAGCTATGTCCTCATAGATCGGAGAGAAAAGAGAATACATAACTCGTACTAAGTATAGGCAGATCTAAAGAATAAATAAATGATCGAATCAATGGGATGTTGACCGTCCCCGCTGTACTTAGGATCAAATAATCCTAAGTATAGCAGACTGTACACAAAGTAGGGAGGGTCAAGGGTGGGAATGAACAGATCGTACTCAGATTGTCTCCCCCTATACTTAGGGTAAGATATCCCTAAGTATAGATAAGAAGAGGAGACAATGGAGAGGATCGAAAAGAATAGAACAACTCAGGATGCACACCCCCCTATACTTAGGACAAAGTACGTCCTATGTTTGGAAAACTGTCTACAAGAGGCGACACCTTTTCGGTAGATGAAGAAGATAGAGAAGGAAAAGAAGAAAAGAAGAAAAAGGATCTGAAGATGGATGAAGAGATCGTGAGGATGTACACACCACTCCCCCTATACTTAGGGTAAAGGAAGCCCTAAGTATAGGCAACAACAGGAGTGATGACACGAAACGAAGAAAGAACACTCGGCTCGTCCACCCCCCTATACTTAGGACAAAGTACGTCCTAAGCAAGGCAAACACAAGGATGGGTGGATGAGCAAAACGGAAGAAGGACGAAGATGAACAGAAGAGGATATACAACAGAAGTGGATGTACACATGATCAATAAGGTTGAAAGCAAACCATCTTACGGGACCGTTGAGGAATAGATCTGGTATGGTGCATGTCGACATCGGGTCCACAGTGGACGGAAGCCGAATAGGGTCGACACGGTGAAAATCCTTAGGGGCCCTAGGGTGTAAAGGCACGGATGGGTGAATGGAAGAAGTGTGGTCAGGTCTGGCCTTGGGAATCTCGCTGGTATCATCGTGGAATGGGATGAACTCATCATCATCGGAAGTAGTGTAGTCAATATCGTCCTGCGAGGTCTCGTCCTGGTCAAAACCAAAAGGCGCGAATTCATCAGTGGAAGTAGTCGAACTCTGTTCGTCCTCTATAATCTCAACCGGATCATCTTTCTCATCAAAAGGCCCAAATTCCTGAATAAAAGCAATCAAATCGAATTCGACCTTTTCAGTCTTATCTGTATCCAAATGAACAGGAGCGGACCCATCAGTGAAAGTAGTCGAAACATGTCTGTCCTGTCTAGTATCCGATTCTGCCCTCCGCTCAATGGTGTTAATCACGTAAATCCCGCGGATGTCATCAACACAACGCCATGTCCCAGAAGAAGGAACTCCGAGGTCCATGCTTTCCGAGTCTTCCTCAACAGGGAGGAATTCTCAGGTCTCAGTGGAATCAAATAAGCAACAAAACTCTCTGATAGTATCATTAAGGTCATGGTCCTCAAGGTCAGCCAAGATAGGTGTGGTCACATCAGCTGCAGGTCTCTGGTCAACGGTGGGTGCGGTGATCGACACTTTGCTCTCGTCAGCAGGACGGAAGCAAATCTCTCCTGATCCGTAATCAATAACGACCCTCGCAGAAGCGATGAATGGTCGTCCCAGGATGATTGGAGAGTGCTCCCCTGTGGAGGTCTCCATGGGCAATACGACAAAATCAACATGGTAGCTCATGCCCTGAATCGAGATGACGACGTTTTCTAGGATATCCTTTGGCCTCTTGATTGATCCATCAGCAAACTGAACGATCATCCTGGTTTTGTTGAGAGGCCCTGAGTGAAGAGACTATACCAACGAGAAGGGTATAATGCTAATCGAAGCACCACCGTCGAGGAGAGTGTGATCACAAGTATGGTCAGAGATGGTGCAGCTAATGAAAGGTGTGGCAGTGTTCCTCTTTTGAGGAATGGGACGGTGTGTGATGGCGTGGGCAGTGGCCATGGTCAAGATATGATGCTCAGATCTGCTCCTCCGCTTTCTCTTCTTGGGAAGAGGAGCAGATAAATCGGTCATGGCCTGCTGAAGTGGGGCACGGATGATCTCATGAATGGTGGCCACCACTTCAGGTTCAGTCAACATTGTTTTGAGTTTTTGGACTTCCTCCATACAAGGAAGGAAGTCGGAATCAGCATATACATGAGGCATGCCAAGAGCAGTCTGTACAGCGGCATCCTCGGGGTAAAAGGTGGGACCGGGTGTGGAAGGCTATGTGGTAAGGTTCTGGCAAGTGATACCTCTCCTCACAGTCTGACTCGATCATGTGTCTCCCGAAATCTTTTTGTATTTTTGAAATTTTCTCATTTTTTTGAATTTTGGGCGATTGCAATCTCTCATGGAAATCCTCAAATGAATCCAGATCCTTAAAGAATGGAGCGACATCCTTGTTCTTATTCAAACTGGTAAGATCATTGATTCTCGAATTCATATGCTCCATCATCTGATTCAAGGTCTCAAGTGTGGATATCATGAAAGGTAACTCCAAAATCTCCGGATCGGGTTTGTCGAATGTGGGCGGTGGGTGTGGACAAAAATCACATTCCGGATCAGGATACTTAAGGAAGAGCGAGTTGTCGAAATTTGTAGGAGATGGTGGTGGAAATTATTGGTGAAGGTCAAAGTCCGAATCTTGAAATAGTGGGTTGGTCGGATATGTACAAAAATCAGGAGCAAAGTCCTCTTGGAAAAATTGAGGTGGACCGACTGGAGCGGACAAGGGATCCGCAAAGTCTGGACAGAAAATGCTTCAGGGGTCCATCTCGAAAACAAAAGGAAAATGATCGGGAGAGCATAAACGTCAAGTCAAGAGAAGAGTGAAGAAAGGCGCAAATGCGTAGAGATGATCTAGAACACACACAAAACAATCACAGACAAAAATGGAAACAAGACAAGCCCTCAATTCACCTACTCAACTCGGTAGAGACCGAAAAGTCGGTCTTTTTATCTTGTCTGTTTTAGAGTTAGGTGAGAAGTCCAAAAGTTGCACAAACACTTAGGGGGCTGAAATGGGATTTGGGCACTATCCTTAGTGTGTGTGCGAGCAAGTAAAAGCGAAGATAATGAGGGGATTACTCACCCCAAGACAATATTTTTTCTTTTTGATCTTATTTAGGGTAAAGTAATATTAACAGTCCCAATTTTATTAATTATCACTTTTTTTTGGATTTTTAGTAAGAAATGCACGATCCTATCGGGGAGTCAATTCCACTTAGCACCTAGGTTGGCAAAATCAGAGGGAGAGTCAGAAAAGCAATGCAAGCGGCAATCGATGATGAATGCTAAAGAGAAATGCTCACCTTGCCTCCAGCACTCTACTTGCAAGGATGCTCAGCAGAATTGAAACCTATCTATATGCAAATGCAAGGTGACTAAATAGCCCTAAGTTTCAGAAATTGCTATTATCGTGAAGAACCACACGTCGGTCACCGATCCTCAATCCAAGAGTCCGGTCTAGGCTCACCCCTCCTCCTCTCGACAAATCGAGTTCAGGAGAAGCGCTTGGCAGGGTGGGCTCGCGGCACGACGGCTCGAAGACAATGAAGCGACTGTTTAAACTTTGATCTAAGTCGAAAGCGCGCTATAGGTACATGCAAATATATTAGGTGTTTGGACTTAATCTATCACAAGCAATCCTAAAACTAGGGGCTCAATCACACAAAAGAAATAAAATCGAAAATCGGAAAACAAAGTAAAAAAATGCGATGAAAGCTGATAAAAACGCGGTGAGCCCCCAAGTGAGCAATCACTTGGAAATTAGGCTTGAATGTCCAAGTGTTCGGATGTACCTGTATTATTACAAATATAAGGTCTCTCTCTCACTTAAATTACAAAAATAAATACAATAAAGAAATGGAATAGAATTGTCTTCAAAATCCTCTCCTTGCCCGCCTTCGTGCTAAGTCAAGTTGCCTCACGTGGGTGCGCAGGTACTCTTGGAAGAGAGATCCTCCCTCGATTCGCGTGGGGGGGGGGGTTAGACAATTCAAACAATGTATATCAAAAATACGGAAAATATAACAAGTAGAAATAAATGACGCGAAAGTAGACAAATAATCACAAACACAAACAAGAACCCAAACTACGCGTTGTTGCTCCTCGGCAACGACACCATTTGTTGAACGTGAAAATCGAGAGGTCGTGTCGGTTCACAGGGCAAACCAAGAGTCACTGAGTTGACCTCCAGCGAAATCCGCAATTCAAACAATAATTAACCCACAACAGATAAATCAAGCAATGAATGTAAATGTGCGAAGTTAAAATTTATTATAAATCTACAACGAAGATGTGCATAGGTGCTAGTATGTGTAGAGGTCGAACACATGGAGCAGACAGGTAGAACAGGGCAAAATGCTCAAAATGTGTGTGTGTGTGATCAAGTGTCTAACTATGCTATTTTTTGTGGGTTTTATAATTTTACTTTTTTTATTGAATTTTTAATTTTATATTTTTGTATTTTGATTTTTAATATTCTGATTTTATATTTCTTTTTGTATTTTATATTTTTATATTTTCTTTATCAATAAATAGAAGATATACACAATGTAAGA
The DNA here is from genome assembly GCA_037367405.1 of Ottelia alismoides. Lineage (NCBI taxonomy): Eukaryota > Viridiplantae > Streptophyta > Magnoliopsida > Alismatales > Hydrocharitaceae > Ottelia > Ottelia alismoides. The sequence goes on from JAZKJV010004843.1 coordinate 9,704, forward strand.
AAGAGAATGATAAGGTATTTATAAAAACAACTAAAAATAAGTAAAATTTAGGAGATAAATTGTTTTCGGTCTTTTTATAATGTTATAATGTTTTTGTGATTTTCTAGGTTTTTCCTAATTTTTGGTATTTTTAAAGTCAAACATACTGAAAACAGTGGAGAAAATCATGTTCTGAAACTAAAATGGAGAAATAAAATGGAAAACAGTAGCAAAAATTCTCCAAATTAATTTTCACTTAAAGATAATGAAACAAAGAAAAATCAGAGACAAAGTTTGTATTTTTTATTTTTGTAGAATTTTTAATATTTTTATAAAGGTTTTTGGGGTTTTGTGCTTTTTATGAGTTTTCTTTTGTATTTTTTAATGAATTTTGGATTGAAATACACTAAAATATGCAAAATATATTTTTTGGGATTTTTCTGATGTGTTTTATATTTTTTATGGATTTTATAATGCAAACAGTGCATAAAGTGTAAGTTTTTGAATTTTTATAAATAAAAAAATGCAATGAAAATGGAAAATAAAAATATGCCGTGCAAATGCAATGTAGCAGGAGCTTAAATTGATTTTTGGAGGATTTTTGGAGTTTTATAGATGCATGAAAAAATTACTAGAAACATAAGGAAACTACACACGGCCATGGGTATATTTGTAATTATATTAAAATGCGAGGGCCTGTGTGCAATATTCCAACAAAATTTATAAATGAATAAAATAATTGCTGGACTAAATATTAAAAGCAAGAGTTACGAGGTTATGCCTGCAAAATTCCCAGGTGGCACGTGCGTGAGAACGTGCACCTGGGAAGGACTGTTCTGCAAATATAAGAAGTTTAAGGGCATTTCGGCAATTATTACAAAAAATATAAAACGGCAATGGAAAGTTTATACGCTAAACTTTAAATACAAAAATGCATGGGGAAAAACTTGCAAAATTCCCACGTGCCCTGGCGGATCGCACAGCTGAAATGAGGCCACTTAACACGTGTCAGCACAGGGCCGACCGATACTGCTTCGCTACAGACGGCCCGGATTAGACGATGAGATTACGATCAACAGTCCATGAGAGACTTGATCCAAGGGCAGCTGCGAGTTTTGGGGGACCTCGATGATCGAGCGGCCGGGAACTGGTCAGGAAGAACAGCCTAAGAACTCGGGAAATCCGAGCTTTAAGCCATGCTCCTGACCGATTTCGGCCACCTGGGGAGCACGGAGAGGGTCCCCTGAGGTCCGGCGGTGATGCTCAGTCGGTTGGAGGGAGCCAAAATGAGCGGAGGAGGGTCGTAGGACCACCGCGACGTCGAAGACGAGGGGAGCCCCAGGAACCTCCGGTCGCTCGCAAAAGCTCCAACCCACGCTCGTTCAAATCGTCGTACCTGCAAAAAAAATGGTGAAGAGGGTCGCGGGCAAATTGCCGCGACCCTCCTACGGGCGGAAGGTGTGGAGAACGGCTGAGACAGGTGCTCACTGGAGTAAACTCCGGCGAGATGATGGCATCGACGAATGACTGGGTGATAAGCGAAATCGGAAGTGGGGAGTGGATGCTACGGATATGGGGAAGAAAAACATGCAAGAAAATAGAATAAGATAACAAACCTCAAGCCCAAAGAAGGGGCGAGATGGGTACCGCACGGCATACGCCGGAGATTGGGTTGGAGCAACTCCTTGGCCTCGCCAACCGCCGCGCAACTCGGCCGGAGGCTCGCCTGTCACGCTCGCCGGTCCAGGGCACAAGTCGGAGAGGCAGGGTTTGGTCAAAAGAGGGTTCAAGGAGCCCTGGAGGAGAAGATGGGTTTTTGAATGAATGGTCAAGTGGCGTGATAGACGAGGTGATAGCGGGTGGCGCGATGATCCAACGCTCGAGGAGAGCTAAGGGCGTGTAAGGTGGTTCCACGAGGAACAAATGTTCTGAAGACATCGACAACAGATGGTGCAAGGCGCGCTCTCCAAAATTTGGAGAAGATGCCAAAAAAACCATAGCCTGACAGACGCCAGACCTCGGTCAGAGTGTTGACCGAGGTCAACCAAGGGAGGGCTCTGGTTGGTCCACGTGGACCAACCAGAAAATACCTTAGATAAAAAGTCTTATTAATTCCTTTTAAAATAATAAATGCATTTATTAATTCTTGATTATTAAATAAAAAAGTTTATTATTTATTGAACTATTTTATTATGATTTTTTATTATTTTTACAAGGTGTATAATTACAAGTTACCATTTATACCCGTTATAGGTATATACATCTATATATTTTAATCTTTTTTTTTCTTTTGTGAATTTAATTTATATATTTTTGTTTATTATTTTATAAATTTATAAAATATTTTTATACATTTAATTATATTTTTATTTTATTTTTCAGATATATTTTGTACAGTTAATAAAATATAAGTATGTATTATATAGGTATATTTATAGGTATAATACCTATGTATTTTATATACATGTATTTTATTTTGAGTTTTATTTGGGGTTTTCTTCTGATTTTAATATACAACTATATTATAAGTAATATTTACAAAATTATAAAATTATAAAATTATAAAAATAATGAATAAATAATAAATTGAATATTTTAATCTGTACAAGTATACAATAGGGGTCCAAAACTCAACTTTCAAATCGTAGTTCCGCCAAATGCGAAACCACTACCATTAAATAGCTTATTTTTAACTATATACAATTAAAAGTGAGTTTGCTGCATTTGGAGTTTTCATTTGTGATATACGGGTCTGGGAAGTTGGGATTCTGGATTTTTATTTAGACCATAACTTTTTATCTGTACATTATTTTCGAGTGAAATCAATTTTGTATTTTTGTATATTTAATTATCTACAACATTCATGTAGAAAGTTTCTTTATTTGATGTATAAAAATTGGAACCAAAAATAGGTCCCAAAATGGATAAAGAATGAATGCAAAACATATGTGTTTATACTGTGTTCTTGCCCTTATCTCCCCCTACTTTATTCCTTGTCGACCTAGTCATCGAGATGCCTAGGTCTCAGGGTTTTGGGTCATAAAATATTTACAATATTTTATTCTTTTTCTTTTATTTTATTTATTCTATAATTTTGGCTTTAAAAACCGCATTTTATACAATAATTACACCATGATGCATGAATGCTAAAATGCCTAATTTAAGCCTATTTACACGCATTTACTAGGGTTTTTAAGGCCAAACTGATAGAATAAAAATGATGAAACGTAGATTCATCAGATAATATCGCTCATTTCCTCTTTTGATTGTTTTCGGTTTGTGTATCGTCTGCTCTCTCGCTTGTCCCTCACCTTTTGACCTTCTTCTCTATACTTAGGGATATTCTACCCTAACTATAGGGGGGACAAGCTGAGCCGTTGAGTGTGTACATTCTCTTGACCTCGATCATCTTCGATTTTGAGTCTGCTATCCTTAGGACTATTTTATCCTAAGTATAGAGGGGATGATTGATTTTTATTCATCATTCATTATTCTTTGAGTCATTGCAATATAGAATTCTTTTCATCAATCTATACTTAGCCCGAGTTATGTCTTCCTTTGTTGCTTCTTTGGTCACTATGAGGACATAGTTCATGCTAAGTATAGGAGGGTGTCGTATATATATTCTATATATACTTTAGAAGCCCTAACTCATACTTTTTTTTATTTTTAATAATGTGGCTCTCTAAAAGTATGGGTGTATATTTTCGGTTTCTAAAAGTCGCAAGAAAACTGCAAACGTGATTTATAAAAATTGTTTAAAAACTGTATATAAAAAATGTTGTAAAATACTTTGATAAAATTATTAAAGATTTGTGAATAAAATCCTTGTATAAACTCTTGTATAAAAGTCGTATAATCATGTATATAAAAATGTGTATAAAATACTTTGTAAAAAATAAGCATAATTCTTGTAAAAATCGGGTAAATTGAATTAATTTACTAACTCTTTAAAAAAGACCCTAAAAGTTGAAAAGTTTTATATTCAATAAAAAAATGCAAAAGTCTTTAAAAATCACTTAAAAAGTTTAATCCGAAAAATTCACTTCATAAAAAAATTTGTTGCATTCATTCACATTTTTCAGAACAAGTTTGATTCTTGAACCGAATGGATCTAAGTCCGAGAGATGGAGCTTGTTTTAGGCCTTAATCTACGTAGTTCTAAAGGGACTTTATTAGGAACTAGAATTGAGACTCTTCAGGTCTTTTAGAATTATCTCTTTTGGTTCCATGATACCATGTTCGTTATTCAACTTGAAAGTACCTAAGTAGGACACCTGGTGTCATCCGTTTAACTCTTCTCCATTTGAACCAATTTTGAGCTCATGCACTCTGCACTTACTCGACTTGCATGGGGCTGCAAAGGACAGTCCATTTCGATGGTGTGTTTCCATCCTTGTCTAGTGGCGCTGACGTCTAATATGGGAGAGATTGGGGTTAAAATAAAGCTTCGGATGAGGGAAGGATATGCTGGTACAGTTTTTCTAAGAAACCAAAAAATGGATGGAATGAAAAGATGCTATATCCATCGGGGCATAAAAAGACCTATGTAGTGCAACAATCATTTCTACCAAAAAGAAGCCAAATATATCAAATACTAAATTTGACCACAATGGTCCGAGCTTCAGAAAGCCTGCATGTCTTAGTAGAGAATTAGTTTAACTGGCCAGCTTCACAGGAGATGTGATTACACTGATCACACTCCGTTTATTTTCTCATTCTTCTATCTTATTCCTCTATTCGATTGTGGACACAACACAACCTGACCTTTGAAGGAAATACCCCCCTCCTCAAGGATCGAGCAGCTGGATGAGGGCCCAATGGGAGTGTATTACTGGGATCGGTGGTTTCTTCGCTTCTCTAGAGCGGAAGAGCTAAAACCTTTCACACACAGTACAAATTGCTTTCAAATCTGAAAAGTTTACATGATGAATAGGTGGATATCAGTTGGCTGTTGAGGTGAACCTGGATAAGGATTTGTGGAAGTTGAGGGTGTCGAGGCTTAAATCCTAATACTAATAGAGTCCCGACACACTAATAATCCAAAGGCCTAATCCGAGTTCTAGATTTTTGGTGAAGTGAAATTCATTTTAAAGAAACAAACATGTTCTAAGTTCTTTTATTTTTCCTTTTTCTTTTTGCTTGCTCTTATTTTTAAAATAAGTATTTTCTAAGGGACTAGCAAAGGTAAAATATAGGGGAATGATGAATCTATGATTCATCACCTTTATTCTTTCATTTTGGCTAAAATTCTTGGTAAAATACATGTAAATAATCACTAATTCCAACTAATTATCATTCTAACCACGAATATTAATATTATATATTTAACACTTATTTTACCCAAAATAAAATAAAAAAAGAAAAAAAATAAAAAAAGGAGGCTGGAGATATGTAATATATACAGACTGATCCTAACCCCAAGACAAAGTCAATATTGACTGGTCGATAAATTAAATAAGTAGGTGGAGATAAGGATCAAAATACCAAGAAAATCAAGACCAAAAATATTATTTATACATTTTCCACAATGAAAATATTTCACCTATTTTATTTATCACTTATATCATCTCAAACAAAAACATTTCTTTTATAAAAGTTGTTCACAAAAATATAAATTATTTTATAAAAATATCAGAAAATAATTCATCACAAAACTAAAATATCAGAATGAACCGAAAATGCCGTAAAAGCCGACTTCCAAGGTTCATAACTTTTTATAGAAAACTCCAAATAAAACAAACTCACTTTTAAACTTCATTTATATGTAATACTATTTATTAAAAATATTAAAAAATATTATAATAAAATCAGTGAGTTTTGGTGTTTGGGCCCCGTTGTATATTTGCACTATATTTAGAGACTTCCCAGATTTTTAATTATTTAACCGTAAATCCGATTAATTAATTTCTTTTCTAAAAACTTCTAAATATATATATATAATTAAGTCAAAATACAAATAAAACCTGAAGCCACAAAGTTGCTACCTATATTTTCTAAGACTCATAACTCGGTCATACGGACTCCGAATTGGGCAAACATAGTTCTAAAATTCGTATTATTTAATTATCTACAAAATGACACTGATTTTGCTGAAATTGGAGTTAAATGCAAAATGTGGTTTTGGGATCGTATTGGTATATTGTACAATAGGCCGTAACTTATATTATTATTCAATATATTAATACTTCATTCTTAAAATAAAGTAAATAATAATTCATCAATTAACTAATTAGTTTATTACTTTATTTATTATAATAATTATTATTTACAATTAATTATTTAAGTATATACCTAATTATTTATTAAAATTTTAATTACTTAGTTATCCATCTAATTACTTATTTACTTAAATAATTATATCATAAAATTATTTAATTATTAATTTAACAAATTATAAATTATTGATATGATTTATTTAATTAATTTCTTAATCAATTTTTTCTCTTTCCTCTATCTATCCTCATTTCTCTCTCCTACTTTCCCAATTCCCACCTTCTTCCTCGTTCCCTTCTTCTCCATCGCTACTCGCCTCTTCCGCTTCTCACCGTCAACTGCCCAACCGACCTAACGGTCGGCCGTTGGACGTTGGCCGAACGGTGGCCCAACTACCTCACTTCCCGTCACCCCTCGACAGTGCCCACACCTCTCATCCTCTATATAAGCCCGTCAACCACCTTACTTGATCCCGATCTACCATTTTCTTCCACATTTCTCTTCGTGAGCTCCGAGCGGGAGTTGAGGAGGTGACAGCTCCGAGCGGCTCCCCTCGTCGTAGTAAGGTCTGTGGAAGAGTCGGTGCAATCGTCGGCGTCGCAACACTCACTCCGCCGCGCCCAACCTCCGTCTCCGCCAGGCATCATGGTGACCATTTCCTAGAGCAGCAGCTCTAGGACCCCAAGCAATCATTCACAATCTTCTATGCACCTCCTTCATTCCAAGTAGGTCTTCTTCTCCTCTTATCCTTCCGTTTTTCTCCCCATTCTGATTCTCAAATCCTGTGTATTTCTCTTCTCAAGCCCTCCTTCCTTCTCATCTTTTCCGTTCCCCTCTTCGATCCTGATAATTACAATCTCCACTTCTGATCAAATCTTGCCATTCACATTTACTTCTCTGCGTTATATTCATCCATGTCTTCACACATATAAGCATTCAAACTCTCCTCCTCCCCACATGCAGAGAATTGTCCAACTAATTCCATTTGTTTTTTCCATGTTAATAAACTGGTCGAGGTTGAACCTCGAACCTTAGTTCATCTTCTATAAGACTGCGAGCATAACAAGCATTGGAAGATAAATACATCGCTCGAGATCGATCGGATTGAGCTTCATAGGTGACATATAAGCATCGTCGTTTCTTGAACATATAGTCTCCGCCTCGAAGCTTCATCTGTGAAGCGCCACCACCTCAACTTTGCAATTGCCGCGAGGAAGAGCTCCACCATCCGAGAAGGAGATTATCGAGATTGAGAAGTCCGCCTGTGACTCGAACATAATCGCATGAAGCCATTTCCAGATCATGCTCCACCTGCATTGATAGTCCTTCACCTCAATTCGAACCACCACTCGACGCTTCACCACCACCTAGAGTCGAGAATCAATCGCCATCGAGAGCCGCTTCATCGGAGCGAAGTAACTACCTTAAGCACCTGTACAGAACCGTATCTTGGAACGACGCTCTCCTCTTCCATTTGGGAAAAAACTCCAACCCTTCGATTTATATTGATCAAACAGTTACAGATCTCACACGTGTCCCGACCAAAGACGCCGAACCGCCCCATCGCTCAAGCTTGCGCATGAGTGACACATGTGCGCGAGCAAATATCTCTGGCCATTTTGCGCGAAGTACCCCCATGTTATTTCCTATTCACATACAGGTCTCTGCTGATGAACAATAACATGAAGGGCACAGAAGTCTCTGGACCTTTTGCACGCAGAACCCTCCAGCTTCTGTAAATTTCGCATTCACCCAAATTCTAGATTAATTACGTATAAGCCCATATATTGTATATACCTTTACTACTCTCTACATATTATAATAAATAATAAATAAAGTACAAAATATAAAAACCTAATAAAAATACATATAATACCGTTTATCATACTATATACAATATTAATATTTTGAAAACAACATTTTTATTTTTAATAAATCAATAAATAACCAAAAAATATAATAAACTTTAAAAAATCATAAAAAATAAAAACACCCCTTAAAAGTCCTATAAAAATTACCCTTAGTTTTATTTTTCCATATTTTTAATAGAAAACCAAAAAATAAAAATTAAATAATAAAACCAATAAAAAATATAAAATACATGAAAATTTCAAAAATTCATAACTCATTCAAGAAAAAACACAAAAATACATATTACATATCATTTTAAAGATAATTTCACCTACATTTTAACAAAAATAAAATAAAAACATTTTCGTCTAGTTTTTAATCTTAAAAATAAAAAATTCATAATAATTTTCAATAAAAACCTAATTTTACCTTTAAAAATAAAATAAAATTCATCAAAATCCTAAAAACCTTAAAAATCCATAACAATAGGAAAAATAACATAAACATAAAAATAATAAAATAAAAATCAAATAAAAAATACAAAATAATTTCTAGAAAAAAAATCACAAAATTAAAATTCACAAAAACAATATAAAGTTCGTAAAAATCAAATAAAAATCCATAAAAATCCCTAAAAATAAACGAAAATTAGAAAACCAATAAAACCTTAATTCTATATGGTTTAACCCTAGTTTTCAATAGTTTGCCTCCCTGAGTTTGACACTCGCGTACTTTCACTATACGTTGAAGTTTAGGAGTATAAATAAAAAAAATAAAATTATTAACTAAAAAGTAATATTTTTCTGCAAAAATTTCACCTAGTTGATTCAGTGACATTATTCTTCTTTTAAAACAGTAGATTAGGTGGGGTTTCGGTGCAAGAAGAGAAGGCACATTAGATAATAACGATATGTTTGGTAGATGAGATTATTGTGTATGTTATCAGTGAGGATTCTGTAATCGGTATGTGGTTGAGTTTCGAAAGTTGACGAGGTCCAACCAGTTGCTCTTGAAGCAATGCCTATTCTCTATCCACAAGCATGAAGATACATCTCTTAAATAACATCTAGATCGCTTAAACACATAATTTATGGATTTAAGAAATGTAGGTTAAGATTGAAGGTGAGGATGTGATGAATCTACGTTTCATCATCTTTATTCTATCATTTTGGCCTTAAAAACCCTAGTAAATGTGTGTAACTACCCTTAACTCCCGCATTTTAGCATTCATGCATGTGTGTGTAAATACTGTATAAAATACGGTTTTTAAAGCCAAAATTATAGAATAAAGAAAAGAAAAGAAAAAGAATAAAATATTGTAAATATTTTAAGACCCGAAACCCTGAGACCTAGGCATCTTGATGAATAGGTCGACAAGGAATAAAGTAGGGGGAGATAAGGGCAAAAATACAATAAAAAACCCATTTATTTAATTCATTCTTTATTCATTTTGGGTCCTATTTTTTGTTCCACTTTTTATACCTCAAATAAAGAAACTTTGTACATGAAAGTTGTAGATAATTAAAAAAGAAAAATACAAAATTGATTTCACTCAAAAATAATGTACACATAAAAAGTTATGATCTGAATAAGATTCCAGAATCCTAACTTCCTAGACCTGGATCTCTCTAATAAAAATCGAAACGTGTCAAAATAAACTTTAATTGTATATAATTTTTAATAAGCTATTTAATGAAGATGGTTTCGTATTTTGTGGAGCTACAATTTGAAAGTTAAGTTTTGGACCCCTTTTGTATACTTGTGCAGATTAAAATATTCATTTTATTTATTGTTCTTTATTTTTATATTTTTATATTTTATAATTTTGTAAATATTATTTATAATATATATGCACACATTAAAATCAGAATAAAAACATAAATAAAACACCAAAATAAAATACTTGTATACAATATATAGGTATAATACCTATAAATATACTTATACAGAATATACTTCTATTTATTTAAATGTACGAAACGCTTCATAAAATAAAATAAAAATATATTGGAGTGTATAAAAATAAATTATAAATATATAAAATAATAAAAAAATAAATAAATTTCAAAATACAAAATAAAAATAAAATATTAAAATATATAGACAAAGATACCTATATAGCCTATAAAAGGAAACTTGTAATTTTATACCTTGAAAAAATAAATAAAAATCATAATAAAATAATTTATAAAATAATATATATTTTTTATTTTATAGCTAAAAATTTAATTAAATCATTTAATATTTTTAATTGAATTTACAATTCTTTTATTTAAGTTTTGTCTTTTTGCGGATGACATGGCCCAATCAGGCCACACCATTTGTTGACCAGGGGTCAACTCCATGACCCCAGATCCATGCCCACCAGACACTCGTCCGCCCTCTTCTTCTCGACTTTCTCCATGCCGACTCTTTCACCAATAAACATGGCTTCCTTCTGCAAACTTGTGCCTTGTTTATCCATGATACACGCCCATAGGTTTTTTCGATCTTCGGGTCGTTGAATCACCTGCTGTCCCTCGATCATTGAGCCACGTTTGCCACCTATTCAAAAATACCTCTGATCTTCCCCTCATTCCTTGAACCCTTTTCGACACTCGTTTGGAGCTTTGTCGCCTTTCTCTGGACTAGCGAAGGTGAGAGGTTCGCCTCCAGCACGTGCGCAGAGCTCAAGCAAGACGTCGGAGGGCCATTCCACCCCCATCTCCGGCGTACCACCGTGAGGTTTGCATCTCTGGTTATGATAGCAATTGAGGTCTGTTTTTGCTGTATTTTTAGTGTATTCTTAATCCTAGGGTAAGTTAGAATCTCTATTCTGTCTTTTGATTAAGTAAGTTAGACTAAATCACGCTCATCGAAGCTCGTCGGAGCCCTGCTCCGACGAGCCTGTTCCCACACCGCTCAATACCCTCTCCACCTTTGTTGGCCTCAGAACCATCTCTCGTTTCTTTTGTTTCATCCTTGCAGGTTCCTGGGGTCAAGTGACTCTCTCTCGGGGGTCAAACTTTTGGAGGAAGGGATTCTTGGAGCCGCTCCAGGTTGTTCACGTTGCGGTGGCGCTTCGACTGCTCCTCAGCCATTTTAAAGCTGCCAATCTCTGGAGGAGCCTTCCAGGAGCCTTTCTGTGTTGTTTGAAGCGAGGAAGGCCAATCGGAGAGCGGACTTACGCCCAATCCAAACTCGTCGACGACGAGTTCCTCAGTCGTTCTTCCACCGCCAGCCAGAACTATCGGATTTGGTGTTGTTCTTGGTGACGTACAGTATCCGTCAGATCGTCCCTGCTCTCCACCATCAGATCTGCTGGGATTTCTAATCTCAACCGTCGGTGCGAACTGACGTCATTGTAGGAGATCGTGACGTGTGGTGTTAGTGATAGATTGCCAGCTGTTGGATCGTGCCCCGCTGGGTATTTTGCCCTTTTTACCTCAGCAATTTTTGTATTTAATATTCGAAACTAAATCATTCATTTGCTATGTTATAATTTTTGTATTATTTATCAAAAGAACCCCAAACTTTCTAAAATTGCAATTACGTCCTTGTCAGCGAAGCGCACGTGTGCAAGCACGTGCACTTGGTTATTTTGTAGGCAAGGGCCTATCTTTTCTTGTATTTCTAATTAGTCCTAGAACATTACTATAACGTTACAAAACTTTTGGTAATTTTGTGCTTCAACCCTCAAGTTTTCATTAATTAGAATTCCGTCCCTCATAGGCACGCATGCTCTGGCACGTGTGATGAATCCACATTTCATCATCTTTATTCTATCATTTTGGCCTCAAAAACCCCGGCAAATGCATGTAAATACCCTTAATTCCCGCAGTTTAGCATTCATGCATGTGTATGTAAATATTGTATAAAATACTGTTTTTAATGCCAAAATAATAGAATAAAGAAAAGAAAAGAAAAAGAATAAAATATTGCAAATATTTTAGGACCTGAAACCCCGAGACCTAGGCATCTAGATGAATAGGTCGACAATGAATAAAGTAGGGGGAGATAAGGGCCAATATACCAAGAAAAATTCATTTTATTTAATTCATTCTTTATTCATTTTGGGACCTATTTTTAGTTCCACTTTTTATACTTCAAATAAAGAAACTTTGTACATGAAAGTTGTAGATAATAATATATAGAAAAGATAAATTTAATTTCATACAAAAATAATGTACAGATAAAAAGTTATGATCTGAATAAGATTCTAGAATCCCAACTTCCCGGACCTGTATCTCTCAAACAAAAACTCAAAACACATCAAAATCACCTTTAATTGTATATAATTTTCAATAATATATTTAATGAAGGTTCTTTCGTATTTCGCAGAGCTACGGTTTGAAAGTTGAGTTTTGGACCCCTATTGTATACTTGTACAGATTAAAATATTCAATTTATTTATTATTCATTATTTATACAATTTTATATTTTATAATTTTGTAAATATTATTTATAATATATGTGTATATTAAAATTAGAATAAAACCTAAAGAAAACACAAAAATAAAATGCATGTATAAAATACATAGGTATAATACCTATAAGTATACCTGAACAATTAATACTCCTATTTATTTAAGTATACAAAACATTTCAGAAAAATAAAATAAAAATATAATTAGGTGTATAAAAATATTTTATAAATATATAAAATAATAAACAAAAATAAATAAATAAAATATACAAAATAAAAATAAAATATTAAAATATATAAATATGTATACCTATATAGGCTATAAAAAGTAACTTGTATTTTCTTACCTAAGAAAAATAAATAAAAATCATAATAAAATACTTTATAAAATAATAAACATTTTTATTTTATAATCCAAAAATAATAAATTCATTTACTATTTTTAAATGAATTTTTAATCATTTTTTCGGGGCTTTTCCTGGTTGGTCCACGTGGACCAACAAGGGGGCGGTCAGCGTTGACCGCGGTCAACTGTATGTCCTGCCCACCTGCCCCTTGTCAGACCTCGTTTCTCGTCGTTTTTATCAAATTTTACAGTTCTATTCTTGCACCATTTCGCCTAAGTTCTTTCACGACTTTTGTTCCTGGGAGATCGAGCATCCACGCCTAGGTGAAACCTCGAATGACTGCCTCGCCCACTGTCCCTCGATCTATGGAGCCACTTCGTTAACCCTTCTTATAGAGCCCTGACCTTCATTTGAAAATTTGAACCCTCTTGGACCAACTTCCTCTCTTCCTCTTGCGCTCAATCGATTGAAGGAGGTGACAGCTCCTTCCTGACGCCTTCAGGTCAATCGAGGAGGCGACTTTTGAGGCATTCCACCACCTCCGACGAGTCCCGTCGTCGAGGTCTTCCTTAGGTGAACTCCACCTTTGAGGCATCTCTATTCCCCCTTTTTTTCTTGCATTTTATTGTTCCACGTAGCTGTAGGATAAACATCCCGTCGTTAGCTTAGCATTTCATCCGTTCGATCGCCATTTCGACTACCTCACCGGAGCGAGCTCCTTCTGAGTTCCCTGTCGCCGTTCCGCGCCTCCACTTCGCCATCGTTAGGTCAAGGCATTTTGCCCTCGACCCTCTCACCATTTTTTATGTCCTGAAGAGCGCATCGAACCACCTGGGAGCATTTGGACCTTCACCGGAGCTTTCTGGAGCTTCATTGCTCCGCCGCCCTTGCCTGCCACCACCGGTGGTCGTCGTCCGAGTTTTGTGGCCCCGGCATATAGAGGAAGACCCCAGGAGGCTACCTTGCCATTTTTGGAGCCCAAAGACCGTCGGAGGACGGAGATCGAGCTCGGGGAAGCTCGCATCACCGGCGTTGCTTCCCAGTTCTTCCTCTGCCCTCCAACACCGTCGGATCTAGGCCGGGTCTCTAGATGTACAACCACCGTTAGATCTCCTCCAGCCGCCACCGTTCGATTAGCCTTTGAGATCTAATCGTAGTCGCTAGATCGTGAACCGTCATCGGTCGTCCTTGAAGCGCTACGTGGATAAGTGAAGGACGCCCACCGTCGGATCGCTAGGTGTGAGTATTTTGCACTCTGACCCCTGCCTATTTTCGTATTTAATATTTAGTTCATAAACTTTCAGTTGTAGTTTAATATTTTGTGTAATAATTGCATAGACACCCCCTTACTTTTTATATTTGCAAAGAGGTCGCAGTCCACGTCACCTCACGTGACCCGTGCACGTTAGGTGGAGGACATTTTGCAAGGGACCCCCTGTGGGATTTGCTATTTTATTTTGGTCCAAAAAACTTTTTATTGTGTAATATTTTTGGAAAAATTACATATTATCCCTCGTGTTTTTGGAATATTACGTTTAAGTCCCTACCAAGCGCACGTGTCAACGCACTTGAGCTGGGCTTTTTGTAGGAATACCCTTGCGGGTTTGGCTATTTGTATTTGGTCCAGCAAATTTTGTATTACGTTATAATTTTGTGGAAAATTTGCACTATGACCCCTAGAGTTTTGGATATTTACATAAATGCCCTTGCAAGTGTTGATTTTTCTCTTTGTTGTTTGCATTTATTCTATGCATCTATAAAATCCTAAAAATCACCAAAAAAATTAATTTAAGCTGTTGTTTTATTGCTCTTGTACGCTATATTTTTAGTTTGCATTTTTATTGCATTTTAATATTTATAAAAAATTAAAAACAGGAATTATCTCTACTGTCTACATTAGAAAATACCAAAAAAATATTAAAACCCTTGAAAATTCTAAAAAAATTTATATTTTGTGTGTTTCTGTGTGTTTTTAACTGCAGTACAAAAAATCACTAAAAAATTCAAAGTAAACCCCTTAAAAATAGCAAAACATTTTAAAACTTCATAAAAATCTCAAAAACTCCAGAAAATTCTAAAAATATAATTTTGACCTCTAAATTTTCTTTGCTTCTTTATCTTTAATTTAAAATTAGTTTGAGGATTTTTGGACTCTGGTTGATATTTTTCATCCTCATTTTAGTTTCAGCCTTATAGTTTATCCCCTTTTTTTAGTATTTTTGACTTTAAAAATACCAAAAAATTTAGGAAAAATATATAAAAATCACAAAATTATTAGAAAAATATAAAAGCCTAAAAATATTTTATTTCATGAATTTCGCTTATTTTTACCTAGTTTTATAAGTACTTATTCCTCTCCTTTCTTATATTGTATATATATTCCATTAAAAGAAAAGAAAATATAAAAAAATATAAAATATAAAAAGAAAATTCAAAAAAAATAAATTAAAAATCAAATATAAAAATATAAAATCAAAAATTGAATAAAAAATTAAAATTAAAAACCCACAAAAATAGCACATCTGTAGACATTTGACCACATTCATTTATGTGCATTGATTGCCCTATCTATCCTGCTTGTTCCCTGTGTTCGACACTCTACACATACTTGCACCTATACACACTTTTGTTGTAGAGTTATAATAAATTTTAACTCCGCACTGCTCTTCATTATTTGATTTCTGTTGTGTGTTGATTGTTGACTAAAGTGCGGATTTTTTTGGGGGTCGCCACAGTGACTTTGCCTCCTCCTTCTGTGAGGCATATTTAAACCCATGGAAAAACCGCTTCATCAACGTCCTCTTTGGCATTTTTGCTGAGATACGCTCGGGCTTTTGATTATTTATAATTGGTCCAGAGATATTTTTATTACATTATATTTTTTTGGAAAATTTACATTCTGGCCCTTGAACTTTCTGCTAATTACACAAATGCCCCTACTGTGACTGAATTTTCTCTTTATTGTTTGCATTTATTTCATGTATCTATAAAATCTTGAAAAATCTCTAAAAATTACCTTAAGTTCCTATTTCATTCCTCTATCACGTCATACTTTTATTTTACATTTTCGTTGCATTTTATTATTTATAAAATTCAAAAACATGCATTTTTATCCCTGTTTGCATTAAAAAAATACATAAAAATTATAAAACTTGTTTGAAAAATTCCAAAAAAAATTATATTTTGCATATTTAAGTGTGTTTTATATTCAAACCAAAAATCACTAAAAAATATAAAAGTAAACTCCTGAAAATTACAAAACTCCAAAACCTTCATAAAAATATTAAAAAATCCAGAAAAATCATAAAAATATAATCTCCATTTCTAATTTTTTTATTTTATTATCTTTAATTTAAAATTGATTTGGGGAATTTTTGTCACTTTCTAATCCATTTCTATTTTTCATCCTCATTTTAATTTCAGACTTGTATTTTATTCCTTGTTTCCAATTTTTTTACTTTAAAAATACCAAAAAAATTAGAAAAAATTTAGAATAATCACAAAAACATTATAAAAATATAAAAAAACACAAAAACATTTTATTTCCTGTATTTGCTTGTTTATACCTATTTTTATAAATACTTTATCCCTCTCTTTTCTCATATTGTATATATCTTTTCTTTTACAATTCAAAAGAAAAAGAAACTATAAAAAATACAAAATATAAAAAGAAAATACAAAATCAGAAAATTTAAAATCAAAATATAAAACTAAAAATTAAATAAAAAAATATATAAAATTAAAACCCACAAAAAATAGCATAGATAGACGAATCATCACATTCACATTTTGTGCATTATTGCCCTGTTCTACCTGTCTGCTCCATATGTTCGACCTCTACACATACTGGCACCTATACACATCTTTGTTGTAGAGTTATAATAAATTTTAACTCCGCACCGCTTTTCATTGTATTCTGTTGTGGGTTAATTGTTGTTTGAATTCCGAATTTCATGCGAGGTCAACTCAATGACTGTTGATTCGCCTTGTGAATCGACACGACCTCCCGATTTTCACGTTTAACAAATGGCACTGTTGCCAGGGAGCAACAACGCGTAGATCGTGTTTTTGCTTGGTTGTGATTGTTTGTCTATCTTTACGGCTTTATTTGTTTGTTTTTTTGATATATCTGTTTGAGTTGTCTAACCCCTTCTCTTTGTTGACTTCGTGCGAGGTACCGCGAATCGAGGGAGGCGCTCTACCCTATGCCTGCGCACCCACGTGAAGCCGGCATCCGCCAATCTAGCACCAAGGAGACGAAGAGGGATTTTTGAAGATCGAGCTCCATCTTTAGTCGTACCATTTATTTTCTGTATTTATTTTTGTAGTTTAAGTAAGAGAGAGACTCCATGATTGTAATAATACAGGTACCCTAAACATTGGACATTTGGGCCTAATTTGCAAGTAATTGTTCACTTGGGGGCTCATCGCGTTTTTCTCGCAGTTTTCTTCACATTTTTTTATTTGTTTTCCAGTTTTGTTTTCTTTCTTTTTGTGTGATTGAGCCTTAGTGTAGGATATGCTTGTAGATAGCATTAGGTCCAAACACCTAATATATTTGACTGTGCCTATAGTCTCGTTTGGACTTAGTCAAATTTTGAAAATTGTGCTTCACGCTAATAGCAGCTTCTCATCCTAGGGCGATTTCATAGGTTGCATCTGCATATAGTTTAGGTTTCAAATCTGCTAAGCATATTTGCATGTAGAGTGCTGGAGGCAAGGTTAGCATTTACGCATTAGCATTCATCATCGTTTGCCTCTTGCATTGCTTTTCCGACTCTCCCTCTAATTTTGCCAACTTAGGTGCTTAAAGGAATTGACTACTCGATAGGCGTGTGAATTCTCATTAAAATACAAAAAATCAGTAAAATTGGGACTTCTAACATTACTCGACCTTAAAATCAACCAAAAAATTCTCTTAGGGCGAGTAATCCCCTCATTGTCTTCATTTTACATTGCTTGTGCACACACTAAGGATTAGTGCCAAAATCCTATTCAACCTCTAAGTGTTTGCGCAACATTTTGACTTCTCACCTAACTCTAAAACAGACAAGATAAAAAGACCGCTCTTTTGCGGTCTCTAGCGAGTTGAGTAGGTGAATTGAGGGTTTGTTTTGTGTGTGTTTGTTTGTGCTTGCTTGTGTGTATTCTAGATTGTTTCTGCGCATTTGTGCCTTTTTCTCACTTCCTCTTGACTTGACCTTCGTGCTCTCCTGAATCATTTTCCTTTTGTTTTTGAGATGGTCCCCTGGAGCATATTTTATCCGGACTTTGCGGATCCCTCGTTTACTTTAGTCGGTCCACCTCCCTTTTATCAGGAGGATCCTCCTCCTATTTTTTCTGATTTTTGTGCATATTCGACCAACCCACTATTTCAGGATTCGGACTTTGACCTTCAATAATAATTTCCACGACCACCTCCTTCACAGTTCGACAACCCACTCTTCATAGAATATACATGTTCGGACTATGATTTTTGTCCACACCCCCACCCACAATCGACACACCCGATCCTGAGATTTTGGAGTCACCTTTCATGATATCCACACTTGAGGCCTTGAATTAGATGATGCAGCATATGAACTCGAAAATCAATGATCTTACTAGTTTGAATAAAAATCAGAATGTCACTCCATTCTTTGAGTATATGGATTTATTTGAGGAAGACCATGAGAGCTTACAATCACCCAAAATAATAAAAAATGAGAAAAATTTTAAAACACAAAAGAGTTAGGGAGACACTTGGTTGATTTGGATTGTGAGGAGAGGTACCACGTGCCAGACCATTTGACCACACCTACACTCACACCTTATCCCACCTTTGACCCCGAGGATTCCACTGTACAGACTGCTCTTGGCATGCCTCGTGTATATGATGATTCCGACCTTCTCCCTTTTATCGAGGAGGTCCATAAATTCAAAAAAATGTTAACTGAACCTGAAGTGGTGGCCACCATTCATGAGATCATCTGTGCCCCACTTCAGCAGGCCATGACCGATTTATCTGCTCTTCTTCCCAAGAAGAGAAAGCAGAGGAGCAGATCTGAGCATCATATTTTAACCATGGCCACTTCCCACGCCATCACACATCGTCCCATTCCTCGGAAGAGGAACACTGCTACACCTTTCATCAGCTGCACCATCTCTGTGATTACACTCTCCTAGACAGCGGTGCTTCGATTAGCATTATCCCCTTCTCACTGGTATAGTCTCTTCACTTAGGGCCTCTAAAGAAAACTAGGATGGTCGTTCAGTTTGCTGTGCTGATGGATCTATCAAGCGGCCGAAGGATATCCTTGCTGATGGATCTATCAAGAGGCCTAATGATATCCTTAAAAACGCCGTCATTTCGATTCAGGGCACTAGGTACAATGTTGATTTTGTCGTATTGCCCATGGAGATCTCCACAAGGGAGCATTCTCTCATCATCCTGGGATGATCATTCCTCGCCTCTACGAGGGTAGTTATTGATTATGGATCAGGAGAGATTCGCTTCCATCCTGTTAACGAGAGTGAAGTGTTGATCACCGCACCCATAGTTGACCAGAGACCTGCATCTAATGCACCTTCACCTATCTTGGCTAACATCGAGGATCATGACCTTGATGAGACCATTAGAGAATTTTGCTGCCTATTGGATTCCACTGAGACCCGAGAATTCCTCTCCATGGAGGAAGACTTGGAAAGCATGGACCTCGGCGTTCCTTCCTTTAAGACTTGGCGATGTGTTGATGACATCCGCATGATTTACACGATTGATACCATTGCGTGGAGGGCAGATTTAGAGACTACACAGGACGAACATGACTTGACTTCTTTCACTGATGAGTCTGCTCATGTTCATTTAAATTCAGATGAGACAAAAGCAGAATTGATTTGGTTGCTTTTATTCGGGAATTCGGGCCTTTTGATGAGAAAGATGATCCGGTTGAGATTATAGAGGACGAACAGAGTTCGACTACTTCCACTGATGAGTTCGTGCCTTTTGGTTTTGACCTGGATGAGACCTTGCAGGACGACACTGACTACACTTCTTTCGATGATAATGAGTTCGTCCCTTTTCACTTCGATATCAGCGAGACTCCCAAGATCGGACCTAATCGTACTTCTTCCACTCACACGTATGTGCCTCTTCACCCTAGGGCCACTGAGGATCTACAACCTATCGACCCTGATCGGTTTTCGTCCACTGTGGACCCTAATGTCGACGTGCACCACACCAGATCTATCCCTCAACGATCCTGCAAGAAGGTTCGCTTTCTACCTTATTGACTCTCTGTACATCCATCTTGTTGTATATTCACTCGTCCACCTCTTGTCCATCTCCCGTATTGCTCGTCTACCCATTCCGGTGTTTGCCTTGCTTAGGACGTACTTTGTCCGAGGTATAGGGGGTGGATGAGCTGAGTGGTCATCATTCCATTTCATTACTCCTGTTGTCGCCTATACTTAGGGATTCTTTTACCCTAAGTATAGGGGGAGTGATGCACACATTCTCATGATCTTTCTTCCATATTCATCTCTTTTCTTCTTTTACTTTTCTTTTTCTACCAAAAAGATGTGCACCCTGAGTTCTTCTATTCTTTGATCCTCTCATTGTCTCCTCTTCTTGTCTATACTTAGGGATATCTTACCCTAAGTATAGGGGGGAGACAATCTGAGTATGATTTGTTCGTTCCCACCCTTGACCCTCCCTGCTTTGTGTACGGTCTGCTATACTTAGGATTATTTGATCCTAAGTATAGGGGGGACGGTCAACTTCTCATTCGTTCATTCGTTTCTTCGTTCCTTATTCATTAGACTTTTCTATACTCAGTACGAGTTATGTCTTCTCTTTTCTCTCTGATCTATGAGGACATAGCTCAAGCTAAGTATAGGGAGGTCATATATACTGCGTATATACTTTTGCCATAACTCGTACTTTCGTATTTTTATTTATAATTATGGCTATTTACACCTTTAAAATTTCATTAGAAACCTTAATTAAAAGATTTTATCATTCCTCAAATTCTTTAAGTATTCACTGATTAATAAATCAGGTGAAAATATTTTTTTGCAAAATGTTTGGAAAATAGTTTGACGATCTTTGTGAAAAATCTTTCAAAAACTCTTTTGAAAATGTTTTGTTACATGTTTTCAACCTTTGTAAAATTATTTTATTTTGAAAATTTATTTTTGTTGTGTGAAATAAAAATGATTGAAAAACTATTTGCAAATGGTTTAAAAATGGTTGCAAAACATTTGAAAAATCTATACATATTGTTTGAAAAACCTTTGCAAAATGATTTTCAAATGTGTGTACAAGTTTGTAAAATTGTTTGTAAAATTATTTTGGACTATAGTTTCTCCAAATTATTTGTAAAACATTTTTCAAATAAATTTGAGGAATATATACATCATACTAAATTTTTTTATTATATATACTTATAAAATTGACCACTTACTCTTGTAAATTCTTAAAATCTACTTCTTGTAAATATAAGATGCACCCCTGTGTAAATATTTTAACCTAGTTTTTATCCAAATCATTTCTTTTCAAAAAGCCCAAAAACATTTGCAAAATTAAAATACCAAAAACATTTGAAAAATCTTTTGAAAAACACACAAAAAATGCATATACATCATCTTTTCAAAAATCCATAAAAAGTTTAAAATCTTTGAAAATTGCATCACAAAAATATTTTCTGTATTTTCCGCATATCATTTGCATAGCATGAGCATTTTTCGGATTGAGTTTGATAGTTGAACAAGTCTAAGTAAAATCTGGAGATTGGAGCTTGATTGGACCTTAAAATCTACATAAAAACAGCAACCTTATAGGAATTGGAATTGAGGTACTTCAAGTCTAGTAGACTTAATTCTTTGAGGATCACGAGACTTGGTTCAATGGATTCTTGACTGCCTAAGTAGAGTATTTCGGTGCACACACACGACTCTTGTTGATAATGACCTAACTTGGACACCTGCACCTTTCACTTGGCTCAACTCAGTTGGAGTGGTGAGGGGGTTGGATTTACCGGTATGAGACGCACACAAGTGGAAACATTTGTCCTCCTCCAGGGAGGGAAGTGCATCCCAACCCATCCAGTGATGAGGAATTCTAAAGACAAGAGAGTGTGGGTTGCGATAAAGCTTCAAAAGAGGGATAGTCTACCAGCTCAAGAGGAAAAAATTCTCTATGTATATGCTGTTGTAAATAGTATTTCAAAAAAAAGAAAGTATCCATGCCTGTATAAAAATAAAATGCCTGCCAAAGTATGTGAATATGTTGTATAGCCAATAAGAAAGCTTGAGTTTCAAAGTCAAATCACGTGAGCATGCATCTGGATGACTTGACTACACTGATCTTGCATCCTAGGATAGGTAGCTACACTAGCTACCGTCCATTCTTCTCTTCACCCCTCCTCTTGAGCTGGTTGCCACTTGAACTTAGAAGGGAATACCCTGCTCCTCGAGGAAGGAGTTATTGGATTGGGGAATCATTGGGTTGTCATACTGGAGAAGTCAGTCTCTTTGTCATTCTAGTTGGGGAGAGCCACTTTCACTTACACTATACGAGTCAGATTCATAATCGTAAGGGTTTGCGTATGAGTTGAAATATTTCTGACCTGGCTATTGAGGGGACTTGAGAAACGTTTTGGGATTCTCGAAGGCAGTTTGATTTCAAATCAGATTCCCATTAAGGTTCCGCCCGCACTAAAATTCCAAGGGTCCGACTTAAGCTCCAAACTTTGATTTTCTGAAGACAAGTTTGATAATTAAATTTAATCCATCTTTCTTCTTTTTCTTTTCTTTGTTTTTCTTTTCTGCACTTATTGCATAAGTGTTTGCTAGGGACTAGCAAAGGCAAGTTTAGAGGGATGATAAATCTACGTTTCATCATCTTTATTCTATCTTTTTGGGCTTAAAAACCCTAGTAAATGCGTGTAAATACCCTTAACTCCCTCATTTTAGTATTCATGCATGTGTGTGTAAATACTATATAAAATATGGGATTTAAAGCCAAACTTATAGAATAAAGAAAAGAAAAGAAAAAGAATAAAATATTGTAAATATTTTATAACCCGAAACCCCGAGACCTAGGCATCTTGATGAATAGGTCGACAAGGAATAAAGTAGGGGGAGATAAGGGCCAAAATACAATAAAAATCCCTTTTATTTAATTCATTCTTTATTTATTTTGGGACCTATTTTTGGTTCCACTTTTTATACCTCAAATAAATAAACTTTGTACATGAAAGTTGTAGATAATTAAGTAAAGAAAAATACAAAATTGATTTCACTCAAAATAATGTAAAGATAAAAAGTTATGATCTGAATAAGATTCCAGAATCCCAACTTCCAAGACCTGTATCTCTCAAATAAAAACTCGAAACGTGTCAAAATCACCTTTAATGTATATAATTTTTAATAAACTATTTAATGAAGGTGGTTTTGTATTTTGCGGAGCTACGGTTTGAAAGTTGAGTTTTGGACGCCTTTTGTATACTTGTACAGATTAAAATTTTTATTTTATTTATTGTTCAATATTTTTATATTTTTATATTTTTATAATTTTGTAAATATTATTTATAATATATGTACACATTAAAATCATAATAAAAACATAATGAAAACATAAAAATAAAATACTTGTATAGAATACATAGGTATAATACCTATGAATATACCTATAAAGAATATTCTTCTATTTATTTAATTATACAAAATACTTCATAAAAATAAAATAAAAATATATTAAAGTGTATAAAAAGAAGTTATAAATATATAAAATAATAAACAAAATAAATAATATTCAAAATATAAAATAAAAATAAAATATTAAACTATATAGACAAAGATACCTTATAGCCTATAAAAGGAAACTTGTAATTTTATACCTCGAAAAAATAAATAAAAATCATAATAAAATAATTTATAAAATAATAAATATTTTTTATTTTTTACTAAAAATTAATTAAATCATTTATTATTTTTAATTGAATTTACAATTCTTTTATTTAAGTCTTGTCTTTTTGCGGATGCCGTGGCACAATCAGGCCACGCCATCCGTTGACCAGGTGCCAACTCCATGACCCCAGGTCCATGCCCATCCGACATTCGACCGCCCTCTTCTTCTCGACTTTATCCACGCCGACTCTTTCACCTATAGACATGGCTTCCTTCTGCAACCTTGTGCCTTGTTTTTCCATGATACACGCCCATAGGTTTTTTCAATATTTGGGTAGTTGAATGACCCCCTGTCCCTCGATCTTTGAGCCACGTTCGCCACCTATTAAAAAATACCTCTGATCTTTCCCTCATTCCTTGAACCCTTTTCGACCCTCGTTTGGAGCCTTGTCACTGTGCTCTGGACTGGCGAAGGTGACAGGTTCGCCTCCAGCACGTGCGCGGAGCTCAAGCAAGACGTCGGAGGGTCGTTCCACCCCCATCTCTGGCGTGCTGCCGTGAGGTTTGCATCTCTGGTTTTGATAGCCATTGAGGTTTGTTTTTGTTGTATTTTTAGTGTATTCTTAATCCTAGTGTAAGTTAGACTATCTATTCTGTCTTTTGATTAAGTTAGCCTGAATCCCGCTCATCGAAGCTCGCCGGAGCCCTGCTCGGGCGAGCCTGTTCCCGCGCCGCTCAATTTCCTCTCCACCTTTGTTGGCCTCAGAACCATCTCTCGTTGCTTTTGTTTCATCCTTGCAGGTTCCTGAGGTCAAGTGAATCTCTCTCGGGGGGTCAAAATTTTGGAGGAAGGGCTTCTTGAAGCAGCTCCAGGTCGTTCACGCCGCGGTGGCGCTCCGACTGCTTCCCAGCCATTTTGAAGCCGCCAATCTCTGGAGGAGCCTTTTCATGTTGTTTGAAGCGAGGAAAGTCATCAGAGAGCGGAGTTACTCCCAATCCAAACTCGTTGACGGCGAGTTCCTCAACCGTTCTTCCACCGCCAGCCAGAACCGTCGGATCTGGTGCTATTCTTGGTGACGCACAATATCTGTCAGATCATCCCTTCTCTCCATTGTCGGATCTGCTGGGAGCTTCTAATCTCAATCGTCGATGCGAAATGACATCATTGCAGGAGATCGTGACGCGTAGCGTTAGTGACAGATTGCCAGCCGTTGGATTGTGCCCTGCTGGGTATTTTACCCTTTTTACCCCAGCAATTTTTGTATTTAATATTCGACAATAAATCATTCATCTGCTGTGTTATAATTTTTGTATTATTTATCAAAAGAACCCCCGACTTTCTAAAATTGCAATTATGTCCTTGCTAGCGAAGCGCACATTTGCGAGCGCGTGCTGATGGACCGCCCGATAGACTAAGGTAAGTATATCACTAAGGTCATTGCGACCTCAGTCACTCGGGGCTCAGAGCTCAATCAAGAAAACAAAATCAGACCACCAATCAAAAAGGCAAAAATCAATGAAAACCAAAATAGCAGTCTTGCTATGTGATTAACCTGGTATAGCACCCAGGTTTAGTCTCAAGGAGCATGCGTTGGCCTCGCGGCCTATGAAGTAGTCTAAAAGCAAATAAAACAAAGACAACAAAAATATTTTTGGTGATTTTTAAATATTTTTATTTTTTTGGATTTTTAATAATAAGGAAAATAATAAAAAGAAAAAAACAATCATAATCAACAAATTATTTAAACACTCTAAAAAGCTCCAAAAATTCAAACAAAAATATTTTTAAGTTTTTTAGGTTTTTTACTGTTTTTGTTGAAATTTTGAGATTTTTATAATTTTTATTTGATTTTCTAAAAATCAAAGAAGGCAAAAATGGAAACAAACTGTCCAGTCAGACTTCAAGGCCTCATGAAAAATATCAAATGGGACTTGCACAGTCTGAAGGTATTTTTTATGAAAAATAGAAATAATAAAGAAAATTTAACAAAAGAAATTGTGATTTTTTGGATTTTCTATAATATTTTAGAATTTTTATGATTTTTTAAGTGTTTTTTAATTTTTATGGTTTTTCTATATCCAAAAATAACCAAAAATGCAAAGAAAATCAAATATACCAAAACTAACACATACTATTTTTTTAGAATTTTTAAAGGGGGTTTAATATTTTTTTATGATTTTCTAATCTGGACAGACACAAAAACAATGATTTTTGAATTTTAAAAATATAAAAATGCCTAAAAAATGTACCAAATTTTTGGTGAAAATTTTACACGGTGGCAGGAGACACTTGTCCAATTTTCACGTGATTTGGACTTAATTTGATATTTTATTTAAATCGAAAATAGGCTCGTAGTGCATAGGGACCTATCCGTAATAAAAAGTATCTTCAGGGGCTGAAAAATAACAAATCCAGAAAGTTGGGAGTCCTATGTGCAAAAATTCCAAGAACGCACGCGCGCTGCACATGTACTGGGCACGGAGGGACCTAAATGTAAGAAAACTTAATTCCAAGGGCTTATTAGCAACAGGTGCTAAAAGCCTAGGGAATAAGTTGCAAAATACCCAAAGAATTCAGCACATGTTGAATCAAAACATTCACAGGGGCATGGCTGCAAATATCAGAAAATATATTTCATTCAGTAACACACGGAAACTACAAGCCCATATAATGTAATTTGTCCAAAAATCATGTGACGAAGCACGTGTCTCGCATAGGCAGGGACGAAAATGCAAATACAAGAAAGGTTAAGATCCTAAGTGTGATATTCCCAAAATAAAAACAACTAAGACAGATATTTACAGGACTATATTGTAAAAACAATATGATAGGGGCCTAAGTATAAATTACCCCTTATTATCGGAGGGACGGGGGCATGCCACGTGGATGATCTAACGGTAATGGAACAAGGGGCAACCCTTCGTCTGATCGTGCGAACCAGATCACCCCTCGACCGGATCTGACGGTTGGAGGCTACTCCTCAAATGAATGGTCTGGATCACACCTGGAGCTTCGAGGATGAACGGACGGCAGAGGAAGGTCCTGGAAGAACACCTCGTCGGCGAGCTTTGCCGACTCCGTGCATGCGGTGGGGACCTCCTCTGGAGCTGCTAGAAGGTGGAATCGCTTCATCTCGGCGCTCCGCAGCTGAAGGATACCTCCGATGAGACCGGAGACCACCGGAGTGGTCCGACGACGTCGGAGGCTCGAAGCTCCTGGGCTCGAACTCGACGACCCTCAGATGGGTCGCATTAGCCTGCAAAACAACCTAGGAAGCTGGTCGAGGGAAAACTGCCTCGACCCGGTTAGAGGTGGAATGGGTGCGTGGGTGAGTCGGGTGGATGACCTCCGGCGAGGCGACGATGAGGGAGGTCAAGCCTTGGCTCCGGGGCGAGCCAAGGTGAACGAGCAGGTGAAGAATTTGAGGAGAGGTCTCGTGGTCGTGATGGACGGGTCAGATAAATGAAACGATGATCGAAGTGGACGTAATCGATGAAAGATGGAGATGGGTCGAATTGGGCGTAATCGGAAATTGAGGGAAACCAGAAGGATTCGGGTCTACCTGATGGATGAAGTCGACTGTAGGTGAGCTCGCGGAGCTCTGGGGGTTCTGGCCTCAAGGAAGCGTCGAGTTTCGAGGCTAAGCGCTCCTAGCGGCGGCGCACGGCGGCTAACATCGCCGGATCAGTGGCGGAGGGCTCCTCCTCCTCTCTACAACACGCCAATCGGTAGCTGCCACTCTAGGGATTAGGGTGGAGGTCCTGGGACAAAGAAGCAACGCCAAAGATGATAAGAAATGGCAGCCGGAGGTTCAACTATATAGTACTGCAGGTCCGAGAAGAAGGTGACGGGTCCGGCTTGGTGAAGCACGGACCCCTAGGCAAAGATGCGGGCGAAGGTCTTGGATCCACAGGGAACGATTGGAGCCCGGGGTTTGAGGGATTGGTGATCGGATCGAGCGGGGAAAAAGAGGAGAAATCAGGTCGGTCGCTCGGATCCGCAAGGAGGAGTCTGCGGGGGGGAGTTGACCGAGGGTCAACATCCACCGTGGACCAATGGGAGCGCGCCATTTAATAATTACTTAGAAATTCAATTTAAAATAGTAAATGGCCTTATTTCAAAAAATCAAAACATGAAAAATGTTTCTTTATTTTTAAATTATTTTTTAGTGATTTTTATTTATTTTTTTGAAATATAATTTAGGTATTTACAAAATATTATTATTATATACAAGTATATACATATGTATTTTTGATTTTTGATTTTTGATTTTTAATTATTTATTTTTATACAATTTATTCCAATTTTATATTTTATTTATTTATAGAATAAAATGTGGAATAATTGGGTATTTTTATTTTATTTTTATTAATTATTTACAAGGGTGAAATAAATAGTTTTATTTATGTACATACATGGTATATATGCAAGGTGGACTTTGATTTTTATTTTATTTCTTTTTATTTTATTTTCATTTTTCTAATTTTTATTTTATTTATTTATATCATGAAATGTGGACTATATACATATTTTTATTGAATTTAATATTTATTTACAAGGTGATAATAAATAGGTGAGTGGTTCTATGTACATGGTTTATATACAATGATGAAGTGAATTTTATTTTTTGTTTTTTTTCCATTTTTATTTTGATTTTATATTTACAAATATATACACATAGATAGTCATACAATTTTATTTTTATTTAGAGGAAAATATTTTTATTTATAAACATACGTATATGTACACAAATATGAGATTCCCTATCTCTCTCTACTTGGGTTTTTGCGGTCAGGCCCATGCTGAGCCCTCCCTTGGGATTAGGTCGCTCTATATTTATTCTAAATATCTCCCTCTTTTTCTTTTATTTCTTTATTCTTTTATTTATGCACAAAAACATGCTAATTATGCATATTTGCACAATGCATGCTAAATGGTAATTATTGCTCTTTATAACTACCTACATGTGTTTTGCATAGGTTTTGTAGCTAAAATAAAAGAATAAAGAGTGATGAATGGGTATTCATCACCCCCCTATACTTAACTTTGCTAGTCCCTTAGCAAACACTTATTTGAAAAAGAAGTGAAAAAGAAAAAGAAAAAGAGGAGAAAATGCATGGATCAATGCTGATTATTAAACTTGCCTTCAATAAATTAAAATATGGAGCTCGATCAGATCTTTGGATCATTAATGTGTCAGAATCTTATTTAGACTTAGGTTTAAAACTTAACAGCCTCTAAGATCCACTAATCTATAGTCAAGACTCCTCAACAATCCAGATCAGAACAAGTCTACATACACAAACCCTGAAGACTATGAATCTTTCCTTGTACAGTGTCTATGAAGTATAGCTCTCCACCTCCGAAGTAGCAACTTGACAACCCTCCCCAACAAGGTAACTCTATGACCCCAATCTGGCCACTCTTTCCTCAAGGAGCGGGGTATTCCCTTCTAAGTTCAAGTTCAACCGGCTCAAGAAGAGGGGGAAGAAGAAAATGGACCATGGCCAGTGTAGCCATGTATACTTGGGAGCTCAACCAGTGTAGCTAAGTCTCCCTACTGCAAGCTACATAAGATGGAACATGAGTCTCAAGCTTTGCTTATTGCACTATATACATACTCCGGTGGGATTATCATTTTCTATCAGACCCACCACTTTTTTGGAGTTATTTTCTTTTTGCATTTTTTTCAAGTGCATCTATACAACATATCTAAAAGGTGCAACACATGTACATAAGGTGTTTTTCCTCTTGAGCCAGTAGACTATCCCTCTTTTGAAGCATTATTTCAACCCACAACTCCTGTCGTTAGACCTCATGGCAACCAGACCAAGTTGAGACGCACTTCCTTCACTAAAAGAAGAAGAGAGGTTCCGCCTAGAAATACTACCCTCATATGCTACCCCAAGCCAAGGACGACTACCTCCTCACCACCTCATCCGTAGAGAGCTCGGTGTAAAGTGCGGGTCCAAGTCAAGCCATTGTCTATATGAGTCATGTGGGTGTTGTTAAGTGATCTACTTAGGCTCATTGAGATGACATGTGATCATAGCCTAGTGGACTCAAAGAAATAAGTCACCATGGACCTGAAAAGCCTTAACCCTAAGCCCTATAAGGTTCCTCTTATAATTAGGAGGATTAAGATCTTAATCAAGCTCCATTTTCCAATTTAATTCTAGGCTAGTTTAAATGTCAACTATAATCCAGGAAAAATTATACAAGTATATACAAAGATGCTATTTACACAATATTTACACATGTGCAAAATTTTTGAAAAATGTTTTGAAATCATGGATGTATGCATGAATGCAAGTTTTGCAAAATATTTACACAAATTTACACAAGGTTTTTTCAAACTTTTGATTTTCAAAAAATTTTGGAAAAAATTTGTACTATATACATAATTTTGATAAGAACATATTTACACAAAAAGTTTTTGCAAACATTTTTTACAAAAATAATTTGTACAATAGCTATGTATGTGCAATAAGAATATGTATTTACAAGGAAAATTTTTTAATTTTTATGGATTTTTGGGTTTTTAGCCATTTTTATTTATTAACACACTCACACAAAGTACGAGTTATGACTAAAGTATATATGAAATATATACACACCCCCTATACTTAGCTCGAACGATGTCCTCAGAGTCAAGAGCGATGAAGAAGAGATAACTCGTGCTTAGTATAGGGAAGTGAAAAGGAAGGCTATATACAAAGACGAATCAAAGAATAGAAAATAAAGAAAGTCTCGGCCTTTCCCCCTATACTTAGGATCAAATAATCCTAAGTATAGCAGGCTATACACGAAGGGAAAGCCAAGCGAAGAATGTACAGGGTCTACCCACCTATACTTAGGGTGAAATATCCCTAAGTATAGGCAGCAAGACAGAGGTAGAAATGAATCAAAAGAATACCCGAGAGTCCTACATCCCCCCTATACATAGGGTAAAGTACACCCTAAGTATAGCATAATCATAAAACGAGAAAATGGATGTGGGACTAAAGAATGGAATGATATGGACATCGGGATCTATATAGGACGGGAGAACAGTGATAATCAGGCTTGAGATGCAATAGATGTGAGTCAAGAGACCACATCTCACGCAAAGTGAATCGGGGCAACATCAACGACCCGCGGCTCATGATCTAGATATGGCTTGAGCCGCTGGCCGTTTACTCGAAAGGTACTCTCAGAAGACAACTCAGATATGTCAATACTCCCATTGTCGTGTACCTTTCTCACCAAATACGGTCCCTTCCATTTTCTCTGTAGCTTCCCTGGAAATAGACAAAGCCTAGCATCAAACAGCCATACTCTCTGTCCAGGCTCAAAATGTTTGTGGCTGATATGAGAATCATGCCACTCCTTCACTCTCTCCTTGTACTGTAGGCTGTTTGAGAAGGCGGTATCACGAAGCCCCTCCAAGGCTGCTAACTCTGCCCTCCTCTGATCTCCTACACTATATGGATCCAAAAGTATATCAGTGACAACCCAAAGTGACCTATGCCTCAACTCAATAGGTAAATCGCACGACTTTCCATAAACGAGGCGAAAGGGAGACGTGCCCAAAGGTGTCTTGAAAGACGTCCTATATGCCCACAAGACCGAGTCCAAAAGCTGTGACCAATCCTTTCGGTCAGGGCGGACAACTTTATGCAATATAGTCTTGATCTCCCTGTTCGACACTTCGGCAAGACCATTCGTTTGAGGATGGTATGGAGTGGCAACTCGATGGTCTATGCCGAACTCGCTAGCAAGGGCCTTTACCTTGTCGTTGACGAAATGAGACCTCCCGTCAGATATCAACACTCGAGGTACCCCGAACAGTGAAATGATATGCTTCTTCGAAAATCTGCAAACAGTCCTAGCATCTGCGGTTCGGGCGGGGATGGCCTCAACCCAACGACTAACATAATACATGGCCAATAAAATGTACTCGAATCCCTGACTTTTAGGTAATGGACCCATGAAATCGATGCCCCATGCGTCAAAAACCTCACAGAAGTGAATGGGCTGCATCGGCATCATATCACGCTGAACACAAGTGCCCATCCTCTGATAGTCAGTACACCTCTTCACGAACTCATCAGAGTCCTTGAAGAGGGTAGGACACCATAGGCCGGATTGGAGAACTTTCTGTGGCGTTCTCCTCCCAGAGTGATGTCCTCCTGCCTCAAGCTTGTGGCAGTAAGTGAGGACGCTATGGTGCTCCACCTGAGGAATGCACCTATGCCAGACGCTATCCCCTCCTTCATGATAAAGGATGGGATCCTTCCAATGGTATAACTTGGCCTTTGCGAGGAAGGTCTCAATTCTCTGCCTTGGCCAATCTTGTGGAACTTTCTTAGCAACAAGAAAGTTCACAATATCGGCGTACCACGGGAGAGAGGCGATAACAAGGATCGCCTCATCTGGGAAGGTCTCACAAATACGCTCAGTCTGCTCAAAATCCTCAAGATGCTCTAATCGGGAGAGATGATCCGCCACCACATTCTTGACTCCAGGCTTATCCTCATTCTCTATGTCAAACTCCTGGAGTAGAAGGATCCATCTGGTCAATCTAGCTTTGGCATTCTTCTTTGCCATGAGGTACCTGATGGCGGTATGATCAGTGTATATGGTCACTCTAGATCCGATAATATAAGATCTGAACTTATCTAAGGCAAAAACTACGGCTAGCATCTCCTTCTCAGTGGCTGTGTAGTTCTGCTACGTGGCATCCAATGTACGGCTAGCGTAGTGAATGGCAAATGGGACTCCATCCCTCCTCTGTCCCAGCACGGCCCCTACGGCAAAATCGGAGGCATCCGTCATGATCTCGAACGGGAAAGACCAATTAGGCGGTTGGAGAACAGGAGCCTCAACAACACATTTCGTGAGAGTATCGAACGACGAAAGACACTTGTCATCGACAAGGAACTCGGTGTCTTTCGTAAGCAGATCAGTCAACGGTCGGGCAATCCTACTGAAATCATGAATGAAGTGTCGGTAGAAACCAACGTGCCCCAGAAAAGACCGTAACTGCCGCAGGTTGGACGGTGGTGCGAGTTTTCTAATGACATCTACCATGGCCGGATCAACCTCCATGCCCCTGGTGGAGATGATATGGCCAAGCACCGTCCCTTGAGTAACCATGAAGTGACTCTTCTCCCAAGACAACACTAGGTCAACCTCAATGCATCGCTGAAGGACTCGGTCTAGGCAGTCAAGACAGGAGTCGAATCCATCGCCATAGACCGAGAAGTCATCCATGAAGACCTCCAAGCACTCCCCCACCATGTCCGAAAAGATTGACAACATGCATCTCTGAAAAGTCGCAGGGGCATTGCATAGCCCAAATGGCATGCGTCTGAAGGCATATGTGTTGAAGGGACAGGTGAAGGTGGTCTTGTCCTGGTCCTCGGGCGTGATGGCCACCTGGTTATAGCCGGAGTACCCATCCAAGAAACAGTAGTGGCTCTTCCTTGCCAGTCTCACAATGATCTGATCTATAAAGGGCAGGGGGAGATGATCCTTCTTGGTGGCCTGGTTGAGTCGTCTGTAATCCACGCAGACCCGCCAAGAAGTGGGTACTCGGGTAGCGATCTCCTCTCCAGACTCGCTGACAACTGTAGTGATGCCCGTCTTCTTGGGCACCACATGCAACGGGGTGACCCACTTGGAGTCGGATATGGGGTAGATAAAATCGGTGCTCCACCATTTCGAGATTTCCTTCATGACAACCTCTTCAGATTCGGGTTCAGCCACTGCTGGAACTCACGCGAAAGCTTAGCCTCATCCTCGAGATAGATATGGTGGGAGCACAGGGCCGGACTTATCCCCTGGAGATCAGCTACGCTCCATCCAATCGCCTTGCGGTTCTTTTCAAGAACCCCCATCAGACGAGATTCCTGCTCTCCAATCAAATCTGCTGAGATAATGACTGGGTACATCTCATGCTCACCCGCAAGGAACCTATACTTCAGCAACGCAGGAAGCGACTTCAACTTTTGTCATGTTGGTGCTGGCGGATCTGGCCTCTGAAAAGTCTGAGTGAATGCTGCCAAATATGCATGGGAGAATAGAAACTTTCGCTCACAATCTGAATCTGGAGAAGGCTACTCTACTGGACTGTCTCTGCTTTGCATGGCATCTACCTCCTCCCTAGATGTAGGCTCAATAGAAGTCAGATTTGGTATGAAATCATCAAACTCTGCCCAATCGAAATCTGACTTCGAGGGATCTGTATCGTCATCACAACACAACTCTATCTCGTGGTCGAGTAGCGGCTCTGCCGACTGAAAAGTATCCTGGACCAGGAATGCGCTCTCCAAGCTCTCCTCTGCTGGCATCTCTGCATCAGCGGACTCTGAAGGTGAGAGGATGGCCTGTGCATCTGGGTCTGCCCAAACTGCCTCGTCATCTATGATCAAAAAATCACAGTCCTGGTGGATGTCTGGCCCTGCATCTGTCATCTGCTCTGAATCTGTGGTCGGCTCTGAGCAAGCTGAATCTCTGACTCAGATATCCTCGACCATCTCTATTTGTACACACTCGCCCTCAATGCAAAAGTATACCTTCCCTTTATCATGGTAGGTCACTGCCTTGGCTGTGTCCAAGAATGGGCGACCTAGAATGATGGGGGTATCGGTCATCGACTCAGGAATCTCCATGTCCAACACAATGAAGTCCATGGGGAATTGCAGGCCCTAAATCATGACGACAACGTCCCTCAGCAACCCCTTCGGCCTCTTGACAGATCGATCAGCAAACTGAAGGACTGTCCTGCTCTGTCTTAGAGTGCCCAACTCGAAGCAGTCGAGAAGGGCTACCAGAAGTAAGTTGATCGAAGAACCGCTATCTAATAGAGTACGGTCAAACCTCTGCTCTCGGATATGGCATCTGACATACGGGGCTCCTGAATCTGGTCTCTTGGCCGGCAGACAGTTCTGAATTGTGAAACACGTGGCTCTGGTCAGCACATGGATCTCGGACTGGTGGTTCCTCCTCTTCCTCCTAACTGTGGCCCTGTCTCTGAGCGATCTCTGGAGTAGAGGGATGTGCTCCAAGGCCTCCCGAAGAGTCAGTTGTATGTGGAATCGATCGATCATCTGCTGGATGAACTCTTCCTGCCGCTTCTTTTCGGGATTTTCGATTTTCTTCCCCTTTCCCATGTGGAGTGCTCTAGGGAAGGGGATCACAGGGTCCTTCTCAGATGAAGGACTAGGAGTGGGTCTAGGATGCTCAACGGCAGAATCCACACATACATCAACAACCATAGGTGGATCAGAAGAAAACAAACCCTTTCCTTTATCGCCATAAGTGTCCTGAGATACATGAACAGAAGGAAAGACTACAGGACTGTCAGAAGTAAAAACGATGGCCTCAACACCACCCTCGGCATGTCGACTCACGGCATCAGCACCGCGCTCTGGCTCGGCAACACTGGTCGCGTCAGTACCACCTCCTCCATCTGGTGAAGCGCTAGCATCAGTACCGTCAGTGGGATCAGCATCCATGGTGGCATCAGTACCAACGTCATCATCTCTCGTGGCCTCAGTACCGCGCTCCTACTAGCCTGACGCTTTGGAAGTGGCCTGGGAGTGTCGCTCAAACGAGGTGCCGCCTAGTGGCATCCTACCGCTCCTAAGTGTAACAAAGTCAGTATCAAAAAGTAGGCAGACATATCACCAAATTCATCACTAGGATTGGCATACTCTGTGAAATCTACCTGCTCAGACTTCCTCTTGAGGTTGTTCGGGTTAGGCTCGATTTGGGCAGGGATGGCGGCCTTCCCTCTCACAATCTCCCGCATCTCCTGGCGGAACTCGTCCATCTCCCGTATGAATGTAGCTTGTTGGTCAGTCAAGAGGTGGGCTATATCATCTAAGGCAGGGTTCTCATAGGATGGCCCCTGAGAACCTGACGGGTGGCCTCACTGGTAGTGAGGCTGCTGCTGTGGCTGGTGCTGCGGGTGAGAGGGGTACTGCTGATGCTGCTGCTGAGGCTGATCACGCCTCCAAGAATGTCCCTGCTGATAGGGACGAGGACCATTCTAGGATGACTGCTGCTGCTGGTGGTGATCTCGCTGATGGCCGTACTGGCAACCCTGACCCGGAGACTGCTGCTGGGAACTGGCACCTCCGGCCGACCAACGGAATCCGGGATAGTCTTGTCAGATACCGGGCTGAGGACAGTCGTACCAAATCCCGTTGACGTCCATCAAAGGCTCCTGCTCATAGGTGGCTGGTGGGAGTACGGACAGAGGTTTATCCGGCTGGTAAACCACCATCTGAGTGTCTGGGGATGGTGGCGACTGGTAGTATGGTTGCGACTGCTGGTACGGCTCCACCTGTACAAGATGGACCTGTCTAGGCTGGCTGGAGCTGGAGCGCTGGGACGAGCTGTCACTGCTACTCGGATCTCCTCGTGACTGAAGATGGGGCTGAGAAGCTGTCTGTGCCTCCTGGAGACACATGAGCTATTTCTTCAAGTCACTCAACGTCTGTGCCATCTGCTCCATCTGGGTGATACCCTGGCACTGCTTCTTCTCTATAATCTCCATCCGATCTAGTTTCTCGTTGATGATGCCCATGTCGGCGGCTGTGGACTTGTCCTATGCGGCTGCCGATGACGAAGTGGAAGGACCGGCGTCGACCTGTGCGATCCTCTGGTACTACACGGTCTGTGGCTGAGGGCATCCCTGTGTGTAGAGTCGGGTATGAGACATCACCATATAGTTCTTGGCCATCTCCTCGTAGATGGCCCAGACCTAATCATGATCCTTGGCGAAATAGGACCCGCCACATGAAGCATTCACCAGGCCCTGTAGCTCTGGTGTCAGCCCGCAGAAGAAGCTCTGAACTAGGTTCGTCTTCGAAATCTCATGGTGCGGGCATCTGTCTGTCAACTCACAGAACCTCTCCCATGACTCGTGGAATTGCTCATTGGGGAGCATGGAGAAGTTGCTGATCAAGGCCCTCGCTGCGTTCGTCCGCCCGAGTGGATGGTACTTGTTCAAGTACTCGGTGAGGAGCTGCTCCTAGGTGTACACAAACTTCCCCAAATGCTTCAGCCTGGTGTCTGCTCTATTGGCCAGTGAGAAGGGGAAGGAAATCATATGGATGGTATCCTCGTCCACCTGTCTGTCATGGACTGTGCTGCAGATCATCAGAAACTCCTAAAGGTGGAGATGGGACTCCTCAGTGGCGAGCCCATGGAACCGGGGGAGGAGCTGCAAAGTATTCGCGGGGAACTTGAAGTCCCCCACGATAGCTTGTAATACGACCCAACGATGCATCAAAGTCGATCCGAGATTGTGTAAATCCAGCATCTGTCTCAGCGGATCTGTTGCTGGTGCGGCTGCTGCGGCTGCTGCCGCATCATCGGGTATCCTCAGCCCGTCTCCTGGCATGCGCTGGTCACGGTCGGCTCTCAACTACTCCATCTCCCTCCTCATCTCTATCATGAAGGCACCCTGATCCCTCAACTGCTGCTGAACTGTCTCAAGGGAGGCGATCAGGGTGGAGTTGATCGCACCCTGGTCCATGATGAATCTCTGCTCGGCTCTGGGACCTCCGGTGCGGTCGTCACTGCTGCCGGCCATGGTCTCTGCAAAGGCAAAAGACCCAAACTCAGGTGCCGATAAATCTGACTGTGGTCTCTCATCTGGCACAGGTGTCTCTGGACTGGTAGAAGGGTTGTCAAGGGGGAACAGGGCAGAGTCGAACTCAGGTTCAGAGAGCGAGTCTCGGCTCTCGCGAACTGACCTAGATGAATGGACAAGAGTGCGGTCAAGCAGTGCAGCCAGAGGCTGCCTAAGGGACCTCCTGTCGATCATCGTGATCTGGCGAGTTGGGCGGATGGTATCTGGTAGCAACTATGATGATCAATACAAACCCCGGATTCACCTACTCAACACGAGCTGAAGAATGTAAGAGTCCGGTCAATTATCTTGTCAGTTTTTATTAGGTGATCAAGTCAAGATAGCAGAGCGATTACGTGACCTGTTGGGAATCTGATTCCCCCAGGAGACTGGCCCGATCCCGAACTAGATCTTTCCCAGCCAGTACAAGTCACGGACCCTTTACCGGCTACCCGATCAGCTCGCTCTGTTAAGGATATCGCGGCCCGCTTTACTGGAGACCGGAGCGATCCTCACTAGAGAACGACTAGCTAAGAAGCAGTAGTCTAAAAGGGGTCCAGATATGGCTCTATCCTAGGGTGCGGGTCACTCTCTCGCACATGCAAATCAAATAATGAGGGGGTTGCTCTCCCCAAGACAAATTTTTCTGGTGAGTGTCTTTTAGGGTCAAGTTGAGTTAGCAGTCCCAATTTTATGGTTTTGATATTTAGGTATTTTTCAAATAAAAAACAATCTCCTAACGAATTTTTCGGTTCTCCTGGTTATTTAAGTCCAAAAACGGGGGGAGAAGTCGAAAAAGCTGATGCGTTGGAAAATCAATGATGCATGCATGAGATAGAAGACATACTTGGCTCTAGCAGTCTACATGCAATATGATCCGCGCATAATTGAAAGACAGAGATAAAACTACCTAAATGATGCAAGCGGAAATCTGGGCCCTAACAAGCAGTTCTACTCGAAAGAACAATGGCTAAGTGGTCAATCAAGAGGGGTCGGAGTCCGGTTTCGGATGCCGATCGGTGCCCTCCACAACGGGTCCTGCCAGCGCTGTATACGACCTCTAGCGGCGCGTGACCCCTCAGGTGACCAAATAGTCTTGTTATTAAATTTTTATTTTGGTCCAATTAACGGTCTATAGGTACAGGCAAAGTTATTAGGTGTTTGGATCCTATTTATTACGGTGCAATCAAGCAAAAATCCTAAGCTAAGGCTGAAATCCGTGAGAAACAAAGGCAGTAAATAAACGACAAAACCGCGAGAAAACCACAAAAAACCGAGGGGTCCCCAGAACACACCGGTGCTCGGCGAAACAGACCCCAAGAGTCTAAGTGTCTGAGTCTGTCCTGTCCCAGTATTATTACAACAGTTCAAATAAGCAGGAAATAAAACAAAGCTAAAACTACACTACTCCCGCACTCTGTTGCCTCCTCGCGCTCTCTTGTGGTTCCGTGCAGAAGGGAGCCACCTCAGATTCCCACAGCTGCGTCTCGGCTCATCGAGAGGAGATGCCTCGGTCCTCGGGCTCTCGCAAGTAAACAACAAAATGTCACAGACCAGATAAACAAGCAAGTAAAATAAAACAAGGTATATGTGCAAAAATGTGAAATAAAAGTAAATACTCAAAACAACCAAAAGCAAAAAAAAGAAAATAAAAGAAAACGAAAATGAAAGAAAAACAAAAAGCCGCGAAAAGCTGCGGACGAAGAAAAAGCCACGGAAAGCCGCGAAAATCAAAAGAAAATAAAATGAAAAGAAATGCGACTACTAAGCCGTGCTCCCCGGCAATGGTGCCATTCTGATGGGCCGCCCGATAGACTAAGGTAAGTATATCACTAAGGTCATTGTGACCTCAGTCACTCGGGGCTCAGAGCTCAATCAAGAAAACAAAATCAGACCACCAATCGAAAAGGCAAAAATCAATGAAAACCAAAATAGCGGTCTTGCTATGTGATTAACCTAGTATAGCACCCAGGATCGGTCTCAAGGAGCACGAGTTGGCCTCGTGGCCTACGAAGTAGTCTAAAAGCAAATAAAACAAAGACAACACAAATATTTTGGGTGTTTTTAAATATTTTTATATATTTTTTGGATTTTTAATAACAAGGAAAATAATAAAAAGACAAAAACAATCACAATCAACAAATTATTTAAACACTCTAAAAAGCTCCAAAAATTCAAACAAAAATATTTTTAAGTTTTATAGGTTTTTTTACTGTTTTTGGTGAATTTTTGAGATTTTTATAATTTTTATGTGATTTTCAAAAAATCAAAGAAGGCAAAATGGAAACAAACTCTCATGTCAGACTTCAAGGCCACATGAAAAATATCAAATGGGCCTTGCACAGTCTGGAGGTATTTTTTATGAAAAATAAAAATAATAAAGAAAATTTAGCAAAAGAATTTGTGATTTTTTGGATTTTCTATAATTTTTAGAATTTTTATGAGTTTTTAAGTGTTTTATAAATTTTATGGTTTTTTTATATCCAAAAATAACAAAAAATGCACTAAAAATCAAATACACCAAAAATAACACAAGCTAATTTTTTTAGAATTTTTAAAAGGGTTTTAATATTTTTTGATGATTTTCTAATCTGGACAGACACAAAAACAAC
The DNA here is from genome assembly GCA_037367405.1 of Ottelia alismoides. NCBI lineage: Eukaryota > Viridiplantae > Streptophyta > Magnoliopsida > Alismatales > Hydrocharitaceae > Ottelia > Ottelia alismoides. The sequence goes on from JAZKJV010004843.1 coordinate 49,632, forward strand.
GATTTTTGAATTTTTCAAAAGAGAAAAATGCCTCAAAAATGTACCAAATTTTTGGTGAAAATTTTACACAGTGGCAGAAGCCACGTATCCATTTTTCACGCGATTTGGACTTAATTTGATATTTTATTTAAATCAAAAATAGGCTCACAGTACACAGGGACCTATCCGTAATAAAAAGTATCTTCAGGGGCTGAAAATAACAAATCCAGAAAGTTGGGGGTCCCTCGTGCAAAAATTCCAAGAACGCACGCACGATGCACATGTACTGGGCACGAAGGGACCTAAATGTAAGAAAACTTAATTCCAAGGGCTTATTAGCAACACGTGGTAAAAGCCTAGGGAATAAGTTGCAAAATACCCAAAGAATTCAACACATATTGAATAAAAACATTCTCAGGGGCATGGCTGAAAATATCAGAAAATATATTTCATTCAGTAACACACAGAAACTACAAGCCCATATATTGAAATTTGTCCAAAAATCAAGTGACGAAGCACGTGTCTCGCACAGGCAGGGACGATAATGCAAATACAAGAGAAGTTAAGGTCCTAAGTGCAATATTCCCAAAAAAACTACTAAGACAGATATTTACAAGACTATATTGTAAAAACAAAATGACAGGGGCCTAAGTATAAATTACCCCTTATTATCGGAGGGACGGGGGCGTGCCACATGGATGATCTGACGGTGCTGGAACAAGGGGCAGCCCTTCGTCTGATTGTGCGGTCCAGATCACCCCTCGGCTGGATTTGACGGTTGGCGGCTACACCTCAAATGAATGGTCAGGATCACACCTTGAGCTCCGAGGATGAACGGACGACGGAGGAAGCTCCCGGAAGAACACCTCGCCGGCGAGCTTCGCCGGCTCCGTGCGTGCAGTGGGGACCTCCTCTGGAGCTGCTGGAAGGTGGAATCGCTTCGTCTCGGCGCTCCGCAGCTGAAGGATACCTCCGATGAGACCGGAGACCACCGGAGTGGTCCGACGACGTCGGAGGCTCGAAGCTCCTGGGCTCGAACTCGACGACCCTCAGATGGGTCGCATTGGCCTGCAAAACAACCTAGGAAGCTTCCTGGGTCGAGGGCAAACTGCCTCGACCCGGTTAGAGGTGGAATGGGTGCATGGGTGAGTCGGGTGGATGACCTCCGGCGAGGCAACGACGAGGGAGGTCGAGCCTTGGCTTCGAGGCGAGCGAAGGTGAATGAGCAGGTAAAGAATGTGAGGAGAGGTCTCGTGGTCATGATGGTCGGGTCAGATGAATGAAACGATGATTGGAGTGGACGTAATCGATGAAAGATGGAGATGGGTCGAATTGGGCGTAATCGGAAATTGAGGTAAACCAGAAGGATTCGGGTCTACCTGATGGATGAAGCCGACTGTGGGTGAGCTCGCGGTGCTCTGGGGGTTCTGGCCTCAAGGAAGCGTCGAGTTCCGAGGCTAAGCGCTCCTAGCGGCGGCGCACGGCGGTTGACGTCGCTGGATCAGTGGCGGAGGGCTCCTCCTCCTATCTGTAACACTCCAATCGATAGCTGTCACTCTAGGGATTAGAGTGGAGGTCCTGGGACGAAGAAGCAACGCCAAAGATGGTGTGAAATGGCGGTCGGAGGTTCAGCTATATAGTCCTGCAGGTCCGAGAAGAAGGTGACGGGTCTGGCTTGGTGAAGCACGGACCCCTAGGCAAAGATGCGGGCGAAGGTCTCGGATCCACAGGGAACGATTGGAGCCCGAGGTTTGAGGGATTGGTGATCGGATTGAGCGGGGAAAAAGAGGAGAAATCGGGTTGGTCGCTCGGATCCGCAAGGAGGGGGTCCGCGGGGGGGAGTTGATCGGGGTTCAACATCCCCTATGGACCAAAGGGAGCACGCCATTTAATAATTACTTGGAAATTCAATTTAAAATAGTAAATGGCTTTATTTCAAAAAAATCAAAACATGAAAAATATTTCTTTATTTTTAAATTATTTTTTAGTGATTTTTATTTATTTTTTTGAAATATAATTTAGGTATTTACAAAATATTATTATTATATACAGGTATATACATATGTATTTTTTATTTTTGATTTTTAATTATTTATTTTTATACAATTTATTCCAATTTTATATTTTATTTATTTATAGAATAAAATGTGGAATAATAGGGTATTTTTATTTATTTTTATTAATTATTTACAAGGGTGAAATAAATAGTTTTATTTATGTACATACATGGTATATATGCAAGGTGGACTTTGATTTTTATTTTATTTCTTTTTATTTTATTTTTTTTTCTAATTTTTATTTTATTTATTTACACCATGAAATGTGGACTATATACATATTTTTATTGAATTTTAATTATTTATTTACAAGGTGATAATAAATAGGTGAGTGGTTCTATGTACATGGTTTATATACAATGTTGAAGTCAATTTTATTTTTATTTTTTGTTTTATTCCATTTTACTTTGATTTTATATTTACAAATATATACACATAAATAGTCACACAATTTTAATTTTATTTAGAGGAAAATATTTTTATTTATAAACATAGGTATATGTACACAAATATGAGCTTCCCTATCTCTCTCTACTTGGGTTTTTTTGCGGTCAGGCCCATGCTGAGCACTCCCTTGGGATTACGTCGCTCAATATTTATTCTAAATATCTCCCTCTTTTTCTTTTATTTATTTATTCTTTTATTTATGCACAAAAACATGCTAATTATGCATATTTACACAATGCATGCTAATTGGTAATTATTGTTATTTACAACTACCTACATGTGTTTTGCATAGGTTTCGTAGCTAAAATAAAAGAATAAAGAGTGATGAATGGGTATTCATCATGTGCGCTTGGCTATTTTGTAGGCAAGGGCCTATCTTTTCTTGTATTTATAATTAGTCCAAGAACATTGTTGTAACGTTATAAAACTTTTGGTAATTTTGTGCTTCAACCCTCAAGTTTTCACTAATTACAATTCCGTCCCTCATAGGCACGCGTGCTCCGGCACGTGTCTTTGGCATTTTTGCAGAGATACGCTCGGGATTTTGATTACTTATAATTGGTCTAGAAATATTTTTTTGCATTAAATTTTTATGGGAAATTTACATTATGACCCTTGAACTTTCTGCTAATTTCACAAATGCCCCTACTAGGACTGAATTTTCTCTGTGAATAAAACATTTTCGTTGCATTTTAATATTTATAAAATTCAAAAACATGCATTTTTATCCATGTTTGCATTAAAAAACACATAAAAATTATAAAACATTTTTGAAAAATTCCAAAAAATTATATTTTGTATATTTAAGTGTGTTTTATATTCAGACCAAAAATGAATTAAAAATATAAAAGAAAACTCCTAAAAATTACAAAACTCCAAAAACCTTTATAAAAATATTGAAAATCCATAAAAATCATAAAATATAATCTCTATTTCTAAATTTCCTTTATTTTATTATATTTAATTTAAAATTGATTTGGGGAATTTATGTCACTGTTTACTATTTTTCATCCTCATTTTATTTTCAGACTTGTATTTTATTCCCTATTTTTAGTTTTTTTGACTTAAAAATACCAAAAAATTAGAAAAAATATAGAAAAATCACAAAAACATTATAAAAATATAAAAAGCACAAAAAATGTTATGTCCTGTATTTGCTTATTTTTACCTATTTTTATAAATACTCTATCCCTCTCTTTTCTCATATTGTATATATACTTTCTTTTACAATTCAAAAGAACAAGAAACTATAAAAAATATAAAATATAAAAAGGAGAAACAAAATCAGAAAATTAAAATTAAAAATAAAAATTTAAAATTAAAATTTAAAAAATATATAAAATTAAAAACCCACAAAAAATAACATAGATAGACGAATCATCACATTCACATTTTGTGCATTATTGCCCCATTCTACTTGTCTTCTCCCTATGTTCGACCTCTACACATACTGGCACCTATACACATCTTTGTTGTAGAGTTATAATAAATTTTAACTCCGCACCGCTTTTCATTGTTTGATCTCTATTGTGGGTTAATTGTTGTTTGAATTCTGAATTTCGTACGAGGTCAACTCAACAACTATTGATTCGCCTTGTGAATCGACACGACCTCCCGATTTTCACGTTCAACAGGATGCTACCTTGATTTGTTGGTTTCTGTTCCACTGTCATATGAGAATTTTGTCCAATCATTTATTATGGTAAGAGAATCAATAACCCTAGAAAAATTTCACGTGAGTCTGCATACACGTGAACTTCGACATATGGCTACTAAGAAGAAGGACTCTAATGGTGCAGGTTTCATTATAACAAATGAAAAGAGTCATGCCAGTTCTAGATATGCGAAGAAGGAAAAGCAAAAGCCCAAGTCAAAGAATCACAATGCTATGTACATATACCATTAATGCAAGGAACCTAGACATTGGAAGAAAGACTGCCGAGAGAAGAAAGGAAAAGCCATGGTTGTTATCGTGGCCCTAAGAGGCACAGATTCTGAAGATGATCTAGTTCTCACCATCACATATCACAAAATGATGGATAGCCCATGGATTTTTTGATTCATATTATTCTTACCAAATGACTCCAAATGAATATTGGTTCTGCACCTGTAAGAAGATGGATGGCAGAAACTTTGTCATGGAGAATGATGCAGCGTGAAAGATTGTAGGGATTGATTCTGTGAAGATCAATATGCACGATTGAGTTGTGAGGATGGTGACAAAAGTACGTCATGTCCTTGATATGAGTAATAAAATCATATCCCTTGGAGTCTTCGACTTTGAAGGATATAAGTACAATGCTGAAGGCAGAGTCATACAGGTTGCCAAAGGCGGGTGGTTGACATCAAGGGCAACAAGCAAAAGACCATATATGTCATGCAGGTATCTACAGTTACAGGTTCTATTGTAGTGGCATCCCAAGCCATGAGATAAGAGTCAGAATTGTAGCATATGCGACTGGGACATGAGTCAGATGGGAATGAATATCCTCAGTCAGACGAGTCTGATCGAGGACCTCAAGGGATCTAAAATGGAGTTTTATGAATATTGTGTGTTCAGGAAATAATATAGATAGCAATTCAGCAAAGTTATTCACAGGACGAAGTAGATGCTCGACTACATCATTGCTAATTGTTAGGGCCATTCACGGGTCCCATCTTTGGGAGGTGCCATGTACTTTCTATCTGTTATTGATGATTACTCTAGAATGGTGTGGGTGTTAATTATTGATGAATCTCCATTTCATCACCTTTATTCTATCATTTTGGCCTTAAAAATCAAAGCTAACATGTAAATACCATTAATTTTGTACAAATTAACATTCATTCTTTGTTGAATAAATATTGTATAAAATATTGTTTTTAATGTCAAAATTATAGAATAAAGAAAAGAAAATAAAAGGAATATATACCAAAGGCATTTTATGACCCTAAACCCCAAGACCTAGGCATCTTGATGGCTAGGTTGATAAGGAATAAAGTAGGGGGAGATAAGTGCTAATAATACAATAAAAATCCTATTTATTAATTCATCAATAATGTATTTTTGGGACCTATTTTATTTTCTACTTTTTATAGCTCAAATAAAGAAACTTTGTGGTGAAAGTTGTAGATAGTAATATATAGAAAAATACAAAATTGATTTCATACAAAAATAATATATAATGTACAAACTATACTCTGAATAAGATTCCAAAATCTCAACTTCCCAGACTTGTATCTCTAAAATAAAAAATCAAAATATATCAAAATCGCCTTTATTTGTATATAACTTTTAATAAGCTATTTAATGAAGTGGCTTCATATTTTTGGAGTTAAGGTGTGAAAGTTAAGTTTTAGACCCCTTTAGTATAATATACCTGAATAAAATAATCATTTTATTTATTATTTATTATTTTTATAATTTTATAATTTTATAAAATAATAAAATAAAATAATAAAATTAAAACACAAAATAAAAATAAAATACCTAAAACATAGGTAAATATACCTATAAATAAAATCTGAAAAATTAACTCATAATAAAATACCTTAAAAAAATAAAAATAAAAATAAAATACTACAAAAAATAATGAACATTTTTTATTTTGTAACTTCAAATTAATAAAATCATTTATATTTCCAATTCTCCTCGGGCTAGGTTTTTTCTGGTTGTCCACGTGGACCAACTAGAGCTCCTAGCATGTTGACCGCAAGTCAAGTTCTTGACCTACAACCCCTAGCCTCTGATAGATCGCTTTTGACCCTGTTTCTTGATTTTCCCCCTCGATACATCAATCGAGGGGATGTAGACCCTTCATGAGATTTATTCTCTGTACATATGCCATCCACACCCTGTACAGATCTCCTTCCATCTCTCCGTGCATCATCCATGAACATGCCTCGAACCTCACTCCTTAGTCAACTTGTACAAAATCCCCCCACCTCCATTTTTGACATCGGTTCTGTTTTCCCCATGTTTGACCCCTCAGATAGGACCTAGGTCGAGCCCCTTATGATAGGAGGAGCTCCCCACTCGTCGTAGCGAGGAAGGAGCAGGGAGGAGCCCTTCACAACCATCTCTGATGTGCATCGTCACCGCAAGGTTCATCTCCTGGCCTTGTGCCAATCGAGATCCCATTGTTCCTTTCTTTCTTAATTTTTAGTGTAGCTTATCCTTAGGTTTAATTATGTATGTTTTGCTTAGCGATTTCAGCTGAGGTTTAGATCCAAAGTCCTTGACGGATCTATTGAGCTCCGTCAACTCCATGACACGCTGATCATTCGCCAATAAAAGCCAGATCTCTACCCCCTTGTGTTGCCATGTTTTCGATTGTGTTTGGATGATCTGAAGGAGGCGTCTGAGCCTCGATTTGCATCTGGTCAAGCATCCCAGGTCGGCTGAAAGAGAGTGGGCTCCGAGGGCTCGATCATCATTACTAGATGCAATTGAATGACCTGGGCGACGAGGAGAAGCTACAAGAGAAATCAGAGAGTGCCGGAGGGGTCTCAGGGTTCCGGAGACTCGAGTTCTCGTTGTTTGAAACTCGCTAGACTCGAGATATTCGTGCATTCTTGCTGACCTCTTCGGAGCTGTTGGATCTACCCCGATCTTCCATGTAGCAGGAGCCATTTAATCATTGCTCACCTCGACCGTCGATTTCATCCGCACGATTTGATCCTGGCCGTTGGACGCAAAGCAGTATCACACGCTGCGGGCGCTCCACGTATTCCAGTGGGCGACCTTCTACCGTCCAACCGCTCGCTAGTGGGGGTAAACTTCATATACCCCCTATTTTTGTCGTATTTATATTCACTTTTGTAAATATTATAATTTGTATAAACTTTTTGTAATATTTGTAATTAGGCCCTCCAAACTTTTCATATTTGCATATCGGTCCACACTAGCTCACCTCACGTGGCTGCCCACGTGAGGTAGGCATTTTGTAGGGGGCCCCTAGGTTTATGTATATTTTGATTTGGTCCAGAAAACATTTATTTCATTTATATATTTTTGTGAAAATTACAGCAAGGCCCCTATCTTTTATTTTATTTACTTATATGCCCTTACCAACAATTGAATTTTTGTTTGTTTGTCCTAATTATTTAAAATATATATCATCACCAAAAATAACAAAAAGAAATAGGTATGGGTCCCTGATTGCTTCTAGTTACACACCATATTTTTATTTTGTAATTTTGGACCTTTTTATTATTTATTAAAAATAATTTAGACACAAAAAGTCCATGCCTATTATATAAAATACTAATATATATATTTTTAAAAAATCCAAAAAATATAATTCATGTTTATTGTTTTATTCTAACTCCAGAAACTAAAAACCCAATAAATAGAAAAAGGAAATATATAAAAATCAAAAAGCTCCAAAATCCAGTATAAAAAGAGTAAAAATTCCTAAAATACCAAAAATAGTGTTTTCTATTTTATAATTTTATTCATATTATTATATATTTATTAAAATTTGATTTGAAAAAATTTGGACCTATTTTACTATTTTCCCCTTCATTTCAATTTCAACTATTTACTTAATCCTTAATTTAGGGTATTTTTAATTGAAAAACTATATAGTTTAGCAAAATTTTCTAGAAAAATCACAAAATTAGTAAAAAATTATTTAAAACACAAAAATTTTTAATTCAATAAATTTTAGTTATTTTTAGTTATATTTATATCCCTTTTATCTATTATTGTATATATAATCTTATGTATTCTTATATTAAATAATTTAAAGAAAAAGAAAAAACAAAAACTAAAAAATATAAAAAGAAAATATAAAAATTTAAAATTTAAAACAAAATATAAAATATAAAATAAAATATAAAATATAAAAGTAAAAACCCACATAAAAATAGACAAAGAAGCACACAATCACTTTTGTGCATTTATTTTCCCAATCTATCCTTTTCTGCTCCATATATTCGACACTCTACACTACTTGCATTATACACATCTTTTGTAGAATTAACTAAAATAAATTTTGTCTACATGCATTTATTTGTATTGCTTTATATATCTGTGGGTTAATTGTTGATTGACCTGTGTTTCGTGAGCGGTCACTTCAACGACATTGTAGTTCTTGCGTTGTGTAGGCAACTCTAGACCCACATAAAATCCGAGTTATCAAATGGAGTCGTTGCTAGGGAACAACTGCGTATTGCTTGGTTTTTGCCGGATCGCAATTTATTTGTCTATATTTGTGCTTTATTTATTTTCTATTCATTTGATATTATTGTTGAGCTGTGTAACTACTCTCTTTGTGGACTTTTTTGTGAGGTATTGTGGATCAAGGAAGGCTCTCTTTGTAGAGCCCATGCACCCACGTGAAACCAACTCAAATCTCTGACCTAGCACCAAAGGAGACTTAGAGAACTTTTGAAGACAGAGCCACTTTTTTTGTATTATTTGTGTAATTCAAGTGAGAGAGAGACCATTAAATGTAATAACTCAAGACTCTACAACACTTCACGAGGTCCAGTAACTGAGGGATTGTTCCCTTGGGGGCCTCGTCAGTTTTCCGTTGTTTCCATCGCATTTCTTTTATTTATTTTTCGAGTTTTCACTTTTCTTTATTTTGTGTGATTGAGCCCTAGCATAGATTTACTTGTCGATAGACTAAGGACAAACACCTAATGACCATTTCCTGCACCTATAGTCTCGCTCGTACTTATCAAATTTTAATTGTCAATTATTCAGAATTGAGACCGCATGCCGAGAGAGGTCGTATACATCGCTTGCAGTACCCATCGTGGCAGGCACCGATTGGCATCGAAGATCGGACCCTGGTCTCATTTTTGAGTAGTTGACATTGTGTTCTTCATGATAATAGCAATTCATGTACTTAGGGTGATTTCATCGGCTTGCATTACATATAGTTAGGTTTTAATTCTGCTTAGCATCTCTGCACGAAGAGAGCTGGAGGCAAGGTAATCATTTACGCTTTAGCATGCAACATTGATTTCACCTCGCATTGCTTTTTCGACTATCTCCCTCTGATTTTGATCACCTGGGATTGCTAAAAAGAACTGATTCCTCACTAGGATCATGCATTTTCATTAAAAATCCCCAAAAAAGTTATAATCAATAAAATTAGGACTGTTAAAATTACCTGACCCTGAAATAAATCAAAAAGAAAATCATTGTCTTGGGGCGAGTAATCCCCTCATTGTCTTCGTTTTTACTTGCTCAACGTACACACTAAGGTTAGTGCCCAAATCCCATAAGCCAACCTAAATGTTTGTACAAATTTGTGACTTTCACCTAACTCTAAAACAAACAAGATAACAAGACCGCACTTTTACAGTCTTCACCAAGTTGAGTAAGTGAATTGAGAGGTTGTGTTTGTTTTGTGTGTATTTGTTTGTGATTGTTTTTATTCATACTCAATTATCATTGCACATTTGCACCTTTTTCTCACATCTCTTGATTTGTCCATCGTGCTCTCCCGATCATTTTCCTTTTGTTTTGAGGTGGCTAACTGGAACGCTTTTCAGCCGGACTTTGCGGATCTTTGTATCCTCCAACCGGTCCACCTCTATTTTTCCATGAGGATACTGCTCCTGACTTTTGTACATATCCGCCTCAGCCACAGTCTCAAACCTCGAATTTTTACCCACCACCACCATCCCCACATTGTCCTCCATCTCATCCATCCTAGACTGGTCTGTTGGAGTCACCTCTCATGGAGTCCACCTTTGAGCACTTGACCCAGATGATGGATCATATGAGATAGAGGATTGATGTCCTCACTAGTAAAAATAAGAGCCACTATGATATTCAACAATTTTCTGATATTGATTCACTCACGAATTCTTATGAGAGCTTGCAAATCGCCCAAAATACAAAAAAATAAGAAAAATTCAAAAATCCAAAAAGAATTCATGAGGCACATGGTTGATTCATCCTGCGAGGAGAGGACCCTCCTACCAGATCCTATACCCACACATTCGTTCACACCTTGTCCAACCTTTGACCTCGAGGATGACACTATACATACTTCTCTTAGTCATCCTCGTGTAGATGAAGATTCCGATCTCCTTCCTTATATGGAGGAGATCCAAAAATTCAAAAAAATGTTGACTGAACACAAAGTAGTGGCCGCTATTCATGAGATCATTGATGCCCCACTTCGTTAGGCCATGACCCATTTATCTACTCCTCAACCCAAGAAGAGAAAGTGGAGGAGCAGATCTGAGCGTTACATTTTGACCATGGCCACTGCCTACGCCATCACTCACCATCCTTCTTCTAAGAAAGGTAACACTGCTACACCATTAATTAGATGCACCATTTCTGATTTTTCATGTGATCGCACTCTCCTTGATGGTAGTGCTTCGATTACTATAATACCCTTCTTGTTGGTACAGTCTCTTCACTTAGGGCCTTTCAAGAAAATTAGGATGATCGTTCAATTTGCTGATGGATCAATAAAGAGGCTGAAGGGTATTCTAGAAAATGATGTTATTTGGATTCAGGGCATGATCTATACGATCGATTTTGTCGTATTTCCCATGGAGACCTCCACTGGGGAGCACTCTCCAGTCATCCTGGGATGACCATTTCTTGCCTCTGCGAGAGTCATCATTGATTACGGATCAGGATAGATTCTTTTTCGTCATGATGATTGGAGCATTGTGGTCATCACTACACCTACTGTCGACCAGAGACCTGCATCTGATGTGACTACATCTATCTTAGATGATCTCGAGAACTTTGACCTTGATGAGACTATCAGAGATTTTTGCTATATTTTGTATTCTACTGAGACACCCAAGGCCAAACCAGATTGCACTACTTCCACCGACCATTTTGTGCCTTTTCGCATTGAGACCACTGAGGATCTTCACCAGGTCAATCCTGATCAGTTTGTTTCTGAGGACCCCAATATCAACCTCCACTATGTCAGATCCATTCCTCAACGATATCACAAGAAGGTTTTCTTTATACCTTCTTGACCTTTGTACATCCACCTCTTGTATATTCGCTTTCGTTTACCTCTTTCCATCCACCGTATCACTCCTCCACCCCATTCATATGTGCCTTGCTTAGGACGTACTTTGTACTAAGTATGGGGGGTGGACAAGCCGATTGTTCTTTCTTTGTTTCGTTTCATCACACTTGCATTGCCTATACTTAGGGCTCTTTTACCATAAGTATAAAGGGAGTGATGCGTATATTCTCTTCGATCTCTTATTCTATCTTTATCTATCTTTTCTTCTTTTCTTCTTTCGTTCTTTTTACCGAAAAGGTATCACCCCTTTTTGTTAGTCTTCTATACTTAGGACATACTCTATCATAATTATGGGGGGGTGCACACCCCGAGTTCTTTCATTCTTTGATCCTCTCCACTGTCTCCTCTTCTTGTTATACTTAGGGATATATACCCCAAGTATACAGGGGCGACATTCCAAGTACGATCTGTTCATTCCCACCCTTGATCCTCCTTGCCTTGTGTATAGTCTGTTATATGTAGGATTATTTGATCTTAAGTATCGGGGTACGATCAACTTCACATTGATTCATTCATTTATTTTTTAGGCTTTTCTATGCTCAGTACGGATTTTGTCTTCTCCTTTTTCTATGATCTATGAGGACATAGCTCAAGCTAAGTATAGGAGGGTCATATATACTACATATATACTTTAGCCAAAACTCGTACTTTAGTATTTTTAATAATAAATATGGCTAAAAATACTATATGTATGCTATTAAATTCATTAAAATCACTTAATTAGAGGATGTTGATTATTCCTCAAATTCTGTTTGTATTTACTGATTAATAAATCAGATAAAAAATTTTTTTTGCAAATGTTTGAAATTATTTATGAAAAATCTTTTGAAAGCAATTTGGAAATTGTTTTGGTTAAATATTTTCAACCTTTGTAAAATATTTTGCTTGTAAAAATTTTTTTCTTTGTGTAAAATAAAAGTGTTTGAAAATTGATTTGCAAATGGTTTGGAAAATGGTTGTAAAAATATTTTGAAAAATCTATACATACTGTTTGAAAATCTTTGCAAAATAGTTTTCAAATGCTTGTAAATGTTTTTAAAAATTATTGGTGCAAATTATTTTGGACTATTGTTTTCAAAATTGTTTGAAAAATAATTTTCAAATAATTGAGGAATATATACATCACACAAAATTCTTTATTAACTGTATATACATTTCTATAAAAATAATCATGTATCCCTTGTAAATTCTTACAAACCCCAAATCTTGTAATATAAGATGCATCTCCGTGTAAATATTTGTGCCTATCTTTATCCAAAATCTTTTGTTTTCAAAAATTTAAAAAACATTAGCAAAATCTTTTCAAAATACATAAAAAGTTCAAAAGTTTAAAAATTGCATCACAAAAATATTTTTTTGCATTGTACGTAGCATTTGCATAGCATTCGCATTTTTCAGATTGAGTTTGATAATTGAACAAGTCTAAGTAAAATTCGAAGATCGAAGCTTGGTTGGACCTTAAATATACATAATCACAGGATCCTTATAGGAACTGGAATTGAGGTACTTCAGGTCTAGTTGACTTAATTCTTTGAGAATCACTAGACTTGGTTCAATGGAATCTTGATTGCCTAAGTAGAGTATTTTGGAGCACACGCACTGCTCTTGTCGATAATGACCTACTTGGACACCTGCACCTTTCACTTGGCTCAACTTAGTTGGAGTGGTAAGGGGATTGGATTTGCCAGTATGAGACGCACACAAGTGGAAACATTTGTCCTCGTCAAGGGAGGGAAGTGCACCCTAACCCGTTCTGTAGCAGAGACGTCTAAAGACAGGGGAGTGTGGGTTGAAATAATGCTTCAAAAGAGGGATGGTTTGCTGGCTCAAGAGGAAAAACTCCTTATGTAAATGATGTTGTCTATAGTATTTCAAAAAAAAAGAAAGAAGAAGCAAAAAGCAAAAACTCCAAAAAAGTGGACATGCTTGATTGAAAATAAAATGCTTGTCGGAGTGTATATATTTGTATAGTCAATAAGAAAGCTTGAGCTTCAAAGTCATATCATGTGAGCCTGCAGCTGGATGACTTGACTACACTGGTCATGCATCCTAGGATAGGTAGATACACTCGCTACCATCCATTCTTCTCTTCACCCCCTCCTGTTGGTTATCACTTGAACTTTGAAGGGAATACCCCGCTCCTCGAGGAAAGAGTTGCTGGATTGGGGAATCATTGGGTTATCATGCTGGAGAATCATTTTATTCGTCATTCAGTTGGGGGGTGATGAATCCCTGATCATCACTCTTTATTCTTTTATTTTAGCTATTTATCTTAGCAAAGCATCATGTAAATAGATATAAATACAATAAGTTAGCATAATGCATGTATGTGTTAAATGTACATAATTAGCATGTATTTGTGAAAAAATAAAAGAATAAAGAAAAAGAAAATGAAAGAGGTATTTAGAATAAATACAGAGTGACCCGAACCCAAAGAGAAGGCCAAGCATTAGCCTGATCGCCAAATAAAACAAGTAGAGAGAGATAGGGCCTACTCTATATTGTACATATCATGTGTGTAAATAAATAATTATTATTGACAAAATAAAAAAATAAGATTCTTTTTACCTCCTTATAAATAATCCTAACAATAAAACAAAAATTAGAAAAATGAAATAAAATTCTCTCTCCCTTGTACAGAACACATGTATATATGCTTTCTTCATTATTTATTATATCATTGTAAATATAAAAATAGAATAAAAATTATTTTGTAATCCAAAAATTATGTTGTAAATAAATAAATATAAAATTGTGGTATTTGTGTAAAAATAACAAAATAAAAATAATTGTACAAAATACATAGGTATATTATACCCGTATATAATTCACTATACTGTATATTAATTATTATTTTTTCAAAAAAACAAATAACAATCACAGAAAAATAGTTTTAAAAATAACAAACATTTTTTATTTTATACACTTTTTAATTAAAAATCATTTATTATTTTTTCTTGAATTATAACGATTTTGTAATTTCTGATTTCCTGATTGGTCGGCTGGATTGTTGACCGTGGGTCAACGGCGCCTTCTTCCTTAGTCAGACCCGGATCCTCTTCCCTAGAGCTTCTTCTCGAAATTTTCCAACCCGACTCCCCTCGCCTTTTGCCTCGGGAGTTGGACCTGAAAATCCTTGAACCTTCGACATCCTCGCGGGTCAAGTGCCCGATCCAATTCTCTCTAGGGTTCGGCCCTTCACTCCGATCTTTCCAGACCCTCAGCTTACCTATAAATACTCTCTTCCACCTCAATGGACCGGTAGCTCATACCTCACTCCCTACTCGACCTGTAGCCACATCCAGCTGAGTGAGAGCTGCTCGGAGCACCCTTCGGAGTTCGATTTGATGCAGTAGGGGTGACGCTCACCCTTCGTGGTGGACCTCTACCGCGAGCAGCCTCCCCCGCCTTCCGCATAGAGGTTGAGGCCATCACCCCGACGGTCATCTTCATCTGAAGCTCAGGAACACTCCCAGATCTTCAGTTATCCCCTATTTCATTTGCACTTCCCGTTCGACCCGATCTTTCCATTTAGCACCGTCGTACTCCCATCTGCTCTGACCAGCTGGTCGGAGCCTCGACATCCACCTCCAGCTGCTCAGATGGACCCGCAGACACGCCCTCCATCTTGCTCCGCAATCTGATCACCCTTAGCCTCGACCATCAGGTCGAGATTAAGGCCAAGATCTCCCCTACCACCTTCGCTGGAGTCAAGCTTCGCCTCCCCTCCGCTTCTTTGATTTTTAGCTCCAATAACCTAGACCGGAGCACAGCCCCGAGTCCTAGCTTTCCCTTGCAGGTATTAGCGCGCACTGGGAACCCCATTTTCATCCACCAAAGGTTCGCCGGAGCAGCTCAAGGCCTCCTTCATCTCCGCATACATCCGGCCGGTGGCTCCTCCATCGAACCCGCTCAGTCGACGCGGAAGCTTTCCACGACCACTCTTGTGCCTTTTGATCGACCATCAGAGCCGAGGATCACCTGCTTGGCTCTGGTGAAGATCATTCCAGCGTTGTTCTTCCAGACGCCCTCAGCACCGTTGGATCGGTCGTCCTTCTCCAGATCAAATCCAGACCACCGACACAGCAGGCTTTTTAGATCGTTGGATGACAGCTCTGACGCATATGCACCCCACGTCCTCGACCATCTCTGAGGCGTCAGATCTGACATCTGTAGAAGATCAGAGCCACACGACCACGCCCCCACCAGTGGCCTCCACGTGTCCCCACGCGCTCCTCACATGCTGCTAGGGTATGTTGCACTATTTACCCCACATTTTTTATGTTTTATTTTCTAGTCTGTTAAATAAAATTGTAGTTTGAACTATTTGCACTTTAGACCCTAAGATTTCTGGTATTTGCATTTTATTCCTCCCTATTTGAGAACACGTGCCTGACCACGTGCACTGTAGTGTTTTTACACATTTCATCCTGTAGTTTCTACTAGTTAATGTTTGAATGAAAAATTTTCTGAAAATTGTATTTATGCTCCTATGCGTGGATTAATTGACATGTGTGTGTTTTCGTGGAAATGTTGCACTATTACACATGGACTTTTTATGCATGTTACTGTTTGTCTCGAAACTTTAGGTTATTTGCATTTAGGTCCCTACAACCTGTGTGCTTTATTTTTAATTAAATAAATATCAAATCTACTCAAAAAATTCCCCAAAAATTAATAGTAGCTCTTGCTACTGTGTAGTATTTTTGATAATTCTTGTGACGCAATTTGATTTTATTTGCTATTTTCTAAAAATAAAAACCCTAAAAAGTGTGTCTGTATATTTTACAAAATCCATAAAAATTATAATAATACCTAAAAAATTCTACAAAAACTCTTGTGTGCTTGTTTTGGCTTTTTTTTATATTCAGTACCATTTTTGTGTTTTTTATCTTTTATAAAACTCCTAAAAATCACAAAAGACCAAAAATCTTCTAAAAAATCATTAAAAATTGTATAAAAATAAAAGAAAGGAGTTTTCAATTTCTATAGTTAGTTATTTTTATCTATTTTGACATAAATTTGCAACCAGGACATTTGGGGACTTTAGATATTTTGAAGTTGCATTTTATTCTAGGCTGCACACTATTTTGTTATTTTGAATTTATTTCATTTTTATAAAATTATATACAAATATGAAAAATCCCACAAATACCAAAAAACATTTGCATATTTTAAAAATGAAAAAATATTTTTATTTTTAATTTTTGAGCATTTTTAGCCTTAAAACATTGTTGTAGTGTGTTTTACTTAGTATTTTTATTCATTTTCTTATTAGAAAATAAAAAAATTGCAAATTAAAAACCACCAAAAAGATTCATTTTCTTTTATGATTTCTCGACTACTTCGTAGGCTTAGCCCGTGTTCCTTTTGTTCGACCCTGGTCGCTATACCAGGTTAAATAAATAGCAAGACCGCTTCTTTCGATTTTTGTTCTTGATTGTTTTTATTGGTGCTCTTATTTTCTTATTTAGTTTGGCTCGGGTGGTTGAGGTTGCAACGACCTTTGATATCACTTAGCCTCGATAGCCCGAGCGCTCACCAGGGGGAGCCACCATCACATACACTGTACAAGTCAGACTCATAGTCATAAGGGTTTGCGTACGAGTTGAAGTATTCTGATCTGGCTATTGAGGAGACTTGAGCTGGGTTTTGGGATTCTCGAAGGATGTTGTGTTTCAAATCCGATTCCTAATAAGGGTCCGACCGAACTAAAATTCCAAAGGCCTGACTTAAGTTCCAAACTTTGATTTTATATAGGCAAGTTTGACAATTAGATTTAATCCAATTTCTTTCTTTTTCTTTTATTTATTTTCATTTTATACACTTATTGCATACGTGTTTGCTAGGGACTAGAAAAGGCAAGTGTATGGGTGATGAATCTCCATTTCATCACCTTTATTCTATCATTTTGGCCATAAAAACACTAGCTAATGCATGTAAATATCATTAATTTGTACAAATTAACATTCATTGTTTGTTGAATAAATATTTTATAAAATATTGTTTTTAATACCAAAATTATATAATAAAGAAAAGAAAAGAAAAAGAATAAAATACCAAAGGTATTTTCTGACCCTAAACCCTGAGACATAGGCATCTTGATGACTAAGTCGACAAGGAATAAAGTTGGGGGATATAAGGGCCAATAATACAATAAAAATCTCATTTATTAATTCATCAATAATTTTTTTTTGGGATCCATTTTAATTTTCACTTTTTATACCTCAAATAAAAAAACTTTGCATATGAAAGTTGTAGATAATAATATATAGAAAAATACAAAATTGATTTTAGACAAAAATAATATACAATGTACAAATTATACTTTGATAAGATTCCAAAATCCAAGCTTTCCAGACCTGTATCTCTCAAATAAAAACACAAAATGTATCAAAATCACCTTTGATTGTATATAACTTTTAATAAGCACATTAATGAAGGTGGTTTCATATTTTTCGAAGTTAGGTGTGAAAGTTAGGTTTTTGACTTCCTATTCTATAATATACTCGAATAAAATAATCATTTAATTTATTATTTATTATTTTTATAATTTTATATTTTTATAATTTTGTAATATTACTTATAAAATACGTACATCTTAAAGCTAAAATAAAATCATAAATAAAATATTCAAATAAAATATGTAAATAAAATACATAGATGAAATACCTATACTTATACCTACATATTTAATATATCTATTTATTTAAGTGTATATATTATATCAAAAATATAATTTAGATATATCTAAGTATATAAAGATAAGTTATAATTTTATATAATAGTAAAATAAAAAAATAAAATTACAAATACAAAGTAAAAAATAAAATACCTAAAACATATGCAAATATACCTATAAATAAAACCCTAAAAAGTTGCTCATAATAAAATACCTCTAATTAATAAATAATAATAAAATACTACATAAAATAATGAACATTTTTTATAACTTAAAATGAATAAAATTATTTTATATTTAATATTGAATTTCTAATTCTTTCGAGATAGGTTTTTTCTGGCTTGTCCACGTGGACCATCCAGAGCTCCTAGCGTGTTGACCGCAGGTCAACTTCCTGACCTACTACACCTAGCCTCTGACAGGTCGCTTTTGACCCCATTTCTTGAATTTTCAATTCTTTTTAGGCTAGGTTTTTTCTGGCTGTCCACGTGGACCATCCAGAGCTCCTAGCATGTTGACCGCAGGTCAACTACCTGACCTACTGCCCCTAGCCTCTGACAGGTCGCTTTTGATCCCGTTTCTTGATTTTCCGCCTCGATACATCAATCGAGGGGATGTAGACCCTTCATGAGATTTGTTCTCTGTACATCTGCCATCTACGCCCTTTACAGATCTCCTTCCATCTCTTCGTGCATCACCCATGAATATGCCTCAAACCTCACTCCTTAACCGGCTTTTACAAAACCACCCACCTCCATTTTTGATCTCGGTTCGGTTTTTCCCCTAGTTTGGACCCCTCGGAGAGCACCTAGGTCGATCCCCTTGTGGCAGGAGGAGCTCCTCGTTCTTAGCAGCGAGGAAGGAGCAAGGAGGAGACCTTCCCATCCATCTCCGTCGTGCATTGCCGCCTCGAGGTTCATCTCCTGGCCTTGCTCCAGTCGAGGTCTCGTTGATACTTTCTTTCTTCATTTTTAGTGCATCTTAAGCTTAGATTTAATTATGTATGTTTTTCTTAACGATTTAAACTTAGGTTTAGATCCAAATCCTCGCCAGAGCTCTTGAGCTCCGACCACTCCACGACATGACGATCATTCGCCAATAAAAGCCAGATCTCTGCCCCCTTGTGCTTCCATGTTTTCGATTGTGTTTGCAGGATCTGAAGGAGGCATCTGAGCCTCGATTTGCAACTGGTCAAGCATCCCAGGGGTCGGCTAAAGGACAGTGGGCTCTAGGGGCTCGATCACTGGCCTTCGGATGCATTTGAATGACCTGAGCAATGCAGAGAGGCTGCATGAGCAATCAGAGTGTGCCAGAGGGTCTTAGGTTACCGGAGACGAGTTCTGATCGATAGAAACTCGCTGGACTCGAGTTCTTCATGCATTTTTTATGACCTCCTCGAAGCCGTTGGATCTGCCCCGATCTTTCAAGTAGTAGGTGTCATTCGATCATTACTCGCCTCGACCGTCGACTTCATCCACATGATCTCATGATTTGATCATGGCCGTTTGCCGTGAAGCGACATTGCATGCAGCAGGCGTGCCACGTGTTCAAGTGGGCAGCCTTCTAACGTCCGATCGCTCGCTAGTGGGGGTAAACTTCATCCATACCCCCTATTTTTGTCATATTTATATTTACTTCTGTAAATATTATAATTAATATAAGTTTCTGTAATAATTACAATTAGGCCTCCTAAACTTTTCATATTTGCAAATCGGTCCACGTTAGCTCACCTTGCATGACCACTCATGTGAGGTGGGAATTTTGCAGGCAGGCCCCTAGGTTTATGTATATTTCAATGTGGTCCAAAAAATATTTTTTTTCTTTATATATATTTTTTGAAAATTGCAGCAAGGCCCCTAGCTTTTATTTTATTTACATATATGCCCATATCGATAATTAAATTTTTATGTGTTTGTCCTAACTATTTAAATAGCTATCATGCTCCAAAAATCACAAAAAATAGATGTAGGTCTCTAATTGCTTTTAGTCACACCTCATATTTTTATTTTGTAATTTTGGACCTTTTTATTCTTTATTAAAAATTATTTAGAGCATAAAAAGTCCCTGTCTACATTATAAAATACCTAAAAAACATAATTTATTTTGAAAAATTTCCCAAAAATATATTTTGGGTTTTTTTATTTTCTAACTCCATAAACCGAAAACCTAAAAATAGAAAAAGGAAATATATAAAAATCAAAAAGCTCCAAAATCTAGTATAAAAAGAATAAAATTTCCTAAAAATCCTAAAAATAGTGGTTTCTATTTTATCATTTTATTTATATTATTATCTATCTATTAAAATTGATTTGAACAATTTCAGACCCATTTTGTTGTTTTCCCCTTGATTTCAATTTCAGCTATTTACTTAATCCTTGATTTAGGGTATTTTTAACTTTAAAAATATATAAAAATTAGCAAAATTTTCTGGAAAAATCACAAAAACAATAAAATTTTAATATACAAAAAAATTTAATTATGCAATTTTAGTTATTTTTAGTTATATTTATGACCCTTTTATATATTACTGTATATATAATCTTATATATTTTTATATTAGATAATTCAAAGAAAAAGAAAATGCAAAATATAGAAAATATAAAAAGAAAATATAATATTATAAAATTAAAAAAATATAAAATTATAAAACAAAAATAAAAAATATAAAATAAAAAACCCACATAAAAATAGGCAAAGAAGCACGCAATCACTTTTGTGCATTTATTTGCCCATTCTATCCTTTTCTGCTCCCTCTGTTCGATACTCTACACTACTTGTACTATACACATGTTTTATAGAGTGAAATAAAATAAATATTAATAATAAAATTAATTTTAACTTCATACACTTATTTGCATTGCTTTATATATTTGTGAGTTAATTATTGATTGACCCGGATTATGTGAGCAGACACTTCAGCGACATAGTTCTCGCCTTGTGTAGACTACTCTAGACCCTCACAAAATTCAAATTATAAAAGATGAAGCACAAGAGTGAGGCATTTTAGACCTTTAAGCAGTGGAAGATCTTGGTGAAGAACCATACTTCTAAGAAGGTGAAGCATCTTCGTACATATAACAGGATGGGGTTATGTTCGTAAGAGTACAATGAGTTCTGTAAGAAGGTTGGTGTTGTGAGACATCTCACTATCAAGATACACCAAAACAAAATGGAGTTGGAGAATAAAAAAAGACACTTCTAGAGAGAGCAAGGTGCATGCTCTCTAATGCTAGTATAGATAGATCATTTTGGGCTAAAGTTGTGAATACAACATGTTACTTGTTGAATTGGAATCCCGCATCTGCTATCAACTACAAAACACCCATGGTGGTATGGTCTAGTAATCATGTTGATTATTTTATTTTACATGTCTTTGGTTGTCTTGCATACTATCATGTTTGTGAAGGGAAGTTGGAATCAAAGGCAAGAAAGGGGTGTTTACAAGATATGGAGCATGAGGGAAGGGGTATAGAATCTAGTTCCCTTCTGTGCATAGAATTATTATTACAGAAATATTACATTTGATTAGAATTACATGCTTCACTCATGTAGTAAGTCTGTTGATGCAGGAACATGTGATGATGCACACAAATAGGTGGAGTTCGAACTGACATCAAATAGTGATCACATAGTTGATCACCACTATTGATCAGGTTATTGATGAACAACCTAAAGCTAAGCAACTAGAGAAAAGGCAACCAAGTATTGCTATTGATCGGTCCTGTTGAGAGATACATCCAACGCAGAGATGCGGATTTGAAGACATGGTTGCATTTGCACTACAAATTGTGGAGGAGGCAGAGTCTCCAAGCCCTCTACTTAAAGGGAGGCTATATCAGGGGAAAAATATGGGCAATGGATTGTTGCTATGGGTGAGGAGATTGAGCATCTTCACAAGAATCAGACGTGGAAACATGTTAAGTTGCCAAAAGGAGGAAAGTCATTGGATGAAACGGGTCTTCAGGAAAAAATAGTCTCCCATGCAATTGTATGAGAAGTTTTATAGCTTCATGATTGACCATATGTTCAACATGAGCCTATATGCATGTTGTGTTTACCACAATAAGGTGGAGGATGGCTCCTTTGTTTATATGTTATTGTACGTCAATGACATGTTGATTGCTGGCAAGAAGAAGAGTTCCATAGATGTTACATATCACTTCATTTGTTCTAAGAAGAGGATCAAGGTGAAGAAGGCTAACATAGCAGATAATCTAGTCGATATGTTCACAAAGGCAGTTTCTGGGAGTAAGCTCAAACAATGTTTGAACTTGATCAATGTCGACAGTTGGCAGTAGTCTTAAGAAGGGGCTGATGGCGACAAGGTATAGCTCGACAATGCTTCTCTTAGGGTAAATTTGAATTTCAAGAAATGGTTAATTCTGTTATATGAGAATTCAACTCGTGGTGAAGTCAAGCAATGCTTAATTCTATTATTGGAGAATTCAACCCGTGTTATAGTAGTGGTTCATTTTGTTATATGAGGATTTAATTCAAGGTGGAGATTGTTGATATGACTTTAATCCTAACCATTTATTGGGATGGATTACTGATGTGGTTGATCTCCATCTTTCCTTTTGATTGGTTGAGAGATGTTGGGCTAGATTGCTGAGATGCTTGATCCACCTCCTTAATCTTGATTGGCTAAGAGATGCTAGGTTGGATTACTGAATACATTGGTATTCTTTTGTTGCAGTATAAAGACGAGCTTTGGGGCCACCACATATGGTATCCTCATCATCATCCCATCCATGTATCTTCTTAGTATCCTCTGTAATCTCTCTTCTTTCTCCACATAAATTGATCGTCGTTTCCTGAGGATGTAGCCCAATTATGTGTGAACCTTGTAAATATGTACGTCTTCGTGCTTGCTTGACTGATCATGTTTGTGCATGCCTCCTGATTCGCAACAAGTCCTCCTCACTCTGAAACTCCTACGACCATATGCACTTAAGATGTCAATCGCTAATACTTTTCTTATTTTAAAGATGTTCAATTTGTTGTTAAAAGGAGGAAAAGTAATGGACGGAGGGAGTCATAGAGGGAGGAGTTGTGAATTAGTGAGAGCTAGGGAGGTAGAAGTGAATTAGTGAGAGCTAGGGAGGTAGAATAGTGAGTGGGATTGCTAGCTATGGAGAATGAGATGGGGATGTTCACATGGAGGTGACGTTGGACTAGGTGGAGGATGAGGACAAGGTGCTAGAGGAGGATGTAGACAAGGTGCTAAAGGAGGATGTGTAAGCTGAACATATGGGTTGGGATGAGTTAAACCATGAAAAGCCGGAGCATGGAGGGGAATTGATGGTTGGTATTTGGGGAAAAAATGGAAACTATGTGTTGCCATTTCTAGTTACTATCGGTGGTTGTTGTGTAGTTGTTGTTGTGGGGAGGATGGAGGGTGGGAAGTTTGTGTGAAGGTGGGTGTTCAACTCAGAGTTGGAGGATAATTGACCGTGGGAAGGAGGAAGGGCGATTGGGAGAATAGGATTGTTTTATATGTTGCTATATGTTGTTATTGTTTCTATTTGTTATTGATTATGATGATGACGACAACGACGATGGTATAGTGTTTTGATGTTATTTTTGTTATTGACGTCATTGTTGTAGTTTTTGTTGTTGTTATTCTTTTGATCATGTTGTCGAGAAGTAGTGAAGGAAGATAGGTGATGGTGGAGGATATGAGGATGACAACGGAGTTATAGGAGCTGTGTGAGATGGGAGCTCAAGGGATTTGAGGGTTGATGACAACTTTTTATGAGATTAACTAAGAATGTAATGGTGATTGTGTTCTTCATTCTAATGCACAAGTGGGTGAAGATGGTAGGATTGATGAGGGGAGGGAAAAATAAAGGAAGAATGACCAATGAGGGAGGCTCCAAGGATGTCTCCTGCATTGTTCTCTAGTTTCGAATATCCAAAGGTGATGTCAAGCTTTGCCATCGAGGATCAATGATAGGAGGAGATAACAAAAGGGTGCTAAGAAAGAACAAGTAATGGAGGGTATGGCGTCAATCTGCGAATTAAACACGATTAACAATTATTGTAGTGACCAGGTGTCTCTCAATCAACAGTTAACACAAATAATGACTAACAATCAAGATGTGAATGTGAGTTAAACTTTATTATAACTCTGATAAATGTGTGTATAGGGAAAATAGTCAGAATTTTGAACTCACGGAAGCCAAAATGAGGGTAGAAAAAATATTATTAATTATTGCTAATTGATAATATTTCTAGATTTTTGTTTTTGCCTGTTTTTATTTCTTCCTCTGCTTTTTTATATTTTTATAGGCTTTTAATAATATTCAATTTTTTTGTTTTTAATGTTTAATATTTTCAATATATTTAATTTTGCAAAATGTTAATTTCTTTTTAATTTTGGAAATAAGATATATAATAATATACATATAGTTAAATATAGACTGTATAGATAAAATAAAAAGAAGAGATGCTTTTGAATTCTTAAATAAAAGATAAAGTATGTTTGGTTTTTCAATATTTTCTCTTTTGGTGATTTTTAGAGTATTTTTTATAATTTTTATAGATATTTGAAGTTGAAAATATGCAAAATAGTGAGTATAGAAAATATAGAAAATTGTTTAGGGCATTAACAAAAGATTTTTGTACCAAAATATTCCTAAAATATTAAATTATATATCACAAAAAATATAGACATAAAACTTAATTTTTGGATTTTTAGGGGTTTTGCACATTTTTAAAATTTTCCTATGTTTGTGATTTGAGGGTTTTGGTTTATTTTTTTAAAAGATTTTAGTCAGATGATAAAATAGAACAAAATAGACCTATTATAATTGTTTTAGAATTTTTTAAAACACTTTGTAAATTTTATGAGTTTTAAATAGCTAAACTTGTGAAAATAGCATGTTTTTTATTTTTAATAAATAAGAAAATAAGTTTGAATGCCTTACGAAAATTACATGTGATAATTAAGGGTTCCATGCACTTAAGATAATTTTCCTACATTTTTTGGACAATAATAGATAATAAATAAAAATAAAGTAACATAATAAAATCATTCTACAATACATGAACCAAACTCAATTTAAACAAACTTTAAATCCATTTTAGAACACTACATTCAAGTACAGAACCAAATATGCAAAATATCCAAATGCACGTGCAACACACGCTCCTGATGGGGACTAAAATGTAATATTAAAAAATATTCTGAGCAGTAAATAATAGGATTCGAGAATATAAGGGATAAAATGCAAAACGTCCAAGCGCCTCATGTGGAGAGCCACGTGAGGTGACTTGGCAGTGGACCTAAGTGCAAATAAAATGAATATAAGGGTCCGAGTGTAAATATTACAAAACTTTTACACGACAGAGGAATGTTTGATCACTAAAATTAAAATACAAACAAGAGGAAGGACTTAGTATGTAATATACCCCTAATGTGTGCTATCAAATGGCCTGTGATGCTCCACACGACACCATTTATGGATTAACTACTGCGATTAGACGATACCCTTTTGCCATCTCACAATTTTGAGTAAATCTTCAGCTGGTTCTATGGCCGAGGGAGCCTTGGAACGAATAGTGTCTGGAACACCTAGCATGCGCTGCTAATCGGATGACTGGGAAGTCCTCTAGATGAACTAGGAATAACGGTCGCCTAGAGCTCCTTCGATCAAGAATATCTTGATGCCCTGACCACCTCTCGAGCTCGGAGAGGGCTCAAGAGGTAGCTGGAGGTCTTCCGCTGTTGCTGGACTCCTAAAAAAGGTCTGGGCATCCCTGATCGAGGCCTGGAAGTAGAAGATGGCTCGGGGACCTAGGACTGGTTTCCTGGGTCGAAATTTAGACTTGAGACCTATACCAAAAACTTTTGGGCTCAAAGATGAAGGCCATCGACCAAGGGGTTACTTAAAAATGTAAGGGAATGGATGAGGCAATGATTTCTGGTGCACGACGAAGAGGGAAGATCCGATCTCCTGATCTTTGGAAGATCAAGGATGAAAAGGGGGTCGAAATAATGGATGAAAAGAAGGGGAATTTGTGAGGGTGATCGTGGGGTTTATTCACAATCGAGAACAATTGGGACAGTGGCCAGAGCTTAGAGCTCTAACGATATTTTTTTGGATTTTAAGCTACAGTAGACCAAATCATACTAAATAAAAGGATAACCTAGACTAGAGATTACACTAGGTATTAAAAGAAATCGGGTAGAGAAACTCACCTGACTAGGAATGGCTGGGAGTAGAAGTCACACGGAGGAGATCCGGCGAGGTTGAATCACGATCCATCTACCTTCTCCTCACATCGATTCATAGGGGAAATGCATCATATCACTAGGGCTTCTCTCCAGCCAAGAATCTAGGAGTTACTGTGGGTGAAATCAAATTTGATTTTCAAATATGGTAAAGGAGATACTATATATGCATTTACTGGAGAGGGGGTCTTCGCTTATGGTTTGTACTTCGATCGAAGGTTGTATGATGCAGCTCTTCGATGCGTGTGAAAGTTAAATCTTGGGCAAAGTAATTTCATTAAGGAGATGGGGGCAGAATAGGCATGGATTGATCAGAAGAAATTGGCGAAGAAGGAAAAATGCATGCTGGAGACCTGTCCAAAGGGGGAATGGGGAGTTGACTCTGGTTAGCCCAATTCGCATCTTGATTGGTCAATGTGGACCAAGTTGGGACAAAATAAGGCTGAAAATAGAAATAAAATGAAACTAAAATATAAGATGATTTTATAAGTTAAATACTAAAACATGAAAGTTGTTTCTTATTTTATGTACCACTCTTAGGTGTTTTTATTTATTTTTATCGACTTATTCATTAGATGTAAATTTTTACATGCACATATATATGTATGTTTACCTATATATTGTATATTTTCTTTTTATTTTGTATTTTATATACATATTATTATATTTACATAATATATATTAATTATGATTTATTATATATTTACATATTTTTTTATTTTTATTTTTTTGTTTATGTATGTAAATAGTTACATGCATATATATTATATGTATGGTATGCCTATGTATTTTACTTTATTATTTATTTTATATGGTTTAATTTATGATTATGTTTTTAATATGTTTTATATAATATATGCAATTATTTAAATACATGAAGGGACTAGAATAAAAAGAAAATAAATAAAATAATAGTATATACAAATGCCTCAGTATAATGGTGCCCCAAAAGCCAACTTTTGTATCTTAATTCCATTTTAAATGAAATCCCCTTCATTATACATATAATTGAATTTTAAATATAGTGGAGGCGAGGTTGATGAATTTTGATTTCTTATGGAGGAGATATTGATCAATTAAATTCTGTTTGTAGCTTTTTTCATATGTGTGTACCATGTGCATTGTGCATTATTTTTATTGGTTATTATTTTTGTAATTTTCGATACATTATTATGTACAAGTTTTAGGTTGAAAATATTTGAATTTGATGTATGCATGAGTGTATATAAAATAGTGCAACAATGAACTATATACAATGTACTGAACACCTAGAATTTCTAAGATTGTGTGTATAATTATCTGTATTATTTTGCCCATATCTCTCCTTTATTTCTTGTCGATCTAGTCAATATTCACTTGGTCTTGGGGTCTAGGACTAGTCAGTATCTGCAATACTTTCTTTATTTTCCTTTCCTTTTCATTATTACATTATTTTAGGTTTAATTACATGTATTTACACACTAATTATAGATCAAGGTTATATGTTAATTCATGCAAGTTAGTGATATTCATAGGTATTTAGCTAGCGTTTTAAAGTCAAAATAAGAGAATAAAGGTGCATGAATGGCTATTCATCATCTCTTATACTTACCTTTACTAGTCCCTAGCAAACACTTATTGGGAAATGAGTGAAAAGGAAAAGGAAGAAAAGAAAAATAAAGAGCATAGAATGATTTATGATTTTAAAACATATCCATCTATTCATTTTGGAGTTTTTTTTGTTTTGCACATTTTTTTATATACAACGATATTTACACAAGGAAATTTTTCTTGAGCCAGTAGATTATCCCTATTTTAAAGCTTCATTTCAACCCACATCCTCATGTCTTTAGATGTCCATTCCACTAGATCAGGTTGGGGGGCACTGCTCACTAATTTGGGTGATGTATGTTTCTATACGTGTGCTTCTCAAGCTAAAGAATTCTGTCCTCCACCATCTCATATGAGTTGAGCTATGTGCAGAGTGTTTTGTCCAAGTTAGACCACTATTGACAAGACTCATGCGTGTACTTGAAAATATTCTACTTAGTCCAGTCAAGATGACATGTGAACATAGTTTAGTGGACTTAAATAATTAAGGCACATTGACCTGAAAAGTCTTAATTCTAATTCTGATAAGGCTCCTGTGAAATTAAGTGGACTGGTGTCTAAACCAAGCTCCAATCTTCATATTATATTCCAGACTCGTTTAATTATCACACCATTCTGAAAAATGCTTATGCAATGCAACAAAATGATTTTGTGAAGTAAGTTTCTGGTTTTGAACTGTCTGTTTGATTTTCAAAATGTTTTGCAATTTTTTTATGGGTTTTAAAATGTTTTAAATTTTAAAGATGTTCAAAAAAGGGTTAGTATATTTACAAACATTCACAAACATTTTCAAAGGAATATTTTTTCAAAGTTTTGACAAATATTTCATTAAGAATTCTCAAAGGTTTTCAAAAAAATCAAAAAAATTTACAACCATTTTTAAATCATTTGCAAAATATTTTGAAACTAATTTTTTCCTTTTCATATAGTTTTTCGAAAATTTTCACACTTATTTACAATGTCTTTTCAATCTTTATATTAATTAATCTTGCCTAATGTATTATAGCCATATTATTTGAAAATACAAGAATGTACAAGCTATAGCTAATGTATATATACAACCCCCCTATACCTAGCTCGAGCTATGTCCTCATAGTGACCAAAGAGCAACATAGGTATACATAACACGTGCTAAACATAGAAGAATCTATACTAAAATGACTCAATTAAAATAATAAGAAGTCGATCGTCCCCTATACTTAGAATCAACTGGGCTTATGTACAACAGATTGTGCATTAAGCGGTGATGATCGAGGATGAGAATGTACGAAATCAATGACTCGACTTGTTTCCTCTTATAACTAGGGCAAATATCCCTAAGTGTAGAATAAAATAAAGACAAGTTGGGTGACAAGCAAGGGAATGAAAAAGAATAACTCGAATCACTCATCCCTCTGATACAAAGGATGAAGCATATCTTGAGTATTGAAGATGAAAGGGATGAATGGGTAAATGGGAGAATGGAAGAATGGAAAAGTAGGAAAAAGAATTAATCAGTGAAAATATTTTTGTCCAGCTCTGAGTTTGACTCTGCTGCTTCTACTGGAAGATCATCTTGAAATACCACATTAATTGAATCCACAACGGACATGAATGTATCATGCTCTATGTATGGTTTCACCAACCGTCCATTAACAATGATTGGTTGTGCGTCTGATGAATCTGTGATTCATCACTCTAAATGTTGAAAATAGAGCTTTGTTTTCGAGTAATTAGCTGCATAACTAAACTTATATTGCATAATTAGCATTCACGCATGTGTAAATAATATTGTATTTTAGCATTCAAAATTGCATAAATGAGAAGCCTGAAATTCCTTGTAAAAATCACCTGTATATTCACCATATTTCCCTTATTTGTATCTATTTTATACTAACTCCAACTCCAAAAAAATCAACTCTGTAATGTATAAATTACTAACACTAATCAAGGAAAAAAATCAAAAAATACTACTTGTAAAATTATCCACTAAAACCCAAATCCAAGTTTGAGACTATGAACCTTAAAATGCGCATATCTCTTTCATACAGTGTCCGATTTAGGTCTACTCACTTTTAAAGTAATATACATTCAAAGACCTTCAAAACAAGACTAATTTCATGAATATAAGAGATCGTATGAGAAACTTGGGTTTTGGGCCCCTATTGTTTATTTCTTCATTTTCTTGATTATTAAAAATCCAAACAAATAGATTAAGTTGTAAATATTCCTTTCATATTTTCTTTATTTTTATTTTGATTTTTCTCATATTTAAAAATGATAAAAAAATGCAAAAGACAAAAATGTGCTATTTTATACATATAAGATACCACCCAAAAATGCACTTTGTACATATGGCTTATTTTGGTTTTCGGACCTTCACAAAAGTTGTAGATCTCGTCGAGACGAGCAACGTTCATGTTGACCACTTTTTGATTTGACCTTCTTTGTTATTTCTTCTTGATTTTTTTTACATTTAATTTTTGAATTTTCTGTAAGCGACACGTGGCAGCCCCTGGAGCCGCCACATGTCACCCTATTTTTTATTAATTTATTAATTTCGTATTTTATTTTATTTATTTTATTTATTATTATTTTATTTTAATTTATTATTTTATTTATTATCTTTTATTTATTTTTCCTTTATTATTTTTATCCTACTTATTTTTACTTTACTTATTATATTTTATTTTTATTTTATTTTTCTCCCTTTTACTTCTTCTTTACTTGTTCCCTACTCCAAGTCTCCACCTCCTCCTTCTTCTACACTTCTTTTCTAACTCCCTCCTCCTCCTTTTTATTCTCCTCTCCTCCCTCCTCCTCCTTTTTATTCTCCTCTCCTCCCTCATTTTTCTTCATCCGTCATTTCTTCAATTGAGAGGAGAGACCACCAGCCCCCAAGTGTTGTCGGTGACACCTTCAGCACCTTTCGGTAGCGCAACGACGATCACAAAGGTGAGATCTATGAGGACTCTTCCTCGTGTCGTTGTGCATCTCTTTAGCTCACAATCGAGGTTCTTCGATTTTTCGCCAAATCGAATCAACACGACGATCGGAGTGCAGCATAGCTCCTCCAAAATTCAGTGAATCACAGGTAAGTATCCCTTTCCTTCTCCTTGAGAATTTATTTATCTAACATTTTTTCTTGTTTGTTGTTCTACAATTATATTCCATCATTCCCTCAATTTATTTTCATCACCATCAATCACCACACCACCTCATAATCATTTTTATTTTTTCATTATCATCTTTATCATGCATCACACAAACATCACCTCTTCATTCCTGAAATTTTATTTACAATTTTAAAAAATCAAAATAAATAAATAAATAGGCAGCCGCAAGCCACCCTCACAGCAAACCCGTTGGCGCTCTTCCTGCCCGCAACCCTCCAACGGCACTCGCCCAGCGTCGCCCGCTCACCTAGTCCGCTCCTCAAGACGCGGGTTGGCCACCCATAGAACAGCCAGCCCCAATGCAAGCCCAGCTGCTCCTCACCTCATGGCATCACGACCCCAAGCGCCTCCTCTCCAGAGCAACCCCGTGCCGCCTCCAACCTTCCCCGTTGCGCGGTGCCCTACCCCGCGTCGTCCCTGCCCCCACGGTCACAACCTTCTCTCCACCGTGGACACCCTCCGCCCTCGCAACGCCTCCGCCAGGCGACCATCGACTCCCAGAGCGCCACCGCCCTCACGACCGTGCCTCTGCTGTCGCTGCCAGTAGGTGATGAATCTGTGATTCATCACTCTTAAAGTAGAAAATAGAGCCTTATTCCCGAGTATTTACCAGCATATTTCCCTTTATCTTGCATAAATAGCAATCATGCATAAATCCACAATACATGCATTTTAGCATTCATATTTGCATTAAATAAGAAGCCAATTCATGTGCCCAATGATTCACCTAATTATCTGTATTTCGTATCCCCTCAAATCAAATAACACCTTCCTTACACTACATTACTAGTTAATAATATAAGGAAGAAAGCTAAAAATTCCTATCTTGGAAATTGCCCAATAAAGCCCCAAACCCAGTTGGAGAACCTAGACCTTAAAATGCACATATCCCTCTCATACAACCTCCAATTTAGGTCTACTCACCTTCATATTAATACACATCTAGAGACCTTTAAAATTAGACCAATTTCATTCAATTCGGAGCTCGTATGCAAAACTTGGGTTTTTGGGCCCCTTTGTATACTATATGTATGTATATCTGTACTCTTGTAATTTTTATCATATTTGATCTCATCCCCGTTTTTGGGTAGATCTCATCGAGATCTACAACTTTCAGTTTTGAGTTTTTCCAAATTCGGCCTCCTCCTTTCTCTAACTTCACTTTCTTTCTCAACCACTCAGAGCTAGCCACGTTGCGCCCTCTGATTGCGCCACGCAGCCTGCTTCTTTGTGCGTCACGTGCCCCATCATCTCCGTCGTCCGATCTCTTCATCTCTCTCTCACTCTGGGTCTTCCATTCTCGTAGATCTCCTCAGCCTTTCCATCATGCCCAGATCAAATCAGGGTCGTCCCTTCGTGCCTCGCCCTTAGCACGACACGTGATGCACTGAGCACCCTCCGATCATCGCCAGAAGCCCTCAATCCTAGCCCTCCATCTCGCGTGACATCTGGACCTTTTGATCAAAACCCTCGACCTCATCCTGACCACACGCCAGCACTGCATCTTCCGCTCGCCACGTGGTGCGCTTTGCACCATCGATCTCTTCACCTAGATTTAATCCTAGCTGCCCCATAGCGCTTCAGTCTTAGCCGTTGGATCGCGAGATCCAACGGCAGGGAAGTCGTCGTCTACCTCCCGATTGGTCCACGCCCCACATCGCCAACCACGCGCGCATGCCGACCCCTTTCTATTTCTGGAGCCACTCCGACCACCATCTCCGCCCCCTGGCACCACCACTATGTACCCCACTCTTCCCTCATCCTTGCCGACCCCCTCGATCACCATGAGTCGAACCCACGATGTCCCACGACCTCCACCAACATCACCCTCCATCACCTGTCACTGCCATTTCCAACCTATAAATACTCTGTCTCCGGCCACCTTCACCCCTATCCGCCAGCATAGGAGGCTTCCCTGAGCTCCATTCTCCTCGTCGGTGACAGCAATTGGACACGACATCGAGCGAAGACGATCGACGACCTCCGGCGATATCCGTGGCACACCTCTGTCGTGTCGTAGCTCCTCCATGGCGTTGCACGAGCTCGGGACACTACTGGCCCTTGAGCGAAGACAAGGAAGCCTTCATCTGAGCTACTGACCGCAGGTAGACTCCTCCATCTCACTCCTAATCTTCTTCTTTTTCTTGATTTTTCTCTGATTTTATTCGACATCCACACGCCACTTCCCACTTCGTTGAGCATCCACCGAGCTTCCCCTCGAAGCTCTGATCTTCACGCCCACCTTTATCCTCCCCGACGACACGCTCAACCTCACACCGACGCAAGCTCTGCCACCTTAGTGGAGCACGATCACCGGACCACCTCATCGCCTTTCAGGCCTCTCCCTGCATTCACGAGCATCCCACGAGCACATTCGCACGCCTTGGTTTTCCACTGACCCCTGCAGGTGCGTCAACTTGGATTGGTTGGAACCTCATCAAAGCTCCATTCGAGCTTCTCCGACACTGCTCTCCAGCGACGTTCAGCCACTCCTGAGCCCTACGGTGGATTCCTGATGCTTCCACGACTCTTCCCAGCCACTTGCGAGTCACCAACGACCTTCACCGACATCTTGAGGGAGAGGCAGAGCCAGGGCTCCTTCACCGGAGCACAGCCATCTCCGCCGCAGGAGACGGCGGACCTGTTGAGGGAGAAGAGTACACGTCCTGCAACCATAGGATCAGGAGGATCCTACGCACCTGATCACGCCACATCGTCAATCGCTAGAGCATCAGAGGGCCGTTGGATTCATCCTAATCCAGCGGCGCTCGATCGTCCACGTGGCCATCTTCATCGAGCATCAAGGATCGTTGGATCGATCTTGATGCAACGCATTGAGACACGCCACGTGCCATCCACCAGTAACCGTTGGATCTACACTTGATCCACAGTCCACATCGAGCCACAACGCCTACTCCAAGCCTCTTCCTCGACCATCAGGCTCGAAGCGCCCGGAGCTAGCCGAGCCTCCATCCAAGCCGAGTCCGAGCCTCCAAAGTCACCTGAGCCTCAATCCAAGCCTCTGAAGTCCACCGAGCCTGGGACCCCTACGTGTTTTGTACGTGCGTTCTGGTTATTTTGTAGCGAGGCCCCTGGAGGTTTGCATATTTGCATTCCATTCCCCGCTAGGAGTCCCCACATGAGGTGCACGTGTTCTGTGGGTATTTTGCATATATACCCCCCTCATTATAGGTAATTGCTCATTAGTCCCACTTAGCATGTTTAACTTTTATCAATTTTATTTCTTGTAATTGCAGTTAGGCCCAATTCTTTGCACACACATTTACGCATTCATTTTAAATCATTTTCAAGTTTGAAAATTACATTGTGTAGCTTGATTTGTCCTCTTTCATATATGTAACACTTGGCATATTTTTCTGATAACAGCGATTTTTATTATTATGTAATTGGTGGAATTTTGTCATATTTTTCCCATTTATTCCTTTTAATTTGTAGCAATTTCTCCGTGACTCCGAAAATCACTAAAAATTCACATTAGACCTAGGATAATTAAGTTCACATTGTGTAAAAAAATCATCTATTTGCACGCACCCCGAGGCCTGAATAAATCATTAAGTGATTTCCTTAATTAATTTTTAATAGGTTCACTTCATATAGAAATTTAAGTTTATTAATTTTCCTGGTTTCTTCACACCTAGATCTATCTAGGATAATTTTTATATCTAAAAATATTGTGATTTGGTATTTATTAAAATTTGTTTACTCAAAATCACCTTGCATTCATTTTTAATTCACAGTAAATTCATTTAGTGTCAGAAAAATGCAAAAAAATTAGAGTAGCTTAATTTCATTGCATTTCACCATCTGGCCAAGTTTCATAATTTTTGGAATCAATTTGATCTTATTTCTGAGTTAACTTGTCGCCTAGCCTGATTTTGCATGTGTCTTTTCCTTCTTGCATAAAATACATTGAAAAAGACCAAAAAAATATCCCCTAAAAATCAGACCTTGGAACTTGCTTAAAATCTACCTAAGGAGACAACTGCCTCCCTGGGTTTGACCTCGGGCTTGCCCAAGTAAAAAAAATTGTCGCTCGAAATTAATTGATCTTAAATTGAAAGTGGTTTTTGATTTGCTCTTATTATCCGACTGCAACGAACGACACTGATTAATTTGACCATTAATTTGATTAAATTAATAAGGGTAGTAAGACGCTGTTCAAAATGGCGTCGTTGTCAGGGAGGCACAGCTTAGGTTAATTTGCAGCTAATTTCTGAGTATTTGATTTTCTATCCCTGAGTAGTCTGACCCCCGAATATTTTTCTGACCTTTAAATTTTTTGTATTTTTGAGTCGTTCTATATCTGACTTCAACTTGTTTTTATGTAAGGAATACGAGGAGTCGAAGACGCTTCGAGGAACCTACATTTAAATTTTTGAGTGATTTGAGAGGACTTGTATTTTTCTGTTCTTTATTTTTTGCATTATTTCCAGCGGTTCCGTTTGGGTTCTCGCGTGTGTAAACATTGTGGAACCGTGTCCCCATGTGCGTTGTGGATTGAATTTTAGATTAGACTTGCATTAGCGGCTCCTTGAGCCACTCTTGGATTTGCTTGTGCTCGTAATTCTCTAGGACCGTACATTACATGTAAAAGACGTACCTAGACCGCAGATCTAGTCAAATCAACCTGTGCTTCACTCACTAATAGAACTGCTTGTTTAGGAGCGGATTTTGTCGTCTGCATTTGCATGTAGTGTAAAAAGATTTCAATTCTGTTTTGCATCCTGCATAAAAGTGAAGGAATTACTGTAAGTATTCTTCACTCAGCATAAGCATCATTGTTTTTCGTGCATCGGCTTTTCTCGATTTCTCTCTCTTGGTTTTTCAAACTTAAGTTAAAGGAAATTGGGACTGGACGATAGGAGTACTGTGTGGATTGGACAAAACCAGTGATAACTTAACTTAAAATCGGGACTACTAACATTATTGACAAAAAAATCAATAAAATTGAAAAATCTGCTTGCAGGAGATTAATCCCCGACCTTGTTTCAGGTCGAGTGAGGGTACTTGAGTGTGTGTGAACACCTTAAGGCGGAGCCCAAATCCCCACCTTCCATATCATGTTCTAACTAATCCTAGCTAATATCACAAGTTGAATTATTCAGGTTCACTGACTAGTACCAAGTAGCCTCCGCCTGTCTCAGGTAGATAGTTGCGAAATTACGGTACTTCGCGACAAGTTGCCAGGAATCCCCCGGGGTGAAGTTCCGATCTTGTCAGCCTCCGCATGCTTGCAGGTAGATAGGGGCAGGTCTTTGAATCCATCAACTTGGGATAGGAGCGAAGAAAGGAAGGACCGGTGGTATCTTAGGCGACAGGTTAAACAGGGAAGACGCATCTGGCTTTGAGCCGACTTCCTTATAGGTTGCGTAACTCCTTGCTATCTTGCTTGAAAAATCACACTTAAAATCAACAAGATTAATTGGACTCGGTTTCGGGTCCTTCACTGTGTTAAGTGTGAATCCAGGGTTTTTGATTGAATCGTTTGCTTCAGGTAGAAGTAAAATCCTATCTTCACTTAGAACTCCCGATTCTTCTCGCCATCCAAGATGAGTGACTGGGGGATATCGACTCCTTATTCGCTAATCTCTCTCTAAACCCCCCACGAAATGCATCTTCACCGGCCCAAGCGCAACTTGGACCACCCAGATCTCATGACCCTCGTGGGTTCTGGATCCCTCACACCCAGGGTGGTTACTCTAAAACCAACCCTTTCCTCTCCTCTAAGCTTACCGAGGAAGACCATCACCTCGGTAAGAATCCCTTCCTTGATTTGTCCTCTAACACAGACCATGTTTCATCCCCAGGACTAGAGGACAAGATGCCACCTAAGCAACCCATGGATGAGGACCCGTTACGATAAATCTTTGCTCGCCTCGCCACAGCCGAACAACAGAATGCGGATCCTAAAGCAAGAATGAGACAGATCATTGCGGTAGGAGGAATCGACCGACCAATGGTTGATGCCTATAACCCAGCAGAGAATGAGATGCACAGTTAGTTGGCACCAGCGGTTCCCCCCGAAGCATTCGAGGTCAAGCCCCACTTCTTAGCATGCTACCAAAGTTTATTGGAAATGCAAACGAAGAACCATATGCCTTCCTCAGAGACTTCAAGCTGATTTGCAACAACCTCAATCATCCTAGGGTTTGGAAGGATTACATTCGACTGAAGGCCACCCCATTTACCTTAGGAGATAAGGCAGCACATTGGTTGAAAAATCTTGGGGTGATATGTACAACCTGGATGCAGTTCAAGGACCTTTTCTGAAGAAGTTCTACCCCCTCAGTAGGACAAATCAAATGAGAACAAAGATCGCTAGTTTCTCCTAGGGACCCAGTGAACCATTCCATGAGGCCTGGGATAGGTTTAATGACCTAAATCAGAAATGTCCCTGCCATGGTATTTCTAAGGCGATCTTAGTCCAGACCTTGTTCTGTGGCATGACCCCGGAGATGCAGGGGTTAGTAAGTGCTGCATGTGGAGGAAGCTATCTGAACAAGAATGAGAATGTTGTATGGAAAATAATGGAGCATATGGTGGAAACAGGTAGGTCGCATGCCACCAGGGCCTATCAGTTGTCTCCATCAATTTTATCCAACGAGACAACTAGGAGGAATGTAGAAGATATGACAGAGGACCTCATTCACAGGATGGGGATGATAGCTGACAAGTTAACCATGGTCGAGCAGATCCACAAGAGGGTCACTGACCTTGAGTCTCTCTCACGTTTGCCGAAGAAAGTGGAGGAACTTACTTAAAGGATAGCTAAGATAAAGCTACATGCCCTTCTGCACCACTTGTACCTGTACACCGAGTCCATCTTGTACAGGAACAGGCACCGGGGCCTCAGAGTGGCTGGGTAGAGGAGCAGACTTACACCCAGCAGGACCGGCATGCACCCACACAAGTGGAAACCGGATACGAGGAGCCTCCGCAGGTGTTCAAGATCAACGGGATGTGGTACAGCCATGACCCCGTCGGCAGACAGTCGGAGATGGGAACGGTCAGCCTCACCGACCTTCCCCAGCTTACCTAGAAACAAGCTTCGTCCTCGCACCGCGCTTTGTTCAGTCCAGGCCCGAACGAGGGTACCAGCCTCAGCAACACCAGCAATAGTGCACGTTCTACTCGGGCTAGCAGGGTCCGTCACCGTCCCATCAGCAGCAGCAGTATCGACATGGCCAGCAGGGCTAGTACAGAACCTCATCCGCAAGTCAGCATCAACCAGCCCAGCCCACCGAATTGGAGTCCCTCACCTTGGCGATCCAGACCCTGACTGATAGGGTCTAACAGATCCAGAATGACTATCTGGATATGAGATCCGATCTGAATCGTGTTTCTCGTACCCAGGATCAACAAATGGCACCAAAGACCCCAATTCCCGCCCTGGTTCAGGCCAACCCGAACAACTTAAATCAAGGCCAGAACCGACCTCGAGATCAGGTATACTATTCAGATAATTCTTTATCTGAACATGAGATCCTTTCGTATGATAATGTAAACCATATGTCGCTCTGAAGCGGAAGGACCGTTATCGTACCTGATCGGCCACGGGCACCGGAGGAAGAAGCCGCCAAGTATCTACCTGAGGAGAAATTGGAGGCAGAAGAGGAGCAACACCACCATCACCATCACCGGCAGAGGAAGAGGACTTCTGGGTCCTCGAAGAAGCAAAGGAACCGCAACAGCAGCAATAATTGTCAAATAGCATGCATAGTGTAAATTACAATAATTAGCATGTTTTTGTGCATAAATAAAAGAATAAAGAAATAAAAGAAAAAGAGGGAGATATTTAGAATAAATATTATGCGACCTAATCCCAAAGGAGGGCTCAGCATGGGCCTGACCGCAAAAGAATCCAAGTAGAGGGAGATAGGGAAGCTCATGTGTGTACATATACCTACGTAAATAAATAAAAAAATTATTTTCCTCTTATTAAAAATAAAAATAAAAATGTGTGCTTAGCTATTTGTACATAGTTGTAAAGATAAAAATAAAATAAAAATAGGAAAAAAATAAAAATGAAAATAAATAAAATTCCCTTCATCATTGTACATAAACCATGTGTATAGAAATAACTTATCTATTTATTTCTCCTTATAAATAAATAATTAAAATACAACAAAAATATTTCCATATTCCTCATTTCATGGTGTAAATAAATAAAATAAAATTAAAAAAAAATAAAAAGAAAATAAAACGAAAAAGAAAATAATTCAAAATCCACCTTGTATATATACCATGTATGTATGTAAATAAAAGTATTTATTTAACCCTTGTAAATAATTAATAAAAATAAAATAAAAATACCCTATTATTCCAAATTTTATGGTATAAATAAATAAAATATAAAATTAAAATAAATGCACAAAAATAAATAATTTAAAATCAAAAATCAAAAATTCATATTGTATATACCTATATATAATAATAATATTTTGTAAATACCTAATTTATATTTCAAAAAAATAAATAAAAATCACAAAAAAAATTGAAAATAAATAAACATTTTTCATGTTTTAACTTTTTCGAAATTCGGTTATTTATTTTTTATTGAATTTCCAAATAATTATTAAATAGTGCGCTCTGATTGGTCCACGGGGGATGTTGACCCCCGATCAACTCCCCCCCTGGACCTTTTCCCCCGCGGATCTTGCTCCGGACCCGACTTCACATAATTCTCTAAGCTAGATCCAAGCTCCATTTACCCAAACCCCAGGTCCTAATCATTCTTGATACATCCGAGATCCACGCCGAAGCATCCGCCTAGGGATCCGTGCTTCACGGAACCCTGCCCGACCCCATCTTCTCGGACCTGAAGTGATATATAGCTGAACCTCCACCGCACTTTTCACTCCATCCTTGGCTGTGCTTCTTCGTCTCAGGACCTCCACCTTGCTCCCCTGAGTGACAGCTTCGTGAGAGAGGTGTCGAAGAGAGGAGAGGAGACCTCCAGTTATCGATCCGGCGATGTCTGCCGCCGTGCGCCGCCGTGAGGTGCGCCTGAGCCTAGGTCATCGACGTACCTTCGAGGCTAT
The DNA here is from genome assembly GCA_037367405.1 of Ottelia alismoides. Classification (NCBI taxonomy): domain Eukaryota; kingdom Viridiplantae; phylum Streptophyta; class Magnoliopsida; order Alismatales; family Hydrocharitaceae; genus Ottelia; species Ottelia alismoides. The sequence goes on from JAZKJV010004843.1 coordinate 89,848, forward strand.
GACCCAGAGCTCACCGAGCTTGTCCCCAGTCGATTGCATCCGCCAGGTAGACCTGATTCTTCCTAGTTTTCTTTAATTTTCGATTACGCCCAAATCGACCCATCACCGTCGTCGATTGATTCCATCCGCTCCGATCATCATTCCGCTCATCAGACCTGACCATCATCTTCGTGAGACCCCTTTCCACCTTCTGTACCCACGCACCCACCTTAGTTCACCCAGGAACCAAGGCTCGACCTCCACTGTCGTCGCCTCGCCGGAGGTTGCCCATCCCGACTCGCCAGCCACCCACGTCACCCCTAACCGGGTCGAGGCAGTTTGCCCTCGGACCGGGAAGCTTCCTAGGCTATTTTGCAGAAGAATGCGATCCATCTGAGGGTCGCGACATTCGAGCCCAGGAGCTTTGCTCCTCCGATGTCGCCGGGCCACTCCGGTGGTCCCTGGTCTCATCGGAGGTGTCCTTCAGTTGCGGAGCAGCTTGGCAATCACGTTCCACCTTCTAGCAGCTCCAGAGGAGGCCTCCACCGCGCGCACGGAGCTGAAGAAGCTCGCCGGCGAGCAGTTCATGGAGGACCCTCCTCCGCCGTCCGTTCCGCCTCGAAGCTCCAGATTTGATCCAGGCCATCTATTTGAGGAGCAACCGCCCACCGCCCGATCCTTCTGAGGCGAGATCGTGACCGTTGATCCAGTGAAGGGGTGCCCTTGCCTAGCAACCGTTAATCATCCACATGGCACCCCCTCAACTGTCCAATAATAAAGGGGTAAATTACCCGTAGGCCCTTCTTTGTTTTGTTTTTGTTAGTTAGTACTGTAAATATTTTCGTCAGTTCTTTTTATTTTGGAAAAATTCTACTCTGGACCTGAATGTTTAGCTTATTTGCATTATAGTCCTTATTATTGTGGACCATGTGCATCGACACGTGAGGTTGTGGTGAATTTGCATGTTTTATCCTATGTTCCTTGCATGTTAATGTTTGCATTTATATAAATAGGAATTACATATATACCCCTCCGTGCTTGAAACACGTGCCCTGTGCGTGATTTGTTGGACAATTTGCACGAGGGGCCCTGGGTTTTCTCTGCGTGTTACTGATTGGCCCCCGGTATTGGACATGCAAGCCCACGACGAGCCATTATGCAATAAATGTTATTGCAATTCACTCCTTGATCTGAAATGAAGAATAAATAATTTGCATAATAGGTCCCTTAGTATAATTAGGGTTATGTACCATGGCCATCTTGATGATCATACAGCTGTTGATTCAAATAGTGAATCATAGAGGCTGGTGCTTGGATGAACATCTAATGAGTTAGATTGAGGACTCATCAAGCATCATCAGATGATTGTTAAGAGATGATCTCCAGCCAGAGTAGGAGATGGCAATCCTTTCTCAGTTAGGCTGATATCTGATCGACCTCTTGATGCAGGTCCTCTGCATAGGAATAGAGATTCGGAGGTGTCAGATTAGTTAGGTCAAAGAGTTGACTTAATGAAATTGAGATAGCCAAAGTCCTATATCGTATGTTGTCATGATATAGGCACACATCCTCTGACCGGAGACAGATGTGTTACTGTATGTCTGAGTATGTACATTTGGCAGACCAATAGGTTGATGACCTAATCAAGTTCTATACACCGGTGCGCTGGTGTGCATGCAAGGGCATATGAGTAATACGATCTCTCAAATGGATCATACAGGTTCGTGACTGAACCGGAAGACATGAGCTCACTCATGAGATATTGGGAAGAATCAAATTCCGTGCACGGTCGTCTTGCTTTGGAAGATTGACTGAATTTGTAGATTTGATATATACTTTTGGAAAGTATATGATCAACACCTGGGTATGATATACGCTTTTGGAAAGTATATGATCGATACCAACTCCCAATGATCGAATGAGAAACTTAAAGATGAAACACTGAAGTAGATAGTGTAAACTTGATCTTATACTTCGGGTTTATTCTTAGTCTTCCATTATGCAGGATGTAAAGGTATTCGGAATACCTGAGGGTGATGTGATCATAAACGGTTGTATAACCATGACGCTTACATTCCTAGGGAGTGATGAAACGGGTCTGGATTTTAGTGACTCCTCTTAGTAGAGAAGTAATCTGATCTTGATCCAAATGTTGGACATTAATCTGAATGTGATTCAGATGTAATGAGAAGATTAGATTTGCGGTCTTGATTTAATCAAGCTTCTATGTGAGGCCCGAGATCTGGATTTGAGATGTGATCTCAATATCCAAGTCACTATACGTGGAACAATACAATCGCCATGTCCTTATCTCCAAGTATTCGCAGAGAAAGCGCATTATCTTTGAAAGAGTTCATGGATAATTCTATTGTTGATATATGTATCCGAACATTGAGAAAATGGATAATTAAATATGATTTAATTATCATGAATAATATGAATTTGATTCATATTATAAGGAGAATTATCTTAGATAATTAAATGTGATTTGATTATCAAAGATGTGAATAATGTGAATGTGATTCATGTTATTTGGGCACAAGAGAAAAAGAGATCCAAGATGATTAAATGTGATTTAATTATCATGGATATGAATAATGTGGATAGCAATATCCAATTATTCATAATATATTATAAATGTGATTTATAATGTATTAGAGAGAGCTAATTATAATTTATATTTGTTGATTAATTATTAATGTGTATTGGATACACATTGGTTAATTGATTAAAAATGTAAATTATATTTTGTGTTTGGGTTGTGAATGTGATTCACAATTTTCCATTGTCAAGATTGCAATATTCCCAAAATTAATTGTGAATTATTTTGGTGAATAAATATAAACAAAAGTTGTTGGAAATAAATAATGGAGAAATTCAAGGAGGCATGCAATCTCATGGAAATCCATGAGATTGACCCTTCATGGAAGGTGGTGGGCGGCACCCAATTCCTATACGGAATGGGTGGTCGTCCCCCCTTGAATGTACATGGAGATGTAATCTCCATGTATATTCTCTCCTTATTTATTGGTGTAATATAGCATTGAATTATATTTGATTTTGTCAAATATATTTTAATCTAAAAGTTGTTGGCTTTTACCAACAACAATCTTGACCATTGGATTGACATAAATCAATCTCATCCATTGATTTTATATGTCCCATAGATTGAGATCCATGGATCCTAAAACCCTATAAATAGAGAGGCATACCATGCTCTCTTGTTACACAATGCTTGAGAAGCACATCTCTCTCTCTCTCTTTCTCTCTACACGTCTACTCTCTCTCCTCTCATATGGTCGTCCACCATGGATGCCCTAGAGAGGTTCTCCATCGCTGCAGCGTCGTCGTTATGCTGCCCGATCGTCTACTCGTGGATCTCCGCCTCCTTCGGTGCACCTCGCTTGTGAAGAAGAAGTTGGATCTCATGTGTTGAGATCAGGAGATCCGCCGCTTGGATCATCAACGTGGATTGCGAGAAACACGCGGTTCATCCCCGTGCTCGCAAGCGTCTCCTCCGTCGGATCGGACTTGAGACAGGAGGTCTCTTTGTTTAGAGACTCGATCGGAACCACGCTTCAAGAGGTAATCCTATTACTTGTTTGTGGTTTAGACGAAATGATCCGAGAAATGTTCTTGGATCAAGTGGTTTCGTCGCATGAATTTTTTTTTAAATTCCACTCATCGAGCAACTAGTGCGACTAGTCGCTCCTCGTCGTATTCGATACGACGCTCACGCTTCCGTGATGCGCTTGAGGATTATACCATATCCTTCAAGTGGTATCAGAGCCTTAGGTCGAAGGTTTTGGATACGATCCATAAAACCGAAGGTGACTTGGGTTCGTTAGGGTTGCAAACGTTTTATCGCATTTCATTTTCGCATCTCTGTTTAGTAATTATTTTCGACCCTGTTTAAATTGTTTAAACACGAAAATAAAACTTGAATTTTATTCCCCATTAAATAAGGAAACCATAGGATCTGAGTTTACGTAATTTGGATTCTGTTTGCTCTAGATATGGTTGTTTTAATGAACATGTATTCACTGTTGCGGGAACTGCGGCTGTTAACGTAATTAAGGAGTTAATTACTATTTAAAAACGCCTTGAAATGCGTGCAAATCACATAGGTTCTGTTGTAACTCAAGTTAGCAAACTATGAAAACTTACTTTTCTTAATTTGGATTTAAATTGATTGATATATGCTAATTTTAGTAAGTAGGGGTCACTGCTGAAATTACTTTCCTAATCAAGAACCATGTGATTGTCAATTAGTGAAATTAATTGTTAATTTCATTAAATAATTATGGAAAATATTTGATAAATATTAGATGATGATTATTTCCTTAATTGACTTGTCCTCAACCAATAATTGGATTAGATTTGATCTAGATCAAAATTGGAAACTTAATCAACAAACTCCTTGCTTGAATAGGATTGGGAATTTGTCTAGCAAATTTTCTTATAATAAAAAATGTTTTGATTATTTTACTATATGGTATAATTTCGGTTGAAGAACCGATGATCATCTCAAGTACAAAATGATTGACTCGGCATTATTTTTTCCCGAGGCGGATATGGTGTCTAGTCGGGGATCGCTGGGGTAGTGGGTTGCAACGTATGCGGTCTGTCCCACTCCCGCCGGTACGGGCCATGACAGCGGGTAGGGAACGAATAACGCCTGAGAGATCATGATGTATTTCTCTAATTATTAAAATTCGAATTAATACGTATTTTTGAGATAATACCATATATTCAAGTAAAATCAAGTTTATTGATTGAATTGGATTAGAAATTAATTTAATATGATTAAGTTAGTTATATCCAATTAAGAACACTCTATTATGAATAGAGTTATTATTTCCCTTGGAAGAATTAATCGTAATGAATATGATTCATAATGATTAATTAGAATTTGAATATGATATGGAGGATCACATAAGTGACATCCATGGTCTCCCGTCAAGGTGAAGGGTTTCGTCGCCAGATATTGTATGTAGGAGATGCCTGTCCGAAGTGACAGCTCCTGCATATGATCCATTTTGATCGGGCTCATCGCTTCTCGAAAGAGTAAGGACGTATGCGTAGTGACCCCAATATCGGGTCCTCATATTATTGAGGCGATATTGGATTGCGCATAGTGAGTTGTATTCCTGTTGACGGTTGGTTCAATTAATGACGGGTCAACATCACCTTAGGGGTGGTGGGCCTGGGTGTTAAAGATCGAATTGGGAGATGCAAGTTGGACTTGCAAGGCGGAATGTGTTCCCACTTCTTTTTATCCGAGTTACAGTTTCTCATATTATTGGGATGTAACAAAGATAAGGAAGGAGATCCCAGATCTTGCTTGAGATATAATGGTAAGTATATCTCTTACATTGAAAGTGATTAAGGGAATGAACTTTCATTGTTGACATGGCAAGACAACTTTGATATAAAAATTCTTAAATCAAAGTAAAATATATATATTTATATATGTCTATGCAAATTTCTTATTTCAGATAAAACTTCTTTAATCCCACTCAATGTTATACTCAATAATAACCAGTAGAATATCATGGATTGGACCTATGATGCAGATATTGTACTTGCAATCGGACACATAATGTTTGTGGTTATAATGTGCAAGTTTCCTCATAATAATGAGGAATGATAATTATATAGACATCAGAACTAAAACCCCAGGGTTTGTATGTCTTTATAAGTCTTTATCTCATCGAATGTACTTTTGAAGTGACATGTCAATAATGATAATAATTATCAAATAATCCTTATAAAATCTAAGAAGATGTTCTGGCATACATATGTGCTCTCAACATATAATCATGAATGACATGGTTCTCTGCATTATGCAGAATGGTGGCTCTATATGAGATGATGTATTCAAATTGTTTGAGTACCTACCTTAACCTAAGTTTTAAGAGTTTAAATGGATGTAGATACGATGAGTGTCATCATTCTACTATCTATACTCTATTCATTCATGAAGCTTCATAATATTCATATTGTATGAATTGAATGAAGCATGTATAAATGTTGAAATACACTTATATTGAAATTTTTTGATTTTAACATAGGAGATCCTTTATCTTAAGCAATGGTTGCTTGTAGATAAAGGGAGCGCAGTGGAAGCATGGGTTGGACCCCAGTAAAAAGTATAGTCAAAGAGTTGACTGTACTTCTGTGACTTCCACATGACATCCAAAGAGTTGGATGAATGCAAATACTGCAATAAGTTGATGTGTTGATAGTATGACTATCAAATCTATCTAGAGTCCTTAGAGAAGGAATCACATAGTACATCAGAATAATCTACAAATAATCATTGAAATTGACTTACTTATTTGATAAGATAAAGTCTAATGATTGTATCTCAATCTTCTAATGACACTTGCAATTGGTTGCATCTGTATTAGAATATTAAAAATTTGATCTTAAAGTTTAATGGTCATCCATGTTGGAAGTGATGCAATTGTTGCAACAATTTCCACCAGATGAATATACTTCATATTTTCAGTGGGAGAGCCCTTAGTCTTAGAGAATGTCTCTATGACCTGGATATTAGAATACACTCATAGTTTATTTCTAAATGTTGGGAATAAACATGAATTCTGAAATAGACCTATCATAAAGAGTTATGATGGGGAAATTTCAGATAGTAATCTAACATCTAGTGGACTCCACTAAATTAGAAAATTAACGAATGGTTCATTAAGATTTCTAATACTGAAAATTAAACCTTTAAAGATCAATAGGAGGATAAAGATCATTTGACAATGATCTGGCATCATGTTTTGGACATATGTCTATTGATGAGATCAATGGACAAGTAAGAGATGAAACTTTAGAATGTCTAAAATTTTAAAACTTACATACTTATGAATATTGTATTCAAAGTAAATATGTCCAATACACCTTTCTTTTGGAATGGTGTAAGATGTTAAGGTATTCAAGGTCTCATACATATTGATATATGTGAATCATCTATATCAGAATAAACATTATGGATATGAGATATTTATTAATGATTATTTGTGATAAGAGATTTCTTCTCTTCACTTAGAAAACTTTGAAATGTTCAAAGATTTCACAATTTTGGTTTAGAACCAAGTTTGAAGGAAGATGAAATGAATTTGATCTGGTCAAGGTAGCTTGTACCTATTAGATGAATTCAAGGAATAGCTTATGGAGATATGAATATCATTCCTATCTCAATCCTCTTAATGAACCTTAACTCAATAGAGTTGTAGGGAGATACAATTGATCATGTGTGACATGATGTCATCAATGATTAATCTTAGCATAATTATCTCTTAGTTTCCAGGTATATATATGTGGTAGAGACTACATAATATATCCTTACAAGGTTCCATGCTAGAAAGCTGGAATCTAGCACCAGAGAGTGCTACTTCATTAGGAAAATAAAGTATGGTATTATATGCCTACTTTATAACCTTGAGATTTTTAAAAGATCTCATCTTTGAGAATATGATTCTTAGAGGATGATTCTCTTGAGAATCAAGATGAAAATGAAGTAAAGGAACTCATTTAATCTTGAGAAGATAATGAGGCTCCTGAAATCGGAAACTAAAGATGAAACACTAATACCTCTTCAAATAAGTTTGAGGATGGATTCCATGTGTCAGTTAAATCTGACAATGATCTGACTTCATGTAATGATGCTTCTGAAGATCATATCATGGAAACATGGATGTTAGTAATAAAAGTCTAATGTAGACTTCATATAGAAGTGTTGTATATAGACCCTCGAGGATCCACCTATAAGGGTTAGACCCATTATGGTGTAAATGGATCTTCAAGAGAAAGAGGGAACCTGATGAGAAGGTAGAGACCTTCAAAGCACGGTTCGTAGCCATGAGCTACACACCGAAGAGAAGACATCGCTTGCGATGAGACTTGCTCTCCAGTGACCTTGCTTTAACCCATCAAAATATTGCTAACTATAGCTGCACAACTGGACTATGACATCTTCATGATGTGAGTCAAGATTGCATTCCTCTATGAATACCTCTCTGAGGATATTCATATGAAGTAGCCCCAGGGCTTCATGGTTGAGGAAATCAAGGTGTGCATCCTGAAGAACTCCATTTTGGACTCAAATAAGATTCTTGTAGTTGGAACATAAGATTTGATGAAATTATAAATGTTATGATTTCAGATAAAATCTTGATGAACCATGTGAAGATTAGTGGGAGTGCCATTGTTTTCATCATGCTAAATGTAGATAATATTCTAATCATTTAGAATGATATAAGTATATTCTGGTTGTTCAATACCTCGAGATATGATCTCAAGGATACCTCTCTGATCTTAGTTCTGAAGTTGTTCAGAAGTAAAGAGAAGAGGATATTGGGACCGTCACATTAGTAGTACACCTTGGACTTATTCCATTTTCTGGAAAATTCCAACAAAGGATTCATTCCCTTAAGATGTGGTAGTGACCTATCTAAAGGGATAGCACCTCAGAGAGTTGAGGAAGTGAATGCTAGAACTGCTTGCACTTGTGCATCAATTATGAGAAGCTGAGTGTATGCTAGATGTGCAAAAGCAGCCAGATGTCTGCCATGCAGTGGGAGTAGTAAGCTGTTACTAATCCTACAATGGAACAAAACACTTGATTGCAGTAATAACAATATCTTCATAGATGATGAAACTTAGAGATAGTGATCTCAAAGTCTTATCTTCAAAAGTTTAAGACCTTGTAGATGGTGATCTATGAGGGTCTGAACTATAGATACCTTAGGAGATAGAGATCTCTAAGAAAAAAGGTATTCTGATAAGGATTATGGGAATACTGGTTATAATAATGGACACTATAACAAAATTGAGTATTGGTTGCATAAGATGCAACATTCGCATTGGATGCGAGCACTGTTACTAGGGCATATGCAAGTGCCGTAAAAGGACTTGGCGTAGTCTCTTGGGAACAGGGTGACTGATCATCTTACCTAGATATTTTCTAAATAGCCTATGATTTTCACATGAGTGTGGGTTTAAATGATTATCCCATTAATGGCTCTTTGGGCTAGTGGGAGATTGTTGGACATGCGAGCCCACGGCGAGCCATTATGCAATAAATGTTATTGCAATTCACTCCTTAATCTGAAATGAAGAATAAATAATTTGCATAATAGGTCCCTTAGTACAATTAGGGTTATGTACCATGGCCATCTAGATGATCATACATCTGTTGATTCAAATTTTGAATCATAGAGGCTAGTGCTTGGATGAACATCAAATGAGTTAGATTGAGGACTCATCAAGCACCATCAGATGATTTTTAAGAGATTATCTCCAGCCTAAGTAGGATATGGCAATCCTTTCTCAGTTAGGCTGATATCTGACCGACCTCTTGATGTAGGTCCTCTGCATAGGAATAGAGATTCAGAGGTGTCAGATTAGTTATGTCAAAGAGTTGACTTAACGAGATCGAGATAACCAAAGTCCTATATCGTATGCTGTCATGATATAGGCACGCATCCTCTGACCGGAGAAAGATGTGTTACTGTATGTCTGAGTATGTACATTTGGCAGACCAATAGGTTGATGACCTAATCAAGGTCTATACACCGGCACGCTGGTGTGCATGCAAGGGCATATGAGTAATACGATCTCTCAAAGGGATCATACAGGTTCATGACTGAACCCGAAGACATGAGCTCACTCATGAGATATTGGGAAGAATCAAATTCCATGCACGGTCGTCTCTCTTTGGAAGCTTGACTGAATTTGTAGATTTGATATATATACTTTTGGAAAGTATATGATCAACACCTGGGTATGATATACGCTTTTGGAAAGTATATGATCGATACCAACTCCCAATGATCGAATGAGAAATTTAAAGATAAAACTCCTAAGTAGACAATGTTAAATTGATCTTATACTTCGGGTTTATTCTTAGTCTTCCAGTATGCAGGATGTAAAGGTATTGGGAATACCTAAGGGTGATGTGATCATAAACGGTTGTATAACCATGACGCTTCCATTCTTAGGGAGTGATGAAACGGGTCTGGATTTTAGTGACTCCTCTCAGTAGAGAAGTAATCTGATCTTGATCCAAATGTTGGACATTAATCTGAATGTGATTCAGATGTAATGAGAAGATTAGATTTGCGGTCTTGATTTAATCAAGCATCTATGTGAGGCCCGAGATCTGGATTTGAGATGTGATCTCAATATCTAAGTCACTATACGTGGAACAATACAATCTCCATGTCCTTATCTCCAAGTATTCGCAGAGAAAGCGCATTATCTTTGAAAGAGTTCATGGATAATTCTATTGTTGATATATGTATCCGAACATTGAGAAAATAGATAATTAAATGTGATTTAATTATCATGAATAATATGAATTTGATTCATATTATAAGGAGAATTATCTTAGATAATTAAATGTGATTTTATTATCAAAGATGTGAATAATGTGAATGTGATTCATGTTATTTGGGCACACGAGAAAAAGAGATCCAAGATGATTAAATGTGATTTAATTATCATGGATATGAATAATGTGGATAGCAATATCCAATTATTCATAATATATTATAAATGTGATTTATAATGTATTAGAGAGAACTAATTATAATTTATATTTGTTGATTAATTATTAATGTGTATTGGATACACATTGGTTAATTGATTGAAAATGTAAATTATATTTTGTTTTGGGTTGTGAATGTGATTCATAATTTTCCATTGTCAAGATTGCAATATTCCCAAAATTAATTGTGAATTATTTTGGTGAATAAATATAAACAAAAGTTGTTGGAAATAAATAATGGAGAAATTCAAGGAGGCATGCAATCTCATGGAAATCCACGAGATTGACCCCACATGGAAGGTGGTTGGCGGCACCCAATTCCTATATGGAATGGGTGGTCGTCCCCCCTTGAATGTACATGGAGATGTAATCTCCATGTATATTCTCTCCTTATTTATTGGTGTAATTTAGGATTGATTTATATTTGATTTTTTCAAATACATTTTAATCTAAAAGTTGTTGGCTTTTACCAACAACAATCTTGACCATTGGATTGACATAAATCAATCTCATCCATTGATTTTATATGTCCCATGGTTTGAGATCCATGGATCCTAAAATCCTATAAATAGAGAGGCATACCATGCTCTCTTGTTACACAATGCTTGAGAAGCACATCTCCCTCTCTTTCTCTCAACACGTCTACTCTCTCCTTCTCATATGGTCGTCCACCATGGATGCCCTAGAGAGGTTCTCCATCGCCACAGTGTCGTCGTTATGTTGCTCGATCGTCTGCTCGTGGATCTCCGCCTCCTTCGGTGCGCCTCGCTTGTGAGGAAGACGTTGGATCTCGTGTGTCGAGATCAGAAGATCCGCCGCTTGGATCATCAACATGGATTGTGAGAAACACACGGTTCATCCCCGCACTCGCAAGCGTCTCCTCCATGGGATCAGACATGAGACAGGAGGTCTCTTTGTTTAGAGAATCGATCGCAACCACGCTTCAAGAGGTAATCCTATTACTTGTTTGTGGTTTAGACGAAACGATCCGAGAAGTGTTCTTGGATCAAGTGGTTTCGTCGCATGAATTTTTTTTAAATTCCGCTGCATCGAGCACTAGTGCGACTAGTCGCTCCTCGTCGTATTCGATACGATGCTCATGCTTCCGTGATGCGTTTGAGGATTATACCATATCCTTCACCCGGAACTATTTTTTATTGCATTTAGGTCCCTATGACTGTGAGCCCTTATTTTTATTTAAATAAAATAGCAAACCTAACCCAAATTACGTGAAATTTGGATACATGGCTCCTACGACTGTGTAAAAATTTCCCTAATTTTTGGGTATATTTTTTAGGCTTTTTCATATTTTTAAAAATTCAAAATCTGTTGTTTTTGTGACTGTCCAGACTAGAAAATCATAAAAAAATATAAAAACTATTTGAAAAATTCTAAAAAAAATTAGTATTTGTTAATTTTGTTGTGTTTGATTTTCTGTGCATTTTTTGTTATTTTTGGATATACAAAAACCTTAAAAATTAAAAAACACTCAAAAACTCATAAAAATTCTAAAAAATTGTAGAAAAACCAAAAAATAGCAAACTCTTGTTCTGAATTTTCTTTGTTATTTCTATTTGTCATAAAAACTACCTCCAGGCTGTGAAGGGCCCATTTGATATTTTTCATGGGCCTTTGAATCCTGGATGGATAGATTGCTTTTGTTTTTACCTTCTTTGATTTTTGGACCAACAATAAAAATTAATAAAAAAGACTATTTGGTGATAACCGCCCCGCACCCTATGTTAATTCGAGCAAATTAATGTCCAAATTAAGTTTAATGTCATTCGTTGCAGTCAGATACGAGGGGCTAATCAAAAACCACTTTAATTTAATGTCAAGCGGCAATTTTTTTACTTGGTGGAAGTCCAAGGTCGAACTCAGGGAGGCATCTCTATCCTTAGGTAGATTTTAGCGAAATTTCCAAGGGTGTGATTATCGAGGAGTAATTTTTTGTTCTTTTTTTATTTTCGATGCAGACACATGCAACCAGCAGGCCAATATAAAGTTCAATTCAATTAGGATATCAAATGAAGTCCAAAAATTCTAAAAATTGGCCAGATGATTAATAATGATAAAAATGATCTACCCTAATTTTTTTGGATTTTTTAGACACTAAATGAATTTACTGTGAATTAAATATGCAGACAGGGTGATTTTCACTATTTAATTTTTAATAAATAACAAATCACAATTTTTTCAAGAAATAAAATCATCCTAGATAACTCTAATGATAAGGAATCCAGGAAAATTGACAGATCTAAATTTTAATGTGAAATGAATTTATTAAAATTAAAATGAGAAAATCACTTAACAATTTATTTAAGCCTCGATATGTGTGCAAATGACATGAAATTTTTATGCATGTTAAGATTACTGTCCTTAAGCTACTGTGAATTTTTGAGGATTTTTGGAACCACAGAGAATTAACTAGAAATTAAAAGGTGTCACTGGGCAAAATATTCGACAAATCTACCAATTAATTCATTAAAAATTCCACTGAAATTACAAAAACATGACACGTGGCTCAATAGACAGAGGACAAGTTTCTCACCAAAATGCAACTTTTAGAATTAAAAAATGATGTAAAATGCAACCTATGGATGCGTGCAAACACAGGGGTGTAATTGCAATACAGGAAAATCAAAAATACATAAAGTAAATATGCTGACAGGGACTTAAGTGCAATTATCTTTTATGCTGGGGACTCAAGTGCAATTTCTCCACAAGGCACGTGCTCCTCACGTGGGCTCAGCTTCACAGGGACTTTTTGCAATATTTGAAAGTTCCAGGGGTCTCTGTGTAAATTTCCCAGGCCGCATGTGCTCCTCACGTGGGCGGCCCAGGGTCGGATAGCTGCGAAGGCTCGGGGCTAGGCTCGGGCGCTTCTGGAGATCTGGAGTGAGGGTCGAGCGATCCGAGCCTAGGCCCGGGGAAAAGGCTCGGGCCGAAGCTGCGTGGCAAGCTGGGGACCCTCGGATCGAACTTGATCCGAGGATGGCGGTGAAGCCGCGTGGCGTGACCTCAGGCCGTGAGATCTATGCTGATCCGACGGCTACTGGCTTCGATGGAGCTGCGACATGGCTGAAGATCCGCCGCTGGATCAGATGAGAGATCAACGGCTGAGAGCTGCTACGGAGAGGGGACGCGTGGCGCACTAGGCGCTGTTGGATCTAAGGGATCCAACGGCTCCTGTAAAGCCCAGCTGAGAAGCTACGTGGCTCGCTGGGGGCCGTTCGATCGATGTGATCGAACGGCAGCTGTACGTCTCCTCCGATGATCCTCCGCCGCCTGCGGAGGAGATGGCGGGGCTCCGGCGAAGTCGCCTTTGCTCCGCCCATCCTTCCTCGTGTCGATGAAGCTCTCCGACTTGTCGGAGATATCCCAGAAAACTCGTGGTGTGGCGGCGAAGATCATGATGGTCTCAGGCGCGGCGGAGGGCAATCTGAAGTCGATGGCGATGGAACTCGAAGTCTGCTCCGGCGAACCTCCGTTCAATGAGCAGAGGGGTACCTGCAGGTGTTAGAGGCTGAGCCGTAGCTCGTGCACTCGTGAAGGTGTGTGGTTGACTGGCGAGGCCTAAGGCGGACGGAGGTGGTCTGGCGAAATAGCTCCGGCCAAGTGGCGGATCTGGAGATCGAGGTACGGTGATATGCGTCGTCGGAGGTCGTGAAAGCTACCGTGAAGATGGGAGCTTCGACGCGAAGCTCGGCGGGATGGAATGGAGGCGTAAAGATGACCGGAGGCGGCAAATAAAATGCGAGAAAATCGAAGAAGAAATGAAGAACAGATCGGAGAGGGATGGAGGTGTCACCTGGGGATTGGAACTCCTTCTTGGGTTCCAGGTCGTCGCTCGAAAGGCCGGTGGTTCCTTGAGCTCAAGCAGCGGCTCGGTGGAGGAGGGCTGTGACTCGGCGGAGGCCGAGGATCTCGCCGGAGAAGACGGACGTCTTCGCTCAATAAAACTCTCAATTCCTGTCACGAAGTTGAAGCTCAGAGCTCGGGGCGTCTCTCACGAGGGGCGGATGAGTGCGACGATGGCCGGAGAGGGGGCATTTATAGGGTGAAGTCAATGGGTTCAGTCGCTGGAAGGTGGAGTTCGAGGCCATCGTGGAGCTACATCGGTGGGAGTCGTGGAAAGTGAGCGAGCTGGCGAGGATGAAGGGAGAGTGGTGAAGATCGTGGCGTGATTGGTGGTCGGAGAAGGTGGTAGGCGTGGTGGCGAAAATAGAAAGGGGACGGCATGTTGCGCAAGGTCGAGATCGTGGGAGAGAGCGATCAGAGGTAGGAGACGAAGTCTCCACCTTGGATCTTGTGATCCAACGGTGGTGATCAAAGTGATAATGGTCGGGTAGGATTAGATCGCAAGCGAATCGATCAAGGGTTGCGTTTGCGCCACGTGGTGTGAGGGGAATAAGGCGGAAATGAATGGTGCAGATGAAAGGCTGGTGTGCGATCTGACGGTGGGAATAAAGAGAAGATCGAGCGGTTTAGATGAAGGGATCGAGGGCGTGATCAGGCGGTTCTCAAAGCGCCACGTGGCGTGCTCAGCTTGCGGCGCAAACGGAGGGCGGTGATGGAAAGCTGAGGTTGATCGAAGGGGTGAGGGGCGCCAAAGGAAGAAGCGGCTGTGATGGAAGATCAGGGATGCGATCTAGCGGTGTACATGCCGCCACGTGGCGAGCTCTGGTGAGGGCGCTAACGGGCGGTTAGGATCGGAGATGGAGATGATCGGATGGCTAAAAATCGAGGCGTACGTGGAGGCAGCTAAGCCGTTGGATCTAGAGGGTAATCCAACGGCTGTGGCTGCGGGCGGATGAGGCAAGGGCAGCGGGCTACGTGGCGCAACCAGAGGGTGCCACGTGGCCTGCTGTGATTGGTTGAAAAGAGAATTGAGTGTAGAAAGAGAAGGGACCGAATTTGGAAATACTCCAAACATGAAAGTTGTAGATCTTGATGAGATTTACAAGTTTCATGTTGACCAAAGACGGAGATGAGGTCAAGTAGGATACAAAAAATACAAAGATACAATTTATACATATATGTAGTATACAAAGTGGCCCAAAAACCCAACTTTCTCATACGAGCTCCAAATTGGATGAAATTAGTCTCATTTTAAAGGTCTTTTAATGTGGAGTATTCTAAGAGTGAGTAGACCTATTTTGGAGTTTGAGTGAGGGTCCTATGTGTATTTCAATGTCCAGGGGTTCTAGGGCTTTATTGACTAATTTACAAGGGGGAGTTTTGGCTTTCTTCCCTATATTATTAACTAAGGAGTACATATTATAGGGAAGAGGTTATTTTAGTAAGTGGATATTTTACAAGGAATTTTTGGCTTCTTATTTAAATGCAAATGCACTGCTAAAGTGTATGTATTATGTATGTATGCATGAATGCTATTTATGCATTATAAAGGGAAATATGCCTCTATTTACTCGGGAACAAGGCTCTATTTTTGACTTTTGGAGTGATGAATCACATATTCATCAACCCCCTATACTTAAACCTTGCTCGTCCCCGAGCAACTAAATGAAATGCAGGAGTGAAATGATTTTGGGTTCCATACCAAGGTCATGAATAAAAGTTAAAAATGGAACTTGACTCGACCTTTGGATTAGTTGTTTGGCGGAACCTTATTTGGACCTGAACTTAAGACCTAACAGACTCCAAGTTCCACAAGTCTTCTATTCAAGACTCCTCAATAGTCAGGTCAGAACAAATCCTCAAACGCAGATTTCTGATGACTATGATTCTTACTTGTACTGTGTAAGTGAGATGTAACTCTCCACATCAGAAATGGCTCAGAAACAGCCTCCTCTAACAAGGTAACTCAATAACCCGGTCCAGTAACTCTTTCCTCGAGGAGCGGGGTATTCCCTTCTAAGTTCAAGTGCGACCAACTCAAGAGGAGGGGGGTAGAGAAGAGAATAGATGGTAGCCAGTGTAGCTACCTATCCTGGGATGCCTGACAAGTGTAGCCAAGTCATCCAGCTGTGTTTCTTTACTAGTATACAGACTCCGACAGGTATTTTATTTTCTCTTGGACCTGTCTGATTTTTTTGGAGTTTTTGCATTTTTTTTGTGTGCAGCATGTACATCAGGAGTTTTTCCTCTTGAGTCAGTAGACTATCCCTCTTTTGAAGCATTATTGCAACCCACAGCATCCTGTCCTTAGATGTCAACACCACCAGACTAGGTTGAGATGCACTACCCTCCCTAGAGGAGGACGGATGTTTCCACCCGTGTGCTACCCCAAGCTAAAGGATTCTACCTCCTCACCACCTCATAAATAAAGAGCTACGTGCATAGTGCTTGTCCAAGTTAGGTCATTATCTAAAAGAATCCTGCGTATGCACGAGATATTCTACTTAGACTAATCAAGATGACATGTGAACATAGACTTGCGGACTCAAAGAATTAAGTCACTTGACCTGAGAAATCTTAACTCCAGTTCCTATAAGGTTCCTCTGAAATTAGGTGGATTAAGGTCAAATCAAGTCCATCCTCAATTTCTACTCATAACTTGGTTCAGAACCCACTAGCTTTTCACTTTGCATATGCAAGATATGTGGATGAGATGCAGATGCCATGCTATGTAGATGAATGAAATGCAAGACACTTTTTTTTTCTTCTTTTTTTTTTGAAATGCAAGATAATATGCAAGAGTAAATAAGAAGCCTATTATTATTGTTATTACTTTTTCTTTTTCTTTTTCTTCTTTTTTTTACATTTTTACCCATTCGTAATTATTGCAAAATATATAAAAAAATACGCGAAAGTACGAGCTATGGGTAAAGTATATATGTAATATATACATGCCTCCCTATACTTAGCGTGTGCTATGTCCTCAGAGCACGAAAGCGACTAAAAAGACATAGCTCGGGCTAAGCGTAGGAGAGCTAAAATAACAAAAAGTATAGAAGTCGTCCCGCCCCCCTATACTTAGGCTCTGGCAGCATAAGTGTAGAAGAAGATCAGAAATGGGGTGGACGAGGAAAAGAGGGGAAATGGATGAATATATACAAGGCGGTCATCGGTCCCCCCTATACTTAGGCTCTGGACAGCCTAAGTATAGGACATGAATGAGTGTGAGAACCGATGTGATCTGGAGGATGTACAATGAACTGACTCATGTGACCCCTCCCCCCCTATACTTAGGATCTGGTTATCCTAAGTATAGTCCAAGATAATGGTTCGATGATGTGGGGGTGGGTTACTAGAGTCGTGGGGGAAAAAGGACAGGACGTACAAGACTGATGGTATATATACAAATGAGTCGGTTTGAATCTTTCAAGATGCTGCAGATGGCTGTAGCTCACTGTTGCAAGGTCTCATACGCGGCTCGAGGTGTATCTGCTGAATCTGTCTCGCGCATGAATACAATCTCCTCGATATGGACTAACTGCTCATTGGATTCGACAAAGTGCTTCAACAGCTGTCCATTCACTAGGAATGTCGGTGCGTCATCTGCGAGATCTGAGATCTCGACACATCCACTATCATGCACCGTTCGGACGACAAATGGGCCCGTCCACTTAGATTTCAGCTTGCCCTGGAAAATCTTCAACCTAGCATTGAACAACCATACCTTCTGTCCAGGAACAAAGGTCTTCTGTCTGATATATCTATCATGCCAACGCTTCACCTTGTCCTTGTACACCAAACTGTTGTCGTATGCGCGGTTTCTGACTTCCACAAGCTCATTCAGATCCATGTCTCTCTGCTTCTGTCCCAGGTGCGCGTTCCAGTTGACCTTCTTGATTGCCCATTCTGATTTGTGCACTAACTCTGTGGGCAAATGGCACAGCTTTCCGAATACCATTTGGAATGGGGAGGTGCCTAACGGTGTCTTGTAAGCCGTCCTATACACCCAGAGGACTTGATCGAAGATCTGAGACTAGTCCTTCCTATCCGGGCGGACAAGCTTTTGCAATATGGTTTTCACCTCCCTATTTGACACCTCAGCCATACCATTGGTTTGTGGGTGGTAAGGACTCGCGACACGGGGTCTGATGCCATAGTCCTTCAGGAGTTTCTTCACCTCCTGATTCACAAAGTGGCTTTCCCCGTCCGATATCATCATTTTGGGGATCCCGAACCTAGAGATTATGTGCTCTCTGATGAATTTACAGACAGTCCTGCTGTCTGCGGCTCGGGTCGGGATAGCCTCCACCCATCTGGACAGATAGTCTACCGCAAGAAGGATATATTCGAACCCGTGGCTGACAGGGAATGGGCCCATGAAATCGATGCCCCAGGCATCAAAGACATCACAAATGATGACCGGCTGCATTGGCATCTCATCCTTGGAACCAACGGTTCCTCCCATTCTCTGGCAAACTGGGCACAACTTCGCGAAACAAAGTCGGCCAGTAGAAGCCACACTGAAGTACCTTCCATGCGGTCCTCTTCCCGGAGTGGTGTCCTCCTGCCTCCAAGCTGTGGCATAAAGAAAGGACACTCTGGTATTCCTCCTGAGGAATACACCATCTCCAGACACAATCCGGTCCTTCAAGAAAAGGATCGGATCCTCCCAATGGTAGTGTCTAGCGTCCGACTTTAGTCGGTCGATTTGGCTCTTGGGCCAATCTTCGGGAACTTTCTTGGACAAGATAATTCACGATATTGGCGTACCATGGGAGTGAGTCGATAACAAAAATCGACTCGTCAGGGAAGGAGTCTCGAATTGGTGAAACCTCGGAAGTATTAAGATCTTCGAGACGAGAAAGATGATCAGCCACTATGTTCTTCTTTCCAGGTTTATCACGGATGTCCAAATCAAACTCCTGGATAAGTAAAATCCATCGAAGAAGACGCGCCTTTGCGTCCTTCTTCTCCATCAAATACCGTAGTACCGTGTGGTCAGTGAACACAGTTACCTTGGATCCAATTAGGTGAGATATGAATTTGTCCAAGGCAAACACTACCGCAAGCATTTTCTTTTCCATAACTGTATAGTTACGCTGAGCAGAATCAAGCACTTTGCTTGCGTAGTGAATTGCAAACGGGACGCCATCTCTTCTTTGTCTCAACACAGCCCCAACAGCATAATCAGAGGCGTCCGTCATGATCTCAAAATGTAGAGACCAGTCTGGGGCTTGTAGGATGGGTGCGTCCATAATCATTCCTTGTAAAAGCTTAAAGGCCTCAAGACATTTGTGATCTACAACAAACTCCATGTCTTTGCCTAAAAGCTCAGTTAGCGGTCGGACAATCTTAGAAAAATCCTTAATAAATCTCCGGTAAAATCCAACATGCCCGAGGAACGACCGTAACTGCCTTACGTTGGTTGGTGGTTGGAGTCGTCTGATCACGTCCACCTTGGCAGGGTCAACCTCCATTCCTCTCTTGGAGATGACATGCCCCAACACTATGCCCTCTGTCACCATGAAGTGACTTTTCTCCCAGGAGAGCACCAGATTAACCTCACAACATCTTTTGAGGACTCGGTCCAGATTCCTAAGACAGGAATCAAAGGAATCGTCGTGGACCGAGAAGTCATCCATGAAGACGTCCAGGAATTCGTCGACCATTTCAGTGAATACAGCAATCATGCACCTTTGAAAAGTACCTGGAGCATTGCATAGCCCAAAAGGCATGCGCCGGAAAGCATAGGTACTGAAGGGGCATGTAAACGTGGTCTTTTCCTGGTCCTCTGGAGCTATGGATACTTGATTGTAGCCCGAGAACCCATCTAGGAAGCAGAAGAACTCTTTCCCCGCTAGTCTTTCTAAGATCTGATCAATGAACGGTTGGGGAAATGATCCTTCTTCCTCGCGGAATTCAGGCGTCTGTAATTCACGCAGACGCGCCACGACGTGGGTACTCTCGTCACGATCTCCTCTCTGTCCTCGTTGGTGGTCGTCTGAATTCCCGACTTCTTCGGGACAACATGGATTGGGGCCACCCACTTAGAGTCGGAGATTGGGTAAATGAACCCCGCGTTGCACCATTTTTCTATCTCCTTCTTCACGACCTCTCGTAAATTTGGATTCAACCGACGTTGGAATTCATGAGAGGGTTTGGCCTCATTCTCCAAGTAAATATGGTGCGAACACAGAGCGGAATTTATCCCGTGGAGATCGGAAATGCTCCAGCCTATCGCCTTGCGGTTTTTCTCCAGGATCTCTAGCAAGCGAGATTCCTGCTCCTCGGTTAATCGTGAACTGATGATGACCGAAAATTTCTTGTCTTGACCCGCAAGGAAGGCATATTTTAGGGTTGTGGGTAAGGGTTTGAGCTCAGGAATAGTGTGATCGTCTAAGAAATCTGGCTCAATCTGATCTGGTTCAGTGTTGGAAGTGGCTGGATCGTTCTCTATGATAGCTGTCATCAAGTTCGGCTCTGGAGTCGGATCGTCAAAGGTCTCCATACAATTGGCAAACGCCTCGTCCGACTCGTCATCCTCATCTTCCGATTGTCCTAGAGATGTAAGGACTGACAGGCCCAACTGGGCCTCTATGTCATCGAAGATGTAGGGCGATGCAGGCTCAGAGCTGTACTCGTTCCTGAGGATCTCGCAGACTGACTCATGCACTGGATCATCTTCGAAGGAGATGGACACATCGGTGCTGGCTGGGTTCTGTCTCCATGGCCCAACTAAGTCTACATGCTCGCAGTCTGTTTCGGTAGAAGAGTACTCGGTGCTGGATTCTGAATCCGGTCTCTGCCATCTTGTCTGCTTCATTTCAAGTTCCTCATCTCCGCCTGGAGTTTGGAACTGAATCTTCCCATTCTTATAATCAAATAAGGCCCCTGCTGTTCTGAGGAAGGGCCTACATAGAATAATCTGGGAATCTCTCCAATTACGAGGGGTTTCCATATCCAGGACAGTGAAGTCCACCATGTATTCTTGCCCCTCGACTTTGATCACAATGTTTCGTAATTCTCCTTGGGACCTCTTGGTTGATTTGTCAGCAAACTGTAGAAGAGCTCTAGATTTCCTAAGAGGTCCGAGATTAAGCCGCTCATAGAGGGCTATTGGCATCAGATTGATTGAGGAACCATTGTCTAGGAGAGTGCGTGCAAACGCGATGTCATCAACATGACTCACTACATAATGTGCACCCATGTCTCTTCGTTTCCTAGGAAACGAGTTCTTTATTGCACAAGTCGTGGCTACTGATAACACGTGTTTCTCAACACGGCTTTTGGTCTTCCTGCTAACCCTAGTAGGTGTGCATCTCACCTTAAGGTATTTTTGGAATGCAGGGGTCATTTCCACAAACTTGTCAAAGGGGATTGTGACCTTGATGTGTTTATTGCAGAATTCATCCATCTAAGGGTCATCTTTTTGGATTTTTTTGGTTTTCTTCTTTCCACCCTTTAGAGCTCGAGGGAAAGGGATTATTGACTCCAACTCAGGTTCGGAAACTGAAAGATTCTCATTAACTTCGGGAACTGAGTTCTTTATATGACTCTGACTCTGAAACACACTAGGACTCTGACTCTGACTGAAAAGAAAATGCTGAGGCGAAACCGGTGATGCTTCTTCCGAAACTGCTGGACGATCCTCCTCATATGGAGGTGCGGGCTCTTCATCGGCTTCGTCGGACTCCATGCGAATGCAAGAATGCTGCTTCGAGGACTCAGATGTCCTCTTCTTCTGCCGGCGATGGTGATGGTGATGCTCCTCCTCTTCTTCCTCCGAGTTCTCCTCAGGTAGAGTCTTGGAGGCTCCTTCCTTTTGCGCCCGTGCCCGATCAGGTATGGTCACGGTCCTTCCGCTCCTGAAGGACATACGATTTACATTATCGTACGCAAGGATCTCATGTTCAGATAAATAATTATCTGAATAATATACCTGATCTCGAAGTCGGTTCTGGCCCTGGTGTAAGCTGTTCGGGTTGGCCTGAACCTGTGCGGGAATTGGGGTCTTTGGCGCCATCTGTTGGTCCTGGGCACGAGAGACCCGATTGATGTCGGTTCTCATGTCCAGGTAGTCATTCTGCATCTGCTGGACCCTATCAGACAAGGTCTGGATCGCCACGGTGAGAGACTCCAATTCGGTGGGCTGGGCTTGCTGCTGTGTAGATGAGGTTTTGTATTGGCCCTGCTGGCCATGCCGATATTGCTGCTGCTGGTAGGACGATGCTGGCCACTGCTGATAGGTGCGTTGCTGCTGCTGGTACCCTTGTTCCGGCCTGGACTGAAAGCGCGGTGTGGCAACGGGCCTGATTTCTTGGTAGACTGGGGATGGGCGGTGTGGCTGATCCCTTTCCCATTTCGACCTGCCGGACAATCGGGTCACGGCTATAACAAAGCCCGTTGATCTCGTACACTGGCGGAGGCTCCTCGTATCCCGTCTCCACTTGTGGGGGTGCATGCTGGTTCTGCTGGGTGTAAGTCTGGTCCCAGCTACTCTGAGACCCCGGTGCCTGTTCCTGTACAAGATGGACTCCATGTACAGGTACATGTGGTGTAGAAGGGGTAGGTAGCTTGATCTTGGCTACCTTCTCAGAAAGTTCCTCCACTTGCTTCTGTAGGCTCGAAAGAGACTCCATCTCCGCGACTCTCTTGTGGATCTGCTCGACCATGGTAAGCTTGTCGGCAATCATCCCCATGCTGGGGATGAGGTCCTCGGTCAGATCTGCTACAGTCCTTCGGGTTGTCTCATTGGATAGGATTGAGGGAGACAACTGATAGGCCCTTGTGGCCTGTGACCTGCCGGTTTCTGCCATCTCCTCAAGAATCTTCCACACGGCGTGCTCGTTTTTGTTCAGATAGCTTCCTCCGCAGGCGGCGCTGACTAACCCTTGCATCTCCGGGGTTAGACCACAGAACAAGGTCTCGACTAAAATCGCCTTCGAAATGTCGTGGCATGGGCATTTCTGCACTAAATCATTGAACCTATCCCAAGCTTCATGGAAAGGTTCACTGGCTCCTTGAGCGAAGCTGGCGATCTTCATTCTCATCTGGTTGGTCCTACTGAGAGGGTAGAACTTTTTCAAGATTAGGTCCTTGAACTGCATCCAGGTAGTACATACCACCCCTAAGTTCTTCAGCCAATGAGCAGTCTTATCTCCTAAGGCAAAAGGGGTGGCCTTCAGTCGGATATAATCTTGGCCAACATTGGGATGGCTAAGATTGTTGCACACCAGCTCGAAGTCACGGAAGAAAGTGTATGGTTCTTCAGTGAGGTTTCCGTTGAACTTCGGAAGCAGACTAAGGAAGTGGGGCTTCAGCTCAAATGCCTGGGCGGGAACTGCGGGTGCTAACCAGTTCTGAATCTCGTTCTCCGCCGGGTTGTAGGTATCGACCATTGGTCGGTCGATTCCTCCAGCTACTATAATTTGTCCCATACGCGCCGTGAGATCTGCATTTTTTTGTTCGGCTTCGGCAAGGCGAGCAAGGATCTGTCGTATATGTTCCTCATCTGGGGGCATCTTTGGCGGCATCTTGTCCTCTAGTTCTGGGGATTGGGAAATAAGATCAGTGTTAGAGGGTAAATCAAGGAAGGGATGACCGAGGCGATGATCTTCCTCGGTAATCTCGGAGGAGATGAAAGGGTTGGTTTGAGAGTAACCACCCTGAGCATGAGGGAACCATGACTCAAGAGGGTCATGAGTCCTAGGTGGTCCAAGGTGCGCTTGGACCGATGAAGATGAGTTACTTGGGGAACTCATAGAGAGATCGGTGAATAATGCGTCGAGATCTCCCCAATCACTCATCTTGATGAGGCGAGAAGAAGATAGGATTTTTACTCCTACCTGAAGCAAGCAAAAAATCAATCCAAGACCCTGGGTGTTCACACTCAACATAGTGAAGGACTCGAAATCGAGTCTAATTAATCTTGTAGTTTTTAAGTGTGATTTTCAAGCAAAATTAGAAAGGATTATGCGGCCTATAGGGAAGTCGGATCAGAGCCGGATGCGTCTTCCCTATTTAACCTGTCGCCTAAGATACCGCCGCTCCTTCCTTTCTTCGCTCCTATCCCAAGCCAATGGATTCAATGACCACACCCCTATCTACCTGCAAGCAGGCGGAGGCTGACAAGGCCGGAACTTCACCCCATGGGGTTACTGGCAGCTTGTCGCAAAGTACTGCAATTTCGCCCCTATCTACCTGAGACAGGCGGAGGCTACTTGGTACTAGTTAAAGAATCTGAAATTTATTCGACTTGTGATATTTGCTAGGATCAGTTAGAACGTGATATGGAAGGCGGGGATTTGGGCTCTGCCTTAAGGTGTTCACACACACTCAAGTACCCTCACTCAGCCTGAAAACAAGGTCGGGGATTAATCTCCCGCAAGCAATTTTCAAATTTTATTCCCTTTTTTTTTGTCAATACTGTTTAGCAGTCCCGATTTTAAGTTAGGTTATCACTGATTAAGTCCACCACACAGCACGCCTATCGGACAGTCCCAATTTCCTTTTTAATTTAAATGTGAAAATCAGAGGGGGGAAATCGAGAAAAGCCGATGCACGAAAATCGATGATGCTTATGCTGAGTGAAGAATACTTACAATGATCCCTTCGCTTTTTTATGCAGGATGCAGAACAGAATTCAAAGCTTTTTAATCTAAATGCAAATGCAAGCGATGAAAGCCGCTCCTAGACAGGCAGTTCTATTAGCGTGAAGAACAGTTTAATTTGGCTAAGTATTGAGGTCTAAGTGCGTCTTTTAAGTGAGTTGTGTGGTCCTAATGATTACAAGCACAAGCAATTCCTAGATTGGCTCGGGGAGCCGCTAGTGCAAGCTAATTTACATTCACCCACACAGCACACGGGACACAGTTCCACTATACTTACATGCGCGAGATCCCAAACGGGAACCGCTGGAAATGATGCGAAAAAGAAAATAAATAAAAAAATTACAATGCCTCTCTAATCACTCAATTCAAATGTTCGATTATCGAAGCGTCCAAGACTCCTCGCGTTCCTCACACAGAAAAAGAGTGAGGTCAGAGAGTGACTCAAAAATAAAATGATGCAAAGAGATAAAAGAGAGAATAATTACATGAAAACCGGGGGACAGACTACCCGGGGAAAAAAATCAAACACTCAAAATATCACTAAAAAAATTAACCTAAGTCGTGCCTCCCCGGCAACGACGCCATTTTGATAACCGCCCCATACCCTATGTTAATTCGAGCAAATTAATGTCCAAATTAAGTTTAATGTCGTTCGTTGCAGTCGGATACAAGGGGCTAATTAAAAACCACTTTAATTTAATATCAAGCGGCAATTTTTTTACTTGGTGGAAGTCCAAGGTCGAACTCAAGGAGGCATCTCTATCCCTAGGCAGATTTTAGCGAAATTTCCAAGGGTGTGATTATCGAGGAGTAATTTTTTGTTCTTTTTTTATTTTCGATGCAGACACATGCAACCAGCAGGCCAATATAAAGTTCAATTCAATTAGGATATCGAATGAAGTCCAAAAATTCTAAAAATTGGCCAGATGATTAATAATGATAAAAATGATCTACCCTAATTTTTTTTGGAATTTTTAGACACTAAATGAATTTACTGTGAATTAAATATGCAGGCAGGGTGATTTTCACTATTTAATTTTTAATAAATAACAAATCACAATTTTTTCAAGAAATAAAATCATCCTAGATAACTCTAATGATAAGGAATCCAGGAAAATTGACAGATCTTAATTTCAATGTGAAATGAATTTATTAAAACTAAAATGAGAAAATCACTCAACAATTTATTTAGGCCTCGATATGTGTGCAAATGACATGAAATTGTTATGTCATGTTAAGATTACTGTCCTTAAGCTACTGTGAATTTTTGAGGATTTTTGGAACCACAGAGAATTAACTAGAAATTAAAAGGTGTCACTGGGCAAAATATTCCACAAATCTACCAATTAATTCATTAAAAATTCCACTGAAATTACAAAAACATGACACATGGCTCAATAGACAGAGGACAAGTTTCTCAAGAAAATGCAACTTTTAGAATTAAAAATGATGTAAAATGCAACCGATGGATGCGTGCAAACACATGGGTGTAATTGCAATACAGGAAAATCAAAAATACATAAAGTAAATATGCTAACAGGGACTTAAGTGCAATTACCTATTATGCTGGGGATCAAGTGCAATTTCTCCACAAGGCATGTGCTCCTCACGTGGGCTCAGCTTCACAGGGACCTTTTTGCAATATTTGAAAGTTCCAGGGGCCTCTGTGTAAATTTCCCAGGCCGCACGTGCTCCTCACGTGGGCGGCCCAGGGTCGGATAGCTGCGGAGGCTCGGGGCTAGGCTTGGGCGCTTCTGGAGGTCTGGAGTGAGGGTCGGGCGATCCGAGCCTAGGCTCGGGGAAAAGGCTCGGGCCGAAGCTGCGTGGCAAGCTGGGGACCCTCGGATCGAACTTGATCCGATGGATGGCGGTGAAGCCGCGTGGCGTGACCTCAGGCCGTTAGATCTATGCTGATCCTACGGCTACTGGCTTCGATGGAGCTGCGACGTGGCTGAAGATCCGCCGCTGGATCAGATGAGAGATCAACGGCTGAGAGCTGCAGAGAGGGGACGCGTGGCGCACTAGGCGCCGTTGGATCTAAGGGATCCAACGACTCCTGTAAAGTCCAGCTGAGAAGCTACGTGGCTCGCTGGGGGCCGTTCGATCGATGTGATCGAACAGCAGCTGTACGTCTCCTCCGATGATCCTCCGCCGCCTGCGGAGGAGATGGCGGGGCTCCGGCGAAGTCACCTTTGCTCCGCCCGTCCTTCCTCGTGTCGATGAAGCTCTCCGACTTGTCGGAGATATCCCAGAAGACTCGTGGTGTGGTGGCGAAGATCATGATGGTCTCAGGCGCGGCGGAGGGCTATCTGAATCGATGGCGATGGAGCTCGAAGTCTGCTCCGGCGAACCTCCGTTCAATGAGCAGAGGGGTACTTGCAGGTGTTAGAGGTTGAGTCGTAGCTCGTGCGTGCACTCGTGAAGGTGTGTGGTTGACTGGCGAGGCCTAAGGCGGACGGAGGTGGTCTAGCGAAGGAGCTCCGGCCAAGTGGCGGAGCTGGAGATCGAGGTACGGTGATATGCATCGTCGGAGGTCGTGAAAGCTACCGCGAAGATGGGAGCTTCGACGCGAAGCTCGGAGGGATGGAATGGAGGCATGAAGATGACCGGAGGCGGCAAATAAAATGCGAGAAAATCGAAGAAGAAATGAAGAAAAGATCGGAGAGGGATGGAGGTGTCACCTGGGGATTGGAACTCCTTCTTGGGTTCCAGGTCGTCGCTCGAAAGGCCAGTGGTTCCTTGAGCTCAAGCAGCGGCTCGGTGGAGGAGGGCTGCGACTCGGCGGAGGCCGAGGATCTCGCCGGAGAAGACGGACGTCTTCGCTCAATAAAACTCTCAATTCCTGTCAGGAAGTTGAAGCTCAGAGCTCGGGGCGTCTCTCACGAGGGGCGGATGGGTGCGACGATGGCCGGAGAGGGGGTATTTACAGGGTGAAGTCAATGGGTTCAGTCGCTGGAAGGTGGAGTTCGAGGCCATCGTGGAGCTACATCGGTGGGAGTCGTGGAAAGTGAGCGAGCTGGCGAGGATGAAGGGAGAGTGGTGAAGATCGTGGCCTGATTGGTGGTCGGGGAAGGTGGTAGGTGTGGTGGCGAAAATAGAAAGGGGACGGCGTGTTGCGCAAGGTCGAGATCGTGGGAGAGAGCGATCGGAGGTAGGAGACGAAGTCTCCACCGTTGGATCTTGTGATCCTACGGTGGTGATCGAAGTGATAATGGCCGGGTAGGATTAGATCACAAGCGAATCGATCAAGGGTTGCGATGGCGCCACGTGGTGCGAGGGGAATAAGGCGGAAATGAATGGTGCAGATGAAAGGTTGGTGTGCGATCTGACGGTGGGAATAAAGAGAAGATCGAGCGGTTTAGATGAAGGGATCGAGGGCGTGATCAGGCGGTTCTCAAAGCGCCACTTGGCGTGCTCAGCTTGCGGCGCAAACGGAGGGCGGTGATGGAAAGCTGAGGTTGATCGAAGGGATGAGGGGCGCCAAAGGAAGAAGCGACTATGATGGAAGATCAGGGATGCGATCTAGCAGTGTACACGCCGCCACGTGGCGAGCTCTGGTGAGGGCGCTAACGGGCGGTTAGGATCGGAGATGGAGATGATCGGATGGCTAAAAATCAAGGCGTACGTGGAGGCAGCTAAGCCGTTGGATCTAGAGGGTAATCCAACGGTTGTGGCTGCGGGTGGATAAGGCAAGGGCAGCGGGCTACGTGGCGCAACTAGAGGGCGCCACGTGGCCTGCTGTGATTGGTTGAAAAGAGAATTGAGTGTAGAAAGAGAAGGGGACCGAATTTGGAAAAACTCCAAACATGAAAGTTGTAGATCTTGATGAGATTTACGAGTTTCATGTTGACCAAAGACGGAGATGAGGTCAAGTATGATACAAAAAATACAAAGATACAATTTATACATATATGTAGTATACAAAGTGGCCCAAAAACCCAACTTTCTCATACGAGCTCCAAATTGGATGAAATTAGTCTCATTTTAAAGGTCTTTTAATGTGGAGTATTCTAAGAGTGAGTAGACCTATTTTGGAGTTTGAGTGGGGGTCCTATGTGTATTTCATTGTCCATGGGTTCTAGGGCTTTATTGACTAATTTACAAGGGGGATCTTTGGCTTTCTTCCCTATATTATTAACTAAGGAGTACATATTATAGGGAAGAGGTTATTTTAGTAAGTGGATATTTTACAAGGGATTTTTGGATTCTTATTTAAATGCAAATGCACTGCTAAAATGTATGTATTATGTATGTATGCATGAATGCTATTTATGCATTATAAAGGGAAATATGCCTCTATTTACTCGGGAACAAGGCTCTATTTTTGACTTTTGGAGTGATGAATCACAGATTCATCATTTGGTCACTTGAGGGGTACCGTGCCGCTAGAGGTCGTATACAGTGCTGGCAGGACCTGTTGTGGCGGGCACCGATCGGCATCCGAGACCGCACACCGACCCCTCCTGTTGACCACTTAGCCATTGGTGCTTTCGTGTACAATTGCTCTGCTTAAGGCTGATTCTCTTGCATCATATAGGTAGTTTCCTTTCTGTCTTTAAATTATGCACGAATCATATTGCACGTAGACTGCTGGAGTCAGGTACGCCTTTTATCTCGTGCATGCATCATTGATTTCCCGTGCATCGTCTTTTTCGACTTCTCCTCCCGTTTTTGGACTTAAAATAACCAGGAGAACCGAAAAATTCGTTAGGCGATTGGGTGTTATTGAAAAATACCTAAAAATCAAAACCATAAAATAGGGACTATTAAACCAACTTGACCCTAAAAGACATTCACCTGAAAAATTTGTCTTGGGGAGAGCAACCCCCTCTTTGTCTGGTTTGCATGTGCGAGAGAGTGACCCGCACATAGGATAGAGCCATATCTGAACCTCCTTTAGACTACTGCTTCTGGTCTAGTCGTTCTCCAGTGAGGATCGCTCCGGTTTTCGGTAAAGCAGGCTATGATATCCTTAATAGAGCGAGTCGATCGGGTAGCCGGTAAATGGTCCGCGGCCTGTACTGGCTGGGAAAGATCTAGTTCGGGATCGGGACAATCTCTTGGGGATTCGGATTCCCAACAGGTCACGTAACTGCTCTGCTATCTTGACTTGATCACCTAATAAAAACTGACAAGATAATTGATCGAACTCTTACGGTCTTCAGCTCGCATTGAGTAGGT
This sequence comes from Ottelia alismoides, assembly GCA_037367405.1. Lineage (NCBI taxonomy): Eukaryota > Viridiplantae > Streptophyta > Magnoliopsida > Alismatales > Hydrocharitaceae > Ottelia > Ottelia alismoides. The sequence goes on from JAZKJV010004843.1 coordinate 120,040, forward strand.
GAATCTGGGGTATTGCTTGCTCATCATAGTTGTCTCTAGATACCATCCGCCCGACTCGCCAGATCAAGATGATGGGCAGGTGGTCCCTTAGGCAGCCTCTGGCTGTACTGCTTTTCAGCACTCCGGCCCGTTCATCTAGGTTGGTTCACGAGAGTCGAGACCCGCTCTCCGAACCCGAGTTCGATTCCGCCCTGTTCCCCCTCGACCACCATTCTACCATTCCTGAGATGCCAGTGCCATATGAGAAATCGCAGTCAGATTTATCGACACCTGAGTTTGGGTCTTTTGCCTTTGTAGAGACCATGGCCGGCAGCAGCGACGACCGCACCGGAGGTCCCCGAGCAGAGCAGACATTTATCATGGACCAGGGTGCGATCAACACCACCCTGATCACCTCCCTTGAGACAGTACAACAGTAGTTGAGGGATCAAGGTGCCTTCATGATTGAGATGAGGAGAGAGACCGACGATGCAGCAGCAGCAGCCGCAGCAGCTGCAGCCGCAATAGCAGTCGCCGCAGCAGCGGTAGCGCGAGACCAGACGAGACCGATGCGGGAGTTACATAACCCCGGGTCGACTTTGACGCACCGTTGGGGTGGTACTACCAGCCATCATGAGGGACTTCAAGTTCCCCCCGAACACCCTTCAGCTCCTCCCCCGGTTCCATGGGCTCGCCACTGAGGAGCCCAATCTTCATCTCCAGGAGTTTCTAGTGATCTGCAGCACCGTCCACGACCGTCAGGTGGACGAGGATACTATCAGGATGATTGCCTTCCCCTTTTCACTGGCCGAGAGAGCAACCACCTGGCTGAAGCACTTGGGGAAGTTCATGTACACCTGGGAGCAGCTCCGCACCGAGTACTTGAATAAGTACTATCCACTCAGGCAGATGAACGCAATGAGGGCCCTGATCAGCAACTTCTCCATGCTCCCCAATGAGCAATTCCACAAGGTATGGGAGAGGTTTAGAGAGCTTACTGACAGATGCCCGCACCACGAGATCTCGAAGCCGAACTTAGTTCAGAGCTTCTTCTACGGGTTGACACCAGAGCTACAGGGCATGGTGAATGCTTCATGTGGCGGGTCCTACTTCGCCAAGGACGAGGATCAGGTCTGGGCCATCTACGAGGAGATGGGCGAGAACTATACAGTGATGTCCCAGACCCGTCTTTACACTCAGGGACATCCCCAACCACTGACCATGCAGTACCAGAGGATCGCACGGGTCGATGCCGGTCCTTCCACTTTGTCAGCAGCAGCTGCACAGGCCGAGTCCACAGCCGCTGACATGGGCATTATCAGCGAGAAGATGGACCGGATGGAGATTATAGAGAAGAAGCAGTGCCAGAGCATATCGCAGATGGATCAGATGGCACAGACACTGAGTGACTTGAAGACACATCTCATGTGTCTCTAGGAGGCACAGACGGCTTCTCAGCCCCGTCTTCAGTCACGAGGAGATCCGAGCAGCAACGGCAGTTCGTCCCAGCGCTCCATGCAGCCTAGACAGGTCCACCTTGTACAGGCGGAGCCGTACCAGCAGCCGCAGCCGTCCTACCAGTCACCACCATCCCCAGACACTCAGATGGTGGTCTACCAGCCGGATCAGCCTCTGGCAGTACTCCCGCCACCCCCTTACGAGCCGGAGCCGTTGATGGATGTCAACGGGATTTGGTATGACCGACCCCAACCCGATATCCAACGAGACCATCTCGGATTACATTGGTCAGCCGAAGGTGCCAGTTCCCAGCAGCAGCATCCAGTTCAGGGTGGCCAGTACAGCCATCAGCGAGATCACCAGCAGTCATCCCAGTATGGTCCTCGTCCCTATCAGCAGGGGCATTCTTGGAGGCGTGATCAGCCTCAGCAGCAGCATCAGCAGTACCCCTCTCACCCGCACCAGCCACAACAGCAACCTCACTACCAGCGAGGCCACCCGTCAGATTCTCATGGGCCATCCTATGAGAACCCTGCCTTAGACAACATAGCCCGCCTCTTGACTGACCAGCAGTCTACATTCAGATGGGAGATGGATGAGTTTCGCCAGGAGATGCAGGAGATAGTGAGAGGGAAGGCCACCATACCCGCCCATATTGAGCCGAACCCGAACAACCTCAAGAGAAAGTCTGAGCAGTAGATTTCATAGAGTATGCCACTCTGAGTGATTCTTTTGGTGATATGTCTGCATATCTATTTGATACTGACTTTGTCACACTTAGGAGAGGTAGGATGCCAACAGGCGGCACCTCGTCTGAGCAACACCCCCAGGCCACTTCCACAGTGCCAGGCGAGGAGGAGCGCGGTACTGATGCCGTGAGAGATGATGACGGTGGTACTGATGCCACCATGGATGCTGATCCCACCGACGGTACTGATGTCGTCGCTTCACTAGTTGGAGGAGGTGGTACTGATGCCACCATTGTTGCAGAGCCAGAGCGCGGTGCTGAGGCCGCAAGTCGACCTGCCGAGGGTGGTGTTGATGCCATCGTTTCTACTTCTGCTAGTCCTATAGTCTTTCCATCTGTTCATGTATCTCAGGACTTATCTGGCAATAAAGGAAAGGGTTTATTTTATTCTGATCCACCTATTGTGCATGATGTATGTGTGTATTATGCCGTGCTTGAGAAGCCTAGACCCTCTCCTAGTCCTTCATCTGAGAAGGACCCTGTGATCCCCTTTCTACGAACACTTCACATGGGAAAGGGGAAGAAAATAGAAAATCCCAAAAAGAAGCAGCAGGAAGAGTTCAACCAGTAGATGATCGACAGATTCCACATTCAGCTGACTCTCCAGGAGGCCTTGGAGCACATCCCTCTACTCCAGAGATCACTCAGAGACAGGACCACAGTCAGGAGGAAGAGGAGGAACCACCAGTCTAAGATCCATGTGCTTACCAGAGCCACTTGTTTCACGATCCAGAACCATCTGCCGGCCAAGAGGCCAGATTCAGGAGCCCCTTATGTCAGATGTCATATCCGTGGAAAGAGGTTCGACCGCACTCTATTAGACAGCGGTCCATCGATCAACCTACTTCTGGCAGCCCTTCTCGACCGCTTCGAGTTAGGCACTCTACGACAGAGCAGGACAGTCCTTCAGTTTGCTGATCGATCTGTCAAGAGGCCGAAGGGTTGCTGAGGGACGTTGTCGTCACGATTCAGGTCCTACAATTTCCCGTGGACTTCGTTGTGTTGGACATGGAGATCCCTGAATCTGTGACCGATACCCCCATCATTCTAGGTGACCCGTTCTTGGCCAAAGCCAAGGCTGTGACCGACCATGATAGCGGGAAGGTATACTTTCGCGTCGAGGGCGAGAGTGTACAAATAGAGACGGTCGAGGACATCAGAGCCAGAGATTCAGCCTACTTAGAGCTGACTTCAGATTTAGAGCAGATGACAGATGCAGGGCCAGACATCCACCATGACTGTGATTTCTTGATTACAGATGATGAGGCAGTTTGGGCAGATCCAGTCGCACAGGCCATCCTCTCACCTTCAGAGTCCGCTGATGCAGACACACCAGCAGAGGAGAGCTTGGAGAGTGCATTCCTGGTCCAGGATACCTTTCAGGCAGTAGAGCCGGTTCTTGACCGCGAGACAAAGTTTTACTGTGAGTCTGATACATATCCCTCGGAGTCAGATGTTGATTGGGAAGAGTTCAATGATTTCATACCATGTCTGACTTCCACTAAGCCTGCAGCTAGGGAGGAGGTAGATGCCATGCAAAGCAGAGACAGTCCAATAGAGCAGCCTTCTCCAGATACTGATTGTGAGCGAGAGTTTCCGTTCTCCCATGCAGATTTGGCAGCATTCACTCAGAGCTTTCAGAGGCCAGATCCGCCAGCACCTACTTGTCCAGAGATGAAGCCACTTCCTGCGTCGCTGAAGTATAGGTTCCTTGCGGGTTAGCATGAGATGTACCCAGTCATTATCTCCGCCGATTTGACTGGAGAGCAAGAATCCCGTCTGATGGGGGTTCTTGAAAAGAACCGTAAGGTGATAAGATGGAGCGTAGCCGATCTCCAGGGGATAAGTCCAGCCCTGTACTCTGACCATATCTATCTCGAGGATGAGGCGAAGCCGTCGCGTGAGTTCCAGCGGCGGCTGAACCCGAATCTGAGAGAAGTTGTCATGAAGCAGATTTCGATATGGTGGAGTGTCGATTTTATCTACCCCATCTCCGACTCCAAGTGGGTCAGTCCGTTGCATGTGGTGCCCAAGAAGACTAGCATCACTACAGTTGTCAGCGAGTCTGGAGAGGAGATCGCTACCCGGGTACCCACTTCTTGGCGGGTCTACGTGGATTACAGATGACTCAACCAGGACACCAGGAAGGATCATTTCCCCCTACCCTTTATAGATCAGATCATTGAGAGACTGGCAGGGAAGAGCCACTATTGCTTTTTGGATGGGTACTCCGGCTACAATCAGGTGGCCATCGCACCCGAGGACCAGGACAAGACCACCTTCACCTGTACCTTTGGCACATATGCCTTCAGACGCATGCCATTTGGGCTATGCAATGCCCCTGCGACTTTTCAGAGATGCATGTTGTCAATCTTTTCGGACATGGTGGGGGAGTGCTTGGAGGTCTTCATGGATGACTTCTCGGTCTATTGTGATGGATTCGACTCCTGTCTTGACTGCCTAGACCGAGTCCTTCAGCGATGCATTGAGGTTCACCTAGTGTTGTCTTGGGAGAAGAGTCACTTCATGGTTACTCAAGGGACGGTGCTTGGCCATATCATCTCCACCAAGGGCATGGAGGTTGATCCGACCAAGGTAGATGTCATTAGAAAACTCGCACCACCGTCCAACCTGCGGTAGTTACGGTCTTTTCTGGGGCACGTCGGTTTCTACCGACGATTCATTCATGATTTCAGTAGGATTGCCGGACCGTTGACTGATCTGCTGACGAAAGACACCGAGTTCCTTGCCGATGAGAAGTGTCTTTCCTCGTTTGAGACTCTCAAGAGATGTGTTGTAGAGGCTCATGTTCTCCAGCCGCTGATGAATCCATGATTCATTAACTTTTCTGTCGCATTTTGTCTTAAAACCCTTAACAAATACATGTAAATATCCACTAATTCTCATATTTTAACAAAACACCACTCATGTGTAAATATTCACTTTTAACCACTAAAATCATGTAAATAAATAAAGAACCAGAAAAATAAAGAAAAAGGGCAGATTGAATATATGTATATATATCCAATATGACTTAAAATATAAATATAGCTGTAAGATATATTTATAGCCTAACCCCCGAGACCAAGTCAGCATGGATTGGTCGACAAACTAATAAGTAGGGGGAGATAAGGAAAGAAAACCAAAGAAAAATAATTTAACACACACATATACACCTTTCACTATTTATAAAATAAATACAAAACTTCAAAGAATTTTAATTATTTCATATGAACATATTTTTCACCAAATCTTTCTCCTAATTATTTATAAAAATGTATATAAAAATATAAAAATAAGTTAAAAATATTACCCTATATATATGCCAAGAAATCCAGCATACAAATTGTCAAAATATCAACTTCCGAACATCATAACTTCCTTATACGAACTCCAATTTCATTCTACTCACTTTTAAAGTTCATAAAATAATATTATCTAATTAATAAAGGTGATTTCATCGAATTCGGAGTCTGTTTGCAAAAAGTCGGTTCTGGGACCAAAAGACAAAGGGGTTTCTGGGCTATTTATTTTATGTAGCACATACTATTTATCATTTTCTTAATTTTATAATTTTTAAATTATTTCATGATCTTGTAGTTTCTACATAAATTATTTTATAATTTTTGGAGACTATTTATTATTTTAATAAAATCAAAAACCTCAAAATATAAGTATAAATGACCTATTTAGATACTAACCCTATTTATTAAAATATGTAAATTAATTCATAAAAATATATAAAAATTCGTACAAGTCTTATTTAATACCCTAATAATTAAGAAAATATAAAATTAATTTTTACTTAATTATTTATTAAAATAAAAATCTAAAACCTATTTATAAATACATATTTATTAATATAATATTTATATTTTTAATAATATTTATTATTTATTAAAAATAATTAGTCCATAAATTAGAGCATTAAATTATCTACAATTCTTGTGTTTACACTTATTTAAAATAACGTAATTTACTAATTTATATTTAATTTATAAGCAATTTCAGCTACTGGACCAACCAGGTGCTGACACTTGTCAGCACCTGGGTCGTCTTCCTCAAGAAGAGGTTGTGCCGGAGTCTGTTCAGCCGGCCGACTTCGCCCCTTTTTCCCGCGCCATTCCAGAAGCTTCTGAACCTCCGAAGTCGTCGATCTTCTTCCCCCAACTACCTACTCCATCGCCAGCCCTCCATCTCGACTTGGAGCCCAAGCTAACTCCCTATATAAAGCCTCCAAGTCCGCCATTAACCATTAACTCTCCTAACAACCCAAGAGCCCAGCTCCAGGTTTACCGACCCAGGCTAATCACATTTTTAGTTAGCTTAATCATCCATCTTAGCAGCACATTCGATATTCCTTTTCGACTCGCTTCATTTCGCTTCCAAATCGATCCCAAACCATCATCGTTTTTCACGCTTCTGATTGTTTTGGCTGGAAACTTAAGGTTTTTCTCATCTTTGGGAGCTTGAGATCTTTCATTTGTTGGCCGATTCAACACGAATCGAGCATATATTCTGTTCATTGCAGGTTCTTCTTCATCGCGAGCTAATTCTCCTCATCAGGGAACCTTAGATCGTCATCCAAAGCCATTTCAAAAGTCGGACCTCAGAACTACATCAGCTCCAGGTGGACGAGACCGTCGTCTTCGTCGCCACTTCACCGCCGCTCCGAGCAGCCTCCGCCGGAACCCTTCAGCGGGCGAGCTCAAGGGGTGGAAGAGCCACCCCTCTGGCTCCGCAGGTGTGCCAAAGCCATTGTCGGTCGACCGCCATAAATCGGAGACGAAGGCGCCTTCACCAGCAGCCGCAAGCGCCCAAGAACAGACGACGCACAGGTGCGCGACACGTGGTGCACCTGTGAGCGTCCGATCTGCGCGCGGGACTTCTAATCGTGGTCGTCCAAATCGAACCGGTGGAAAATTTGTGTAATAAGCCTAGCCAGCTTCCAGATCTTTCACACTGCCCCCCAGGTTTTGTATATTTGCATTTAGGTCCCACCGCAGGGACCTAAATGTAAAACTTTTTTTAGTTTTTCTTCAGAACAGTCCTCTAAGACCATTTTGCAAACAATTTTAATAATTTTTCTTGCTCTTATGCCCCTGGGTTGTAGGGGTTGTTTCTTATTCTTGTGACCTCGGATTTCGACGAATTCTTGAGGGTAGTTACACAACTACCCCAGCTACTTAGTATAAAATTTTCACGGCTTTTTGACGAGTTTTCAACGTGTTTTGATTTCATCGAAAGCCGTCTTGTTTTGTTTTGTTTTCTTGTGTAGTTCGAATTCGCGGCTCGAACCCCGTTCACCCTATTATATAGTATCACCTAATATATTACTCGCCTATTATATAATAAATAAATCTTTTGAAAAATATCCCTTTTTGAAAATTAAATAAAAATTTGAAAATAATAAAATCAAATAAAAATAATAAAAATAAAAATCAATAAAAAAGAAGTATTTTGACTCGACCACTTAGAGAAGAATTAAAAATAAAATTACGAGAAGAAAAATCTAGGGAATTTATTCTGCCTCCTTGAGTTCGACCCAGGAACACTTGCCTGGTAAAATATTAGTGAACGGTTTTCCGACAGAAAACTGTAATTTGTTTGATAGGTTTAAGAATCGATTTTCTGGTTTCGCGGCTTTCGGCTACAACCGACAACTTCCTGGTTTTAATAAAAAGAAAGCCGCGCGAAACTCGATTTTTAACCCTCATCAAAATGGCGCCGTTGCCGGGGAGGCGTTAGATTCCTTTGATTTTTCATTTTTTTCGTGGTTTTATTTTTTATCTTCTCTTTGTTTTGTTTCTCGTACAGCTTTTCGTACGGCTTTTCGTGTTTTGTTTTCTGAGTTTCTCTTTAGTTTTCTTAAGGCTTTCTCGGCTTTCTCGATCGGCTTTCCTTTGCTAAAATATCTTTGCAGGGCCTGCAGGATCAACCGGCTTCTTCGGAAGCCGATCCAGTTGAAAGAGTAGAGGTCGGCTTCTTCTTCACGAGTCGACTGCAGAGGAGCGAAGTAGTTAGTATCCTTTTATTTGTTAAAGAGAGAAAAAGGGAGAGAATTGTACTTAGTAATAAAACCCTCATTTTTTTTTCGGGGCCTGATTCGTCGGATACCGTGTATCCGGGGATCAGGGCACCCACCGCGGCTTTTCATCGCTCATCGGTTTTCCGCGGTTTTCTAGATGCTTGTTTAGGTTTTCTTTTACTCTATCTGCTTGTGACGCGTAGCTAGTTTTAGGACTTGCAACCTAGGTGCTTGCTTTAGGGTTTTTAATAAAAAGACAAAAAAATAGACGTTGCCTGAAAAAAACCATACAAATCGCAAAACTAAAATCGGGACTGCTAAAAATATCTGACCAAAAATCGTAAATCAATTCAAGTGATTTGGGGAGAGTAACCCCCGCACATTTCTCAGAGTGCGCTAGCTCGAGAGCCGACACTTAAGGATAGAGACAAAACCTCGTATTTCTTGCGGGATACTACTGGGTCCATACACCTGATCACTGTTCCTCAGTGGGTACGCTCGGGTAGCCGGAAACGGTCCGGATTTACTTAGCAGAGTGGGAGGTTTAGAGGACACTGCGCAAGGCTCCATCCTCAAGTAACACAGGTAGCCGGAAACGGTCCGTACTTACTCCCATACTGGCTGAGTGCGAGTGGTCTCGCGTAAGGATCCGGGCCAGTGTCTTGGGGAAACGATCGGGCACCTATTGGCTTGCTCAGCCTGCGTAATCGAAACGATTGCTAATCACAACCCTAAAACCGAAAAGATAAAAAGACTGAACTCTTACGGTCTTCATCAGGGTTGAGTTGGTGAAAACGGGGTTTGCTTTGTGTTTGTTTGCGGGGGCGTGAGTTTCCACGGCTTTCGTATTTCTCCTTCATTTGAATCCTACACGTGCTCTCCCGACTTCCTCTTGACATCGAAGATGACGTCTCGACGACTTTTCGGCTCAGACTCTGTGAGCTTTCGACCGTCCACCGTCGAGCGTATGTCTTCACAGGCTCAGGATGACCCTCTTCCCGAGCCGGTCCCATCCGATTTCGAGGAGAGTCAGACCCAGACTCCCTCGTCTCCTAGCCAGATCATTGAGGCAGACCGTCGCCTCAATACATCATCTAGATCTCTAGAGTATTTGTCGCTGAGTTCTTACGAGAGTTTATATTTTACAGACGATCAGATGGCTCGTGGGAAAGCATCAGCGGCAGACGAGAGGCCACCAGCTGGGGACAATCAGGAAGGAAGAGCAGAGCTGAACGGAGATGTCACGACAGGTATTCTCGATACGCTACAGCAGATGAATCTACAGATTCGAGAACAGTATAGAGTTCAGACCGAACTGCAGGCTGAGTTAGCTGCACTGAGAGCAGGGGCCGGGAACCATTTACCGCATGCGGTTCCCGCTATTTTACGGGACGAGTATGACTCGGGTGCTCGAACGCTCCATCACTGGATTCGGCTACCGCCGAATCAAGGGCCATACGAACTTCGACCGTCCTTCATCTCTTTGCTTCCCAAGTACTATGGGAATGCTGCAGAGGAGCCGTTCACGTTTTTGCAGCAGTGTGAGATGATCTGCGGAACGGCTTGTTATCCAGGAGTGACACAGGAAGCCGTGCGCCTCAAAGCCTTTCCCTTTGCCTTAGCCGATAAGGCCCTTTATTGGCTGAGCCATCTGGGAAGAGAAATCTCCACTTGGGACGACCTGAAGTCCACCTTCCTGCGCAAATATTTTCCTCTAGGAAGGACGAACATGATGAGGAGTCAGATCTCCAACTTTACGCAATTGCCGAATGAAACATTCCATGAGGCATGGGATCGATTCAAGGACCTGACGGAGAGATGCCCGCATCATGAGATCCCGATGAAGGTGCTAGTGCAGAACTATTTCAGAGGACTCCAGCCAGAAGTACAGGGGCTCGTGAGTGCCGCATGTGGCGGCAGTTACTTGAACAAGGACGCCGAGTCAGTCTAGGCCATCTTCGAAAGGATGGCCGAGAACTCGAGAGTTGTAGACTCTACTCGGGCATTTCAGAAAGCCCCACAGCCACCGCATCACCGAGAGCATCACAAGGTGGCAAATATTACAGACTCTGAATCCAACACCAACATGGGCTTTATTAGCGAGAAGTTGACGTTGGTGGACGTGATTCACAAGCAGGTCCAAGACCTACAGCCTCTGCGAGAGTTGGAGAAACTCTCATCTCTACCTCAGCAGCTGAGTGATCTTTCGAAGAAGGACGCTGATCTTCAGAGCCAGTACCAGCAGAACCAGACTTCTTCGAACACACAGCCAGCACGGAGGATCTCACCCGCTCCACCCACCCGCCAGATACACTACGTTCAGAGCGAGCCCGAGATTCCGTAGATTGATTGGTATGAGGATCAGTCTCATGCCAATTCCGGCCAGATCATCAGCACTGCAGAGATGGAGGTGGAGCCGCAAGCCACTTTTGAGATTAACGGGATTTGGTATACTCTGGTTCAGCAACCGAGTATATCGAATCATCAGCAGCAGCAGCCATACAGTCATCCGCAGCATGGACATCCGCAATTCCAGCACCGCCAGAGCTTCACGCCGCAGCAGTCTCATCCGAATGTCTACCATCAGAGACCGCAGCCTTCATATCAGCACCCTGCCCAGTTCTCACAGAACTATTCTTTTCAGCAGTCGCAGCAGTCTTCTTCCACACCTCAACGCTACTCCCAGACTTCCACCTCTCAGCAATTCACGCCAAGGTAGGAGAGAGGATCAAGCCAGGGCCACCACACCGAACCAGATATGTCTTCACAGGCCCAGGCGCTCAATCAGTATATGGACATGCTCAGTACACTCCAGATCACGCACAAGACAGAGATGGAGCAGGTTAACCGTCGTCTGGATGAGTTGACCGTGCCGAAGACCACACTTCCAGCCCAGCCTCAGATTAATCCGAACAACAAGAGGAGGCATCCAGATCAGGTAGATCCTACAGGTAAGATCTCGTTTCCTGAATTTTTGTCTAACTTCATTCGTCTCAGGAGCGGTAGATCACCGCAAATACCTGTTGGAGTAGAGGAGAGGGCACTAGAGGAGCACGAGCATGATCCTGATGTAGAGGAGGAGAATCTGCAAGAGGATGAGGACCAATACGTAGAATCAAGAGACGGGATCAATGCCAACTCATCAGATATGGATACTGGCAACTCAGATGATGATATCACGCCAGATCAGGCAGAGAGCCCGGACAAAAACATTTCTTCTCCTGTTTTAGAGAGTTTTGTAAATAATTCTGAGACTCTCGATGTAAATGTTGATTCTGAGTTGAATAAAACTTCTGATTTTCTGACTCCTGACTCTATTCCTTTTCCCGATGCTTTGTTTGGAAAAGGAAAGAAAAAGACCAAAAATAATCCCGAATCTCCACAGATCGAAAAGTTACTCAAAGATCACATCTTTATGAAGATCCCTCTCCATGATGCCTTAGATCAATTTCCTACGCTCAAGAATCAATTGAAAAACAGATGCACCACGCATAGGAAAAAGAGATCCCGAACAGAAAAGCATGTATTGACTAAGGCAACATCCTGTGCGATACATAATAAGCTTCCGAAGAAGAAGAAAGACTCAGGTGCACATTATGTCAGATGCGAGATCGCAAAAGCCGAGTTCGATCTCACTCTATTAGATAACAGTTCCTCGATCAATCTGATACCCGCTTCCTTACTCGAGAAGCTCGAGTTAGGTCCTCTTTATAAATCCCGCGCGATCCTTCAGTTTGCTGATAGATCCGTAAAGAGACCTAAGGGTATGCTTAGGAACGTTATCGTAACCGTGCAGGGTCTGCAATTTCCGGTGGACTTTACGGTCCTAGATATGAATTGCCCTGCATAGTTACACCTTACCCCGATCATTCTCGGGAGACCTTTTCTAGAGACCGCAAAAGCCCTCTTCGATTATGATACAGGGAAGGTATCTTTTCGCGCCGAGGGCGAAACGGTACATATAGAGATGGCGAGAGAATCAAACACCTTCAGTGATGCATCTTCATATTTTCTGAGTTCTTTAGCCTCCTGCGATTACATGGATGAGGTCCGTCTTGACGACCTCGAAAGATATCAGGTAGAGACCCAAGAGTGTTTGACAGAGGACGGGTTCGAGACTTTAGGAGGTAATTCTTCCGATGGGACTTTATATTTCAGTTTGGATGATGATGAGCAAAGGGATCAGACTTCTGATGAAATCAATGCAGATATTTCAGATTCAGAAACTCTACACAATTCCTCCATCTCAGATGAATCAGAATTCTATCTTACTAACTTATTCTCTTCTGATCATTCTGAGGAGTCGGATGATGTCTAGAACATCTTCTGTAGTCCGACTCTAGAGCACATTGAGATGGTGGAGAATTAGATTGCAGACACATCACCTACCGATACAGATCCCCATACAGTTACAGATGATGTTTCGGCAGATCCAGAGACTACCTTGCCAGAACTTAAGACTTTGCCACCAAACATGAAATATGCTTTCCTTGCGGGTCCACATCAACAGTTTCCGGTCATTATCAGCTCAACTTTGACCGATGATCAAGAATCTCGTATGATGGAGATTCTAGAAAGAAACCGCAAGGCCATTGGGTGGACTGTATCCGATCTCCGCGGGATTAATCTTGCGTTGTGTTCACATCATATCTATCTCGATCATGACAACAAACCCTCCAGAGAGTTTCAGCGTAGGCTAAATCCGGTTTTACGAGAAGTTGTCAAGAAAGAGATTACGAAATGGTGTGACGCAGGGTTTATTTATCCCATCTCCAACTCCGAATGGGTTAGCCCATTACATGTTGTCCCGAAGAAATCGGGAATTCAGATGGTGAGAAATTAGAGTGGAGAGGAGATTCCAAAGAGAGTAACCACGTCATGGCGAGTATGTGTTGATTACAGAAAGCTGAACACCGCGACGAAGAAGGACCACTTCCCTTTGCCTTTCATAGACCAGGTCATAAAACGGTTGGCAGGGAAGAGGTACTTCTGTTTCCTTGACGGTTACTCCGGATACAACCAGGTATCAATTGCTCCTGAGGACCGGGAGAAAACCACCTTCACTTGTCCGTTTGGCACATATGCCTTTAGACGGATGCCCTTTGGATTGTGCAACGCTCCCGCAACCTTCCAGAGGTGCATGCTTGCTATTTTTGCAGACATGGTCGGTGATTTTCTAGAGGTTTTTATGGATGATTTTTCGGTCTATGGTGAGTCTTTTGACGATTGTTTAGCGCACCTAGACCAGGTTCTGAAAAAGTGTTGTGAGGTAGATCTCGTTCTGTCATGGGAAAAGACCCATTTTATGGTTACTCACGGGATCGTGTTGGGGCACGTCATCTCCCAGCGAGGCTTGGAGGTTGACCCTGCCAAGATGGATGTCATCAAGAAACTCGAGCCACCATCCAACATCAAACAGTTACGGTCATTTCTAGGGCACGTCGGCTTTTATCGACGGTTTATTCAAGATTTCTCCAAGATTGCCCGACCGTTAACTGAATTGCTAGGCAAAGACATTGAGTTCGTTTTAAATGACAAATGTCTTAATGCCTTCCTCACATTGAAAGAAAAGATAATCAGTGCTCCTGTCCTACAGCCGCCTGATTGGTCTCTTCCCTTCGAGATCATGATGGATGCATCAGATTTTGTGGTCGGGGCTGTATTAGGGCAGAGGAGGAATGGACTTCCCATAGCTATTCACTATGCCAGCAAGACCTTAGATGATGCTCAGAGAAACTACACAGTGACAGAAAAGGAGATGTTGGCAGTAGTGTTTGCATTAGACAAGTTTCGATCGTATCTACTTGGCTCAAAGATCACAGTTTACACCGATCACTCAGCTATCAGATTTTTAATGGAAAAGAAGGATGCCAAGGCACGCCTTCTTAGATGGATTCTCTTACTTCAGGAATTCGATTTGGATATCAAGGATAAACCTAGACTAAAGAATGTGGTAGCTGATCACCTCTCCCGATTGCAGTCAGATCATCCTTCAGATGAGTACACGCCAGAGATCGCTGAGAGATTTCCTGACGAGAGCATCTTTGCGATTACAGAACTTCCGAGGTATGCAGACATAGTGAACTTTCTGGTCACCCAGAAAAGTCCTCAGGGTTGGCCGAAGAACAGAGTTGAGAAACTAGTTTCCGAGGCACGATACTACCATTGGGAGGATCCGCTTCTTTTTCGTGAAGGACCGGATTGTGTTTACAGGCGATGTATTCCTCGGGAGGAATATAATAGTGTCCTCACTTTGTGTCATTCTCTAGAATTAGGAGGACATCATTCAGGGAAGAGGACAGCGCAGAAGGTACTACAAAGCGGATTATGGTGGCCGACTCTTACCAGAGATGCTTGCACATTCGTGAAGAGTTGTCCGGATTGTCAGAGAGCTGTAGGGACAGTCAGTGCCAGAGATGCAATGCCGATGCGACCCGTCATTATCTGTGAGATCTTCGACGAACGGGCATAGATTTTATGGGACCGTTCCCTTCTAGCAGCGGCTTTGAGTACATTCTTCTCGCTGTAGATTATGTTAGTAGATGGGTGGAGGCTATACCTGTACGAACCGCAGACAGCAAGACTGTTTGCAAGTTCCTAAGGGAACACATCATTTCGCGGTTCAGGATCCCTCGTATTCTTATCTCTGATGGGGGTAGCCATTTCATTAATAAGGAAGTGAAGAAGCTAGTGAAACAGTACATCATCGATCACAGAGTAGCTTCTCCTTACCACCCGCAGACGAATGGCATGGCTGAAGTCTTGAATAGGGAGGTGAAATCAATTCTCCAGAAATTAGTACAACCGGATAGGAAGAACTGGTCACTTCTTCTAGATCAGGTTCTTTGGGCATATCGTACTGCTTATAAGACTCCCTTAGGCACTTCACCATTCAGGCTAGTTTATGGAAAGCCGTGCCACTTGCCCGTAGAGATCATGCACAAATCTGAGTGGGCAATCAGAGAGATACTGATGGATACGCAGAAAGCAGGAGCCAAGAGAAAGATAGATCTGAATGAGCTGGTAGAAATTCGAAATCAAGCATACGAGAACACACTTATCTATAAGGACAAAGTGAAGAAATGGCATGACAGACATATTCGGCACAAGAGCTTTGTTCCTGGGCAGAAAGTCTGGTTGTTCAATGCAAGGTTGAGAATTTTTCCCGGCAAATTGAAAAGTAAGTGGGAAGGATCGTACATAGTCAGAACGGTGCACGACAATGGCAGTATTGCGATATCAGATGTGTCACCTGGTGCAGAACCGTTCGTGGTCAACGGGCAGATGCTGAAGCACTTCGTAGAGACTACTGATCATCTGGCCCATACTGAAGTGATCTACTTTGTACAGGAATCATGATCATTCCTTCACTTCCTCCTGTACAAATTCTTTTGAGCCATTCTGGAGATTCACAACAGTTGTATATTCTTCGTAGACCACAATCGTCCCCATTTTTTTTGCTCGTCTTCTATGCTTAGGATACCAGATCCTAAGTATAGGGGGGACCGACTGCCCGTTGATTTACGTTTTATTTTTTGTACTGATTCTTTTGTATAGCCATTCTTTTTCACGAATCACTGGTCCCCAATTTTTGGCTACACTCTTTTCTATACTTAGGATGCCTTATCCTAAGTATAGGGGGGACCGAGTGATTTCGATGATTTCGTATTCTTTTCCTTTTGAACTTTAGTTATTTATCCTTTTCATTCAGTCATCCTGTTTTTGCTCTCCCTTGATACTTACGATGACATGATCGTAAGTATAGGGGGGGTTGACTGACTTGTGATCGATATCCCTTTTTCACCCACTTTTACTTAGCACGAGTTATGTCCTCCTTTTTCTCTTTTGACGCTATCAGGACATAGCTCAAGCTAAGTATAGGGGGTGCGTATATATTGTATATATACTTTCGGCCATAACTCGTACTTTTATGTATTTTCTATATCTATAAAATCCATAAAAAAGTGGGTACGGGTTAATTTAAAATCCACTCTTTTATTTATAAAATCCTTGTAAATAAGTAAAACATGCTTAAAACTTGTAATCAAAATTTGTACTTAACATTTACCCTTAAAATTTGTATAATACTTATTTAAAATCCTATCTATTAAAACATGTGTAAAAACCATTCAACCCTTGTAAAATACTTTGTAGATAAAATTTGTAAAATACATTAGACACTTAACTTGAATAAAATATATCTTGTAAAATTTGTGAATAAAACCTTGTTTATAAAAATCATAAAAAAATCCATAAAAAATACAAAGTCCTCAAATTCGTAAAAATTACAAAATCCTTAAAATCCTTAAAATAAGTAAAATTCAGAAAATATACTTCATAAAAACATGGTTGCATTTGCATTCGCATTTTTCAGAATAAGTTTGATTTCTGGAACTAAGGACTGAGTCTAGTCTAAAGGATGGAGCTTGATTACGGCCTTTAACTCTCGTTGTAAGGAACCTGAACTTGATTAGGAACTGGAATTTAGATTCTTCAGGTCTGGTGACTTAAAATCTTTGGGTTCCGCAAGACCATATTCGGGAAATCAAGTCATCTGAGCTTAAGTAGACCATTTGGAGTCATCCGTACAACTCTACACCAGTGAACCAATCTTGAACACATGCACTTTACACTTCGCTCGACTTGCATAGAGTTTAGAAGGGAAGTACACCTTGGTAGTGCGTTCCCATCCTTATCTTTGTGGCATTGACGTCTAAAGACGGGAGAGATTGGGGTTGCGATAGTTGCTTCGGATGAGGGAAGGATTTGCTGACACAATTTTTCTAAGACCTCAAAAAATGGACGGACTAAAAAGATTCTATATCCGTCGAGGCACAAAAGATGAATGCAGTGCAAGCAAATTACCAAGTCAAAGCAATACAGAAGCCACCAAATAAGACCAAACTGGTCAAAGCTTCCACCAATTATACCTGCACATCTTAGTGGAGACTCAGCTACACTGGTTGGGCTTCACAAGGAGATTCGTCTACACTGGTCGCACTCCACTTCTTTTCTCATTCTTCTAACTTCTCCCCATATTCGATTGTGGACATAACAGAACTGAACTCAGAAGGGAATACCTCGCTCCCCGAGGAAAGAGTAGTGGAATGAGGAAGCCATAGGAGTGTATAGCCGGGATTGACGGTTTCTTCGGTTCTCTAAGCAGGAAGAGCTAAATCAATTCACACACTGTACAAGTTGACTTCAAGGATGATAGAGTTTTCGATATGAATAAGTGAGTCTGAACTAGCTGATGAATTGATCTTGAGTAAGGATTATGGAACTTGAAGACTGTTGAGGATAAAATCCTAATCCTAGTTAAGGTTCCGACAAAATGCTTGTTTCAGGCCCGATCGAGCCCTGTCCTTTGTCTGTTCTCATGAATTGGTTTAGGAAAACAAATTCATTCTAACTTTCTTTCTTTTTCACTTACTTTTTCAAAATAAGTGTTTGCTAAGGGACTAGCAAAGTTTAAGTATAGGGGGTTGATGAATCCATGATTCATTAACTTTTTTGTCGCATTTTGTCTTAAAACCCTTAACAAATACATGTAAATACCCACTAATTCTCATATTTTAACAAAACACCACTCATGTGTAAATATTCACTTTTAACCACTAAAATCATGTAAATAAATAAAGAACCAGAAAAATAAAGAAAAAGGGCAGATTGAATATATGTATATATATATATACAATATGACTTAAAATATAAATATAGCTGTAAGATATATTTATAGCCTAACCCCCGAGACCAAGTCAGCATGGATTGGTCGACAAACCAATAAGTAGGGGGAGATAAGGAAAGAAAACCAAAGAAAAATAATTTAACACACACATATACACCTTTCACTATTTATAAAATAAATACAAAACTTCAATGAATTTTAATTATTTCATATGAACATATTTTTCACCAAATATTTCTCCTAATTATTTCTAAAAATGTATCTAAAAATATAAAAATAAGTTAAAAATATTACCCTATATATATGCCAAGAAATCCAGCATACAAATTGTCAAAATCTCAACTTCCGAACATCATAACTTCCTCATACGAACACCAATTTCACTCTACTCACCTTTAAAGTTCATAAAATAATATTATCTAATTAATAAAGGTAATTTCATCGAATTCGGAGTCTGTTTGCAAAAAGTCGATTTTGGGACCAAAAGACAAAGGGGTTTCTGGGCTATTTATTTTATGTAACATATATTATTTATCATTTTCTTAATTTTATAATTTTTAAATTATTTCATGATCTTGTAGTTTCTACATAAATTATTTTATAATTTTTGGAGACTATTTATTATTTTAATAAAATAAAAAACCTCAAAATATAGGTATAAATGACCTATTTAGATACTAACCCTATTTATTAAAATATGTAAATTAATTCATAAAAATCTATGAAAATTCGTACAAGTCTTATTTAATACCCTAATAATTAAGAAAATATAAAATTAATTTTTACTTAATTATTTATTAAAATAAAAATCTAAAACCTATTTATAAATACATATTTATTATTTATAATATTTATATTTTTAATAATATTTATTATTTATTAAAAATGATTAGTCCATAAATTAGAGCATTAAATTATCTACAATTCTTGTGTTTACACTTATTTAAAATAACGTAATTTACTAATTTATATTTAATTTATAAGCAATTTCAGGTACTGGACCAACCAGGTGCTGACACTTGTCAGCACCTGGGTCGTCTTCCTCAAGAAGAGGTTGCGCCGGAGTCTGTTCAGCCGGCCGACTTCGCCCCTTTTTCCCGCGCCATTCCAGAAGCTTCTGAACCTCCTAAGCCGTCGATCTTCTTCCCCCAACTACCTACTCCATCGCCAGCCCTCCATCTCGACTTGGAGCCCAAGCTAACTCACTATATAAAGCCTCCAAGTCCGCCATTAACCATTAACTCTCCCAACAACCCAAGAGCCCAGCTCCAGGTTTACTGACCCCCCACCTTCCTAGCCTGATTCCGGCCAACCCACGGTGGTGACAGCGCCAAGGAGGAGCCCGCGAGGAGGAGGAGACGTCGGAGGATCGTTCCAAGGCGTAGCTTCGCCTTGCATCGCCGCCAAGCGTCGCGTAGAGCTTCGGTTGAAGTTGCCGTCGAGCACATCATCTGGGTAATACACCTGGACTTCCATAGGCTTTTTTCCTTCACTTTAGTCATTTTATTTCTCGATAGTCGAACCACGATTAGCGTGGCTAATCACATTTTTAGTGAGCTTAATCATCCATCTTAGCCGCGCATTCGATATTCCTTTTCGGCTCGTTTCATTTCGCTTCCAAATCGATCCCAAACCATCATCATTTTTCACGCTTCTGATTGTTTTGGCTGGAAACTTAAGGTTTTTCTCATCTTTGGGAGCTTGAGATCTTTCATTTGTTGGCCGATTCAACACGAATCGAGCATATATTCTGTTCATTGCAGGTTCTTCTTCATCGCGAGCTAATTCTCCTCATCAGGGAACCTTAGATCGTCATCCAAAGTCATTTCAAAAGTCGGACCTCAGAACTACATCAGCTCCAGGTGGACGAGACCGTCGTCTTCGTCGCCACTTCACCGCCGCTCCGAGCAGCCTCCGCCGGAACCCTTCAGCGGGCGAGCTCGAGGGGTGGAAGAGCCACCCTCTGGCCGCGTAGGTGTGCCAAAGCCATCGCCGGTCGACCACCATAAATCAGAGACGAAGGCGCCTTCACCAGCAGCCGCAACCGCCCAAGAACAGACGACGCACAGGTGCGCGACATGTGGCGCACCTGTGAGCGTCCGATCCGCACGCGGGACTTCTAATCATGGCCGTCCAAATCGAACCGGTGGAAAATTTGCGTAATAAGCCCAGCCAGCTTCCAGATCTTTCACACCGCCCCCCAGGTTTTGTATATTTGCATTTAGGTCCCGCTACAGGGACCTAAATGTAAAACTTTGTTTAGTTTTTCTTCAGAACAGACCCCCAGGACCATTTTGCAAACAATTTTAATAATTTTTCTTGCGCTTATGCCTTTGGGCTGTAGGGGTTGTTTCTTGTTCTTGTGACCTCAGATTTCGACGAATTCTTGAGGGTAGTTACACAACTACCCCAGCTACTTAGTATAAAATTTTCACGGCTTTTTGACGAGTTTTCAACGTGTTTTGATTTCATTGAAAGCCGTCTTGTTTTGTTTTGTTTTCTTGTGTAGTTCGAGTTTGCGGCTCGAACCCCGTTCACCCTATTATATAGTATCACCTAAGATATTACTCGCCTATTATATAATAAATAAATCTTTTGAAAAATATCCCTTTTTGAAAATTAAATAAAACTTTGAAAATAATAAAATCAAATAAAAATAATAAAAATAAAAATCAATAAAAAAGAAGTATTTTGACTCGACCACTTAGAGAAGAACTAAAAATAAAATTACGAGAAGAAAAATCTAGGGAATTTATTTTGCCTCCTTGAGTTCGACCCAGGAACACCTGCCTGGTAAAATATTAGTGAACGGTTTTCCGACAGAAAACCGTAATTTGTTTGATAGGTTTAAGAATCGATTTTTTGGTTTCGCGGCTTTCGGCTACAACCGACAACTTCCTGCTTTTAATAAAAAGAAAGCCGCACGAAACCCGATTTTTAACCCTCATCAGCCGCCTGATTGGTCTCTCCCATTCGAGATCATGATGGATGCCTCCGATTTTGCCGTAGGGGCCGTGCTGGGACAGAGGAGGGATGGAGTCCCATTTGCTATTCACTATGCTAGCCGTACATTGGATGTCGCGCAGCAGAACTACACTGTCACTGAGAAGGAGATGCTAGCCGTAGTCTTCACCCTAGATAAGTTCAGATCTTACTTCATTGGATCTAGAGTGACCATATACACTGATCATACCGCCATCGGGTACCTCGTGGCAAAGAAGGATGCCAAAGCTAGATTGACCAGATGGATCCTTCTACTCCAGGAGTTTGACATAGAGATTAAGGATAAGCCTGGAGTCAAGAATATGGTGGCGGATCATCTCTCCCGATTAGAGCATCTTGAGGATTCTGAGCAGACTGAGCCTATTTGTGAGACCTTCCCAGATGAGGCGATCCTTGCTATCGCCTCTCTCCCGTGGTACATCGATATTGTGAACTTTCTTGTTGCTAAGAAAGTTCTACAAGATTGGCCCAGGCAGAGACTTGAGACATTCCTCGCGAAGGCCAAGTCCTACCACTGGGAGGATCTCATCCTTTTCCTTGAAGGAGGGGATAGCGTCTGGCGTAGGTGATTTCCTCAGGAGGAGCACTATAGCGTCCTCACTTACTGCCACAAGCTTGAGGTAGGAGGACATCACTCTAGGAGGAGAACGGCACAGAAAGTGCTCCAATCCGACCTATGGTGGCTTACCCTCTTCAAGGACTCTGATGGGTTCGTGACGAGGTGTACTGACTATCAGATGATGGACACTTGTGGACAGCGTGATGTGATGCCGATGTAGCCCATTCACTTCTGTGAGGTTTTTGATGCATGGGGCATCGATTTCATGGGTCCATTCCCTAAGAGTCAGGGATTCGAGTACATTCTATTGGACGTTGATTATGTTAGTCATTGGGTTGAGGCCATCCCCGCCCGAACCGCAGATGCTAGGACTGTTTGCAGATTTTAGAGGAAGCACATCATTTCACGGTTCGGGGTACCTCGAGTGTTGATATCTGACGGGGGGTCTTATTTCGTCAACGACAAGGTAAAGGCCCTTGCTAGCGAGTTCGGCATAGACCATCGAGTTGCCACTCCATACCACCCTCAGATGAATGGTCTTGTCAAAGTGTCGAACAGGGAGATCAAGACTATATTGCAGAAAGTCGTCCGCCCTGACCGAAAGGATTGGTCACAGCTTTTGGACTCGGTCTTGTGGGCATATAGGACGTCTTTCAAGACACCTTTGGGCACATCTCCCTTTCGCCTCGTTTATGGCAAGCCGTGCCATTTACCTGTTGAGCTGATACATAGGTCACTTTGGGCTGTCACTGATATACTTTTGGATCCAGATAGTGTAGGAGATCAGAGGAGGGCAGAGTTAGTAGCCTTGGAGGAGCTTCGTGATACCGCCTTTTCAAACAGCCTACAGTACAAGGAGAGAGTGAAGGATGGCATGATTCTCATATCACTCACAAGCATTTTGAGCCCGGACAAAGAGTATGGTTGTTTGATGCTAGGATTCCTCTATTTCCAGGGAAGCTACAGAGCAAATGTAAGGGACCGTATTTGGTGAGAAAGGTACACGACAATGGGAGTATCGACATATCTGAGTTGTCTTCTGAGAGTACCTTTCGAGTGAACGGCCAGCGCCTCAAGCCATATCTAGATCATGAGCCGCGGGTTGTTGATGTTGCCTCGATTCACTTTGCGTGAGATGTGGTCTCTTGACTCACATATATTGCATCTCACGCCTGATTATCACTGTTCTTCCGACCTGTATAGATCCAGATGTCCATATCATTCCATTCTTTAGTCCCACATCCCTTTTCTCATCTTATGATTGTGCTATACTTAGGGTTACTTTACCCTAAGTATAGGGGGGATGTAGGACTTTAGGGTATTCTTTTGATTCATTTCTACCTTTGTTTTGCTGCCTATACTTAGGGATATTTTACCCTAAGTATAGGGGGGGTAGACCATGTACATCCTCACTTGGATTTCCCTTTGTGTACAACCTACTATACTTAGGATTATTTGATCCTAAGTATAGGGGGAAATGTCGAGACCCTCTTGATTTTCTATTCTTTCATTCGTCTTTGTATATAGCCTTCCTTTTCACTTCCCTATACTAAGCACGAGTTATGACTTCTTCATCGCTCTTGACTCTGAGGACATCGTTCGAGCTAAGTATAGGGGGTGTGTATATATTTCATATATACTTTAGCCATAACTCGTACTTTGTGTGAGTGTGCTAATAAATAAAAATGGCTAAAAACCCAAAAATCCATAAAAATTAAAATTCTTTCCTTGTAAATACACATTCTTTTATTGCACATACATAACTATTGTACAAAGTATTTTTGTAAAAATGTTAGTAAAAACTTTTTGAGTAAATAGTGTGTAAATATTTTCTTATCAAAATTATGTATATAGTGCAAAATTTTTCCAAAATGTTTTGAAAATCAAAAGTTTGCAAAAACCATTTGTAAATTTATGTAAATATTTTGCAAAACTTGCATTCATGCATACATTCATGGTTTCAAAACATTTTAAAAAAATTTTGCACATGTGTAAATATTTGTAAAATAGCATCTTTGTAAATACTTGTATAGTTTTTCCTGGATTATAGTTGACATTTAAACTAGCCTGGAATTAAATTGGAAAATGGAGCTTGGTTAAGATCTTAATCCACCTAATTATAAGAGGAACCTTATAAGGCTTAGGGTTAAGACTTTTTAGGTCCATTGTGACTTAATTCTTTGAGTCCACTAGGTTATGATCACATGTCATCTCAATGAGCCTAAGTAGAGCACTTAACAACACACACATGACTCATATAGACATTGGCTTGACTTGGACCCGCACTTTACACCGAGCTCTCTACGGATGAGGTGGTGAGGAGGCAGTCTTCCCTAACTTGGGGTAGCATATGAGGGTAGTACTTCTAGGCGGAACCTCTCTTCTTCTTTTAGTGAAGGAAGTGCGTCTCAACTTGGTCTGGTTGCCATGAGGTCTAACGCCAGGAGTTGTGGGTTGCAATAATGCTTCAAAAGAGGGATAGTCTACTGGCTCAAGAGGAAAAACTCCTTATATACATATGCTGCACCTTGTAAATATGTTGTATAGATGCACTTGAAAAAAAAATAATAATAAAATGCAAAAAGAAAATAACTCCAAAAAAGTGGTGGGTCTGATAGAAAATGATAATCCCACCAGAGTATGTATATAGTGCAATAAGCAAAGCTTGAGACTCATGTTCCATCTTATGTAGCTTGCAGCAGGGAGACTTAGCTACGGTGGTTGAGCTCCCAAGGATACATGGCTACACTGGCCATGGTCCATTCTCTTCTTCCCCCTCTTCTTGAGCCGGTTGAATTTGAACTTAGAAGGGAATACCCCACTCCTCAAGGAAAGAGTGGCCAGACTAGGGTCATAGAGTTACCTTGTTGGGGAGGGTTGTCAAGTTGCTACTTCTGAGGTGGAGAGCTATACTTCACATACACTGTACAAGGAAAGATTCATGGTCTTTAGGGTTTGTGTATGTAGACTTGTTCCAATCTGGATTATTGAGGAGTCTTGACTATAGATCAGTGGATCGTAGAGGCTGTTGAGTTTTAAACTTAAGTCCAAATAAGGTTCCGACACATTAATAATCCAAAGAACTGACCGAGCTCCATATTTCAATTTAATGAAGGCAAGTTTAATAATCAGCATTAATCAATGCATGTTCTCCTCTTTTTCTTCTTCTTTTTCTTTTTCACTTCTTTTTCAAATAAGTGTTTGCTAAGGGACTAGCAAAGTTAAGTATAGGGGGTGATGAATACCCATTCATCACTCTTTATTCTTTTATTTTAGCTACAAAACCTATGCAAAACACATGTATATTCATGTAAATAGCAATAATTGTCAAATAGCATGCATTGTGTAAATTACAATAATTAGCATGTTTTGTGCATAAATAAAAGAATAAAGAAATAAAAGAAAAAGAGGGAGATATTTAGAATAAATATTGAGCGACCTAATCCCAAGGGAGGGCTCGACATGGGCCTGACCGCAAAAGAATCCAAGTAGAGGGAGATAGGGAAGTTCATGTGTGTACATATACCTATGTAAATAAGTAAAAAAAAAATCCTCTTATTAAAAATAAAAATAAAAATGTGTGCTTAGATATTTGTACATAGTTGTAAAGATAAAATTATAATAAAAATAGGAAAAACAAAATAAAAATGAAAATAAATAAAATTCCCTTCATCATTGTACATAAACCATGTGTATAGAAATAACTTATCTATTTATTTCTCCTTATAAATAAATAATTAAAATACAACAAAAATATTTCCATATTCCTCATTTCATGATGTAAATAAATAAAATAAAAATTAGAAAAATAAAATAAAATAAAAAGAAAAATAAAATAAAATCAAAATCCACCTTGTATATATACCATGTATGTATGTAAATAAAAGTATTTATTTAACCCTTGTAAATATGTAATAAAATAAAACAAAAATACCCTATTATTCCAAATTTTATGTTATAAATAAATAAAATATAAAATTGGAATAAATATACAAAAATAAATAATTTGAAATCAAAAATCAAAAATTCATATTGTATATACCTATATATAAAAATAATAATATTTTGTAAACACCTAATTTATATTTCAAAAAAAATCTCAAAAAAATTGAAAATAAATAAACATTTTTCATGTTTTAACTTTTTCGAAATTCGGTCATTTATTATTTTTATTGAATTTCTAAATAATTATTAAATGGCACGCTCTGATTGGTCCACGGGGGATGTTGACCCCCGGTCAACTCCCCCTGGACCTTTTCCCCCGCAGATCTCGCTCCGGACCCGACTTCACTTAATTCCCTAAGCCAGATCCGAGCTCCATTTACCCAAACCCCAGGTCCTAATCGTTCTTGATACATCCGAGATCCATGCCAAAGTATCCGCCTAGGGATTTGTGCTTCACGGAACCCTGCCCGACCCCATCTTCTCGTACCTGCAGTGGTATTTAGTTGAACCTCCGCCGCACTTTTCACTCCATCCTTGGTTGTGCCTCTTCGTCCCAGGACCTCCACCTTGCTCCCCTGAGTGACAGCTTCGTGAGAGAGGTGTCGAAGAGAGGAGAGGAGACCTCCAGCTATCGATCCGGTGACGTCTGCCGTCGTGTGTCACCGCGAGGTACGCTTGAGCCTCGGGCATCGAAGTCCCTTCGAGGATACGACCCAGAGCTCGTCGAGCTCGTCCCCAGTCGATTGCATCTGCCAGGTAGACCCGATTCTTCCTAGTTTTCTTTAATTTTCGATTACGCCCAAATCGACCCATTACCATCACCGACTGATTCCATCCGCTCTGATCATCATTCCGCTCATCCAACCTGACCATCATCTCCGTGAGACCCCTTTCCACCTTCTGCACCCACGCACCCACCTTGGTCCGCCCAGGAACCAAGGCTCAACCTCCACCGCTGTCGCCTCGCCGGAGGTCGTCCATCCTGAATCGCCAGCCAGCCACGTCACCCCTAACCGGGTCGAGGCAGTTTGCCCTCAGCCCAGGAAGCTTCCTAGGCTATTTTGCAGGAGAATGCGATCCATCTGAGGGTCATGATGTTTGAGCCTAGGAGCTTTGCTCCTCTGACATCGTCGGGCCACTCCGGTGGTCCCCGGTCTCATCGGAGGTGTCCTTCAGTTGCAGAGCAGCTTGGCGATCATGTTCCACCTTCCAGCAGCTCCAGAGGAGGCCTCCACCGCGCGCACGGAGCCGGCGAAGCTCGACGACAAGCAGTTCTTGGAGGACCCTCCTTCACCGTCCGTTCCGCCTCGAAGCTCCAGATTTGATCCAGGCCATCTATTTAAGGAGCAGCCGCCCACCGCCCGATCCTTCTGAGGCGAGATCGTGACCGTTGATCGAGTGAAGGGGTGCCCTTGCTTAGCAGTCATTGATCATCCACATGGCACACCCTCAACTGTCCAATAATAAAGGGGTAAATTACCCATAGGCCCTTCTTTGTTTTGTTTTTGTTAGTTAGTACTGTAAATATTTTCGTCAGTTCTTTTTATTTTGGAAAATTTTCACTCTAGACCTGAGTGTTTAGCTTATTTGCATTATAGTCCTTATTATTGTGGACCAGGTGCATCGACACGTGAGGTTGTGGCGAATTTGCATGTTTTATCATGTGTTCCTTGCTTGTTAATGTTTGCATTTATATAAATAGGAATTGCACATATACCCCTCCGTGCCTGAAACACATGCCCTGCGCGTGATTTGTTGGACAATTTGCATGAGGGGCCCTGGGTTTTCCTTTGTGTTACTGATTGGCCCCCAGAACTATTTTTTATTGCATTTAAGTCCCTATGACTAAGAGCCTCTATTTTTATTTAAATAAAATAGCAAACCTAACCCAAATTGCATGAAATTTGGATACGTGGCTCCTGCCACTGTGTAAAAATTTCCGTAATTTTTGGGTACATTTTTTAGGCTTTTTCATATTTTTAAAAATTCAAAAACTGTTGTTTTTGTGACTATCCAGATTAGAAAATCATAAAAAAATATAAAAACTATTTTAAAAATTCTAGAAAAATTAGTATTTGTTAATTTTGATGTGTTTGACTTTCTATGCATTTTTGGTTATTTTTGGATATACAAAAACCTTAAAAATTAAAAAACACTTAAAAAATCATAAAAATTCTAAAAAAAATGTAGAAAAACTAAAAATAACAAACTCTTTTTCTGAATTTTCTTTGTTGTTTCTATTTATCACAAAAATTACCCCCAGGCTGTGAAGGGCCAATTTGATATTTTTCATGGGCCTTTGAAGCCTGGCTGGACAGATTGCTCATGTTTTTGCCTTCATTGATTTTTAGAAAATTTTATAAAAATTGGAAAAATCTGAAAAATTCACAAAAACAGTAAAAAATCTAAAAAACATAAAATTATTTTTGTTTGAATTTTTGGAACATATTTAGAGTGCTTAAATAATTTGTTGAGTGTGCTTGATCTTGCCCTTTTCTATTTTCCTTTATTATTAAAAATCCAAAAAATATAAAAATAATTAAAAATCCACCAAAACAACTTGTTTTTATTTTCTTTTATTCTTAGACTACTTCGTAGGCCGCGAGGCCAACTGGTGCTCCCTGAGTCCGACCCTGGGTGCTACACCAGGCTAATCTCATAGCCAGGACCGCTAGTTTTGATTCTATTGATTTTCTCTGATTTTGGTGATCTGCTCTTATATTTGTCGTGATTGACCGATCCATCTACGACATCAAGGTTGCAACGACCCTAGTTCTATTATATTCACCCGAGTCTTGGTGATTTTTCGGCTCATCACATATCAAGGTCACAATTCCTTTTGACAAGTACGTGGAAATGACACCTACGTTTCAGAAATACCTTAAGGTGAGATGCACACCTACTAGGGTTAGAAGGAAGACCAAAATCCGTGTTGAAAAACATGTTCTGTCAGTAGCCACGACTTGTCCAATAAAGAACTCATTTCCAAGAAATGAAGAGACATGGGTGCACATTATGTGGTGAGTCATGTCAATGTCATTGCATTTGCGTGCACTCTCCTAGACAACAGCTCCTCAATCAACTTAATGCCTACAACCCTCTAGGAGCGGCTTAATCTCGGACCTCTTAGGAAATTTATAGCCCTCCTTCAGTTCGCTGATAAATCAACCAAGAGGTCCCAAGGAGAATTGAGGAATGTTGTCATCAAAGTCGAGGGTCAAGAATACATGGTGGACTTTACTGTCCTAGATATGGAAACCCCTCGTAATTGGAGAGATTCCCAGATCATCCTAGGCAAACCCTTCCTCAGAATAGCAGGGGCCTTGTTTGATTACAAGATCGGGAAAATCTAGTTCTAAACTCCAGACGGAGATGAGGAACTTGAGATGAAGCAAACCAGATGGTAGAGATCGAATTCTGAATCCAGCACCGAGTACTCTTCATCCGAAGCAGACTGTGACCATGTAGACATAGTTGGGCAATGGAGACAGAACCCAACCAGCACCGATGAGTCCCTCCCCTCTGGAAATGATCGTGTGCATGAGTCAGTTTGCGAGGTCCTCAGAAATGAGTACAGCTCAGAACATGCATCTCCCTACATCTTCAATGCTTAGAGGCCCAGCTGGTCCTGTCAGTCCTTTCCTCTTTAGGACAATCAGAAGATGAGGATGACGAGTCGGATGTGGCTTTTGCCGATTGCATGGAGACCTTTGACGATCGGACTCAAGAGCCGAATGACTTGGTGGCAGCAATTTCAGAGACAGATCCAGCCACTTTCAGCACTGAACCAAATTCGAGTGAGCTAGACTTCCTAGATGATCACACATTGCCTGAGCTCAAACCTTTACATGCAATACTAAAATATGCCTTCCTTGCGGGTCAGGAGAAGAAATATCCGCTCATCATCAGTTCGTGATTGACTGAGGAGAAGGAATCTCGCTTGCTTGAGATCATGGAGAGAAACTGCAAGGCGATAGGCTGGAGCATTTTCGATCTCCACAGGATAAATCCCACTCTGTGTCCGCACCATATCTACTTGGAGAATGAAGCCAAACCCTCTCGTGAATTACAACGTCGTTTGAATCCAAATCTACGAGAGGTAGTGAAGAAGGAGATAGAGAAATGGTGCAACGCAGGTTTCATTTATCCCATCTCTGACTCTAAATGGGTGGCCCCGATCCATGTTGTCCCGAAAAAGTCGGGAATTTAGACGACCACCAACGAGGGTGGAGAGGAGATTGTGATGCGATTACCCACGTAATGGCGCGTCTGTGTGGATTACAGACGCCTGAAAGCTGCGACGAAGAAGGATCATTTTTCCCTACTATTTATTGATCAGATCCTAGAGAGATTAGTGGGGAAAGAATTCTTCTGCTTCTTGGATGGGTTCTCGGGCTACAATCAAGTAGCCATAGCTCTGGAGGACCAGGAAAAGACCACGTTCACATGCCATTTTGGTACATATGCTTTCAGGCGCATGCCCTTCGTATTATGCAATGCTCCCGGTACTTTCCAAAGGTGGATGATTGCTGTATTCGCCGAGATGGTCAGTGAATTCCTGGAAGTCTTCATGGATGACTTCTCGATCCACGGCGATTCCTTCGATTCTTGTCTTTGGAATCTGGACCGAGTCCTCAAACGTTGTTGCGAGTTTACCCTGGTGCTCTCTTGGGGGAAAAGTCACTTCATGTTGACGGAGGGCATTATGTTGGGGCACGTCATCTCCAAGAGAGGAATGGAGGTTGACCCTACCAAGGTGGACGTGATCAGACGACTCCAGCCACCAACCAACGTAAAGCAATTGCGGTCTTTCCTCGGGCATGTCGGATTCTATCGGAGATTTATCAAGGATTTTTCTAAGATTGCCCGACTGCTAACTGAGCTTTTAGGAAAGGACATGGAGTTTATTGTTGATCACAAATGTCTTGAAGACTTTAAGCTATTGCAAGGGATGATTATGGACGCCCCGATCCTAAAAGCCCGAGATTGGTCTCTACCTTTTGAGATCATGACGGACGCCTCAGATTTTGCTGTTGGGGTTGTGTTAGGATAGAGAAGGGATGATGTCCCGTTTGCAATCCACTATGCAAGCAAAGTGCTTGATATCGCTCAGTGTAACTATACAGTTACGAAAAAGGAGATGCTTGCGGTAGTATTCACCTTAGACAAGTTTAGATCACATTTAATTGGGTCCAAGGTAATTGTGTTCACTGACTACACAATGCTACGATACTTAATGGAAAAGAAGGACGCGAAGGCGCGTCTTCTTCAGTGGATTTTGCTTATCCGGGAGTTTGATTTGGATATTCGTGATAACCCTGGAAAGAAGAACGTAGTAGCCGATCATCTCTCTTGTCTCGAAGATCTTAATACTTCTGAGGATTCACCAATTCGAGACTCCTTCCCTGATGAGTCGATTTTTGTTGTCGACTCACTCCCATGGTATGCCAATATCGTGAACTATCTTGTCTCCAAGAAGGTTCCCAAAGGTTGGCCCAAAAGCCACATTGACCGATTGAAGTCGGATGCTAGACATTACCATTTTGAGGATCCGATCCTTTTCTTTGAAGGACCAGATTGTGTCTGGAGACGGTGTATTCCTCAAGAGGAATACTAGAGTGTCCTTTCTTTATGCCACAGCTTGGAGGCAGGAGGACACCACTCCGGGAAGAAGACCGCATGGAAGGTACTGCAATGTGTCTTTTACTGGCCGACTCTGTTTCGCGATGCCATCACCTTTGCGAAGTCGTGCCTAGTATGCCAGAGAATGGGAAGAACCTTTGGTTCCAAAGATGAGATGCCAATGCAGCCTTCCATCATTTGTGATGTCTTTGACGCTCGGGGCATCTATTTCATGGGCACATTCCCTGTTAGCCACGGATTCGAGTACATCCTTCTTGTGGTAGACTATCTATCCAGGTGGGTGGAGGCTATCCCGACCCGAGCTGCAGACAACTGGACTGTTTGTAAATTCATCAGAGAGCATATCATCTCTAGGTTCGGGATCCCCAAAATGTTGATATCAGATGGGGGAAGCCACTTTGTAAACCGAGAGGTGAAGAAACTCTTGAAAGACTACGGCATTGAACACCGTGTCACTAGTCCTTACCACCCGTAGACTAATGGTATGGCTGAGGTGTCGAATAGGGAGGTGAAAACTATATTGCAAAAGCTTGTCCGCCCATACAGGAAGGACTGGTCTCAGATCTTGGATCAAGTCCTATGGGCTTATAGGACATCTTACAAGACACCATTAGGAACCTCCCCATTCCGAATGGTATTTGGAAAGCCGTGCCATTTGCTCGCAGAATTAGTGCATAAATCAGAATGGGCAATCAAGAAGGTCAATTGGAACACACACCTTGGGCAGAAGTAGAGAGAAATGGATTTGAATGAGCTTGTGGAAGTCAGAAACCATGCATACGACAACAGTTTGGTGTACGGACAAGGTTAAGTGTTGGCACGATAAATATATCAGACGAAAGACCTTTGTTCCTGGACAGAAGGTATGGTTGTTTAATGCAAGGCTGAGGATCTTCCAAGGCAAGTTGAAGTCCAAGTGGACGGGCCCATTTGTTATTCGTGTGCTGCATGATAGTGGATGTGTCGAGATTTCAGATCTCGCAGATAACGCACCGACATTCCTAGTGAATGGACAACTGTTGAAGCACTTCGTCGAAATCAATGAGCAGTTAGTCCATGTTGAGGAGATTATATTCATTCGCGAGAAAGATTCAGCAGATACACTTCGAGCCGCACATGAGACCTTGCAGCAGTGAGCTCTCGCCATCAGCAGCATCTTGAAAGATTCAAACTGACACCCTTGTATATACCCATCATTCCTGTACATTCTGCCCTTTTCCCACACGACTCTAGTAACTCATCCCAGCTTCATCGATTACCATCTTGGACTATACTTAGGATGACCAATGAGTCACCTGAGTCTGTTCACTGTACATCCTCCAGATCACATCAGTCCTCATACTCACTCCAGTCCTATACTTAGGCTAACCTAAGCCTAAGTATAGGGGGGACCGATGCCCGCCTTGTATATGTTCATCCACTTTTCCTCTTGGCCTCGTCTGCCCCATTTTTGACCTTCTTCTACACTTAGGCTTCCAGAGCCTAAGTATAGGGGGGCAGGACGACTTCTCTTATGCTTAGCACGAGCTATGTTTCTTTTTCCTCGCTTTCCGTGCTCTGAGGACATAGCACACGCTAAGTATAGGGGGCATGTATATATTACATATATACTTTACCCATAGCTCGTACTTTCACGTATATTTGTATATATTACGAAATAATTACGGGCTGGGTAAAATTTGGAGAAATTTGTTTTTGTATAACACTTGTAAAATTTGCATAACACTTATAAAACTCTTGAAAATTTGTTGTAACATAGGAGGTTTACCAATGTTTTAAAAAAATAACAAAAAAAACAAAACAAAATAGGCTTCTTATTTACTCTTGCACATCATCTATGCATCTAAAAAAAGAGAGAGTCTTGCATTTCATTCATCCGCATAGCATGTCATCTACATCTCATTTACATATCTTACATATGCAAAGTGAAAAGCTAGTGGGTTCTGAACCAAGTTATGAGTAGATGTTGAGGAGGGACTTGAGTTGACCTTAATCCACCTAATTTCAGAGGAACCTTATAGGAACTGGAGTTAAGATTTCTCAGGTCAAGGGACTTAATTCTTTGAGTTCGCAAGTCTATGTTCACATGTCATCTTGATTAGTATAAGTAGAATATCTCGTGCATACGCATGATTCTTTTAGATAATGACCTAACTTGGACAAGCACCATGCACGTAGCTCTTCATTGATGAGGTGGTGAGGAGGTAGAATCCTTTATCTTAGAGTAGCATACGGGTGGAAACATCCGTCCTCCTCTAGGGAGGGTAGTGCATCTCAACCTAGTCTGGTAGTGTTGACGTCCAAAGATGGGATGCTATGGGTTGCAATAATGCTTCAAAAGAGGGTTAGTCTACTGGCTCAAGAGGAAAACCTCCTTATGTACTTGCTGCAACTTGTATATAGCTCGAAAAAATGTAAAAACTCCAAAAAAATCAGACAGGTCCAAGAGAAATAAAAATACCTGTCAGAGTATGTATATTAGCAAAGAAATACAGCTGGATGACTCGACTACACTGGTCAAGCATCTTGGGATAGGTAGCTACACTGGCTACCGTCCATTCTTCTCTCCACCCCCTCCTCTTGAGCTGGTCACACTTGAACTTAGAAGGGAATACCCCGCTCCTTGAGGAAAGAGTTACTGGATCGGGGAATTAGAGTTACCTTGTTAGAGGAGGCTTCTTCTTAGCCATTTCTGACGTGGAGAGCTATTTTACACTTACACAGTACAAGTGAGAATCATAGTCATCAGAAATTTGCATTTGAGGATTTGTTCTGACTTGACTATTAAGGAGTCTTGAATAGAAGACTTGTGGAACTTGAAGTCTGTTAGGTCTTAAATTCAGATCCCAATAAGGTTCCGCCACATAATTAATCGAAAGGTCGAGTCAAGCTCCATTTTCAACTTTTGTTCATGACCTTGGTATGGAACCCAAAATCATTTCACTCTTGCATTTCATTTTAGTTGCTCGGGGATGAGCAAGGTTTAAGTATAAGGGGTTGATGAATCTGTGATTCATCACTATTAAAGTTGAAAATAGAGCCTTGTTCCCGAGTATTTAGCAGCATATTTCTCGTTATCTAGCATATATAGCATTCATGCATAAATCCACAATACATGCATTTTAGCATTCATATTTGCATTAAATAAGAAGCCAATTCATGTGTAAAAATCACTTGTAAAATACTCTCAAAAATTCACCTAATTATCTGTATTTCGTATCCCCTATAATCAAATAACACCTTATTTATACTGTGTACATTACTAGTTAATAATATAAGGAAGAAAGCTAAAAATCCCTATCTTAAAAATTGCCCAATAACGCCCCAAACCCAGTTAGAGAACCTAGACCTTAAAATGAACATATCCCTCTCATACAACCTTCAAATTAGGTCTACTCACCTTCAGATTAATAAACATCCAGAGACCTTTAAAATGAGACCAATTTCATTCAATTCGGAGCTCGTATGCAAAACTTGGGTTTTTGGGCTCCTTTGTATACTATATGTATGTATATTTGTACTCTTGTATTTTTGTATCATATTTGACCGCATCCCTATTTTTGGTCAACTTGAAACTTGTAGATCTCTTCGAGATCTACAACTTTCATGTTTTAAGTTTTTCCAAATTCGGACTCCTCCTTTCTCTAACTTCACTTGCTTTCTCAGCCACTCAGAGCTAGCCACGTGGTGTCCTCTGATTGCGCCATGTGGCCCGCTTCTTTGTGCGTCACGCGCCCCGTCATCTCCGTCGTCCGATCTCTTCATCTCTCTCTCAATCTGGACCTTCCATTCTCGCAGCTCTCCTCAACCATTCGATCGTGCACAGATCAAATCAGGGTCGTCCCTTCACGCCTCGCCCTTAGCACGACACGTGATGCACTGAGCGCCCTCCGATCATCGCTAGAAGCCCTCAATACTGGCCCTCCATCTTGCGCTACATCTGGACCTTTCGATCAAAACCCCAGACCTCATCCCGACCACACGCCAGTACCGCATCTTCCGCTCGCCACGTGGTGCGCCATGCGCCATCGATCTCTTTGCCTAGATTTAATCCTAGCCTCCCAATAGCGTTTTAGTCTTAGCCATTGGATCACGAGATCCAACGGCAGGGAAGTCATCGTCTACCTCCAGATTGGTCCGCGCTCCACATCGCCAACCTTGCGTGCATGCCTACCCCTTTCTATTTCTGGAAACACTCCGACCACCATCTCCGCCCCCTGGCACCACCACTACGTACCCCACTCTTCCCTCGTCCTCACCGACCCCCTCGATCACCATGAGCCAAACCCACGACGTGCCACGACCTCCACCAACATCACCCTCCATCACCTGTCACTGCCATTTCCAACCTATAAATACTCCGTCTCCGGCCACCTTCACGTCTATTCGCCAGTACAGGAGGCATCCATGAGCTCCATTCTCCTCATTGGTGACAGCAATTGGGCACGACATCGAGCAAAGACGGTCGACGACCTCCGGCGAGATCCACGGCACACCTCTGCCGTGTCGCAGCTCCTCCAGGCGCTGCACGGGCTCGGGACACTACCGGCCCTTGAGCGAAGACCAGGAAGCCTTCATCTAAGCTTCTGACCCCAGGTAGACTCCTCCATCTCACTCCCGATCTTCTTCTTCTTTTTCTTGATTTTTCTCCAATTTTATTCGCCATCCACACGCCACTTCCCGCTCCTCTGAGCATCCACCGAGCTTTCCCTCAAAGCTTTGATCTTCGTACCCACCTTTATCCTCCTCGATGACACGCTCAACCTCCCGCCGATGCAAGCTCCGCCACCTTGGCGGAGCACGATCACCTGGCCACCTCATCACCTTTCAGGCCTCTCCCTACATTCACGAGCATCGCACGAGCATATTCGCACGCCTTGGTTTTCCATTGACCCATGCAGGTGCGTCAACTTGGATTGATCGAAACCTCATCGGAGCTCCATTCGAGCTTCTCCGACACTTCTCTCCAACGACGTTCAGCCACTCCTGAGCCCTCTGGTGGATTCCTGATGCTTCCACGACTCTTCCCAGCCACTTGGGAGTCACCGGTGACCTTCACCGACATCCTGAGGGAGAGGCGGAGCTAGGGCTACATCGCCGGAGCACAGCCATCTCCGCCGCAGGAGGCGGCGGACCTGTTGAGGAAGAAGAGCAGCAGCCGTCCGATCTCCTTGATTGGACGGCCCGTAGCACGCCACATCGCCCATGTCCCGCAACCGTAGGATCAGGAGGATCCTATGCACCTGATCACGCTACGTCGCCAATCGCCAGAGCATCAGAGGGCCATTGGATTCATCCTGATCCAGCAGCGCCCGATCGTCCACGTGGCCATCTTCATCGAGCTTCAAGGATCGTTGGATCGATCATGATCCAACGGGTCGAGAAACGCCACGCACCAGCCACCAGCAACCGTTGGATCTTCACTTGATCCACGGTCCACATCAAGCCACGTCGCCTACTCTGAGCCTCTTCCCCGACCATCAAGCTCGGAGTGCCCGAAGCTAGCCGAGCCTCCATCCGAGCCGAGTCCGAGCCTCCAAATCACCCGAGCCTTAATCCAAACCTCCGAAGTCCATCGAGCCTGGGACCCCCACGTGGTTTGCACGTACGTTCTGGGTATTTTGTAGCGAGGCCCCTGGAGGTTTGCATATTTGCATTCTAGTCCCTGCCAGTAGCCCCCACGTGAGGCACACGTGTTCTGTGGGAATTTTGCATACATACCCCCTTCATTATAGGTAATTGCATATTAGTTCCTGTCAGCATGTTTAACTTTTATCAATTTTATTTCCTGTAATTACAGTTAGGCCCCTGTCTTTGCACGTATATTTAGCATTCATTTTAAATCATTTTTCAAGTTTGAAAATTGCATTGTGTAGCTTGATTTGTCCTCTTTCATATGTGACACTTGGCATATTTTTTGGTAACAGTGATTTTTCTTATTAATTAATTGGTGGAATTTTGTCATATTTTGCCCATTTATGTGTTTTAATTTGTAGCAATTTCTTTGTGACTCCAAAAATCATCAAAAATTCACATTAGACCTAGGATAATTAAGTTCACATTGTGTAAAAAATCATCTCATTTGCATGCACCTCGAGGCCTGAATAAATCATTAAGTGATTTCCTTATTTAATTTTTAATAGGTTCATTTCACATAGAAATTTAGGTTTATTAATTTAACTGGATTCTTCACACTTAGATCTATCTAGTATAATTTTTATATCTGAAAATATTATGATTTGGTATTATTAAAATTAATTTAGTCAAAATCACCTTCCATTCATTTTTAATTCGTAGTAAATTCATTTAGTGTCAGAAAAATCTAAAAAAAATAGAGTAGCTTAATTTCATTGCATTTCACCATCTGGCCAAGTTTCATAATTTTTGGAATCAATTTGATGCAGCACAAAATTAAAATATAGGGCTTGACATTTTTATCCGTTAATTTTATATACGCTTATTGAGTCGTCGCATTTTTTTAAAAAAATAAAGAGTTCGCGTGTGATCTCAATTTAATTGGCTAGAGTCAATTAGAGATTTGAATTTATTAGTTAGTCGATTAGAGTCAAACTAGGATAAGTTAGTTTTGAATTTGGATTTCTATTTTTGTAATCCCATCCCTCCTATATAAAGGGATGGTGGTCTATTAATTTGAAGGAGTTCAGATTTTATTAAAACTGAGATTTATCTCTCTTTCTCTCTACGCGATCTTCGCACTTCGTCTCCGACTTCCCGCGCAACTGGCGCGTTATTCTCCTTCTTCCTCTCTTCTCTAAATTTCTTCCACCAAAAATTATTTTCTCCATTACGAAATTCTATGTTTGCATCATTTGGTATCAGAGCATGGCAACCGAATCATTCTTACGGTTCGACGATCCGATCACATTTTGGAGGATGCAATTCTATCTGAGTCGTCTATCTCATGGTTCGCATTCACTCTCACGCTCGAAGAAGTTCAAGAAATACCTTGTATCAAGCATTAAAGTCCAAGAATGGTTGGATGAGAAAATCAATGAAGATCCGGTCATCGACAATGAAAATCAGACCGTTGTTGCTGCTATTCAACCCGATTTTGAGGTAGAAAATGAAGGTATTTTCATTCACACCGAAGGTTTTTTGATACAACTATTGTGCAAGAAGAAAAGGAAGACCATGGGCCCATCTTCGATGAAGGTCCTATGGAAGAAGAACACGAAAATCTCGATTTTTTTGCACCTCGATGCTGCTGTCCAAGAATCAAAAAATGCAAAAAATGAAGATTCGGGCCCTGTTTTCGACGAAAGTCTCTACGAAGAAGACCACAATCTCATCAATATACCCGTGTTTGATTCTGTTGTCCAAGCGGGTCACCATCCAACATGGCTTGCACCCTTGCTAGCCCCGCACTACGCCACCATCCAGCATCGAAGATGCAGCTCGGCCAGCCAACACGCGAGGCACACACAACTGCTTCCAGGACCACACACCATCATTTCAGAAGGAACTCGCCAACACCTGTGTCGCCTCCACTTGCATCGGCCTCCATTGTGTTGCCGCACGAAGCCCCCCGTCCCAGATCACCATCACTACATCTTTGCGTCAGCAACAACCGTTACGCATCGCCGCGTCATCATGGCGGCTGTCGCCAACCCTCGCGCTCGAGTATCCATCACCGCGCGCGCTCCAAACGTGGTTGTCGCCATCACCAGCATTCACAACGCCTCCATCGTCGACTTCTGAATTCCATGTTACCGCAATTGGAGCCCTAAATTTAGGGTTCGACGTCACCGAAGGTTTTGGAAAGTTGGAATCGAAATCGCACGAGTTCCGATTTTCCCTCCTGCGAAAATCACATCCCGTGGAATTGGGAGTGGGAGCCTATTTGGGTATATTTTAGTGTGGCCCCTCCTTCGAAGTATTTTTTATCAAAAGAACAAGATCAAGAAAGGCTACTGGAGTTGCGATGTAAATAAAGGAAGGGATAAATTTCGAGTATACCCCCCAGCAACACAATATTATGAAAAATGGGCTGAAGAGAGAGGAGACATCACATCAATTCCCATTAGGATTAGGAAGGTGGGATCTGCTTATAAAAGGATCCTATGGGTTGTGACATTAGCCACATCTCCTCTCACCCTAGACTCGTGCCACTCATTCTTTATGACTTCCTCACATTCCATGGTGCTCGAGATGAAGATGCCCCATCAATTTTTCGAGTATCACAAAGATGGGACAAAGTTTATCTGGGCACCGCCATTTGCGCCACATATGTTTTTCCAACATGAAGCTGATGACTCCAATCTCCGCTCCAAGAATGCTTGGATACCATCGTTCGCTCCGCATCAGTTCTTCCATGGCCAGATTGAGGATACTAAATTAAAATTATCATGCATCAAGCCTGCAGATCAAGCAATTCGTCAGGAGACGAATTTTTCAAGCGGAGGAGAATTGATGCAGCACAAAATTAAAATATAGGGCTTGACATTTTTATCCGTTAATTTTATTTACGTTTATTGAGTCGTCGCATTTTTTAAAAAAATAAAGAGATCGCGTGTGATCTTAATTTAGTTGGTTAGAGTCAATTAGAGATTTGAATTTATTAGTTAGTCGATTAGAGTCAAACTAGGATAAGTTAGTTTTGAATTTGAATTTGGATTTCTATTTTTATAATCTCATCCCTCCTATATAAAGGGATGATGGTCTATTGTTTTGAAGGAGTTCAGATTTTATTAAAACTAAGATTAATCTCTCTTTGTCTCTCTTTCTCTCTACTTGATCTTCGCACTTCGTCTCCGACTTCCCGCGCAACTGGCACGTTATTCTCCTTCTTCCTCTCTTCTCTAAATTTCTTCCACCAAAAATTATTTTCTCCATTACAAAATTCTCTGTTTGCATCATTACGAAATTCTCCATTAAAAAATTTCTTCAACCCCGCGCTATAGGCGTGATTTCTTCTCTCAACCCTTCCATTATTCTTCCACCGAAAATTCTACCAAATATTTTAAAGTCGACCGTCGAGC
Organism: Ottelia alismoides; assembly: GCA_037367405.1. Taxonomy (NCBI): domain Eukaryota; kingdom Viridiplantae; phylum Streptophyta; class Magnoliopsida; order Alismatales; family Hydrocharitaceae; genus Ottelia; species Ottelia alismoides. The sequence continues at coordinate 160,090 of JAZKJV010004843.1, forward strand.
AAAAATTCGTGTCTACATCATTTGGTATCAGAGCAGTTATGGAGTCGTTCTCACGATTCCACGATCCTGTCGCATATTGGCGTGTGCAATTTGATTTGAGTTGCCTATCTCCGGATTCGCGTACACGCGCACGACGACACAAGCAAGCGACGTCTTGTCTCAAGCATTAAAGTCCAAGAATGGCTGGATGCGCAAGTCGAAGAAGACTCGTTCATCAACAACGAAAGTCAGATCGCATTAGCCGTTGTTAAATCTGATTTTGAGGCAAAAAATGAAGGTATTTCCATTATAAATGAAGATTTGTTTGATACAACTCCTGTGCAACCAAACAATGAAGACAAAGGGCCGATTTTTGACAAAAGCGCGGAAGAAGAATCTGGTTTCGAAGTCGAAGTTGTTGTCCAGGAGGTTTCGGACCTACCGTCACCGCCAAAATCACCCCCGGCGAGCCCCACCCCTCCAACCACTCCCTCGCGGGATCCCCCCGCCCACCCCGCAACCACGGTGGCACCGATCCAGACCCCAGCCCCGCCGGTGACCCCTCCCGTGACCCCCAACCCCCTTACAACTCAGCCCCGACCACAACTATCCCTCCTCCTCACGCTATTCCCCAGCCCGCACCTATTCCCCGCACGCTTGCCGTCCCAGCACTCCCGCCCGCACCTCCTTCTCGCTGCCCCACACCCCTGCCTGTGGCTCCTCCACGCCATCGCTGCCTCTGGCCCCATCCCCCGCCACTCCAGAGACCGCAGGTTCCCTCCTCTTTCTCTCCTTCGCCGCTAGAGCCCTGCTGCCCGCGCATGTGTTTCCTTCCCAGAGCACCACGTCGTACCCTCCCCCTCCCGCTCGCCTTCACCGGCCGCCGCTTCACCTATCACGCGCGCCACCAACAACCCCGCACTCAACTGAGGCGTCACCTGCGCCTACGGCTCTGCACCCAGCCCCCGCCCTGCGCCCTGCCCGTTCTCCAGCTGCAGCGACAGCTGCGTGAAGCCCGTCGCCAGCGCCGATCTACGGGCCACCAACGGGGAGGCGATATACATGGGCGAACCCTGATGGGTGGTCCGAAGTTTACGGGATGTGAATCCCATGACTTGTGGGAATGGATATTAATTGGAGAAAATTGCAAAGAAGCCCCCCTTACTACTTAATTTATTCAAAAGGACATTTCAAGAAGCCCTCTTCCAAAATGCCCCTAGATAAAGGGATACGAAAATTGCAGGGACGCCCTCTAATTGGAAAGAACTACAAACGTAATGTTGAAAAAGATCTCATTGTAGGCTACACTTTCAAAGACGACTTCTCCAACAACGCATCTACATCAAGCAACTCGTCGGGAGACGAATTTTTAAAGCGGAGGAGAGTTGATGCAGCGTGAACTCGACACATAGGGTCGTCTATTTAATTAAATTATGGTCGTTAATTTTATTTACGTTTTTTAAGTTGTCACAATTTTAATTTAAATAAAGAGATCGCGTATGATCTCAATTCGAATTTTAAATTTGTCGGTTAATTAGTTAGAGTCCAATTAGGATAATTAGTGGTCAAATTAATTAGTTTTCTATTTTTGTAAATCCATCTCTCCTATATAAAGGGATGAGGGTCCAGTGTTTTTAGGCAGTCAAGTATTAAGAAAATTTGAGCTTATCTCATTATCCCTCTCTATCTCTCCTCTCTCCTCCCGTGATCTCCGCGTTCTTCTCCCTCAACCTCTCGTATTCCCGATGAGTTCTTCTTCTCAACCCCTGTCGTTCTCCACCGAAATTCCACCATAAAAAAATATTTTATTTCCCGTCGTCGTCGATTTCAATTTTGCATCACAATTTGACCTTATTTCTGAGTTAACTTGTAACCTGGCCCGATTTTGCTTGTATCTTTTCCTTCTTGCATAAAATACATTGAAAAAGACCAAAAAATATCCCCTGAAAATCAGACCTTGAAACTTGCTTAAAATCTACCTAAGGAGACAGCTGCCTCCTTGAGTTCGACCTTGGGCTTTTCCAAGTAAAAAAAATTGCCGCTTGAAATTAGTTGATCTTAAATTGAAAGTGGTTTTTGATTAGCTCTTACTATCTGACTACAACGAACGACAACGATTATTTTTATCATTAATTTGATTAAATTTATAAGGGTAGTAAGACGTTGTTTAGTATGCCGCCGTCCTATGGAGCCGCCTACGCTCCTAACCGCCGCTCCAATGCAGGCCCTCCATGACGTAGCCTTTCATGCAGGTCGTCGTCGGCCCTTGCTCCGTTGTTGCTGCGTCTGAACCGCCTGTGATCGCCACCCTCCATGCATAGCCAACCGCGCCACCATCACCTCTGCCAATCGTGCGCCCCTATGCCCTACAAGCCCTAGCGTGTGTAGGAAGAAGGTCAATTTTTTTATTTTATTTCATTTGTGAAATTGCATAGTAGATCTGTTATCTCTATTTATTTGCAAAAGTGCCCTTAGACAAAGTTTGTTTAATGAATTTTATTTTCTTTATTACAAAGACACCCCTGGCTTTAAGCATTAATTGGATATCTTTCTTACATTATTTATTTTAATGAAAAATAGCAAATTATTGAGCAACTAATTCTTTATCATTTAGATATTTATTTGAAATTTTTATGAGCATTGGATAATTTATTAAAAATAAGAGTTTGAAATTTAGTGATATTTTACCCATTTTTTGCTCTGAAATTCGTTCATACTCAAATATTGCTCCAAAAATTGTGAAAAAATTATAGATGATGCTACTAAGTGCTCTTTAATTAATATCCAAATCTCATCTAAATTAGAGTTGTCTTATGCATAGTATAAATTCTAGAGTAATTTCAGTAATTGATTTTTAATTAAATCAACGAGTATTATTTTTGCAAAATTTTATCTCTCTTGGATTGAAATTTTAAATATCTATTTGAGATAAATTGCTCTCTGGATAATTTGATTTCATGGAGTTATTAAAAACTAAATACTCATAGTGACTCTGTTTTCCTTGAAAAATTCATAACAAATTCATAAATTGTCAGAAAATTTCAAAAAAAAATAGTATTGCTACATTTCATCATATTTCAATTCTAGTAAATTTTTCATTATTTTGGCATTTTGTTTGCACGAAAAAATTGCATAAAACGCCAAACAAGTTTGCATTTTTCATTATTGCATTTTAAATCCAAAAATATCAAAGAATGCATTTTGCATTCATCATTGGATTAGGTTTCTAGGAAAAATATAACTTGGCTAATTTGGATTAATTTTATATTAAAATTAAATTTGGCTAAGTTGGTTATTTTCTTAATAACCTAATTCATATGCATTTGTGCATTGGCATTTTTATCGCATAAAAAAATTATTACAAAAAAATCTCGCTTGGAAACCCATGAGCTAATTTGTATAATCCGATCCGAAGTTGTTCCTTTGCCTCCTTGAGTCAACCTTGGGCTTGCCCAGGTTAAAAATACATCAAACCGTACATTATTTAATTAATTTGATTCATCGATTCGTGCGGTTAATTTTTAGTCGATTTTGATTGCCCGACTACAACAATAACATCACGCATCAAATTAAAAGGGCATTTCAGCGAGTCAATCAAATGGCGTCGTTGTCAGGGAGGCAAACGGCTTAGGATCATTTTAGAAATTAGGTTTTGGTTTTCCATTCATTCAGGTAGTCTGACCCCCGAACCCACTTGTAATTATTCCATTTTTTCCCAATTATTTCTCTGTTTTTTCCCTTTTCTTTCTGTCTCTCTCTGACATAAACTCCATCTTTTTGTGCGAAGGCTCGGTGGACTTGGAGTGGCTTTCTTGAAGTCGATGCATCTCTAAGTGCATCAGAGGCCGACGATTCGTGGATCGAGCCGACTATTGAGATGCCATGGAGATCTTTGAAGAGAGATTTTAATTAACTTGTAATAATTGCATATTTAAAGCAGTTCTTGTTTGGGTTCTCGCGTGTGTAACCAAAATAAAAGGTGCTCTGTGTTGTGTGGTTGCTTGACGTAGGATAGAACCTGCACTCGCGGCTCTTAGAGCTTAGTAGGACTATTTGTGCTCGTAATATTTAGGACCACACTTCACCATTAAAAGATGCACTTAGACCGCAGAACTTTAGCCAAATTTAAACTCGTTCTTCACTCGCTAATAGAACTGCTTGTCTAGGAGCGGCTTTTCATCGCGTGCATTCATTTAGTGTAAAAATTTCAATTCTATTTTGCATCCTGCATGTAGAGAGATGAAGGCACTGTAAGTCTTCTTACTCAAGCATTCATCATTGTTTTCTCGATCGCATCGGCTTTTCCTGATTCCCTCTCTTGGTTTTTCTAACTTAGGATAAAGGAATTAGGACTGGATGATAGATGTGATTTCTTGTATGGATTAACTAAAGTGACAACTAATCTCTAAAATCAGGACTGCTAATTAAATTGGACCAAAAAATTAACTAAAATTAACCCTTGTTTACGGGAGAGCAAGCCTGACCTTGATTTCTGGCTAAGTGCGGGTACAGAGTGTGTGTGCACACCCTAAAATAGAGCCAAAATTCCCGCCTTCCATATCACGTACCCCGATCCTAGCAAATATCAAAGGTTGAACTACTCGAGGTTCAACTTACCAGCACCAAGTATCCTCTGCTTGCTTCGGCAGGTAGATAAAGGTAAAGCAGCGGTGCACCATGACAAGTTGCTAGTAACCCTCCGAGGTGAAGTTATAAGCCTTGTAAGCCTCCGCCTACTTCGGTAGGTAGATAGGGGTAGGTCCTTGAACTTCCTTGGCTGGTGATAGGAGTGAAGAGAGGAAGGGTGTTGGTATCTTAGGCGACATATTAAACAGGGGAGATACATCCGGCTTTGAGCCGACTTCCATTTAAGCTATCACGTAATCCTTGCTATTTGCTTGAAAATCACACTTAAAATTAACCAGATTAATCAGACCTGGCTTTGGGTCCTTCACCGTATTGAGTGTGAACTCAGGGTTTGCTCTTGCATATGTCTTTGTGTTTGTTAGTGTGTGTTATCCTGTGTAATTGCACATTTTCTACCTTGCTCTGCTTACATTCATCCTTTCCTCCTCAAGATGTCAGGATATTGGTCCCCATACCCTGAGTCCTCTGGTCATTCCTCCTCGACTATATGCCATTCATCTTTGTCTTCTCCTTCTTCCATGTATCCTTTGCCATCCACGGGAGACCCTTACCCGTGGTCAGTTCCACCTCGACCCAAATCTGAAGTCGGAACTTCGACTGACTTCTCCGCTTCTTCGCATTTCTCACCTACTCCATATTCTAATACTCTGGATCCACTTCCATCTTGGGATGACTATCCTTATTCTCGAGAGCTTGCTGGAATCAGTGAACCAAATGAAGAGCAAGCCACTGCTGAGACAGATGATTGGCATAATTATGTACCCCCACATACTTCATTCTCACCTCAAGTAGGGACCGGACAACAATTTACATATACATGTCCTGACTTGACCTTAGGGCAAAACATGGTCGATAGAACATACCGAATGGATAGGCATGCACCTTATGATTTTCCTGATTTGATTGACCCTAGTAATCAAGCCTACATTAACCAGCCTTCATATCACACATTCGGAGAGCCTACACATTCAGAGGATTGGACTCATGAGCTAGATTTACCAGCCTCCCATTCATTCACTCCATTATATGAGGCTCCAACCAATATCTGCCACACAGATAGTCCATACTCGACTAAGAATTACTTTCCAAAGTCTAGGTATGTTGAGTATAAGACCCCAAGTTATCAGTAGTATCCTCCAACTGAACAAACTTCTCCCTTGATTTGTCATGAGAACTTTATGGAGGATGACAAATTCGAGACTTATTGAGAAAAATGAATCATTTGGGAACAAGTTGAGAGACGTCACTCAAATATTGCACTCAATTTCTGCCAGTCTATGTATAAAAGTGAAAAAGGAAGTAAGTAGATTTGATGTTGAAAATCGAGCGATGGGGAACCCACACATTATGTGCAGCTGGAGTCACTTCTACTTCCTCTTCTACTAACCCCTTGCCTTCCAATCTAGAGTCTGACCATTCTCCCATCAAAAACACCAAAAAAATCGAAAATCCCATAAAATCCAAAAAAAATTAAAAATTAGAAAATTTCATAAAAATAGAAAATGAAAAAGACTTGAAAAAAATGGATCCTGTCCCAAGGGAAGCACTCGATGAGGAATTGATTTTTAAACTTCCCTTAATAAAGGCCATAGATCACTTCCTCGACCTCAAGAGATTTATAAGGAGTAAATTGATGTGCAAGAGGCCGGGTAACAAGAGAACAAGGATTGAAAGACACAAAGTGTCTATGGTTACCTCCTTGGTGATGGAGACAAAGACCAAGAGCCACAGAGTGAAGCATTTGCCTCGAGTTGAGTGTGAAATCAAAGACACCATTTTTACCCATGCGAGAATTGATGATGACTCATAAATAAATATCCTCCCGGCCTCTGTGTTTGACAAACTCAAACTCGGATCACTTAGGAAGTCTAGAGTGATCGTTCAGCTGGCTGATCGATCCATAAAACGGGCGAGAGGAATCATTTCAGTCATCATTACTTTTCAGGGTGCTCTACTCCAGGTGGATTTCATGATCATTGACATTGATCACCGAGGAGAGTTTACCCAGTCTCCGATTATTCTTGGGAAGCCATTCTTAGCCTTGGCTAAGGCGACTATAGATTGCGAGACTCGAGAAATCGATTTTACAACATTGGGAGCGCTTCGACCTCACCCATTCTTTGATACACTTTACTCAAAGGTGACCCGCATATCCACAGACAATCGTTACCACAGATATATAGATGAGTCCCATCTCTCTACTACACCTAAGATATCGACTGTTCGAATGACCGTTGGTTCAAAGACTCCCCGCACCTCCACTCCACCGACTGCTTGCACCAGAATCGTGACAGCTTCTAAGAAGAACTCACGACCTGAAGCTATAATTGAGTCGGACACGACTTTTGCTGATTGTTTTGATTATTTTGATGATCCGACACAAGAGCCCAATAATGCCAATCCAACTGAGATCACTAGCACCTCTCCGAGACGTGTGCTGACCCTTCAAGAATATTACAATCTATATGGTGACTCATCTGATGAGGAACCCATGGTCAGCACCGCACCACATCCCATACCTTCAAAGGAAAAAACCAAGACTGAATTGACCCCACCCAAAATCATGGTTGCTCCCTCCTCTAGAAGTCGAGAACTGATTCCTCGAGGTGTTCCCCTGAACCCCTCAAGGTGTGTCGCTCTCCACTCCCTCTCAATGATCCAGGTTCTAGAAAACCGACTAAGAAAGTTTCCTTCAACATACCGAAAAAGGAATTTTATGAGGAATCCTCATCGGGTCCAGATGAGGTGATTTATATGAGTGAGCTCATTTTGGTTGTTCTTAAGCCATATCTGAGCAAGCAGCCATGTGTCAACCCTCATTGGACGATCCTTACACCTCACTATTATTCATCTAAGGACGATTCCGACAGCAAGACATATGTATATTATCCACCTCCTCGCTCCTGCAAGAAGGTTTGTTACAAACCTTCTTGATCCTTGTATATTCTCCCTCCTCCTTGTATATATTTTCTTTCCCTCCCTTCCTAGTGATTCGAATCACTCGCCCCGGCTCCATATCGTTTCATTTTATGGGTATACTTAGGATGACCATATCCTAAGTATAGGGGGGAGAGTGACCCGAGTCTCTACATAATTCTCAGTATATTCTCCAGATCTCATCAGTTCTCACACTCACTCCTGTCATATACTTAGGCTGACCAGAGCCAAAGTAAAGGGGGACCGATGCCCATCATGTATATATACCCATCCTTTTCTCCTCTTAACCTCCCCTGTCCCATTTTTTGATCTTCTTCTACACTTAGGCTGCCAGAGCCTAAGTATAGGGGAGTGGAACGACTTCTATGCTGTTTGTAATTTTATCTCTCCTACGCTTAGCACGAGCTATGTCTTTTTCCTCGCTTTTCGTGCTCTAAGGACATAGAACATGCTAAATATAGGGGGCATGTATATATTACATATATACTTTACCCATAGCTCGTACTTTCACGTATTTTGACGTATTTTTGTATATATTATGCAATAATTACGGGATGGGTAAAAATTGATTTTTTTTATAAAATACGTGTATACTAGTATGTATATTGTATAATATGTATAATACTTATATAAAAGTTGTAAAATTCTTGTAAAATTTATTATATACCAGAAAAAATGAAAATAAAGACATTTTATTTACTCTTGCATATCATCCTTGCATTTCAAAAAAAAATGTGTGTCATGCATCTACACAACATGTCATTTGCATCTCATATGCATATTTAGCATATGCAAAGTGAAAAGTTAATGGGTTCTGAACCAAGTTATGAATAAATGTCGAGGATGGATTTGATTTGACCTTAATCTACCTAATTTCAGAGGAACCTTATAGGAACTGGAGTTATGATTTTTCAGGTCAAGTGACTTAATTCTTTGAGTCTACAAGTCTATGTTCACATGTCATCTTGATTGGTCTAAGTAGAATATTTCGTACGCACGCACGATTCTTAGACAGTGGCCTAACTTGGACAAGCACCATGCACGTAGCTCTTCATTGATGAGGTGGTGAGGAGGTAGAATCCTTTGGCTTGGAGTAGCACACGGGTGGGAACATTTGTCCTCCTCTATGGAGGGAAGTGCATCTCAACCTAGTCTGGTGGTGTTGACATCTAAGGATGGGATGTTGTAGGCTGTAATAAAGCTTCAAAAGAGGGATAGTCTACTGGCTCAAGAAGAAAAACTCCTTATGTACATGTTGCACCTTGTATATATGTCAAAAAAAAGAAAAAAAAAAGAACTCCAAAAAAAGTGGATAGGCCTGATTGAAAATAAAATGCAGGTCGAGGTTTGTATATTTGCAAGGCATATGCTTCAAAGCCTCATATAATTGAAGCTTGCAGCTGGATGACTTGGCTATGCTGGTCAAGCATCCTAAGATAGGTAGCTACATTGGCTACCGTCCATTCCTCTCTCTATCCCCTCTTCTTGAGCTGGTCGCACTTGAACTTAGAAGGGAATACCCTGCTTCTCGAGGAAAGAGTTACTAGACCAGGGAATTAGAGTTACCTTGTTAGAGGATGTTGTTTCTTTGCCATTTCTGATGTGGAGAGCTATATTTCACGTACACAGTACAAGTAAGACTCATGGTCATCAGAATTTGCGTATGAGGATTTATTCTGACCTGACTGTTGAGGAGTCTTGAATAGAAGACTTATGGAACTTAAAGATTGTTAGGTCTTAAATTCAATTTCTAATAAGGTTCCACCACACTAATAATCTAAAAGTCATGTCAAGCTCCATTTTCACCTTTTGTTCATGACCTTGTTATGGAACCCAATTTCATTTCACTTTTGCGTTTTATTTTAGTTGCTCGGGGACGAGCAAGGTTAAAGTATAGGGGGTTGATGAATCTGTGATTCATCACTCTAAATGTTGAAAATAGAGCTTTGTTCCTGAATAATTAGCTGCATATCTACACTTATATTGCATAATTAGCATTCATGCATGTGTAAATAATATCTGCATTTTAGCATTTAAAATTGCATAAATAAGAAGCCTGAAATTCCGTGTAAAAATCACTAGTATATTCACCATATTTCCCTTATTTGTATCTATTTTATACTAACTCCAACTCCAAAAAATTAACTCTATAATATATATATTACTAACACTAATCAAGGAAAAATTAAAAAAAATACTAACTTGTAAAATTATCCAATAAAACTCAAATCCAAGTTTGAGACTATGAACCTTAGAATGTGCATATCTCTCTCATATAGTGTCCAATTTAGGTCTACTAACTTTTAAAGTAATATACATTCAAATACCTTCAAAATAAGAATAATTTCATGAAAATCGGAGATCGTATGTGAAACTTGGATTTTGGGCCCCTTTTGTATATCGTACAGATTGACCTTTTTGCCCTTGTATTTTATTTATTCATTTTCTTGATTATTAAAAATCCAAAAAAATATATTAAGTTGTAAATATTCCTTTCATATTTTATTTATTTTCATTTTGATTTTTCTCTTATTTAAAATGACAAAAAATGCAAAAGACAAAAATGCGGTATTTTATACATATAAGATACCACCCAAAATTGCACTTTGTACATATGGCTTATTTTGGTTTTCGATCCTAAACAAAAGTTGTAGATCTCGTCAAGACGAGTAACTTTCACGTTGATCATTTTTTACCTCTTTTGTTATTTCTTTTTTATTTTTCTTTACATTTAATTTTTGAATTTTCTTTGAGCGACACGTGGCACCGCCTGGAGCTGCCACGTGTCACCCTATTTTTTTATTAATTTATTAATTTCATATTTTATTTTATTTATTTATTTTATCATTTTATATATTATTATTATTTTAATTTAATTTATTATTTTCTTTTATTTATTTTCTTTTATTTATTTTCTCTTTATTTTTTAGCCTACTTATTTTACTTTACTTATTATATTTTATTTTTATTTTATTTTTTGCTCCCTTTTACTTCTTCTTTACTTATTCCCTGCTCCAAGTCTCCACCTCCTCCATCTTCTTCACTTCTTTTCTAACTCCCTCCTCCTTTTTATTCTCCTCTCCTCCCTCATTTTTCTTCATCCACCATTTCTCAATTGAGAGGGAGAGACCACCAGCCCCCGAGTGTTGTCGATGACAGCTTCAACACCTTTCGATCGAGCAACGACGGTCGCAAAGGAGAGATCCACAAGGAATCTTCCTCGTGTCGTTGTGCATCTCTTCATGTCACAACCGAGCTTTTTCGATTTTTTGCCGAATCGAATCGAGGTGACGATCAGAGTGCAGCATAGCTCCTCCAAAATTCGACGAATCACAGGTAAGTATCCCCTTCTCCTTGAGAATTTATCTATCTAACATTTTTTTTGTTTGTTGTTCTATAATCATATTCCATCATTCCCTCAATTTATTTTCATCACAATCAATCACGAAATAACCTCATAATCATTTTTTTGTTTTTTCATTACCATCTTTCTCATACATCACACAAACACCACCTCCTCATTCAGACATTTTATTTCCTATTTTAAAAAATCAAAAAAAAATAAAAAATAAAAAACAGGCAACCGCAAGCCACCCCCGCAGCAAGCCCCCCAGCCCTGTTCGTCGCCCCGCATCCTCGCCCGCTACCCTCCAACAGCACTCGCCCAGCATCGCCCACTCACCTGATCCGCTCCTCTAGACGCGGGTCGGACACCCTTAGCGCAGCCAGCCCCAACGCAAGCCCAGCTGCTCCTTGCCTCGCGGCGTCATGTCCCTCAGCGCCTCCTCCCTAGAGCGGCCTAGCGTCCCCTCCCACCTTCCCAGTTGTGCGGTTCCCCGCCCCGCGTTGTCCCTACCCCCACGGCCGCGACCTTCTCTCCGCCGTGGACGCCCGCCATCCTTGTAACGCCTTCGCCAAGCGACCATCGACTCCCAGAGCGCCACCGCCCTCGCGCGACCATGCCTCCGCTACCGTCTCCAGTAAGCAACCACCGTCTGGCACCGCCTACACTCCTAACCGCCGCTCCAGCGCAGGCCGGCATCGCATGGCCATTCAAACAGGTCACCGCCAGCCCTTGCTCTGCCTCTGCTGCGTCCGAGCCGCATGCGACCGCCGCCCTCCACATGTGGCCAACTGCGCCGCCATCACCTCCGCCAATCGCGTGCCGCCTATGCCCTACAAGCCCTAGCGTGTGTCGGAAGAAGGTCAATTTTTTATTTTATTTTTTTTTCATTTGTGAAAATTTCATAGTAGATCTATTATCTTTATTTATTTTCAAAAGTGCCCTTAGGCACAATTTGTTTATTGAATTTTATTTTTTGTATTACAAAGAGCCCCCTGGCTTTAAGCATTATTTTGGATATCTTTCTTACATCATTTATTTTAATGAAAATAGCACATTAGAGCAACTAATTCTTTATCATTTAGATATTTATTTGCATTTTTTGTGAGCATTGGATAATTTATTAAAAATCAGAGTTTAAAATTCATTTATATTTACCTATTTTTGCTTTGAAATTCGTTCATACTCAAATATTGCTCCAAAAAATGAGAATAAAATGTAGATGATGCTCAGTGCTCTTTAATTACTTTCCAAGTCACATCTAAATTGGAGTTGCCTTGTGCATAAAATAAATTCTAGAGTGATTTCAATAATTAATTTTTAATTAAATCCACAATATTATTTTTACGAAATTTCAATGCTCCTGGATTGATTATTTAAATATCTATTTGATATAAATCGCTCTCTAGATAATTTGATTTCATGGATTTATTGAAAATTAAATACTTATAGTCACTCTGCTTTCCTTAAAAAATTCATAACAAATTCATGAATTGTCAGAAAATTTAAAAAAAAAAAAACAGCCTAGCTATATTTCATCATATTTCACTTCCAGTAAAGTTTTCATATTTTGGCATTTTGTTTGCATGAAAAATTGCATAAAACCCCCAAAAAAGTTTGCATTTTTCATTGTTGCATTTTAAATCCAAAAATTTCAAAGAAATACATTTTGCTTTCATCATTGGATTAGGTTTCTAGGGAAAACATAACTTGGCTAATTTGGATTAATTTTACATTAAAACTAAATTCGGCTAAGTTGGTTATTTTCTTAATAACCTAATTCATTTGCATTTGTGCATTGACATTTTTATCGCATAAAATAATTATTACAAAAAAAAATCCTGCTTGGAAAACCATGAGATAATTTGTATAATCTGATCTGAAGTTGTTCCTTTGCCTCCTTGAGTCAACCCTGGGGCTTGCTGATGAATCCATGATTCATTAACTTTTCTGTCGCATTTTGTCTTAAAACCCTAAACAAATGCATGTAAATATTCATTAATTCTCATCTTTTAATAAATCATCTTTCTTGAATAAAAAGCCATTTTTAACCAACAAAATCATGTAAATAAATAAAAAACAAGAAAAGAAAGAAAAGACAGATTGAATATATGTATATATGTATAATATGACTTAAAATATAAATATAACTGCAAGGTATATTTATAGCCTAACTCCCGAGACCAAGTCAGCATGGGTTGGTCGACAAACCGAAAAGTAGGGGGAGATAAGGAAAGAAAGCCATAAAAATAAACACACTGTATACACCTTCTACTATTTATAAAATAAATACAAAACTTTAAAGATTTTTAATTAATTAATATGAACATATTTTTCACCAAAATCTTTTCCTAAGTATTCCTAAAAATATATATATAAACATAAAAATAAGTTAAAAATATTACCATGTATATATGCCAAGCAATCCAGCCTATAAATTGTCAAAATCTCAACTTCCGAACATCATAACTTCCTCGTACAAACTCCAATTTCACTCTACTCACCTTTAAAGTTCATAAAATAACATTCTCTAATTAGTAATGGTGGTTTCATCGAATTCGGAGTCCGTTTGCAAAAAGTCGGTTTTGGGACCAAAAGACAACGGGGTTTCTGGGCTATTTATTTTATATAATACACCTTATTTATAGTTTTATTAATTTTATAGATTTTAAATATTTTCATGATCTTGTAATTTAACCCTAATTTATTTCATAACTTTTGGAGCTTATTTATTATTTTAATAAAATCAAAAACCCTAAATTATATGTATAAATGAACTAGATAACTTATACCTCTATTTATTCAAATATGTAAATTAATTTATTAAAATCTATAAAAATTCACCCAAGCCTTATTTATTATTCTAGAAATTAATAAAATATAAAATTAATTTTATAATTATTTTGTTATTAAATTAAAAATCTAAAACATATTTATAAATACATTTTTCATAATATAATATTTATATTTTGAATAATATTTATTATTTATTAAAAGTAATTATTCCATAAATTAGAAAATTAATTTATTTACATTTCTTATATTTAAACCTATTTAAAATAAAGTTATTTCTTATTTAATATTGAATTTATACTGAAATTTGAAATTTTGGCCAACCAGATGCTGACACTTGTCAGCACCTGGTTCATCTTCCTCCAAGAATTAGTAAGCCAGCCTGCACTGACCGGCCATCTTCCTTGATTTATCTCGCGCGCATCTCAACACTTCCAAGCCATCTGAACCTTCGATCTTAGTCTCCTAACAACCATCTACCTCCCCAGCCATTGATTCCGACTTGGAGCCCACGCATTCTAATCTATTTAAAGCCCTAAAGTCGCCATTAACAACTTTAACTCTCCAACTACCCAGGACTTCTAGATCCAGTAGCCCGACCCCCCATCTTTCAAGCCTCGCTCTGGCCAACTGTGGTCGTGACAGCGCCTAGAGAAGCAGCGTGTGGAGGAGAGACGTCGGAGGAGGAGTTTCAAGGTGTTCGCCGCCTTGCATCGCGACCGTCGTGCACGTGAAGCTTCGGCCAAGGTCGACCGTCGAGCAACTATGCCCAGGTAATATACCTTGACCATCACAGACCTATCCCTCCATTTTCTAAATTTTCTTTCTCGATTCTCGTGCGTCAATTAGTGATGCTAATCGCATGATTAGATAGTTTAATCTCCTAGGTTAGGCGCGCATCAAATTCCAATCTCATTCCATTTTGAATCCATTCCGAATCGCGTTTTGTTTCATCAGTATCTTCACAGATCTCGCACAGTTATTCTGGAAACCATATTTTTCATCATTTTTGAGCTTGCATCCTATTACCCTTGAGCTGATTCTTCGTGAATCGAGCGAACAAACTTGTTAATTGCAGGTTCTTCTCTAATCAGGAGAAAAAATCCAAGCATCTGGAAGCTTTCATCCGCATGGAAATTGACATCAAAGAGGAGATGGCAGCCTGTAACAACCTCCAGAATCCGTGAAAAGCCAACTTCCTCGCGCCTTCGCCGTCGCCTCGAGCTGCGTCCGACCAACACCTACTACAGGCGAGCTCGAGGGGTGGAGGAGCCACCCCTCTAGCCCTGCCGGAGCGCCCAAGTCGCAGTTGATAGTCGGAGGAAAGTCAGAGAAGACACCCCGTTCGCCAGAAATCTAACAACCTCAAGAACAGACGGTGTACATGCTAGCAACACGTGGCTTCCCCGCGAGCGTCCGATCCGCGCGGATATCTTATAATATGAATTGTCTATTGCGAAGGGGTGTGAATTTTGCAACTTAAATCTAGGGAACTTCCAGAATTTTAGTCTCGCTCCAAAAGTTTTCAGAATTTACATTCAGGTCCCTCTACAGGGACCTAAATGTAAAACATTTGTATTTTTTTACAGAACAGTCCTTTGAGGACCATTTTGCAGAACATTTTAAATAGTTTTATTGCGCTTATGCCCCTGGGCTGTAGGGGTTCTTTTGACCTTGTTTGACTTTGTTTCTTGACGATTTTTTTGGGGTAGTTACGCAACTACCCATCTAGTGGTATTAAGTTTTCGTGAACTTTTGTCGTGTTTTCGTCGAGTTTTGATTTTTCGAAAACCGCATACGTTTTGATTTGTTTTCTTGTGTAGTTCGAGCCCGTTGCTCGGCTTCCACCCACTATATAGTATCGCCTACCTATATCCACCTATTATATAATAAATAAATCTTTTGTGAAAAAATATCCCTTTTTGAAAATTAAATAAAAATCTGAAAAGATTAAAAATCAAGTAAAAATAAAACAAAAACAAAAGTGTTTCGTTTCTTTGATAACTTTAAGAAGAGATAAAAATAAAATTGCAAAAATATTTCCTAAAAAAATCAAAAGAATCTATTCTGCCTCCTTGAGTTCGACCCAGGCACACTTACCTTGTTAAATATTTAGTGTAGGTTTTCCAATGGAAAACCGAATTTGTTTGATTAGAGCTGAGATCTGATTTTTTTGCGGCTTTTTCTACATCGACCACGTCTCTCTAAAAAAGCCACGAAACCGATTTGCAGCTTTATCAAAATGGCGCCGTTGCCGGGGAGGCGTTAGAACTTTTTGATTTTTTTCCTTTCTTTGTGATTTTATTTTTTCTCTCCTTTTTGTTTCGTTTTTTTTCGTACGGTTTTTCGTATAGCTTTTTCTTGACCTTCTTCTTGTTTTGTTTTCGTATTTTCTTGCAGTTTTGCTTACAGTTTTCTCGACGATTCTCTCGACTGATTTCGTACAGTTTTCGTACAACTAACTACTTTTGCAGGGCCTGCAGGATCAACCGGCTTCTTCGGAAGCCGAATCAGTTGAAAGAGCAAAGGTCGGCTCCTTCTTCACGAGTCGGCTGCGGAGGGCAGAGTTAGTTAGAAAACTTTTGTAAAAGAGAGAGAAAGGGAGAGAAGTTGTAATAGACAATAAACAACCCCCCCCCCCATTTTTTTTCACGGTCAGATTCGCCGGATACCGTGTATCCGGGGGATCAGAGCACCCACCGCAGTTTTTCTCGCTTATCGATTTTCCGCAGTTTTTTATATGCTTGTTTAGGATTTTTTGACTCTATCTGATTGTACCTACGTAGTTAGCCTTAGGACTCGCAACCTAGGTGCATGATTGTAGGGTTTTTATAAAAAAAAAGAAAGAAAAAAATTGATATACGTTTGCTTGAAAAAACCCAAAAAAAATTACAAAACCGCAAACTAAAATCGGGACTGCTAATCATATCTGATCTAAAAGCCGTAAAACCGATTCAGTTGCTTTGGGAGAGTAACCCCCGCACACTTCTCAGAGTGCGCGAGCTAGAGAACCGACCCATAAGGTTAGAGCCCAAAACCCCATATTTCCCGCGAAATACTACTGGGTTCATACACCTGATCACTGTTCCTCAGTGGGTAAGCTCGGGTAGCCGGAAACGGTCTGGGTTTACTTAGCAGAGTGGGAGGTTTAGAGGATACTGCGTAAGGCTCCGTCCTCAAGTAATACGGGTAGCCGGAAACGGTCCGTACTTACTCCCATACTGGCTGAGTGCGAGTGATCTTTTATAAGGACTCAGGTCAGTGTTTCAGAGAAACTATAGGGCACCTATTGGCTCGCTCAGCCTGCGATAACCGCAAAACTTGTTTGCTAATTACAACCCTAAAACCAAAAAGATAAAAAGACCGAACTCTTACGGTCTTCATCGGGTTGAGTTGGTGAACACGAGGTTTGCTTTGTGTTTGCTTGTGGGACGTGAGTTTCCGCGGCTTTCGCATTTATCCTTCTCAGTTGAATTGTGAAACGTGCTCCCCTGATCATTCCTCTTGACATCGAAGATGACGTCTTGACGACTTTTCTGCTCGTACTCCGTGAGCTTTCGATCATCCACCGTCGAGCGTACTTCTTCACAGGCTCGGGATGACCCTCTTCCCGAGCTGGTCCCATCAAATCTCGAGGCGAGTCAGATCCAGACTCCCTCGCCTCCTGGCCAGACTATTGAGGCAGACCCTTGCCTCAATACATCATCTACATCTCCAGCTTACTTTTCGCTGAGTTTTTACGAGAACTTTTATTTCACAGACGATCAGATGGCTTGTGGTAAAGGACCAGCATCAGATGAGAGGCCACCAACTGGAGAACATCAAGAAGGAAGACCAGACGCAGATGCTACTACTGGGATTCTCGACACACTACAGCAGATGAATATTCAGATTCGAGAACAATTTAGAGTTCAGAATGAACTGTGGGCTGAAATAGCCGCGCTGAGAGCAGGGGCCGGGAACCAGTTACCGCACGCGGTTCCCGCAACTTTACGGGATGAGTATGACCCGGGCGCTAGAACGCTCCACCATTGGATTCGGCTACCGCCGAATCAAGGGCTATACAAGCTAAGACCGTCCTTCATCTCTTTGCTTCCCAAGTACTATTGGAATGCCGCAGAGGAGCCGTTCACATTCTTACAGCAGTTCGAAATGATTTGCAGAACGGCTTGCTATCCAGGAGTCACTCAAGAGGTCGAACGCCTCAAGGCCTTCCCCTTTGCCCTAGCTGATATGGCTCTCTACTGGCTGAGTCATCTGGGGCGGGAAATTTCTACATGGAACGATCTGAAGTCCACCTTCCTGCGCAAATATTTTCCTCTGGGAAGAACAAACATGATGAGGAGCCAGATCTCCAACTTCATGCAACTCCCGCACGAATCATTCCATGAGGCATGGGATCGATTCAAGGACCTGACGGAGAGATGCCCGCATCATGAGATCCTGATGAAGGTGCTCGTGCAAAACTACTTTGGAGGACTCCAGCCGGAGATTCAGGGGCTCGTGAGTGCTGCATGTGGCGGCAGCTACTTAAACAAGGACGCCGAGTCAGTCTGGGCCATCTTCGAAGGGATGGCCGAGAACTCGAGAGTCGTAGACTCTACTCGGACATTTCAGAAAGCCCCGCAGCCACCACATCACCGAGAACATCACAAGGTGGCGAATATCTCAGATTCTGAATCTAACACCGACATGGGATACATTAGTGAGAAATTGACGTTGGTGGACGTGATTCAGAAGCAGGTTCAGGACCTACAGCCGCTGCGAGATTTGGAGAAACTCTCATCTCTACCTCAGTAGTTGAGTGATCTCTCAAAGAAGATCTCTGATCTTCATCTCCAGTACCAACAGAGCCAGACTTCTTCGAATGCGCAACCAGCACGGAGGATCGCACCCGCTCCACCCACCCGTCAGATCCACTACGTCCAGAGCGAGTCCGAGATTCCGTAGATCAATTGGCATGAGGATCAGTCTCATGCCAATCCCGGTCAGATCACCAGCACCGCAGAGATGGAGGTGGAGCCGCAAGCCTCTCGAGATCAACGGGATTTGGTATACTTTGATTCAGTAGACGTGTATACTGAATCAGCAGCAGCAGTCGTATGGTCATCCGCAGCATGGACGTCCAAACTTTCAGCACCGTCAAACTTTCACGCCACAGCAGTCTCACCCGAATGTATACAATCAGAGACCGCAGCATTCATATCAGCACCCTGCTCATTATTCACCGAATTATTCTTATCAGCAGCAGCAGCAGCAGTCTTCCTCCACACCTCGGTGATACTCTCAGCCTTCCATCTCTCAGCATTACACGCCAAGGTAGGAGAGAGGAGCAAGCCGGGCCACCATACCGAACCAGAGATGTCTTCACAGGCCCAGGCACTCAACCAAATCATGGACATGCTGAGTACGCTCCAGATTGCACACAAGAATGAGATGGAGCAGCATGTTAAAAAAACATCAAACCGCACATTATTTAATTAATTTGATTCATCGATTCGTGGGGTTAATTTTTGATCGATCCTGATTGCCCGACTACCACAATAACGTCACGCATCAAATTAAAAGGGCATTTCAGTTGGCCAGTCAACGTCAGATGGCAATTCTTATATCAAATGCTTCCATTGTCAGGCATTGTTTTCACAACATACGACCCTTTTCATCTGCTCTTCTTTTTTCCAAGGAATATCTGCGACTTTGCATCATACAACCAAACCTTCTGACCTGGTTCTTAAGTCTTTCTTTGGATGTGCTTGTCATGCCAACACTTGATTTTCTCTTTGTACATCGGGTTGTTGTCACATGCATAGTCTCATAATTCCAAGAGTTTGTTCAGATCTTCTTTACGGTTCTGACATCTTCTCTTCGAGTCGATATTGTAGATAATCACTGCCCAAAAAGATTTATGAATGAGTTCGAAAAGCAGGTGGCATGGATTCCCATAAACATGTTGATAAGAAGACATCTCTAATGGAGTCTTATAGGTCGCACGATAAGCCCATAGAACAGAATCAAGAAGTTAAGACCAGTTCTTCCTATCATGTCATATAGGCTTCTGCAATATAGTCTTGATCTCCCTATTAGATAACCCAACCAAGCCATTTAACTGCGAGTGGCAAGGAGAGGCGAAACGATGGTCGATTCCATAATTTTTAGAAAGTTTTCTGACTTCTTTGTTCACAAAATGACTACCCCCATCTGAAATCAAGATTTTGAGAATTTTGAACCACGAGATAATATTGTCCTTTAGACAAACAATATATCTATCAGCAGCTCGGGTGGGGATAGCTTCCACACGATGACTCACATAAATCGACGGTGAGAAGGATGTTTTTGAAACCTTGACTGTAGGGGAACAAGCCCATAAAGTCAATGACCCAAGCATCAAAAATATCATATATCTGAATAAACTTCAGAGGCATCGAATATTTAGAACCAATGTTCCCTTCGAATTTTTGACAGTTGGTGCAGCCCTTCAGATATGTTGCGACATCCTTTAATAGTGTAGGCCACTAGAAGCCACATTGTAGAACTTTAGCTGTCTTCCGATTTCCAAATTGGTATCTTCCTGCTTCGAGCTTATGACAATGCTCAAGGACACTAGTTTATTCTTTCTGAGGGATGCACCACCTCTAGATACACTCTGTACCTTCCCTGAAAGGGTATGAATCTTCTCACTGGTAGAAATGGATGTTGGATAGGAATTTGTCCTTCTTGACTTTAGTCCAATCTTGTGGAACTACCTCACAAATAAGGTCATTTACAATATCGGCATACCAGAGGAGTGAGGTGATAAAAACTCGATAAAAATCGATCAGGTCTTCAAGTGAACAAACACTCATTAAAATAGACATGTGAGTGCCTAAGTGTCCAGAAAGTGACAATTGTTACAAATATATAAACCACTCTCTCATCAAAAATAAAATAAAAATCTAACTATGCTAAACAACTGCTCCTCTCAGTCTTTTGCTCGGTTTTTTGCTTCTCTCTCTTGTCGGCTCAGTCTAAATGAGCTGACCTCTACCTTGCTCAGGTGCTTCGACTATCCTAAGAAAATCATCCTCACTCTGTAGGCTCTCGCAACAAATTCAAATAAGAGATGGATTAAAATAGATAAATAATTATAAATAAAATGAAATAAAAGCAGATAAAAATAAAACATAGTAGATAATATATACACTACTATACCCCATCGTTTCTTCTCAGCACGGTGCCATTTAATGGAGGGTTTTGCAACGTTTTGCTGATCGAACAATATTAGCAATTACTATAGTGATCAAGTGTCTTTCAATCCATAATTAACCCACAAATAATGACTACCAATCAATATGCGAATGTGAGTTAAAATTTATTATAACTCTAATAAATGTTTGTATAGGGCAAATAGTCAGAGTATTGAACTCAGGGAGGCCAAAATGAGGGAAGATAAAAACAGTATTAATTGTTTCTAAGTAATAATATTTTTGGATTTTTGTTTTGCTTGTTTTTATTCTTTTTTCTACTTATAAGATTTTTGTCAGTTTTTATTAATATTCAAAATTTATGGTTTTTAGAGTTTTATTGCAAAATTCTAATTTCTTTTTAATTTTTCAAATAATATATAATAATATAAATGTAGTTAATATATAGACTATATAGATACAATAAAGAGAAGAGATGTTTTTTTGGATTTTTTTAGATAAATCAAAATAGAGACAAAACAAAGAAAATAAAATTTTTATGAGTTTCAAAAAAAATTCTTTTTTGTGATTTTAGGAGTATTTTTTCTAATTATTATGAATTTTTCAAGTTGAAAATATGCAAAATAGTGAGTATAGAAAATACAGAAAGTTCTTTATTGTGTTTAAAATAAATTTTAGGACAAAAATATACCGAAAGTATTTTTTAATATAAACTTATGTTACAAAGAAAATTCAATGACCAAAAACATAATTTTTATTTTTCTAGGATTTTTGGAAATTTTTATAAGTTTTCCTGTGTTTTATGAATTTTAGGGTTTTGGTTTTGCATTTTTTAATTTTTTTGGTCGATAATAAAATATAAAAAATAGACCTACTTTATTTTTTTGGAATTTTCGAAAATATTTTGTAATATTTATGGATTTTGAATAGCTAAACAAGAAAAAATAGCATGTTTTGATTTTTAGTAAATAGAAAAATATATTTGAATGCCTTAAGAAAATTAAGTGATAAATAAGGGTTCCAAGCACTTAATATGATGTTCCTAAAATTTTTGGACAATAAGTGATAATAAAAAAAATAAAGGAATAAAATAAAATCACTCCCGAATATTGGGACCTAAATGCAATTTAAATAAACTTTAAATCCATTTTAGAATACTACATCAAGTCTAGGACCAAATATGCAAAATATCCAAGCGCACATGCAATGTAGAAGGACATAAATGCAACTTAAATAAACTTGAAATCCATTTTTAGAACACTACATTCAAGTCCATGACCAAATATGCAAAATATACAAACTCACCGCTCCGTTGAAATGATGGACTAGGGGAATGGGAACATGTGAGGGTGACAGGGACTCGATTCACAGTCGAAAATAGTTGGGACAATGGCCGGAGCCTAGAGCTCCAACGATATAATTTTTGGATTTTAAGCTACGATGGGCCAAGTTAGACAAAAAAAGCTAATCTAGACTACTACTTATACTAGGAATAAAAAAAGAACTAAGTAGAGCAGCTCATATGATTAGAAATGGCTGGCTCCAGCAAGGTTGAATCATGATCCCTCCTCCTCCTCGCATCGATTCATAGGGGAAACACCCCCATGTCACCAGCGCTTCTCTCCAGGCAAGAATATAGGGGTTATGGTGGGCGAAATCAGATTGGATTTTCAAAAATGGTGGAGGAGATACTATATAGGCATTGACTGGAGAGGGGGTCATCTCTTACGATTTCTGCTTTAATCGAGGGTTGGCTGATGCAACTCTCCACTACACGTGAAAGTTGAATCTTGGGTGAAGAAATTTCATTGAGGAGGCGGGGGAAGAAGAGGTATGTATTGATCAGAAGAAATTGACGAAGAAGGGGAAAATGCATGCCGGGATTGGTCTAAAGGGAGACTAGGGTGTTGACTCCGGTCAGCCCAAGTCGCATCCCGATTGGTCCACGTAGACCAAGTTAGGACAAAATAGGGCAGAATAGAAATAATTTGAAACTAAAATCGAATATGATTGTATTAATTAAATCTTAAAAATTACTATTTTTAGGTTATCTTTATTTATTTTATCTACTTATTTATCAAGTGTTAAATTTTACATGTACATATATATATATATACGTTTGTTTACCTATATTTTATATTTTTTTATTTTATATTTTATATGTATATTATTATATTTACCTATATTTACAATATTATTTATTATGTATTGACATATTTTTGTTTTTTTTATTATTTTTTATGTATGTAAAAAATTACATGTATGTATATTATATGTGTTATATACCTATGTATTACACTTTATTATTTATTTTGGATTTAATTGTATTAATTTATGTTTATGTTTTTAGTATATTTTTTAATATATAATATTTAAAAATAGAACGGGAGTAAAAATGGGAATAATTAAATAAAATAATATTATATATAGATGCCTTAGTACAATGGTGCCCCAAAAAGTCAGCTTTTGTATCTTAATTTCATTTTAAATGAAATCATCTTCATTAGACAGATAATCTAAATTGAAATACAATGGAGTGAGTTTCATGAATTTTGAGTTCATATGGAGGAGATATTGATCAATGAAGTTCTGCTTGTAGTTTTTTCTTCTGTGTATGCCATGTGCACTATGCATTTTTTTTATTAGCTATTGTTTTTTTGTAATTTTTTGTACATTATTATGCACAAGTTTCCTATTGAAAATATTTGAATTTGAAGTGTGTATGAGTGTGTATAAAATAGTGTAACAATGAGCTATATATACGATGTATTGAACACTTAGTGTTTTTAGGTTTTTGTGTATAATTATCTTTAATATTTTACCCTTATCTCCCCCTGCTTTATTGTTGATCTAGTAAATGTTGACTTGGTCTCGGGGTTTAGGGTATGTTAGTATCATTAATACTTCCTTTATTTTTCTTTTCGTTATTCCTTTATTTTTGGTTTAATTACATGTATTTACACACTAATTACATATCAAGATTAGAGGTTAATTCATACTAGTGATATTCACATGTGTTTAGCTAGGGTTTTAAAGCTAAAATAGGTGAATAAAGGTGCATGAATGGCTATTATACGGCATAGAGTAATGTTACAATGACAAGGGCGAAGAGATATCAAAGGATATAGGCTATATTGAGGTAAAGAAATATCAAAGGTGAGGAGATAAGGAAGCATGAGTGTCTATTTAGAATGGAAAAGAATGTGAGCTTTAGGGTCTACAATAAATGGAAGAGAGTGGGTGCTCTAGTAACCACAAGGAATGGAAGAGAGGGGGAAATCAAATGCTTGGGACTGTAGTGTTGAAGCAATTAAGATTTTGATAATAACAAAATGACTCTATTGAACTTTGAATAAAATACAATTATTATATTTTGGTTTTGATATTGATGCAAACATTCAAGTTACTAAAATATTGAAGTCTATATTATGCTAAGCCCTTTAAATTTGATTTTACACATAGAAAATCTACAGTTCAAAAGTTGTTCGATTGCACATGTACACAAACCCCTACACCGATTTACACATCTTTGATACCATTTCACTAGTACACCATCTTGCATCGGTACACTGGTATATGTTATACCTCAGTTTCAGCGATACTAAGTGATATGCATATTATCAAGAAACACATGCACATATACAACTTCTTTTGCAATGCGGTGCACTGATAACTTAAAAAATTGATCTCATAAAGGTGTCAAATTATGATATCTGATCTAATAGATTAGCAAACCAGGTGTACAGTGATAACACAGAGGCATCTGAATTCCCAGGTTAGGGAAACACACAAAGTCATAAGCTTACTTGCAATGCTTGTCTAATTTTTTTGGTTTTAAAATTTTTATTTCATTTTTGAATTATAAATATTGTATATTTTTTATTTTACAAAATTCAAAATTTAATTTAAATAAAAAATAAAATAAAAGAAATTTTAATATATAATGAAGAAAGAAAGATTAAAAATACATTTACAAAATAAAAATAATTTAATAGAAATATTATTGAAAACAAATTTTCATTGATTTGGTTATTTTATAATTATTCTAAGATACTTTTTGATTTAAAAAATTGGAAATAAAATCAAGGAAAATAAATGTTTAAAAATCTATTATAATAGAATTGTCTACTACTTGGAAAATAAGCTTTTAGTTTTGTTTTTGCATTTTGATACCATATGAATTTTTAGTGATTTTTCAACACTTGTGTTTTATTTATGATTTTGGAGCTAGACAAAATATCTCTCAAAGCTGTGTTGGATATGATATACTACTCGTTGAAGGCAATATACCCAAATGATCTGGTATTTTTTAGATATAAAATGAATATATGAAAATGCTACAAGATAGAACATGTAATTTCTCTTTTTGATTTTTTTAGCTATGTAAATAGTAATAGAAAATCTCATTCCACAAATGTAGAGCGACATGAGAAATACAATTACATATTTTTTATTTTCAAAATTAAAGGAAATTAGTTCTCAAATTAAATCAAAGATTCAAACTTTTGCAAAAATTCTACAAAGTTGTAGTTCAAAGTTTTTTTTTATAAAAACTTAGGGAATTCTTAAAAGTCTGTTATGGGCACAACTTATCCAAAGACGAGTTGAAAATATGAAAACACCAATTTTCCATGAATTGATTAAGCCAAGCTATAACATTTTTCCTCAAAACTACAAAGTTACTTCACAGTCTGTCCAAAATTAGTGAAATTCAATTAGTAATTAAAGAACATAATCCTCTTTAGATGCAATTGAAATCACTCAAGAAGGATCATGTATCACGAAGATATAAGGCCTTGAATACAAGGGCCTAAATGGAAGTTTTTCAAAACAAATTGATATTCAAATGAATCAAAACCAGGGGCCCTTATAATATTCAAACCTAGAGTGGTTTTCGTAGTGTTTGTGATAAGTGCATGCGCGCGAGGAAGTTTTCACTATTTCCACTACTCTAACGGCTGTAATGCAATTATCTGGCTTACATATGGATGGCATGTAATTAGAGGTGAGCATCTAGTCGGGTGAGGTTGGCCAATTTACATATGCATAAAATCTCATTTAGCCCGTTGAACGTAGATACCAAGCCCATTTAATTTCGGGTCAAGCTTAGCCAACTTATAATTAGGCTTACGTCATTTTAGAAGTTGAAGCTCGACCACTTAGCCCACAAGCTTATTAAGTAATATAGTAATGAAAATAAATTACCTATGAAAATAGTAGATTGATTAATGCATTTAGTTAACTAAGATGGAAAGTATTGTGAATATAAGTCCATATATGTTGCCAACTATCCACCATAAATTTATCGATCAATGTATTATTTTGAAAGAGAAATCTAAACATTATATTACATATGACTAATAATATACCATATATGTTATATTGTCAATACATATAAAATTTAAACTTTGAGTATGGTGTTATTATTGTTATTAGGACATTAATATACATAATATTGTATTATATTTTAAATTATGAAATTCATATCATATAAACTTTATATATGCTATTAAATTTCAAAAAAATCATAAATGTTATTTAGGCCAATCGAGTTGAATTGGCCTTGCAAAAAATAAATAGTACCCAAACCCAACCCCATTAATTATGAGCTGGGCTAGGTCCGGAACTTTTATGGTCGAATTTCTAAGGTAAGACCCAAGCTCAATCTTAATGGATATGGTCCCATTGTGTAACCGGCCCATTGACCATGCTTAAATGTAAGGTCTTGACTTTCTTAAATGTTAGAGGGGTGGGCATGGTTTCTTGATCACGTGGCTAATGCATATCCACATGGAGAGGTGCGATGCGACAAATGGAGCTTGAGCTAACAATCATTTCCTTACTAAGAACCAACAACTACATAAAGTGGGTCATTCGACATTGGAGGTTGACTTTTGCATCAAAGGCCAATACCAAGACAAAGAAGTGAAGTGGACGGAACCCATTCTTCATCCCCAACTATATAGTTGTTCACTCTAAGCAAGGAGGAGGGTGTAGCTCCAAGGACTGCTTTGTTTGCTTCAAGGCACTTGCAAGGATAAGTGATTTGAAGTTGAGAACTTAGATGGATGGTAAGCTCAATTGAAGGGCTATGGAAGAGGTGTGTGGTTGTTTCTTCGTTGGAGAAGGGAGAGGAGCAATGCTCCCACAGTGGTTGTGGTCAAAGATGTATAGTAGAGATAGATAGAAAGAGAAGGAGGAGTAAAGGTTGTGAAGTGGATGGTTGGGTCGATGATGGAGACAAAGAGGTAGTGTAATAGGGAAGACAAAGATGGGGTCTTAGACCATGGAAAGTGAACTCAAATTAAGAGGATGATGAAATGGAAAAAGAAGAAAATAAAAAGGGTGCGAGACTACTGTGAATGATACACAATGGAATGAACTAATGTGAAATGCCTAATCTGGATCTTGAAGCTCCTAGTGTAGTTTTGAAAACCTTGATGGAAGGATGCAAATACTTGTAATCTTGAATGTTACAGATACAATGGAAGTATACACTTCAAGACCTCATCTACTCTTTCATATAGTTCTTGTGGCTCAACATCCACTCGATTTTTGTCACCTCAATGAGATAAGAGATCAAGCTTGGTATGAAGGAATGTCTAATGATTCAAGAAATTATAGGAGGACGCGTTATATGGGTGACGAGGTTCAAGGAGAAGGAGGACAAGGAACTCGAAGAGAGGTTGTCATTGAGGGTTGTTAAATACGAGAGAAGTTCGAGACTCTGTCAGTGAAGAGAGGATGACATAGGAGTGGGTTGACGGTGGTGTTCATGCAAGGAAAGATGATGGCGGAAGGAGTTGACTGATGTCAAACTCCAAAGAATACGAAGAAGGGGAAAGAAGCCATTCTAGTTGGGTGTGTTTCCAATCAGGATAATGGAGATTAGTTTAACTAGGTGAGGAGTCCAAGTGAGGTAAACGTGGACAAGTGAGGAAACTAGGGAAACATAAAACAAGGAAAAAAATTTAAAAAGTTAGGCTAAATGGCCTTACAACAAATATGTAAAAACATGAAACTTTAAATAATGTGATCGAAAAGTTTATTGAAAAGTTTTGATTAAAATGGTCGAACACTAAATATATAATTTAAATTGCTTTTTAGGTATAAAATAGTTGTATTTTTGGCTTATATATTATTTTCCTTAATATTCTTATTGACAATAACATCATATTATATTTTATATAATACTATATATTATAAATTATATATATATATATATATTCATTGATTTTTTATATTTATGAATAATATATTGTATATATGATAAAATAAATAGAACATAGGTAAAAAAGACATATTTCCATTGATAATATTTTTTTTTCTTTTTATATTTGTACTTTGTAGTTGATTTTATACTTTTGATAGAAAATAAATATCCAAGGCGATTAACAAAATTGAAATCGAGAGAAAATAATGTAAAGTGTACTCTATACAAAATATACAAGAGTTCCCAGCACAATTGTACAATCGCTCTCACTTGACTTTTCAAAAAGGAGCCCCGCTCAACCTGAAAGTATTTTTAAAATACATAGTATTCTAAACAATGAACTTTTAAAAGTAAGTATGATTAAATTGTAGTTTATATGATCCAAGATAAAAAAATCAGAATGTAGGCATATTGGAAAAAAGTGATCCAAATTCATATGTCATATGTGTAAGGTGGTATTTTTGGAATAGCTTTTTTTTCTTGATATTTCATTGATATAATACAAGATAAACTAGGTTATTTTTAGCCGTACAAAAATAGATATGGCAGTTTGTAGCTTCTATATGTATGTAAATATATGTTTCTACGAGTTTATGTGTAATATCATATCTTTTACATGTTTCCTTTTTTCCTGCTTCTTATTACATCAATCGAGGCCTACGACCTCCATCTCTTTGTGATGGTCGTAAATAGATCTTGTATGACTATTTGCTCGATTTTCTCCAATCTCTTTTGAGTGCCATAAATATGATTTACCAGCTTTTTATTTCTTTTTGTGTTTTTCCTTCTTTGAATGTTTTTATGTTATTAATGGATTTTTATACCCATAAACTTGTATACTTTTGTAATCTCACTTTAAATATAATATTGAATTAGTAGTAGAACCCTAAATAGATCTTAACCATATACATGGCATAACCTCGTGTTCATTTCCGTCAAATTTCTCCGATAAAATTAATGGAAGTCGTTAAAATTTGACAATTTCCCATGTGAGTCATCAAAATTTTTGCCACCCCCAAATCTTCCTTCTTGCACATCACTTCTTCTTCTCTCCATCTCCCCCATCCAACACTCCATCATCACTAGCGAGACCACCTCTACCTCTCCGATCCCCCCTCCCTCGTACACCTCCTACATCAGGGAGTCCCACTATAGGAGATTCATTTGAATCTCCCCCTCACCACCACATGTCTTACTAAGAAGTCCCAATACCGACTAGGTAGTACAATCACACCTCTGTCGACCATCACCACCACAAACAAACATGCCATGCACGACCACTCCACCCCTTTGTTCCTCCCATGTGCTTAACACCACACACCTCCCCTTCCACTCCTCCAGTGTTACCTAGCATTGTCACCCTCTACTCCTCTTGTGCTAAGCACCGCCACACCTCCCCACTCGCACCTAATATCACCACCTCCACACTACCCTGCCCTCCTCCAGCATCGTCGAAAAGTATTTGTTGTCCTTATCACAGATGAGATGCCGATGCCAGATCTTGGAGAGGATAATGATCTCATTATGGAATTCCAAGAAGCCTTGTTGGATGATCAAGACATTCTCCATAGGCAAACTTATATAGAAAATGTATGCACCAAATTAGATTCACATGTGAAATTGCATCTCTTTGTCTCTCTACCTACCAAAATTACCAAAGGATAGTGGGTCATGGAAGCAAGATCAGAGAGATTTCAATTGAGACGATGAACAATGGACTCTATAGAGGGATGTGGCTTAATTATCGCAAAAATGTGGTTTAACTAATACCACAACTAAAATTGTGTTACGTTTCTGAATTGTGATAGACATGCATCATTTGTATTTGATGTTCAACTGAATCACTAACAAATCACATGGAGAAAAATTGTTGAGATTTACAAAAAGTCATGTTGGATAGTGTGCCTTGAAATCGTATGTTAATTGATGTAAGCATCACGTAATTATTAGAAGGATTTCACCTATACTAAATATATTTAAAAAACACATATTAACGTCCATTCTTGATGGCTTTCCAAAGTTTTAGGTTGAAATGCTCATTGAAGCCCTTAGAGGTATGTTCTAGGTCTGCCAACGGTATCTAGAGCACCATGTGGAAGGTCATCATGCTCGACAATAGCGATATAGTTGTTGTGGTGGTCATGGGGATCGTCAATGAGGTTGGTGGGTGCAGTGAATAGTCCGATGGCATTGAAGAAGGCCAAGACGTATGTGCTAGAGAAAAGGTGATGTTGAATACAATGTTACATGACCAGAAGAGGTATTCCTTGATGGGTCAACATGTTCGCGGGGCAACGAGAGAGCGAGAGCTGGGGGAGGATTAGTTGTGGGATCTATTAGGTTAGATTAAATCAAATAGGTGGTTAGGTTACTAATATAAATAATGCTAGCAGCTGCGTGTAAACGGAAGTCACTATTAGGGTTTTGGAAGTAATTCAGAAATATGGAGGACTCAGTGCATAATTATGAAATTATTTAGGGTTATGGGTGTTAAACCCCTTTTTAAGCGTTAATAAATGCTTCTTATTTAGTGCATGTGTTTGTAAGAATGTAGCCTTAGTGCATCCATGAGTGTGTTCGTCTAGGTATTTAGCTCAACTTTCATGTCTTAGGTGAGTAATACATGGCTTCATCAACCCCTTATACTAAAGGTTTACTAGTGCCTTAGCAAACACTTATCTGAATAATGAATGCAGATGAAGTAAAGTGAACTTGGGTTCCATACCATCTTTATGAGCATACTGAAAATTAGGATTGACCAAACCAATGGATTGATGGTGTGTTAGATGTTTCTAATAATACGATTCTAGACTTAATAGACTCCTAGTTCAACAAGTCTCTATTCGGGTTCGGCTCAAAATTCAACTCATATCTACCAGCTCATGAAACATAATCTTTAAACATGAAAACCATATGTACTATGTGTGATGTGTTAGCACTTTTCTCTTAAGGATATGAGCTTCCATTCAATTCGGCTTGGAACCCTTATATTCTCTCTTTAAAAACGGGTTCACAGGGGAGTTTGTTATTTCCTTTAAGTTCATGTGATGGTATCAATGGGAAATATGATGTATGGATCTACACATGACTTATCTATTGAAGATTGACTGGTGTAGACAAATATTCTTTTTACAAACATTGGACCATTAGGTCATGAATCTCTACTTTGTAATGTATTTGCTCTACATATCATGTAAGGGTATAGATTCTTTCTCCCATTTTTTTTTAAATTTCAGGGCAATGAGTGTTTGCACTCTATTTGGTGGATGGGAGAAAAGTCAATAGTCTGAGAAGATGTTTGCATTAGCCTCCATATTAAATGTCTACATTCTAGTAGATGATTCCTCATTCTAAGTATTGTTTCAACCAACTACTTTAGTCTTTAGACATCCATGCTACTAGAGAAAGTTGGAGATGCACCTGTATTTACAATCTCCATGGCTCGATCATCTACAACCCATGACAATGCAACCACATATGTACCAAGATTAGATTGAATTGGTCTTTTAACTTCTCATTTAGGTTGAGCTAAGTGTCAAGTGCAAGAGTTCATAGTAGTTCATTGTTCACGAGTCATACTAATGATGTGAATTAATCTACTTTGACACTAAGAGCTAAAGACTAAGCATTGTCCTATATAACTCATAAAATTAAGTTATGTAACTTGAAGCTTATAAATTCTATTCTCTAATGAATAACCTATGAAATTAAATGAATTAAGGTCATGATCAAGATCATGCTCGGAATCCATTCAAGGTTTAGCTCTAAATCCAATATCTTATCACAAGATGCAAATGCCAATGCATGTAGATGACAATGCTTTTGTGAGGTGTTTTTTTCTAAGTTTTACTATCTTATGCAAGGTTTTCAAAAAGTTTTTTCACATTTTTATGAGGTTTAAAACTTTTGCAAATATTAAATTTTTTGTGTATATGTAAATTCTTACTATATTTTGTAAATATGCATCTTTTTAATTATTTTAATGATTCACAAGTAAGTTTGAGTATGATTTTATTGTGATTTGTATACTATAGAAAGTATCTAAAATATGAGTATGTATAAAGTTTATATGGAATATATACGACACCCCCTTGACGATCTAAGAAGGACATGGTTCCTAACGTCTGGTCTCGGAGGGCTTGCAGTTTTCGACAAGTCAGATCCGGCAATCGCTATATCGACCGCTCTCATGGCACTCGATTACCCGATCAATGCAAAACAATCAACTAACGACCCACAATGTTTGATAAATCAATGCAAATATGTGAGTCAAAATTTATTTTTTTTTTAAATCCACAAAATATGTGTATAGCACATAAGTATGTAGAGTACCATCATAGAGAGCAGAGGGGAATAGAGAAAAATTGACTTGTCTAATTCAGTGATTTTATATCTTTATTTTTCAAATGTTTTATGGGTTTTTAATTATATGATTTTATTTTAAATTTTGAAAATAATATAAATATAATATATATATAATGAATATATGAATATATATATAGTTGGGATAAATAGGTATATATATAGAATAAAGGAAATTTGAACCTTTTTTGAAAGTTTAAAAATATCAAATAAAGTCAAAATTTCCAAAATACAATATTTTTAGTTTTTTTCCATCTCTGATGATTTTTTAGGAATTTTTGAGTATTTTTATGTATTTTTAAAAATAGAAAACATAAAATAGTGCAAAATAAAAAATAATGAGATTGAAATAGGCCTAATAAATACTTAACAAATCAGATAGGACTCAAGATCAATTTTTCTGTAAGGTAAATAAAATAAAGTAAATTTAGAAGGTTAAAACATTAATTTTAAGTTTTTACAGATTTTTTTGTGAATTTTGTAAGGTTTTCATAGTTTTACCATTTTTAAGATTTTGGTTTTGTTATTTTTTGTGATTTTTGGATATGTGTCAAAACACTACAGAAATATGGCTAACACATTTTTTGTTTTTGGGAATTTTTGAGGAGGTTTTGAAATTTTTATAATTTTTCTAAGCTCAAACAAGGACTATGCAATGTTTTTGGATTTTTATAAATAGAAAAATAACTTTAATTGCTCCAAGAAAAATATATGTGATAAAATGTAGTTCCAAGTAATCAAGGTAATTTTTCTAGAATGTTTAGGCATGAAAAGTTATTTAAAACACTTAAAATACATAGAATAAAATAATTGAGGAAACAAGGGATCCAAATCTAATTCCTAGGAAGTTTAAATTCATTTGATAATAATATATCAAAGAACTGGATCAATTCTCCAAATAAACCAAATATTTCACATTAAATAAGCATTGACTGGGTTATTTTTGCAAATAAAAGAACTTTCAGGATAAAACATGCAATTTCACAATAATCTGCATGTTTTGAAAACTTGGGAGTGTACCCTTGTAAAATACCCAAGCACCTCACGTGGGAGCCATATGAGGTAACTTGTTTAGGGATCAAAGTGCAATATTTAGCAAGTCTATGGGTTCACATGTAAATATTGCAAAATGAACTATACTGTAAAGGAAAGTTTAAGGACTAAACAAAAATAAAAATACATGTGGGTGAAGTTGCAAAATACCCAAAACCTGCACACTAACCGACGGCTCTTATTGAATCACTTAAACCTGGACGTTCCATGTTATGCGATACCGATTCATGGATGCTCGGCCATGATTATATCTTGGCTCTCGATCAAATGGTAATGATGCTCTGCATCCTACGATGGTTGCTGACCTGGAGGGGATGTTCTTGATCCAACAATGTTGCGAGGTTCACGAAGAACAAGCCAAGAACTCATTCCTTGTGAACTTCAATCGCAGGAATCTTCATTCTCTAGTCTTCTTCGGGCTGCTGAAATGCTCATGAGGTTCCCAAGATGTTTCCTCAACTGCTCAATGCCTCAGATGGGTCCAGGTCCCATCGATGTGGACTTGGAGCTTGAATAAGAAGCAAGGCACATTGAGGTGTTGTACATGCTTTGAATCGACACCAGATAGATCCTTGTGGGCTTGTTCCAGCACCCAAACAGTAAGAGGTTGAGGTCAAACTGCCTCAACCTCATTTGGAGTCGAATGAATAGAGGATGAGGGGGCATGGTTCTGATCTCCTTCGAGGATGATGGATGAGATCTGAGGAACCTGATTTGTGAGGAATTGAGGTGAGAGGGGTGGCCTATAGATGAAGAACGTGATGGGGTGTGAAATGGTGTGTTGAGAGATTCGGAGCGGCGATGTTTGACCGAGAATAGAGACATGGAGCTCAAGAGCTCCATGTTATGGAAATTTTACGGATTTTATATTTTTGACATAAATCAAAGGAAACAAAGCATGCTACTATGCTAGGAATCAAAAAATAAAGGGAAATGACAAAAAAATATAGGGCCTAACCTGTCTGGAGAGCAGGGAAGCAAAACCACCGGAGGTGCTCCAACGATGGGGTTGAATCACCTCAACGGATCTTCTCTTGCCTTGCAATCAAGCAGACTCTTCCTGTCACGAAGAGCTCACTCCAAGAAGTGATTGCAAGGGGTTACGATGAATAACGAGGGATTAACCTTGAACTGAAGCTTGGATGGAAGGTTAAATAGAAGAGATGAGGAGTCATCTTGCGAAGAGGGTTTCACCCAGATCGATAGGATCTTAAGATTAGGCGTGGATCAGGGAGATCCGATCAACAATGTTCATTCAGAACTCTAGGCAATTTGATCATTGTATCATGCGAGAAAAAGGGAGAAAAGGGGGGAGGATATAGGTCTGACATGTGCAAGGCTCCAGGAGGGGTAGTTGACCTGAGGTCAATAAAGGGCAAACTCTGATTGGTCCGCGTCAGACTAGAAGAGGACAAAATAGGGAAAAAGAAAGAATTAAATCGTAATAAAATAGCTAGATATTTTCTTAAATAAAAGTTAAAATCCAAAAACTATTTATTATTTTATGTACTATCTTAGGTGATTTTTATTTATTTTGACAACCTTATTTATTATGTTCTAATTTTTAACAAGTAGACTTATAGGTATATTTACCTATGTTTTGTCTATGTTATTTTTATTTTATTATCATACATACATATTTTACATATTTATAGTATAACTAAATACATATTTACATGTTTTTATTTCATTTTATTGAGTTTGTTTACATGTATAAATAAATATATGTACATATATTATAGGGGTAGTGTACCTATATATTTTAATATACTATTTATTTTAATGTATTCTGAATTATTTTATTTTATCTTTATTTTTTATATGTTTAGAATACTATTTACAAGTATTTAAAAATGTAAGACTAGTAAAAATATAAAGAGTAAATTAAAATGAATAAAAATATGTAGGTATGTAGTATAATGGGATCCTATAAAGCTGGCTTTTGCATCTTAACTCTATTTTTAATGAAACCACTTCATTAATTTAATTTTATGTACAATAAAGATGAGTTTAGTTAATTTTTAGTATATATGGAGGAGATATCCATCATTGATGTTTGGTTTGCGGCCTTTTCATCTGCGTCCCAATTGCATAATGTATTATTCTTATATGGAATTATTTTTATAATTTTATATACATTAATATGTACAAGTTTCATGTTCAACAAGTATTTATTTGAGGTGTGTAAAATGACTAATAATATAAGTGGCATAACAACTATTTTGATGAATTGAATTGGGGTTTGTGTGTCATTTCAGTACAATTTATTTCCCTATCTCCCCTTACTTTATTCATGGTCGACCAAGTCAATATTGATTTTATCTCAGGGTTTATGGTCATTAAGTATTTTTAATACTTCATTTCTTTCTTTTCTTTTCCTTTATTCTTTTATTTTGGAACTAAAAACTAATATTTATATAGTATTTACAGATTAAATATGAATGTTATTTTGTACAAACTAATTTTATTTACATGCATTCAACTAGGGATTTAAGGCCAAAATGAAAGGATAAAGGTGATGAAATGGAGAATCATCAACCCTTATATTTGCCTTTGCTACTCTCTAGCAAACACTTATTGAAAATGAGTGTTAAAAAGAAAATAAAGAAAAGGAAAAGAAATAGTTTGGAATGATTTTGATTCTTTAAACTTATCTTCATAAAATCAAAGTTTGGAGCTCAGTCAGACATCTAGATTGTTAGCATGTTCAGAACTTTATTGGGACGGACTTTAAACTCAACATTCCTCAAGAACCACAAAACTATGTCCAAGTCTCCTCAAAATCCAGGTTAGAACAAGTCTGCATCATACACAATCCCTTATGGCTATGAGTCTTATACAATGAAGTGATATGTAGTTCCCCACAAATGAAATGACAAAGAGATAGTATTCTCCAGCATGGTGACCCTAACCCCCAATCTATCAACTCTTTCCTCAAGGAGCACAATATTCCCTTCTAAGTTCAAGTACAACTGGCTCAAGAAGAGGGGATAGAGAAGAGAATGGACGGTAGCCAGTGTAGCTACCTATCCTAGAATGCTTGACTAGTGTAGCCGAGTCATCCAACTACATGCATCCATAAAGTCTTTGATTTTGAAGCATAAGCCTTGCATATTGAATACATACTCCAATGGGAATTGATTTTTCTTTAACTTCTTCTCGTATATTCTTTCTGGAATTTTTTATTTTGCATTTTTTAACTATATGAAACATTTACGTAAGGAATTTTTCCTCTTGAGACAGTAGATCATCCCTCTTTTGAATCTTTATTGCAACCCACAACATACTATCTTTAGACATCGTCGCTACAGGATCGGTTGGGGGACACAACCACATAGAATGACTACTCATGTTTCCATTCACATGTGTCTCATGCTGACAAATCCAACCCCCTCACCACTCCAACTATGTTGAGCTAAGTGTAACGTGCAAGCGTCCAAGTTAGGTCACTGTCTTCAAGAGTCCTGTGTTCGTCTCGAAATATTCTAGTTAGGTAGTCAAGATGACATTGAAACAAGTCATGTGGTCTCAAAGAATTAAGTCTAACTGACTTGTAGAGCCTCAATTCCAGTTCCTATAAGGTTCCTGCGATTAAGTGGATTATGATCCAACCAAGATCAAATTTTCGGATTTTACTTAGACCAGTTCAATTGTCATTATCATTCTGAAAAATGCAAATGCCAATGCAAATATTTTTGTGAAATACAATTTATGATTTTGAACTTTTATGGGTTTTGGGAAAAGTTTACAAATTCGAAATTTTTAGAGGTTTTTGATAAAGGTCAACGTATGGTATATGGACAAATATTTACACATGAGTGAGTATATATTTACAAAGATTGGTTGTGTATTTTACATAGGATTTTGTACAAAAATATACACAAACTAAGTGTAAGTTGTTACTCATAGTTTTTTTATACAAGGATTTATAAAGAATTTTATTTGAATTGTTATTTACAAAATTATATACAAGGTGTTCAAAAACATTTGAGAAGATTTGTGCAAACATTTTGCAAATATTTTGAAAACTTTTTTTGTAAATAGTTTTTACAAACATTTACTAAGGTTGAAAATCATCTTGCAAAGATTTTTCCAAGGTATAAATAATTTTTCAAAGTAGTTTCAATCGTTTTCCAAATCATTTACAAAATAATTTTCAAAATATTTTATTCAAACAACTAAAACAAATTTTTCTAAAATTTACACACATTTTTACAAAGATCTGAAGAGATTTTGCAAAGATTTTACAAATGATTTCAAAAGATTTTTCAAGACAATTTACAACCATTTTCAAATCACTTGTAAAAGAATCATTGTGTATTTGAATTCTATACCGTTAACCCTTATTTTTAGAGCCATATTATTAAAAATACAATAGTACGAGTTATGTCTAAAGTATATATGGAATATATATGACCCCATGTACTTAGCATGCACTATGTCCTTATAATGATAGAAGGATGGAAAGGAAGACATAACTCGTGCTGAGTATAGAAAAGTCTATACTTAACGACTCAAATATGAAAGAATGTGAAGTCAATCGTCCCCCTATACTTAGGATCAACTAATCCTAGTTATAGCAGATTGTAAACTAAGCGAGGATGATCGAGGATGAGAATGTGTGAAAGAATCAACAACTCAGCTTGTCCTCCCTATACTTAGGGTGAGATATCCCTAAGTATAAACAAGAAATATCATCAAGTTGAGAGACAAGCGAGAGAGTAAAATAAACAATAACCCAAATACGCTCATCCCCCTATACTTAGGATGAAGTATATCCTATGTATAGCACAGATGGATGGGATGAATGAAATAACAGAAGAATGACAAGAATGAATAAGAAATGAGAAGAATAAAAGAATAAAATAAAAGATATATTTGAAGCTCATGTGTCTGATCTTTCTACCTTCGGAAGCTCATCTTGAAATGCAATTTGTATCAAATCCATTGACGGGAATATACCATGCTCTATGTATGGCTTCAGCAGTTGTTCGTTTACTACGAATGGTTGTGCGTTAGTTGACAATCTGTATATGATGATGATGCCATTGTCAACACATTTTTTACAATAAAGGACCCTGACTATTTGCTTTTCAACATGCCTGGAACAACTTCAACTTTACATCGAACAACCACACCTTTTGATTTGGCTCGAAAGTCTTTCATATCATATGCTTTTCGTGTCATCTCTTGACTTCCTCTTTATACATGAGGATAATGTCGTATGCAGAGTCTCAAATTTCCAACAATCGGTTCAGATCATTTTTTGGTTCTTGTTGGCTTTCTCTCTATCCAAGTTTCATACACTGGCTGCCCACAATGATTTGTGAATGAGCTCAACAGGCCAGTGGCATGGCTTGCCATACACCATGTAGTGGGGAGATATGCCAAAAGGGGATTTGTACATTGTACGATAAGCCCATAGAACCGAGTCTAGCAATTGCGACCAATTCTTCCTATCGGGATGCACAAGTATTGTAAGATCATCCTGATTTCCCTATTTGAACATTTGACCGAGCCATTAGTCAATGGGTGGTAAGGATATGCAACCTGATGTTCGATGTCGTACTCCTTTGTGAGCTTCTTGACTTCTTTGTTGATAAAATGGAAGCCCCTGTCGGATATGAGAATCTTTAGAATCCTAAACTGTGAAATGATGTTATCTTTGAGAAAGAGATAGATGGTGTGATTGTTGATGGCTCAAGTGTGGATAGCCTCCACCCATCGATTAACATAATCAGTGGCAATCAAGATGTACTCAAAACCCTAGTTGTTCGGAAATGGGACCATGAAGTCAATACCCTGTGCATCAAAGACATCTAATATCTGAATGTATTTTAGAGGATGATATCTGTAGAACTCATGATACCACCCATCTTCTGGCAGTCAGTACAACCTTTCACATATTCAGTAGAATCTTAAAAAAGAGCCAGCCACTAGAGGCCACATTGAAGCACTTTTGTTGTCGTTCACTTTCCAGAATGGTGTCCACCAGATTCCAACTTGCGTCAATTCTCTAGGACACTTGTGTGCTCATCCTCAAGAATACACCTTCGCCAGTTACAATATGCGCCTTCACGAAACAAGTAAGGATCCTCCCACTGGTAAAAATGTATTCCGGACATAAACTTGGCCACTTTCAGCTTTGGCCAATCTTGTGGAACTTCCTTGGAGATAAGGTAGTTCAAAATATTAGCATACCATGGGAGTGAGGTGACTGCCAAAATAGCTTCATCTGGGAAGGTTTCAGTAATTGGAATGATTTCATGATCAAGAGTCTCTATCTCTGTGATTCTGAAATGGTGATCTGCCCACAACATTCTTAACTCTAGGTTTATCTCGAATTTCTAAATCAAAATCTTGAAGTAGAAAGATCCAGCAAAGTAGACATGACTTAGCATCCTTCTTGCTTTGCAAGTACCATATGGCAGAGTGGTCAGTGTACACAATAACTTTCAACTCAAGCAGATGTAACCTGAAGTTTTCTAATGAAAACATTACTATTACTATCTCTTTCTCTGTAACGGTATAATTTTTATGAGCTTCATCTGTTATTATGCTAGCATAATGAATCGCAAACGGCAATCCAACCCATCTTTGTCCCAATACAATCTTAATAGCATAATCAAAATCGTCCGTCATTATCTCGAATGGAGAGAGCAATCCGACGGTTGTATGACAGAAGCCTCGGTAATGATTTCTTTCAACTGATTGAAGGCATGGAGCGCTCTGTCATTTATAATAAAATCAATTTCCTTGCCTAGAAGCTCTGTTAATGGTCGCAATTTCGCTAAAGTCTTTGATGAATCTTCTATAAAAATCCACATGCCCTAAGAATGACCTGAATTACTTCAATGATATATGTGGATCGAGCTTAGAGATCACTTCCACCTTGGCTGGGTCGACCTCCATGCCTCGCTTGGAGAGGATGTGGCCTAGCACAATTCCATCGATCACCATGAAGTGACTCTTCTCCCATAAGAGCATCAAATTGACCTCACAACAATGTTGAAGAACTCGGTCTAGATAAGTCATACATTGATCAAAATTATCTCCGTAGACCAAGAAGTCATCCATGAATACCTCAAGAAAACTGGCCACCATATCTATGAATACGACTGCATACATCTTTGAAATGTAGCAGGGGATTTACACAACCCAAATGACATCCATCAGAATGCGTAGGTACCAAATGGATAGGTGAAAGTAATCTTCTCTTGGTCTTCCGGAGCAATAGCAACTTGATTATACCTTGAGTATCCATCCAAGAAGCAAAAGTATTCCTTTATGACTAGCCTTTCAACTATTTGGTCAATGAAAGGAAGTGGGAAATGATCATTCTTGATAGCTAGGTTCAGGCATGTGTAGTCCACACATATGTGCCATGATGTTGGTACTTGTGTCGGAATCTCCTATCCTTTGTCGTTTGATACAATCATAATTCCTGATTTCTTAGTAACTACGTGTAATGGACTTACCAGTTTGGAATCTGAGATGGGATGTAAGAAACCTGCATCGCACCACTTCGTGATTTCATTCAATACAACCTCCCGAGTTAGGAATTAGATAATTTTGAAATTCATAGGACGGCTTGTTGTCTTCTTCCAAGTAGATGTAGTGCAAGCACAATGAAGGGTTAATCCCATGGAGATCCGTTATTTTACAGCCTGTCATCTTGCGGTTTCATTCTAGAACCACAAGCAAATGAGATTCCTTGTCTGTGGTCAGTTGTGCATTAATAATGACTAGGAACATGTTTGGTTCACCTGCAAGGATGGCATACTTCAGTGTTGATGGTAACTACTTCAGCTCTAGAGGGATCTAAATAAACTCAGTGGTAACCTCTACAAATACAATTGGTAAGATCGATTGCATGTACACCGTCCACCATGGAGACTTGAGGATTTCAGTTTAATGTATCATAAAGATCTGCAATGAATTCCTCTCGCTCCGATAGGAATGGATGAATTTAAAATAGCTTGGTTAGCCTATTAGAAATCAACTCATCTTTAAGGATGGGGGAAAACTCGATTGTTTCTTTCCAGGTATTCCTCCTTGGAAAAAATGCCAGGATCTCACTATTATACAAAAATAATGCAGTATCTATGATCTCTGCTAAAAAGTCATTGTCTTCTTTATCATTTTGCCCAAGCTCCATCTTGTCTAATGCATATTTTGCAGGCGGCTTTAGCAAAAGGTGATCTTTCCAGTGTCATAATTGACTACTGCTTCGATGGTTCAAAGGAACGACCGTCCCAATATGATCGGGGTGTGAAACAAGGGGACAGAGGTGTCCATATCTAGGACATGAAGTCCACAGGAAACTACATCCCTTGGATTGTGATAATAACATCCTCTAAAATCCCCCTTGACTGCTTGAATGAAGTATCTGCGAACTGCAGAATCATTTTGGTGGGTTTAAGTGGTGCTAAACCAAATTCTTTAAGTAATAAAGTAGGCATTAGATTGATAGACGGCCCATTGTCAAGAAGTGTTCACTCAAACTCTTGGCTAAACATCATGCATCGAACAAGAGGTGATCCTTGATCTTTCTTTTTTTCTCGAATGGTTACTGATAGCGTGAATGGTCACCATGGTTAAAATATATTTCACAGCTTACTCATGTGAGTTTTTGTGGGGACGAAGCTTCGAGGTACATGCCTCTTTCAGACCTTTCTTTACACTAGACATGTATTCCATGTCTTTCAAAAGTGGTATTTCTATGAAGATATTTTGCAAGATTTCAATCACACCTAGATGAGACAAAGTTGTTTTGCATTTTCTATTTTTTTGTTTTTCATTGATTCAGGAAATGGAATATGTACATCATTCGAAAAGTGTTCATTTGAATCAGCTTTTACATGCAAATGATCGAAAGGTATACAATTATTTGCCCTTATGGAAAATCTAAAAAGAGACACACTGGATTCGCAGCTTGCACGAGATCTATTGCTAGTGCTGGTGTCTCCTTGGTTGTGTCGGCTCGACCTTGGCCTTTATTCCAGAAGTTTGATTTTGGGTTTTCTTCATTTTTTATCTTTTTCCTGCATATGTACGTCATGATCTTCCTTTTCATTTCCTCCTCCAAAACTCCCTGCAGGGCACTATTGATGAAGATTTACCCTGTGAAGCTTTATTCTTTCCCTTCGTACAAGAAGAGCTTCAATGTCCTACAATCCTTGAGAGTCAAAGAGATAGATAACATAATCAAATCATTTATACATGACTCAGTCGGGGATTGGACATTACAGTGTACATGTTCCTTGCGTTGGATATTTTTTAGGTTGACCTCAACCTGCATTGAGATGATGGTCTCCACAATGGTGAGGTCATCCAGCTTCTAGTTCATTTCTCCCAAGATTTACACCAATTGTGCCAGGTAGTCAGGTGCAT
This sequence comes from Ottelia alismoides, assembly GCA_037367405.1. Classification (NCBI taxonomy): domain Eukaryota; kingdom Viridiplantae; phylum Streptophyta; class Magnoliopsida; order Alismatales; family Hydrocharitaceae; genus Ottelia; species Ottelia alismoides. The sequence continues at coordinate 202,991 of JAZKJV010004843.1, forward strand.
GATTCATGGGAACTGCCTCATTCTGATAAGCGATTTGTGTTTGCTGATTTTAATAGTTGTATGGAGGTTGTGATTGGTAACTCTGTTATTATTGAGGAACGAACGACTAATAGTTATGATGGGGAGGGTACTGCTGGTGATAGTGGGCACCCCTAATGGTATTGTTGATGGTATGTCGGATGTTGTATCTGGTAGTTTTGTCTCCATGGTTGGGATTTCTATGGAGACTGGTGGTTCTAATTCTGTTGGAAGCTCCTGCCAGCTGCTTGTGGGTGATATGGCAAGACTGCTAAGTTCTGACCCTGGTTTTGTCCATCAGAAAGGGTCAGATTCTGATCATTGGCTCATGTGGCATTCACCTCTTAGATCTGAGGTGGAGGTGGATAGAAGGGTTTGATAAAAGTAGGGGCCTCCGGGTAATACACCATAATCTGCATTTGTTGTGGAGACGGTGATCCCGGGTCTGGTGCTTGCACGTAGTATACGTGTTGAACGGACTAGGGTTGACGTTGACTTGGCCGCAATGATTGTTGCGGTGTTGGTTCCTTTGGCTCAGCGGTCGTCTTATACTACCACAGAGTTGCAGGAATTAATGGTGCTCACCCGAAGCTCCAATTGCTTTTTGATCTGGTCTAGCCTATCCAGTTGTGTGGTCCTTTGTTCGATTACATTCACTTTTTGAAGATCCTATGACTACTTCTCAATAATTTCAACATTCAAGAGATGGACCTCGATGATGCCGAGTTGGAACTCTCGTATCTCTCTCCTTCATAGGATGCTACCATATGAACTAGCTTTGGGAGGAATCTATGGGTTCTTTTGGATGGCGCATGAAGAAGACAGGGCAGTCGATTTGCCATACCATATTGATGAATCCACGATTCATCACCTTTATTCTTTTATTTTAGCTTTATTTCCTTAGTCAAATATCTGTAAATACCCACTAATTTCATAAAATTACCAGTCAACATGCATTTGTTAAATATGCATTTTTAACACCATTTATATTCAAATAAAGAATAAAGAAGAAAAGAAAAATAAAAGAAAAATAAAAAGAAAAAATAAAAGAAAAAGAAAGGATGTATTTATGAAATAAATACAGACTGACCCGAACCCTGAGAGAAGGTCAACACTTGATCTGATCGATGATGAATAAAGTAGGGGGAGATAGGGAATTTAATCCAAATATCCAAAAATAATTTGCAAATATTCTTCCTTTTTATTTTTGAATTTATTCTTTGTATATTTTCATAAAACTTACACTATTTTATTTGTATATAAATTGACCTCTAAGTAATTATTTTTCTTAATGAAAGTTGTAAATAAAAATATTTTCTAAATTACTAAAAATAAATGCAAAGTAAAAAACCATGTATAGAATAAAAATCCACATTTAGAAAAAGCCATAAAGTGACAATTGAAAGACCAATTCGGGGTCCATACGAACTCAAATTGAATCAATCTCACTTCCAGTGTACTCTAAATTAAATTATATTTAAAATGTTTATGGTTTCATAATTTTTGGAGTTACGGTCTAAAAGTCGATTTTCTAGGGTGGTTTTTGCAATTTTATCATTTTTTATTGTATATATTTATTCATCTTTATTTTTTATATACAATGTAAATAATTGTAAATATTTTCATAAATATTTAAAGTTAAAATTATATATATAATAATAAAATAATTTCCTTACTTGTACATGTGTATAATGTACTATATGTTTATATTACTTGTATGTAATTAATTTCCTTATATAAAAAAATCACCAAAAAATTAATATCTAACATTAATTAATAAATTTTATATAATTACGAAAATTTAATTTATTTATTTATTTATTTGATTTGAAAACCTACCATGCATATAAGATATGATTTTATACCTTAAATAACCACCATTAAGGTGGCTATTAATTTTTGTAAATTAATTGTTTTAATTATTTTATTTAATTGTGTTTATTTTATTTATTTAAGCACTAAATACCTTCTTTATTGTAATTATTTTCCTTTTTGATTTTTCTTCTCCTTTTTGTTGAGCTCTTCCTCCCTCATTTCCTCTTGATCAATCTTTGGTGGAGAGGAGCCCGATCTCCAAGAGCTTCTTGTCGCAGAAGGATGCCCAGCCTCCGAGCCATCTGGTGACAGCGAGTCGGTCCTTGTCGACGCCATCACGGCATGTCTGATCCCAAGGTGAGATCCACTTTAATTTCTGTCATTTTTCTAGATAAATTTTAGATTTAATTCATGTGTCGATTTCATGATTAAATTGTAGATCTTAATTCCAAAAATATCGATCTTGATTTGATTTTGCAATCTGATCACCATATTCATCTTCTCAATCTATCTACGCTCATGTTCTACCTCACACGATCTCTCATCTCCGATCATGCATGATGGCTGGAGACCCGGTTCCGATCCCTCACTTCCGCTGGAACCTCGCTCACATTTTCCTCTTTGATTTTTTTGCGGATCGAGCCATGTACTTGAGTCCGTTTTTCAAATTATTTTATTACAAAATTTTAAAAAAACAATATAATAATACTAATAACATTTCATTATTTTATCGCTAACATTTTGTTGCAAGAATAAATAAGAAAATATTTTTTTAAAAATATGTATATTTGTTTTACAAGATTACAATAAAAAAAGAAAAATATATCTTTTAATTTTAACGTTTATTTTGTAGGTAAAAAAATTGCAAAAAAATAAAAAAATAAATTATATATCTATTTTTAAAAAACAAAATCATAAAAAAACAAAAAAAATCAGCACACAATCGTTGTTGCCTCACTCAAGGCGCCACCTCCGCCTCCCTGCACCGACATCCTCCTGGGGTGGCCTTCCGCCTCCAACGGCTCTGCCTAGTGCCTACCTACGTCGACATCCACCACCAACAACCAGCTAGCGTGCAACATGTGTGCGCAAGAACGCAACCGCCCAGCGGTGCCGCCCAACCGCTGTCGCCTCGTGCGGGTGCGCCTCCTTCGCCCGGAGTGGAGCTGCTCCTCCACTGCCTAGTCAAGCGTCTCCACCGACGACTGACAGGAGCCCCACACTCTACTCGCCAGGCACCTATCACCTTCCGCCTCCAGCCTCCGCCGTCAACTGTGCCGACTCCATCGCCTCACCGTGAGCATGCAGCCACCGTCCATGCCTAGCAGCTATAGTCCTCTGTCTATGTAGTTCCACCATTGTTGTCGTTGTCTGCACTCCATCGCGGAAGCTCCCACACCCCCTTTTGTCGTTACCACTGAAGACACTCTACCTCCACCCGTGCAGCCAACCGCACGCACCAGCCGTAGACACACATCCATCATCCACCGAGGACCTCCCATAGAGCCGCTCGTGCCACCAGAACCTTCGTCATCGCAGCTTGGGCATGGGAGAAGAAAAGGGGGTGGCGCCCCTGTGCCTTTGGTCGTGAAAAGAAAGGAACGAAGAAGAGAACCCTAGGGGGGATAAAAAAGATATTTGGAAAAATTTCGTTATGCCCCGAATAAGTTTCTACATTCGTAGAAAGGTCCCTGCCAGAAACAACGCACGTATAAAGCATGCTAAACCTGGGTATTTTGTAATTTCCTTCTCATTATTCTGTCGAGTTAATTTTATGCATAAACAATAAAAAGATTGCATTCCACTCATGTGATTCCAAACTTTATTTGCATGCCTTTTTGTCATTAAAATAAATGCTTTTCATGGTCAATAAATTCTAGGAAAATCATCTTTTGCTCCTACTATGTGCCTGATCATTGTATAAAATTTTTATTGTATTTTATTGTCATTTGTTATTATTAAAAAAATCAAAAACAGCTTTGTTTTCTTAGCTTGAACACTGAAAAATCATAAAAAATCAAATATTGCCTGAAAAATTCGAAAAAAGTTAGATTAGATGTATTTTATCATATTTTAATTTCTATGCAATTTTCACACATTGATCTTTTTAAAACTCAAAAAAAATTAAAAAAATAACATATTTTATAAAAAAGCATACAATTGTTGAAAAAATCTAAAAATTGTGTTCTCAAGCCTTGTGTGTAGATATTTGTTTATATTTTAGCATAAAAATAATTTACAGGAGTTTTGGGTACTTAAATTAATTTTAAGTTGCAAATAATCTTGATTGTGCACTGTTTGATATTTTGAGCATTGTTTGATTTTCAGATAAATACAAAAACATCAAAAAATTTTAGAAAAATAACCAAAACATTTGAAAACTCTAAAACCCAAAAATATATTTTCTGCAATAATCTGAGCATTTCTGAATATTTTGAAAAATACAAAAAGAGTGTGGTGTGTAAATTTCTTCCTTTATGCATATTGTGCCTTATTTGAAAATTAAAAAATTTAAAAAATCAAAAACCACTAAAATCCTTTATTTTCGAAATTTTACTATTGAGTTCTTTAATCGTGCTCCTTGTGTTCGACCGTGGTCGCTATACCAGGTAAATAAAATAACAAAGACCTCTTACAGTACATTTTCTTGATTTCATTGAGTGGTTTTATATTTTCTCTTGTTGACCAAACTGATTGACTAGGGACAACAACTTTGTGATTTATATCCCACCTTAGTTGATCTAGATTTTCAGGCCATTAGAATGGTGTTGTTGCCAGGGAGCACAGCTTAGTAGTCTTATTTCATTTTTTCCCATTTTTATATCTATTTGATATAATTTTTTTATAACACTCGTTTGTTTCGCTTTTTGTGCGAGGAACCGCCTGAGGACGCTTCGGTTTTCTTTTGGAGGAGACACCACTTGGGAGGAGTAGAGGAGCAGGAGGACATAGTTGTATTATATAGATGGTTTACTTTTCACAGAACCATCATAATTGTAATAATTGTAGACCTTTGGACTCTTGTTGGACACTCGAACATTATTCGGGGTATGTTTCGCCAAGTGCCGGTGCACTTGGGGGACCTCACGGCAATTTTTCCATTGTTTTCATCGCCTTTATTTTTATTTGTTTTTTGTGAGTGGAGCCCCTAGAGTTGGGTTTTATTTGGTTGAGCCAAGTAATTATTAGGTCCAAACACCCTAAAAGAATATTTGTTCCTATAGAACATTGGATTTAGTCAAGTATAATCGGTTCTTCCCGAATAGAAGTTATTGTTTAGGACGGTTCCCGCTTGCATTTTGCATATAGTTAGTTTTACTTTTCTGCGTAAATCGTATTGCATGTAGATTACTGGAGTCAAGTACGCATATCTACCTCTAGAATTTGCATCCATATTTTCTCGTGCATTGGCTTTTCTGTTTTCCCCCTCTATTTTGTGGATATAGGAATAAAGGAAATCGGAAATCTTGTTAGATGTGTATTTATCAAAAAAATGAAAGAAAAATAAAATCTGGGACTACTAAAGAAAACTTGACCTAAAACCAAACTTCACTAAAAATCATTGTTTTGGGAAGAGTCACCCCCTCATTATTTGATTTATCTACAGCTAGAGAGCGACCCACACACTAGGATAGAGCCACGCCTAAACTCCCTTCAGACTACCGATTCTTGTGATTAGTTGTTCTCTAGTGAGGATTTCACTAGTTAGCCGGTAATCAGTCTGGGACTTCCTTAGCAGATTGGAATTTCATGGTGGGGGTACTTGTCTTGCAGGTCCTTGAACCTTTCCCATGCCTCATGGATAGGCTCATGGAAAAACTATGAGAAGTTGGAGATAAGTGCACGCATTTTATTTAGATGACTCTAAGGATAGTACTTGTGCAGGAAGGCAGACTTGAGGGCCTCTCAGGTCATCACTACTTTACCCAGATGATTTATCCAGTAGAGTGCCTTGTCTTGCAGGCTGAACAAGAAAGCCGTCATCTTGACTACCTCTAATGGGATGATGGGGTAGTGCATGGTGCCGCAGATGTGGTTGAATTACTGGAGGTGGATGTAGGTTCTTCATTTATATACCCATGGAATGTAGGAAGAAGTGAGAGAAGTTGCGGCTTGAGTACAAAATGACCATGGATCTGAGGAATTTGAATCTACTCAGTGATCTTCCCAGCTCCAGGATTGTAGGTATCCTTAAGAGTCAGCTTTGGTTGCACTCTCACATCATCATCACCTCTAGGGTTTCCACCCGCTTGGCGGTCTTCTTCTCCATGTTGTTCTTCTCCTCCTCCTCGATGTTCTCTGTCTCTCCTCATATCATACAGCATATCCTGAAAAGCAACTTGGGAGAGAGCCTAATCTATCAAGTACTGCTGAATTGCCTGGATATATGCAAGTAGTTGGTTATTAACCTCATTCTGATCCACTTGCTGACTCTTTCCCTTCGGAGTCATCTCAGGTTCAGAGTTGGAAGAACTGATCTCTAGATTGGGGTCAATATCTATGGTTGGAAAATTACCCCAATCAGTAATGAAGTAAGAATCGGATGTGGAAAAGAGTTTGGAATTAAGGTCGATTCTGAACTTTATTAAGTTTGGACATGTATATGGAGTAAAATCAATCTCCATCCAAAAAGGAGTGAATTCAAGACAAAAGAGGTCCCAGATTATTTGAGAAGGATGCGTGAAATCCTGTGAGTGGTTTACAAAGTTCGAACTGGGCTCTCAAGAATCACCCTGAATTATTGGAGATGTCGGCATTAGAGACTCGATGTGGGTGTTCACGGAGTCCGAACAAAGTCATCTCGAATGCAACATCGTAGAAGCAAAAAGGATTGAAATGATATGGAATTGGAGCACGGAATGAAGAAGAAGTGAAATAGAAAAATAAATGAAAGGCTCGAACCGAACAGAAGAAGAGAAATGTGAAAAGAGGTGTAAATAAAAGGCGCAAGTGCATGATGTTTTTTTTCTTGACCAAAATATCACTAACCAATCAAACCTCAGTATAAAGGTGAATTCAACAACTCAACACAGCGAACCGTGAAGGTTCTGTAATTATCTTGTCAATTTTATTGGTTTTCAAGCAATCTTTTCAAATTTAGTTCTTAGCGGCTATCCCTATATGCAAGTGAGTGCTACCAGACAATTGTCTTGTACTTACCACTTCCTTTGTAACAGTAGCATGTACTTTTTTAAGGTCCATATTATTGGGTTAAGGATCCACCGAATAGAGGAGGAAGCTGATAGGAAAAACAACTACTTCAGAACCGAGTCTGCAAGCAGACAAGGCCCTATTCGGGGGCGAAACGATGAGACAACACCCCCGTGAGGGGATGGCCTATGCTCAATACTTCAGACTAGGTCTATAAGAAGATAAAGCCTACTCGCCCATGTATGATAGAAGCATCAATACTTCGTGAATCGAGTCAATAAATAAGGCAGTACTTAGGCGCGGATATGGGCTCTATTCCTTAAGGGATGCACCTCAATCTGTATGGAGAGTACCTAAAAAAATTGAGGGTATTGCTCACCCAATATAATGAATGTTCAATTAATCGATTTTATTTTGCTTAAGTTTCCTTTAGCATTCCAATTTTATTTTTTTTTATTTTCACATTTTTTTGGGATATTTTTATGCAAAGGCTATCAGTTTTATCATATCTTTGTTTGGCTTATGTAATTAAAATCAGAGGGAGAGAATGGAAAAGCAATGCAAGTCAAAAAAAAATGATTTGATGCTCAATCAGAATGCTCACCTTATTCCCAACTCTCTCCATGTGGGTTTCTATACAGAATTGGAATTTACATGAAAAGAATGCAACAATGAAATCACCCTAAGATATGAACTTCTATTATTGTGAAGAACTTGTTCAATTTGACTAAGTCCAAGCACAGAACTATATTCACATGAATTATATTAGGGCTTTGGACTTAATTAGTCGAACATACACTCCGAATATCTATAGGCTCAATCAACGAAGATGTAAAATGGAAAATAATGAGGAAAGCGCAAATCACGAAAAACAAATAAAAATAAGAGGAAAATAGGGAGAATAAAAGAAGAATGCAAAGCAAACTGTGGAAAAACCGTGCAGACCCCCAAGTGAACAAACACTTGGTAAATTAGGCCCGGAGAATCTGAGTGTCCTTGACCTGTATTATTACAAATTAAGCCAATGAATCGCTCTCTCACAAAAATTTACACTAATTCTACACTAATTTACTCTAAACAATTTCTTGTCTTCTTTTATTTCTCTCTCATGTTGGTGAGTATAGAACCACTAACCTCCACATCTTGCAAATGCCTTGAGCCTCCAAAGAAGCTCTCCCTTGATAATCAAGCCTTTGCAATAAATTTAAACAAGAAATATGATTGGAACATATCATAGAGAAAATAGAATAAAGAGAGAGGCGATGACATTATAACAAATAAGGAAAATAAAACAAAGTAGACTGCTCTACTCTGCTCAACCATTGCTCCCCGACAATGACGTCATTTGACGATCCACAAAGGACGGGGTTCATGACGTCTGATCTTGGAGGGCTTGTGGTGTCCGAAAAGTCAGATCCGACAATCATTGTATCTACCGCTCTTACACACATGGTTACCCCATCAATGTGAATCAGTAAACAATCAACCCAGAATGTGTGATAAATCAATGCAAATATGTGAGCCAAAATTTATTTTTATTTGAATTCTACAAAATATATGTATAGTATATCTGTAGAGTATCGTACCGCGGAGAGGAGAGAATATAGAAAAAGTGAGGTCTCTACTTAAATGATTTTTATCTTTATTTTTCAAATATTTTTTGGGATTTTAATTATATGATTTTTATTTTTAATTTTTAAATGTTTGTAATGATTTCTATTTTTTAATAATATAAATATAATTAAAATAGCAAATGATATGTAGGACGAAGTAGCATCTTGTATCCAAAAGGTAGATAAAGAGATGCTAGGCAAGTCAAAGGGAGGAGCTCCATATCAAAAGGAGGCTTGGTGGTGGAGTGAAGGGATGCAAGAGAAGATAAAAATTAAAAGAGCATGCTTTAAAGCTATGTCTAAGGATATAAGAAAGGAAATTGTCACAAACTACAAAATAGCGAAGAAGGAAGCAGAGAAGGTTGTAAGCGAAGCTAAGTCAAAATCTTATGAAGTTTTGTATAGAAATCTTGACTCTAAGGAGGGCCAAAAGGATATACTCAGGTTGGCCAAAGCAAGAAAAAGAAAGACCAAAGACCATTCTCAAGTGAGATGCATTAAGTATGAGGAAGGTCGCATGCTTGTTACTCAGAATGATATAAAGACTACATGGGAGCATTACTTCCATAAACTTTTCATTGGGGAAGGAAATAGAGAGATCACTTTGGGTGATCTAGCTAGTAGTGAAAGTTAATTGAATCGTGCAAGCTATAGACGAATACAAATAAAGGAAGTAGAGGAGGCTTTGAAGGTTATGAGACTTGGGAAAGGTGTAGGACTGGATGACATCCCTATAGAAGTATGGAGAGTTTTAGGTGAGCACGGTTTGACTTGGCTTACGAATATATTCAATGTTATTTGGCAAAGCAAGAAAATACCTGAAGATTGAAGGAGGATGATGAATCTCCATTTCATCACCTTTATTCTATCATTTTGGCCTTAAAAACCCCAGCAAATGCATGTAAATAGCATCAATTTGTCTATAATAGCATTCATTATTTATTGTATTTATTGGACATAAAATAAGGTTTTTAATGCCAAAATTATAGAATAAAGAGTAGAAAAGAAAAAGGAATAAAATATTGCAAATATTTTATGACCCTAACCCCGAGACCAAGGCCAGAATGGAATTGGTCGACAAGGAATAAAGTAGGGGGAGATAAGGGCCAATAACACAATAATACCTCATTTATTTATTCATTCATTTATGCATTTTTGACACCTATTTTGTACTTAACTATTCGTTCATCAAATAAAAAAATTTTGTACATGAAAGTTGTAGATAATAATGTGAATAAAAATACAAAATTGAGTTTGTGTAAAAATAATATACAGTGTATATTTTATACACAGAATAAAAAGCCAGAATCTCAACTTCACAGACCCATATCTTGCAAACAAAAACTCAAAACCAATAAAATCACCTTTAATTGTATATAATTTTTCAAGAACTATTTAATAAAATTGGTTTCATAATTTTTGGAGTTCATCTGTGAAAGTTAGGTTTTTGGCCTTCATTGTACAGACTACCTGATTAAAATATACAATTTATTCTTTATTCATTATTTCTATAAATTTATATTTTTAGAATTTTGTAAATAATATATAAAATACATGTACATATTGAAATTAGAATAAAACCAAAAATAATTTGTAAAATAAAATAAATCTATGTAATACATAGGCAAAAAACCTATGTTATGTATGTATATAAATAAAAGGGGAAGAAATTCTTTAATTATTTTATTCTTTCATTTTTATAATATTGTAAATATTATCTATAATTTATTAAAAATACAAATACAAAATAAAAACCAATAAAATACATTAAATAAATAAAATGTATATAAAATATAGGTAAAATACCTATAAGTATACCTACATATACATATACCTATTTATTAAAAAATGTATATAAACTCATAAAAATTAAATAAAAATATATTTATACTCACAAAAATAAGTTATAAATTTATAAAATAAGAAAATAATATAATAATATAAAAATAAACAAAATAAAAATAAATACATGTAAATACCTTTATAAATACATTATTAAAATAAACCCCTAATAAATTATATCAAAAAAATAAATAAAAATCATAAATAAATACTACATTATTTAATAAACATTTTTTATTTTATAAATAACATTTAATTAATTCATTTATTATGTTTAATAATTAGGTCAATATCTCGCTGACGTGGACCAATCGTGGATCTTCCAACGTTGACCGCTTGGTCAACTGCTCCCCCAGCCGCCCGATGTGACGCGCCTGTCATTTCGAGCCGTCTTCTCCCTATATTCGTGCTCGACTCATCCATCGTCTGACATCGCCGCCTTCATGAAAATTTTCCCAGTTCGATGTACATGCACGCCCATTCCTTTATTCTTTTGTACATAGCCTTGATTCGCCACTACGGCCCGGTCAATAAGGGTGCTCCAGTCGTTGATAAATAAGAAACCTCCGTCATTTACACAATTTTGGTCAGCCTCTATCCAATCCCTTCCTCGCATTCGGTCTCGGCGGTGTTCCGTGTGACAGGAGGAGACCGCTGGCACTTTGAATTGGTCGGAGAGGTGGAGGTTGCACCCAAGGCCACCGCTCCGGTGAGGCCTCTGCTCCCTGGCGTTCTACCAGGTATGAGCTGCGCTTTTTAATTATTTTTCGTAGTTTTTAATATTAACATTTCAATGGTGCCCTTAGGTTAATCAGTAGTTCTTAGGAGTGGCCTAAAATCGAGTGCCCGTAGTTCGCCGGAGCTCCGCTCCGACGAACCCATTCGCGGCGCTCCCGGTATCCTCCGACCACCAAACCACCCCCACTCCCTTCCTTAGTTGTTTCCCTTCGCCCCAGGCACCTTCATTCACCCAGGTCTGCCTCAGATCTGGAGATCTGATCTCCTTCCTCCGCCCTTCGCCGGAGATTGCCGCCCCGCTCTACCATCCTTCATTCCACCACCAATAAATGCCCCAGCCCTCCGTTTTGCTTATGTGTATCATTGTGCATGTGCTGGGAGGCCAAATGACCCCCGTTGGGGTCGATTTTGATATTCTGCAGGTACCTAGAAGCCTCGACCTTCACCAACCTCGCTGGACCGCTCCGGTGAACCTCCGGCTCTCCTAAGTACTCCATTCGACAGAGCAAGGCCCGAGGACGCTTTTTGGACCATCAACATCCCGAAGGACCATCGGATGCGAGTGCAGCACTGGATTGAAGCTCGGGAGGGACGGGGTTCGTCCATGTTCTTCCGAGCACCTTCAAGGTCGTCCGATCGTGGTCCCAGCCCAGATCAGAAGCCAGCCGTTGGAGGGACCTCGTCATCGACCGTCAGATCAGCTAGGCTGATCTAATCTTAGCCCTTCATCAGTGAAGCGGCATCGGCAAAAGTGGAGGCGCCACGTGGATAAGTCGCGCGTATCAGCCGTTGGATCAAGCGCCTGTTGGGGGTAATTTCATATATAACCCCCCGATTTTTGTATTTATTTTTTAATATAGTAAATAAAATATTAATGTAAATAAAATGGGATTTTTGTAATAGGACCCTTGTAGTTTCATGTATTTACAAATAGGTCCCTCCGCACCTCACGTGCAGTCCCACGTGAGGCGCGTGAAAATTGCATGTATGCCCTGGTGCATTTTGTCTATTGTACAATAGTTCTAAAAATTTAAATGAATGTTTATTTCTTCTGGTATATTTGCACAGTGGCCCCTGTCCTTTATTTTTATTGCATTTATACCCATGCCAGGCTGTTTAATTTTTATATCTTTTATCTATTTATTAAAAATACCTATGTTGCTCCTAAAAATCCACAAAAATTAGGTTAGATGCTTCATGTAGTGTACTCACACGTCGCATGTCCATTTTGCATATTTTATTTAATCGAATATTTAAAATTCAAATGGAGCCTAAACAATCACTGTTTATTTATAAAATACCAAAAAAATATAAAATTTTTTTGAAAATTTCCAAAAAAAAATATATATGGTATATATATATTGAGTCCAGAAAATGAAAAACCCTAAAAATAAGAAAAAGAAAAGGTATAAAAATCAAAAAGCTCTAAAATTCAACAAAAAATAGAAAAACCCAAAAAAATCCCAAAAATACATTTTTCTCTTTTATAATTATCTATATATTAATATTTACACATTAAAATTAATTTGGGTAATTTTTGGACTTATTTTATATTTTTAAAACCCAAATTAGTTTTGGCCTATTTAATTAGTCCCATATTAGGGACATTTTTGGAATTAAAAATACATAAAAATTAGAAAAATTCCAGAAAAATAACAAAAAATATAAAAATATAAAAAGCCAAAAAAAATATATCTAATATATATTTTGAATATTTATATATATACATCCATATATTATATGACTTCTCTCTCTTCTTATATATATATATATATATATATATCTTTACATATATATATATTATATAATTAAAAATATAAAAATAAAAATTATAAAAAAATATAAAATATAAAAACAAAATAAAATTTATAAAAAATAAAAAAATATAAAATCAAAAACCCACAAAAATAATAAAGACCTGGACATGATCATTGAACTGAATAACTATGCACTCAATTACACCACACCACCTTTCGCCTCCCAGTGTTCGACCTCTACTCATGCTTACACCTATACACACTTGCATTTAGAGTTATAATAAATTTTAACTCCACATTTTTGGTAGTCATTGCATATATATATTATTATGGGTTAATTGTTGATTGATTAGGGATTTTGTGAGCGGTCACCTCAGCGACATTGTGATCCTGCCTTGTGTGGATTACTCTAGACCCTATGAAATTCCCTAGTCATCAAATGGCACAGTTGCCGAGGAGGCAACGGATTTTGAATGGTTGTTCATTTATTTATTTAATTCTTTGCTCATGTCCATTTATTCAGTTATTTCTCTGATTATTTTTGAGATTATTGATTGACTGATCTGAACCATCTCTTTTATTTGTCTTTGATGTGAGGGACCACCAAGCGAAGGAGGATCTCCTAGGAGGACCAATGCAGCCAAGCGAGGCGGAGTTGGCTCTTCTACACCGGCCAACAGGAGAGGGCATCGAAGACAGATGGAGGAGAATTTTTGAAGGCAGTCTACTTTTTGCATTTTATTTTATTATGTATATTTTTGTGAGAGAGTGACACTTAGAAAATTTGTAATAATACAGGACTCTCACAGGTACACTCCGACTTCCCGAGGTCCAGTGCCCGAGGGATTGTTCCCTTGGGGGCCTCAACGGTTTTGACTAGGGATGAAAACAGTCAGATACGGATATGAATATAGGTATAATCATATCCTTATCTATTTTAAAATACGAATACGAATGTGGATACGAATGACGAATGTAAAAAATGTGTTACCGTATCCTTAAAAACGAATACGAATGTAAAATGAATACGAATCGGATACGAATAATAACAAAAAATTCAATAGATTAACTAAAATATATATGTTTAGAATGGTTTACATATAAAATAGGTATATTAGATATAGTAATTTCATAACAATTATATCAACAATAGTGAATGCAATCATAAAATGTAGTTACGCACAGTTATAAATAAATATATTACTATACTTATGTACAAAAATGAATATACAAATATGAATGCGAATATTAACGAATATCAAAATGATATCCATATCCACATCCACTTTAAAACGAATACGAATACGAATGTCAAAATATGTACAAAACGAATACGATAGCAGATCGGATACGAATATATTCACATTCATTTTCATCCCTAGTTTTGAAGCTTTTTCCATTTTTATTTTATTTTTATTATTTTGTGTGAATGAGCCTTAGCTTAGGAATTGCTTGCTCGTAGAATTAGGTCCAAACACCCTAATATATTTACATGTACCTATAGTTCGCTTTAGACCTAGATCAAACTCTAAACAGTCGTCTAACCATCTTCGAGCCTACGTGCCGCGAGCCCACCCTGCCAAGCGCTTCTCATGAACTCGATGTGTCGAGAGGAGGAGGGGTCAGTCTAGACCAGACTCCTGTATTGAAGATCGGTGTGCGACTTGTGGTGCTTCACGATAATAGCAGGTACTGTCCTAGGGCGATTTCTTCAGCTTGCATCTCATATAGCATAAGTTTCAAATTCTGTTATGCATCCCGCATGGAGAGAGCTGGAGGCACTGTAAGTCTTCTTAATTAGCATGCATCATCGTTTTCCGACTTGCATGGCTTTTCTGATCCTCTCCCTCTATTTTTGCCAACCTAGGATGGTTAATAGAAATTGGAACCTCGATAGGCACGTGCATTGAAAATACCCAAAAAAAGTGATAATCTAAATAAAATTGGGACTGTTAACTCTATTGGACCTAAAAATAAAACATAATGGATTTCCTTGTCTTGGGGAGTGCAACCCCCTCATTGTATGCGTTTTAGTTGCTCGCGTACACACTAAGGAGCAGAGCCCAAATCCCATCTAGCCTCCTAAGTGTTTGTACAACTTTGTGATTCTCACCTCACTCTAAAAATGAAAAGATAAATGATCGTCACCTGACGGTCTTCACTGTGTCGAGTAGGTGAATCAGGGGTTTGCCTTGTGTATTGATTGTGACTTGGAGTCTGTTAGGTTTTTCATTCATTGTTTGAGTAGTCGGTCCCATCGTGTAAGTCATGCATTTTTCATCTTTGAGTCTCTCTACCTCTCTTATACATATACCTCTTCATTTGCATTGAGTCGTGATATTGGCGCTTGAGCTCAATCATTTCTTCGCCAAGTCCTTCGTTTCCCTCTTCTTCACCATCTTCCTAGTATCCACTGTACCATCCCCATCTTCTCAGGTTCGAGGAGAGCATGCTCTTCGGACCACCATTTTGACGGTGTTCTCGCCTTGTGTGGAACACCAAATTTTGTCTATGTCCCGATCTTCTCGCCCGCCCTCCTCGTCCCCTCTGTATCACTTTTCTATTACCCGGGAATGCTGTGCACATCGATGAGGCCCGCATCGAGGATTTTACGATTACCTTGATTATTTGTGTAAGCCGGGCCAAAGATTGAGGATGCTAAGATGGCTATACTACTCTTGGGGATTTGATTTGGATACGTGCATATGAACGTATTGAGGATTTTTGATGATGCATGATCATTAGGTGTGATTCTTTATTGAGGATTTAGGTCTCGCACACCGGATTGAGGATGTGATGTGATTCAGTGATTTGAGGATGATATCATGATGTTTCTCTTGATCTATCTATTTCGAGGTTCCGTCCATCTTTGATTTTTGGGCTGGATAGACTATCTTGATATATGCTTCATGGTGACGATGTGCAGCTCCTGCATGATCTCTCATCTTCTTGATTAAACCATCCCCGATCTCCTGATTCTATTATCCACCTATGGCACTTTGAGGATTCATGATTATCTTTCGTGCCATCTCAGCCAGATTGGATTGACCAGAGGGATGTTTTGTGATTGACCTGATTATTTGCTCCCTCACATGATCTTATGCCCTCCGGATGATTGATTGATTGAATGCCCTTGAGGACCTGAGATTCTATGCCAGCATTCCCATGACCAACATTGATCTAGCTCGCATTACTCCCCGAGGACTATCTGCGAGAGAATGCGACACTTTCTAGGACTGTGGTTTCATTCACTGCTCGGGTCACCATTTCGATGGGACCCGGAACCGAGTCAGATGATATGCTTGATTGGCCTCCAACTGTGATTGTGTACCTGACTTGTCGGTACATGAGGTCAACTGTCTGATTGCTCTCCTTGACGGTCCTCGTGAGGACAAACCTTGATATTCCAATTATTCACCGCCTAGTTCATAGCTCTTCGAGGGTTATCTGCGAGAAGCTATGACACATTAAAGCTCTCTTGGTCTCTTCTGCTGGTAGAGAGTCTGTCGTCTATCGAGACCATATTCTCTGTGGATCCGTCTGATGGATCCGGCTCCTTTGAGCCTCTTTCTCTCCTTGACGACCCTCGCAAGGATGGGATGTTCTCTGATTATTCACTATGTAGCTCACATCACTTCCCGAGGACTATCTGCGGAAGAATGTGACACTTTCTTTATGATCGGCTTCACTCACTGTTGGTGCCTCCATCTATTGGGGCACGAAGCCGATTCATCTGTTTTGGACAGTCGATCTCCCTTTCTAATTATGCGACCGATCTGTTGGGGCATGAGACCGACTTGCTCAGGCTCCTTTGAGTATGCTCTCCTTGATGGTCCTCGCAAGAATGAGCTCTTTTCTGATTATTCCTTGACTAGCTCGTAGCTCCCCGAGGGTTATCTGCGGGAGACTACGACATATTTCCGATCTGATTGGTCTCTTCTGATGGTAGCCGATTTGTCGACTACTGAGACCACTATGTGGGTCCGTCTGATGGACCCGGCTCCTTCGAGCCCTTCTCTCTCCTTGACGACCCTCGCAAGGTAGAGACACATTCTGACTATTCCTTGCCTATATTGCATTACTTCCCGAGGACTATCTGTGGGAGCATGCAACACTCTCTTTACGCTCGGTTCCCCCTGCTGATTGTGTCTCCGATATGCGGAGCACGGAACCGTGTCGTTTGATATATATGATTTTGGTCCCATTCTGAGTTGCATATCCGATCTCCATATCATGGGACCCATCTGATTAGACTCCTTTGAGTCTGCTCGCCTTGACGGTCCTCGCAAGGTTGAGCTCCTTATATCAGCTATTTCCATGCCTAGCTGGCAGCACGTTCCCCGAGGATTGTCTGCGGGACGCTACCATAATTTTTAGATTCTCTGGTCTCTTCTGCTGGTAGCTGATATGTCGCCTACCGAGACCGTACATGTTGATCCGTCTGATGGATCACTGACGCCTTTACGTCCGCTCGCCTTGACGACCCTCACAAGGTCGAGTCTCTTTCTGCTTATTCGATGATTAGCGCGTACCACTCTCCGAGGGTTATCTGCGGGAGGGTACATCATTTTATAGGTACTCGGTTTCACTTCTGGTGTCTCCAATCTGTTGGAGCACGAAGCTGAGTCTTCTGAGCTGTCTACTCGGTCTCCTTCTGATTGTGTCTCCGATCTGCGGAGCACAAGGCCGAGTCTTCTGAGTTGTGTACTTGCTCCGCTCTCTGATGGTGTATCCAATCTGCGGATCACAGGACCAAGTCTTCTGATTATTCTCTGATTCTGCTCACCTTGACAACCCTCACAGGGTTGATCCATGACTTGCGGTATTCGGTGTATCTCCTGTGATCTTTCGACCTCATGACCACCGAATGCCACGATGTCTCCTATTCTCTATCTTCCATATCTTATTGAGACTCTGATTGACCGGAGGAATCTATACTGTTCCTTCTTCCTCCCGGTCTTATAGTATAAGCTTTGTTTCCTCATGCTGACCCTATGAGCCGATTGGTTGTTTCACGCTACCGGTCCCCGCTTTACTTTCTGATCTGTTTGTCCCCGGTAGCCGACACCCACCTGACTGCTTATCTGGGTGTCCTACACTATCTGAGTGCGTCAGTGTTCTCACAGGGAGACAATGGCGCAAGTACGTTATTCACCTGTTAGATACAGTCCTGTACTCTACCAATTTTTCACCGCTTGTATATATGTGTGCCTTTTTCATTCTTTCTCCCGTATGTTTTTGTGTGCTCCAGATCTATCGCCATATCTTTGTGTCTACACTTAGGACGTACCTTGTGTTGGAAATGCGAGCCCACAGCGAGCCATTATGCAATAAATGTTGTTGCAATTCACTCCTTGATCTGAAATGAAGAATACATAATTTGCATAATAGGTCCCTTAGTACAATTAGGGTTATGTACCATGGCCATCCTAATAATCATACAGCTGTTGATTCAATTATTGAATCATAGAGGCTGGTGCTTAGATGGATATCTAATGAGTTAGATTGAGGACTCATCAAGCATCGTCAAATGATTATTAAGAGATGATCTCCAGCCTGAGTAGGAGATGGCAATCCTATCTCATTTAGGTTGATATCTGACCGACCTCTTGATGCAGGTCCTCTGCATAGGAATAAAGATTCGGAGGTGTCGGATAAGTTAGGTCAAAGAGTTGACTTAACGAGATCGAGATAACCAAAGTCCTATATCATATGCTGTCATGATATAGGCACACATCCTCTGACCAGAGACAGATGTGTTACTATATGTCTGAGTATGTACATTTGGCAGACCAATAGGTTGATGACCTAATCAAGGTCTATACACCGGCGCGCTGGTGTGCATATAAGGGCATATGAGTAATACGATCTCTCGAAGGGATCATACAGGTTCACTACTGAACCGGAAGACATGAGCTCACTCATGAGATATTGGGAAGAATCAAATTCCGTGTGCATGGTCGTCTCGCTTTGGAAGCTTGACTGAATTTGTAGGTTTGATATATACTTTTGGAAAGTATATGATCAAGACCTAGGTATGATATATGCTTTTGGAAAGTATATGATCGATACCAACTCCCAATGATCGAATGAGAAACTTACTGATGTAACCCTGAAGTAGACAGTGTAAAGTTGATCTAATACTTTGGGTTTATTCTGAGTCTTCCAGTATGCAGGATGTACAGGTATTGGGAATGCCTGAGGGTGATGTGATCATAAACGGTTGTATAACCATGACGCTTCCATTCCTAGGGAGTGATGAAACGGGTCTGGATTTTAGTGACTCCTCTTAGTAGAGAAGTAATCTGATCTTAGTCCAAATGTTGGACATTAATCTGAATGTGATTTAGATTCAATGAGAAGATTAGATTTGCGGTCTTGATTTAATCAAGCATCTATGGGAGGCCCGAGATCTGGATTTGAGATGTGATCTCAATATCCATGTCACTATACGTGGAACAATACAATCGCCCTGTCCTTATCTCCAAGTATTCGCGGAGAAAGCGCATTATCCTTGAAAGAGTTCATGGATAATTCTATTGTTGATATATGTATCCGAGCATTGAGAAAATGGATAATTAAATGTGATTTAATTATCATGAATAATATGAATTTGATTCATATTATAAGGAGAGTTATCTTAGATAATTAATGTGATTTGATTATCAAAGATGTAAATAATATGAATGTGATTCATATTATTTGAGCACATGAGAATAAGTTATCCAATATAATTAAATGTGATTTAATTATTATGGATAAGAATAATGTGGATAGTAATATCCAATTATTCATAATATATTATAAATGTGATTTATAATGTATTAGAGAGAGTTAAATATAATTTATATTAGTAGATTAATTATTAATGTGTATTGAATACACATTGTCTAATTAATTGAAAATGTAAATTACTTTTTGTTTTGGGTTGTGAATATGATTCACAATATTCCAATGTCAAGATTGCAATATTCCCAAATTTAATTGAGAATTATTTTGGTGAATAAAAATCCCAACAAATAGTTGTTGGAAAATAAGTAGAGAGAAAATCAAGGAGATATGCAATCTCATGGGAATCCATGAGATTGCCCTCTAAAGGGGAAGGTTGATCTCCTTTGTATTTTCTCTCCTTATTTGATTGATTTAATTTGGTATTAATATTTATTTGATTTATCAAATATATTTTAATCAAAATTAAATCACAAGTTGTTGGCTTTTACCAACAACAACCTTGACCATTGGATTGTCATAAATCAATCTCAACCATTGATTTTATATGACACATGGATTGAGATCCATGGATCCCAAAACCCTATAAATAGAGAGGCATACCCATGCTCTCTCTTTACACATAATGCTTGAGAAGCATCTCTCTCTCCCTCTCTCTTTCTCTTTAGAGGTCAGCCCTCTCCCTCTCATGGTCGTCCACCATGGATGCCATGGAGAGGTTCTCCATCGCCGCGGCATCGTCGTTATGCTGCCCGTTCTTCTACTCGTGGATCTCCGTCTCCTTCGGTGCGCCTCGCTCGTAAAGAAGACGTCGAATCTCGTGTGTCGAGATCAAGAGATCCACCGCTTGGATCATCAACTTGGATTGCGAGAAGCACGCGGTTCATCCCCGCGCTCGCAAGCGTCTCCTCCGTCGGATCGGACTTGAGACATGAGGTCTCTTCGTTTAGAGACTTGATCGCAACCACGCTTCAAGAGGTAATCCTAATTACTTGTTTGTGGTTTAGACGAAACGATCCGAGAAGTGTTCTTGGATCATGTGGTTTCGTCGTGAGAAAATTTTTTAAATTCCGCTGCATCGAGCAACTAGTGCGACTAGTCGCTCCTCGTCGTATTCGATACGACGCTCACGCTTCCGTGATGCGCTTGAGGATCTAACCATATCCTTCAAGTGGTATCAGAGCTTTAGGTCGGTGGTTTCGAATAGTGATTCGCTAACCGAGGACGACTTGGGTTCGCTAAGGTCACGAAATTTTTTATCGCATTTGATTTCGCAGATCTGTTTGGTGTAATTTTTCGGCCATGTTTAAATTGTTTAAACACGAAAATTGCACTTGGATTTTGTTCCCCATTAAATAAGGAAACCATAGGATCTGAGTTTGCGTAAATCGGATTTCGTATGCTCTAGATATGGTAGTTTTAATGAACATGTATGCACTGTTGCGGGAACTGTGAATCTGAACGTGATTAAAGTGTTAATTACTGTTTAGACTTGCCTCGAAATGCGTGAAACATCACTTAGGTTCTGTCCTAAATCAAATTAGCAAACTTTAGAAATTGACTTTGCTTAATTTGGATTTAATATGATTGAGATATGCCAATTTTAGTAAGTAGGGGTCACTGCTGAAATTGCTTTCCTAATCTAGAACCAAGTGATTGTCAATTAGTGAAATTAATTGTTAATTTCGTGAAATAATCTTGAAAAATATTTGTGAAATATTGAAACATGATTATTTGCCTAATTGACTTGGCCCCAACCAATTAGTTGATTAGATTTGATCTAAACCTTAATTGGAATTACAATCATCAAACTTCTTGCTTGAATAGGACTTGGGAATTTGCCTAGCAAATTTCCTTAAAATCAAAATTGTTTTGATTACTATATGGTATAATTTCGGTTGAAGAACCGATGATCATCTCAAGTACAAAATAATCAATTTGGCATTATCCTTTCCCGAGGTGGATATGGTGTCTAGTCGGGGATCGCTGGTCAGCGGGTTGCAACGTATGTGGTCCGCCCCACTCCCGTCGGTACTGGCCATGACAGCGGGTAGGGCCGGGATAATGTCCGAGGGATTATGATGTATTTTTCTAATTATTAAAATTCGAATTAATACGTACTTTGAGAATAATATCATATATATTCAAGCATAAAATTAAGTTTGATTGATTAAATTGGATTGATAATTAAATTAATGGGATTAAGTTAATTATGTCCAATTAAGAATACTCTAATATGATTAGAGTTAATAATTCCCTTGGAAGAATTAATTATATGAATGTGATTCATAGTAATTAATTAAATTTGAATAAGAGGTGGAGGATCACATAAGTGACATCCATGGTCTCCCGTCAAGGCGAAGGGTTTCCGTCGCCAGGGATTGTATATAGGAGACGCCTGTACGAAGTGACAGCTCCTATATGCAAGCGCATCTGGATCGGACTCTTTGCTTCTCGAAAGAGTAAGGCCGTATGCGTAGTGACCCCAATATCGGATCCTCATATTATTGGGGCGATATTGGATTGCGCATAGCGAGTTCTATTCCTGTTGATGGTTGGTTCAATTAACGACGAGTCAACATCACCTTAGGGGTGGTGGGCCCGGGTGTTAAAGACCGAATTGGGAAATGCAAGTTGGACTTGCAAGGAGGAATGTGTTCCCGCTTCTCTTTATTGGAGTTGCAGTTTCTCATATTATTGGGATGTAACAAAGATAAAGAGGAGATCCCAGATCTTGCTGAGATATAATGGTAAGTATATCTCTTACATTGAAAGTGATTAAGGGAATGAACTTTCATTGTTGACATGGCAAGACAACTTTGATATAAAAACTCCTAAATCAAAGTATAATATGTGTATATATATAAATATATACCCTTATGCAAATTACTTATTTCAGATAATCCTTCATTAAACCCACTCAATGTTATACTCATTAATAACCAGTAGAATATCATGGATTGGACCCTTGATCCAGATATTGTACTTGCGATTGGACACATAATGTATGTGGTTGCAATGTGCAAGATTCCTCATAATAATGAGAAGTGATAATTAAATAAGACAATAGGACTAAAACCCTAGGGTTTGTATGTCTCTATA
The DNA here is from genome assembly GCA_037367405.1 of Ottelia alismoides. Classification (NCBI taxonomy): domain Eukaryota; kingdom Viridiplantae; phylum Streptophyta; class Magnoliopsida; order Alismatales; family Hydrocharitaceae; genus Ottelia; species Ottelia alismoides. The sequence goes on from JAZKJV010004843.1 coordinate 225,756, forward strand.
AGTCTTGATCTTATCGAATGTATTTTTGAAGTGACATGTCGATGATGATCGTAATTATCAAATTAATCCTTATAAAATTAATAAAGATATTCTGGCATACATATGTGCTCTTGACATTTAATCATGAATGACATGGTTCTCTACATCATGTAGAATGGTAGCTCTATTAGAGATAATGTATTCAAATTGTTTGAATACCTACCTGAACCGATGCTTCAAAGAGTTTAGATGGATGTAGATGATGAGTGTCATCATTCTACTGTCTATACTCTAGTCATTCATGAAGCTTCATAATATTCATATTATATGAACTTAAATGAAGCTTGTATAAATGTTGAAATACTCTTATATTGAAATTTTTGATTTTAACATAAGAGATCATTGGTCTTGAGCAAAGGTTGCTTATAGACAAAGGGAGCGCAGTGGAAGCATGGGTTGGACCCAAGTAAGAGGTATAGTCAAAGAGTTGATTGTACTTCTTTGACTTCCATATGACATCCAAAGAGTTGGATGAATGCCAATACTGCAATAAGTTGATGTGTTGATAGTATGACTATCAAGTCTGTCTAGAATCCTCAGAAAAGGACTCGGATGGAGCATCAGTATAATCTACATATAATCATTGATATTGACTTACTTATTTGATAAGATAAAGTCTAATAATTGTATCTCAAATTTTCTAATGACACTTGCAATTGGTTGCATATGTATTAGAAATTTGATCTTAAGGTTTATTGGTCATCCATGTTGAAAGTGATGCAAGTGTTGCAACAATTTCCATGAGATCAATAGACTTCATATTTTCAGTGGGAGCCCTTAGTCTTAGAGAATGTCTCTATGACCTAGATATTAGAATACACTCATTGTTTATTTCTAATTGTTGGATATAAACATGAATTCTGTAATAAATCTATCATAAAGAGTTATGATGGAAATATTTCAGATAGTAATCTAAAATCTAGAGGACTCTATTAAATTAGAAAATTATTGAATGGTTCATTAAGATTTCTAATACTGAAAATTAAACCTTTAAAAGATCAATAGGAGGATAAAGACCATTTGACAATGATCTGACATCAAATTTTGGACATATGTCTGTTGATGAAATCAATGGACTGGTAAGACATGAAACTTTAGATTGTCTAAAGATTCAAACCTCACATACTTGTGAATATTGTATTCAAAGTAAAATGTCCAATATACCCTTCCTTGGGAAAGGTGTAAGATTAAGGTATTCAAGATCTCATACATATTAATGTATGTGAATCGTCTATATCAGAATAAACATTATGGATATGTGATATCTATTAGTGATTATTTGATATGAGATTTCTTCTCTTCACCTAAGAAACCTTTGAAATGTTCAAAGATTTCGTAATTTTGGTTTAGAACCAAAGTTTGAGGGAAGATGAAATGAATTTGATCTAACCAAGGTAGCCTGTACCTATTAGATGAATTCAAGAAATACCTTATGGAGATATGAATATCATTCCTATCTCAATCCTCCTAATGAACCTTAACTCAATAGAGTTGTAGGGAGATACAATTGATCATGTGTGACATGATTTGATCAATGATTAATCATAGCATAATTATCTCTTAGTTTCCAGGTATATATATGTGGTAGAGACTGCATTATATATCCTTAATAAGGTTCCATGTGATTGAGCTGGAATCTGGCACTAGAGAGTGCTACTTCATTAGGAAAATAAAAGATGGTATTGGATGCCTACTTTATGACCTTGAGATTCTTAAAAGATCTAATCTTTGAGAATATGATTCTTATAGGATGACTCTCTTGAGAATCAAGATGAAAATGAAGTGAAGGAACTCATTTAATCTTGAAAAGATAATGAGGCTCCTGATATTGGAAACTGAAAATACAATTAAAGATGAAACACTAATACCTCTTCAAATAAGTTTGAGGATGGATTCCATGTGTTAGTTAAATCTAAAAATGATCGGACTTCATGTGATGAAGCTCCTGAGGATCATGACATGGAAAGATGGATGTTAGCAATAAAAGTCTAATGTAGACTTCATATACAAGTGTCGTATATGGACCCTCGAGGATCCACCTATATGGGTCAGACCCATTAAGGTGTAAATGGATCTTCAAGAGAAAGAGGGAACCTGAGGAGAAGGTAGAGACCTTCAAAGCACGGTTCGTAGCCATGAGCTACACATCGAAGAGAAGGCATCGCTTGCGATAAGACTTGCTCTCCAGTGACCTTGCTTTAACCCATCAGAATATTGCTAACTATAGCTGCACAACTTGACTATGACATCTTCTTGATGTAAGTCAAAATTGCATTCCTCTATGAATACCTCTCTGAGGATATTCATATGAAGTAGCCCCAGGGCTTCATGGTTGAGGAAAGCAAGGTTTGCTAGCTAAAGAACTCCATCTTTGGACTCCAATATGTTTCTTGTAGTTGGAACATAAGATTTGATGAAATTATAAATGTTGTGATTTCAGATAAAATCTTGATGAACCATGCGAAGCTTAGTGGGAGTGCCATTGTGTTCATCGTGCTAAATGTAGATATTATTCTAATCATTTGGAATGACATAAGGATAATAATAAGTGTTTTAAAATTTGGTTGTTTCACACCTAGAGATACGATCTCAAAGGATACCTCTTAGATCTTAATTCTGAAGTTGTTCAGAATCAAGGAAAAGAGGGTGTTGGAACCGTCACATTAGTAGTACACCTTGGGCTTATTCCATTTCCTGGAAAATTCCAAGAAAGGCTTCTTTCCCTTAAGATATGGTACTGACCTATCTAAAGGGATAGCACCTCAAAGAGTTGAGGAAGAGAATGCTAGAACTGCTTGCCCTTGTGCGTCAGTTATGAGAAGCTGAATGTATGCTAGATGTGTACAAGAACCAGATGTCTACCATGCAGTGGGAGTAGTAAACTGTTACTAATCCTACTATGGAGATAAAACACTTGATTGTAGTAATAATAATATCTTCAAAGATGATAAAACTTAGAGATAGTGATCTCAAAGTCTTATCTTCAAAAGTTTAAGATCTTGTAGATAATGATCTATAAGGGTCTTGAATGAAGAAACCTTAGGAGATAGAGATCTCCAGGAATGAAGGTATTCTAAAAGGATTATGGGAATACTGGTTATGATAATTAATAAGATGTAGTGTCAAGGACACTATAACCGACAATATTGAGTATCAGTTGCATGAGATGCAACATTCGCATTGGATGCGAGCACTGTTACTAGGAGATATGCAAGTGCCGTAAAAGGACTTGGCGTAGTCTCTTGGGAACGGAGTGACTGATCAGCTTACCTAGCTATTTTCTAAATAGCCTATGATTGTCACATGAGTGTGGGTTTAAATGATTAGCCTATTAATGGCTCTTTGGGCTAGTGGGAGATTGTTGGAAATGCGAGCCCACAGCGAGCCATTATGCAATAAATGTTGTTGCAATTCACTCCTTGATCTGAAATGAAGAATACATAATTTACATAATAGGTCCCTTAGTACAATTAGGGTTATGTACCATGGCCATCTTAATAATCATACAGCTGTTGATTCAATTATTGAATCATAGAGGCTGGTGCTTAGATGAATATCTAATGAGTTAGATTGAGGACTCATCAAGCATCGTCAAATGATTATTAAGAGATGATCTCCAGCCTGAGTAGGAGATGGCAATCCTATCTCATTTAGGTTGATATCTGACCGACCTCTTGATGCAGGTCCTCTGCAAAGGAATAGAGATTCGGAGGTGTCGGATAAGTTAGGTCAAAGAGTTGACTTAACGAGATCGAGATAACCAAAGTCCTATATCATATGCTGTCATGATATAGGCACACATCCTCTGACCAGAGACAGATGTGTTACTATATGTCTGAGTATGTACATTTGGCAGACCAATAGGTTGATGACCTAATCAAGGTCTATACACCGGCGCGCTGGTGTGCATATAAGGGCATATGAGTAATACGATCTCTCGAAGGGATCATACAGGTTCACTACTGAACCGGAAGACATGAGCTCACTCATGAGATATTGGGAAGAATCAAATTCCGTGCGCACGGTCGTCTCGCTTTGGAAGCTTGACTGAATTTGTAGGTTTGATATATACTTTTGGAAAGTATATGATCAAGACCTAGGTATGATATATGCTTTTGGAAAGTATATGATCGATACCAACTCCCAATGATCGAATGAGAAACTTACTGATGTAACCCTGAAGTAGACAGTGTAAAGTTGATCTAATACTTTGGGTTTATTCTGAGTCTTCCAGTATGCAGGATGTACAGGTATTGGGAATGCCTGAGGGTGATGTGATCATAAACGGTTGTATAACCATGACGCTTCCATTCCTAGGGAGTGATGAAACGGGTCTGGATTTTAGTGACTCCTCTTAGTAGAGAAGTAATCTGATCTTAGTCCAAATGTTGGACATTAATCTGAATGTGATTTAGATTCAATGAGAAGATTAGATTTGCGGTCTTGATTTAATCAAGCATCTATGGGAGGCCCGAGATCTGGATTTGAGATGTGATCTCAATATCCATGTCACTATACGTGGAACAATACAATCGCCCTGTCCTTATCTCCAAGTATTCGCGGAGAAAGCGCATTATCCTTGAAAGAGTTCATGGATAATTCTATTGTTGATATATGTATCCGAGCATTGAGAAAATGGATAATTAAATGTGATTTAATTATCATGAATAATATGAATTTGATTCATATTATAAGGAGAGTTATCTTAGATAATTAATGTGATTTGATTATCAAAGATGTAAATAATATGAATGTGATTCATATTATTTGAGCACATGAGAATAAGTTATCCAATATAATTAAATGTGATTTAATTATTATGGATAAGAATAATGTGGATAGTAATATCCAATTATTCATAATATATTATAAATGTGATTTATAATGTATTAGAGAGAGTTAAATATAATTTATATTAGTAGATTAATTATTAATGTGTATTGGATACACATTGTCTAATTAATTGAAAATGTAAATTACTTTTTGTTTTGGGTTGTGAATATGATTCACAATATTCCAATGTCAAGATTGCAATATTCCCAAATTTAATTGAGAATTATTTTGGTGAATAAAAATCCCAACAAATAGTTGTTGGAAAATAAGTAGAGAGAAAATCAAGGAGATATGCAATCTCATGGGAATCCATGAGATTGCCCTCTAAAGGGGAAGGTTGATCTCCTTTGTATTTTCTCTCCTTATTTGATTGATTTAATTTGGTATTAATATTTATTTGATTTATCAAATATATTTTAATCAAAATTAAATCACAAGTTGTTGGCTTTTACCAACAACAACCTTGACCATTGGATTGTCATAAATCAATCTCAACCATTGATTTTATATGACACATGGATTGAGATCCATGGATCCCAAAACCCTATAAATAGAGAGGCATACCCATGCTCTCTCTTTACACATAATGCTTGAGAAGCATCTCTCTCTCCCTCTCTCTTTCTCTTTAGAGGTCAGCCCTCTCCCTCTCATGGCCGTCCACCATGGATGCCATGGAGAGGTTCTCCATCGCCGCGGCATCGTCGTTATGCTGCCCGTTCTTCTACTCGTGGATCTCCGTCTCCTTCGGTGCGCCTCGCTCGTAAAGAAGACGTCGAATCTCGTGTGTCGAGATCAGGAGATCCACCGCTTGGATCATCAACTTGGATTGCGAGAAGCACGCGGTTCATCCCCGCGCTCGCAAGCGTCTCCTCCGTCGGATCGGACTTGAGACAGGAGGTCTCTTCGTTTAGAGACTTGATCGCAACCACGCTTCAAGAGGTAATCCTAATTACTTGTTTGTGGTTTAGACGAAACGATCCGAGAAGTGTTCTTGGATCATGTGGTTTCGTCGTGAGAAAATTTTTTAAATTCCGCTGCATCGAGCAACTAGTGCGACTAGTCGCTCCTCGTCGTATTCGATACGACGCTCACGCTTCCGTGATGCGCTTGAGGATCTAACCATATCCTTCACCTTGTCCTAAGTATAGGGGGTACACACCGCGTTGTTCTTTCCTCGTTCAGTTTTGTCACTCCTGTTGTTGCCTATACTTAGGGATATCTCACCCTAAGTATAGGGGGAGTGATGTGTATATTCTGCACGATCGTTTCATTTATCTGTATGTCTCTCTCTTTTCTTCTTTTCTTCTTTTCCTTTTCTATCTCCTGTATCTAAATAAAAGGTGTCGCCCCTTTATGTCAATTTTCTATACTTAGGATGTACTTTGTCTTAAGTATAGGGGGGTGCACCCCTGATTTGTTAATTCTTTGATATGTTTATTCCCACCCTTGACCCTCCCAGCTTTGTGTACAGTCTGTTGTACTTAGGATTACTTGATCCTAAGTATAGGGGGGACGGTCAACTTCTCATTCATCCATTTCTTATTTATGCATTCTTTAGATTTTTCTATACTTAGTACGAGTTATATCTTCTCTTTCTCTTTTCCGATCTATGAGGACATAGCTCAAGCTAAGTATAGGGGGGTCGTATATACTCTGTATATACTTCAGCCATAACTCGTACTTTAGTACTCTCTTAATAATATGGCTAATAATTATTTAAATTCATTAAAACCTAATAAAAGATGTGATTATTCCTCATATTCTTTTTGTATTTACTGATTAATAAATCAGGTGAAAATGTTTTTTGCAAAATGTTTGAAAAATAGTTTGAAAATCTTTGTGAAAATCTTTTGAAAACTATTTTGAAAACACTTTGTTACATGTTTTCAACCTTTGTAAAAACATTTTGGTTTGTAAAGTTTATTTTCTTTGTGTGAATAAAATGTTTGAAAAATTATTTGCAAGCAGTTTATAAAATGGTTGCAAAAATATGTGAAAAATCTATATATGCTATTTGGAAAACCTTTGCAAAATGATTTTCAAATGTGTGTACATGTTTGTAAAGTGCTTGTAAAAATTATTTTGGACTATAGTTTTTCAAAATTGTTTGTAAAATGATTTTCAAATAAATTTAAGGAATAAAAGCATCATAATAAATGAAGTAAATAAAAATAAATGACAAATAAAATACATAAAACTCTTTATCAAATGTATATACACCTAAATAAATCACCTTGTTAAAACCTGTAAATTCTTTAAAATTCTTTAAGTCTTGTAAATAAAGTGGCACGCTCGTGTAAATAGTTGTACATATTTTACATATTTTGAGTGCCAAAATTATTTTATTTGTCAAAATTCTCTGTGTAAAAAGATTCTTTGATTTTTAAATTCTTTGAAAAATTGCATTATTCTTTGCACATTTGTAAATGGCATTTGCATAGCATTCATATTCTTTTATTGAGCTTGATGATTGAACTAGTCCAATAAAGTCTAAGATTGGAGCTTGGTAGAACTTACCGTACCTAACTGCACTGGAACCTTATGGGAACTAGGTTTAAGGTATTTCAGGTCTACTCAGACTTAATTCTTTGAGAAATCAGGGTTGGTTTCAAGTCACCTCAGTGGACTAACTAGAACTTTTCGAGACACACACATGACTCTTGTCGGTCGTGACCTAACTTGGACACTTGCACCTTTCACTTGGCTCAACCCAGTTGGAGTGGTGAGGGGGTTGGATTTGCCAGTTTGAGATGCACATGAGTGGAAACATTCATCCTCCTCTAGGGAGGGAAGTGCACCCCAACCTGGTCCAGTTTCAATGAAGTCGAATGACAGGAGAGTGTGGGTTGCAATAAAGCATCAAAAGAGGGATAGTCTTCTGGCTCAAGAGGAAAAAGTCCTTATGTAAATGCTGCTGTAAATAGTATGTTGAAAAAAAACTTCCAAAAAAATGGACATGCTTGTAAATAAAAAGAAAAGTGCCTGTCGGAGTATGTATATATGTTTTATAGAAAATAAGCAAGCTTGAGCATAAAGTTATACCATGTGAGCCTGCAGCTGGATGACTTAAATACACTGGTCTTGCATCCCAGGATAGGTAGCTACATTGGCTACCGTCCATTCTCTTCTTCCCCTCCTCCTCTTGAGTCGGATGCCACTTTAACTTAGAAGTGAATACCCCGCTCCTCGACGGTAGAGGGCTGGATTGGGGAATCCTTGGGTTGTCATTTTGGAGAAGTCAGTTCCTTTGTCATTTCAGTTGGGGAGAGCCACTATCACTTACACTGTACAAGTCAGCTTCATAGTCACAAGGGTTCGCGTATGATGCAGGCTAGTTCTGACCTGGCTATTGAGAAAATTTGAACCGAGTTCTGTGACTCTCGAAGGCCGTTGTGTTTTAAATTTGGTTCCCAGCCAGGTTCCACACACATTTTCACACTAAGGTCTAAACTGAGCTCCAAGCTTTGATTTTGTACAGATGAGTTTAATAATCATGATCAATTCAATTTACTCTTTAAATTCTTTATTTTTGCTTTTTCTTTTCTTCTTATTTGTTATTCTTTTTACTTATTGCATAAGTGTTTGCTAGGGACTAGCAAAGGCAAGTATAGGGGGGTGATGAATCTCCATTTCATCATCTTTATTCTATCATTTTGGCCTTAAAACCCCCGGCAAATGCATATAAATAGCATCAATTTTTCTATAATAGCATTCATTATTTATTGTATTTATTGTACATAAAATAAGGTTTTTAATGCTAAAAATATAGAATAAAGAGTAGAAAAGAAAAAGAAATAAAATATTGCAAATATTTTATGATCCTAACCCTGAGACCAAGGCCAGAATGGAATTGGTCGACAAGGAATAAAGTAGGGGGAGATAAGGGCCAATAACACAATAATACCTCATTTATTTATTCATTCATTTATGCATTTTTGACACTTATTTTGTACTTAATTATTCATTCATCAAATAAAGAAATTTTGTACATGAAAGTTGTAGATAATAATGTGAATAAAAATACAAAATTGAGTTTGTATAAAAATAATATACATTGTATATTTTATACACAGAATAAAAAGGCAGAATCTCAACTTCACAGACCCATATCTTGCAAATAAAAACTTAAAACCAACAAAATCACCTTTAATTGTATATAACTTTTCAAGAACAATTTAATAAAATTGGTTTCAAAATTTTTGGAGTTCATCTGTGAAAGTTAGGCTTTTGGCCTTCATTGTACAGACTACCTGATTAAAATATTCAATTTATTCTTTATTCATTATTTCTATAAATTTATATTTTTAGAATTTTGTAAATAATACATAAAATACATGTACATATTGAAATTAGAATAAAACCAAAAAGAATTTGTAAAATAAAATAAATCTATGTAATGCATAGGCAAAATATCTATGTTTTGTATGTATATAAATAAAAGGGGAGGACATTCTTTAATTATTTTATTCTTTCATTTTTTATAATATTGTAAATATTATCTATAATTTATTAAAAATACAAATCCAAAATAAAAACCAATAAAATACATTAAATAAATAAAATGTATATAAAATATAGGTAAAATACATATAAGTATACCTACATATACATATACCTATTTATTTAAAAATGTAAATAAACTCATAAAAATTAAATAAAAATATATTTATACTCACAAAAATAAGTTATAAATTTTTAAAATAAGAAAATAAAATAATAATATAAAAATAATAAAATAAAAATAAATACATGTAAATACCCTTATAAATACATTATTAAAATAAACCCCTAATAAAATATATCAAAAAATAAATAAAAATCATAAATAAATACTACATTATTTAATAAACATTTTTTACTTCATAAATAACATTTAGTTAATTCATTTTATATGTTTAATAATTAGGTCAATATCTCGCTGATGTGGACCAATCGTGGCTCTTCCAGCGTTGACCGCTTGGTCAACTGCTCCCCCAGCCGCCCGATGTGACATGCATGTCATCTCGAGCCGTCTTCTCCCTATATTCACGCTCGACTCGTCCATCGTCTGACATTGCCGCCTTCATGAAAATTGTTCCCCGTTCGATGTACATGCACGCCCATTCCTTTATTCTTTTGTACATAGCCTTGATTCGCCGCTACACCCCAGTCAATAAGGGTGCTCCAGTCATTCATAAATAAGAAACCTCCACCATTTCCGCAATTTTGGTCAGCCTCTATCCAATCCCTTCCTCGCATTCAGTCCCGGCGGTGTTCCTTGTGACAGGAGGAGCCCGCTGGCGCTTTGAATCGGTCGGAGAGGCGGAGGTTGCACCCAAGGCCACCGCTCCGACGAGGCCTCTGCTCCCTGGAGTTCTACCAGGTATGAGCTATGCTTTATAATTATTTTTCGTAGTTTTTAATATTAGCATTTCAATGGTGCCCTTAGGTTAATCAGTAGTTCTTAGGAGTGACCTAAAATCGAGTGCCCGTAATTCGTCGGAGCTCCGCTCCGGCGAACCCATTCACGGCGCTCTCGATATCCTCCGACAACCAAACCACCTCCACTCCCTTCCTTAGTCGTTTCCCTTCGCCCCAGGCACCTTCGTTCACCCAGATCTGCCTCAGATCTGGAGATCTGATCTCCTTCCTCCACCCTTCGCCGGAGATCGCCGCCCCGCTCCACCATCCTTCATTCCACCACCAATAAACGGCCCAGTCCTCCGTTTTGATTGTGCTATCATTGTGCTGGTGCTGGGTGGCCAAAGGACCACCGTTGGGGTCGATTTTGATATTCTGCAGGTACCCTGAAGCCTCGACCTTCACCGACCTCGCTGGACTGCTCCGGTGAACCTCCAGCTCTCTTAAGCACTCCAGTTGACAGAGCAAGGCCCCAGGACGCTTTTTGGACCATCAGCAGCCCGAAGGACCATTGGATGCGAGTGCAGCACTGGATCGAAGCTCGGGAGGGATGGGGTTCGTCCCTGTTCTTCCGAGCACCTTCAAGGCCATCCGATCATGGTCCCAGCCCAGATCAGAAGCCAACCGTTGGATGGAGATCGTCATAGACCATCAGATCAGCCAGGCTGATCTAATCTCAGCCCTTCATCGGTGAAGTGGCATCGGTAAACGTGGAGGCGCCATGTGGATAAGTCACGCGTATCAGCCGTTGGATCAAGTGCCTATTGGGGGTAATTTTCATATATAACCCCCTGATTTTTGTATTTATTTTGTAATACAGTCATAAAATATTAAGTGTAAATAAAATGGGATTTTTTTAATAGGACCCCTACAGTTTCATGTATTTACATATAGGTCCCTCCGTGCCTCACGTGCAGTCCCACGTTAGGCGCGTGAAAATTGCATGTATGCCCTGGCGCATTTTGTCTATTGTACAATGGTGTAGCTTCGATCAAGGATAAGATGCAAGAAAACCGCTTAAGATGGTTTGATCATTTGCAAAAAAGATCAGCCGATGCACCAATTAGGAGATGCGAGTGTTGGGATGTTGAGCCGGCTAAGAGAGGGCGAGGATGACCCAAGAAGTGTTGGAAAGAAACTATACGAAAGGATCTTAGTTTTTTGGATATAAGCCCGAGATTGAACCAAGATAGGTCTGAATGGAGGTGAAGAATACATGTAGTCGACCCTACTTAATTGTGAGAAAAGGCATTGTTGTTGTTGTTGTAATATAAATATAATACATATAATGAATATATGCATATATAATAAGGGATATATGTGTATATAAATAGAATAAAGGAAATTTGACCTTTTTTGAAAGTTTAAAATATCAAATAAAGTTAATTTTTTTAAAATAAAGTATTATTGTGCTTTTTAGGTTTTTCTTTATTTTAGTGATTTTGGAGGAATTTTTATGGATTTTTAAAAAAAACACAAAACAATGTAAAATAGAAAATCAAGAGATTGAAATAGACCTAATAAATATCTAACAAATCAGATAGTGCCCAAGATCATTTTTCATGTAAAGTAGATAACATACAGAAAATTAAGAAGGTTAAAAACAATATTTTTGGATTTTTTGGGATTTTTTTGTGATTTTTATAGGGTTTTCAGAGTTTTGCCCTTTATAAAGTTTTGGTTTTGTAACTTTTGTGATTTTTGGACACGTGTTAAAACACTATAGAGTATAACTACTATATTTTGTGGACAAGTTCTGAAATTTTTGTAATTTTTCTAAGCTCAAACAAATAAATATGCGATATTTTTAGATTTTTATAAATAGAAAAAATAACTTTAATTTGTCCAAGAAAAATATATGTGATAAAATAGAGTTCTATATAATTAAGATAATTTTCCTAGAATTTTTAGGTGCAAAATGCTATTTAAAATATTAGAATATACTAAATAACTTAATTCAGGAAATATGGTACCCAACGTAATTTTCAGGAAGTTTAAATTCATTTGATAACAATATATCAAAGTTCAGTACCAATTCTACGAATAAGCCAAATAATTCACATTAAATAAGCACTTGTAGGGGTATTTTTCAAATAAAACAACTTCTTGGATTAAACATGCAAATTTCACAAAAGTTTTAAACTTATTCCACAAGTTTTGGTACCAAAATAAAATAAGGAAACCCGAGAGGGTATCCGTGCAAAATACTCGGGTGCCTCACATGGAAAATCACATAAGGTGACTTAGCAAGGGACCTAAGTGCAATATCCAATATGTTAGGGGAAAATATTACAAAATTCGTTACACTACAAAGGAAATATTGTAGACTAAATAAAAATAAAAAATACGAGAGGGTGAAGTTGCAAAATACCAAAACACGTACACTGACTGACGTCTCTGATTGAATCACTTAAACCTTAGACGGTCTAGATTACGCGATACTAATTCGTGGATGTTCGGCGAAGATTATATCTTGTCTCTCTTGCTGACTTGGAGGAGATGTTCTTGATCCAACTGTACTGCGAGGTTCACGAAGAATAAGTCAAGAACTCATTCCTCATGAACTTCAATCGCACGAATATTCCTTCTTAAATCTTCGTTTGGGTTGTTGAAGTGTTCGTAAGGTTCCCAAGATGATTCTGCAGCTGCTCAGGGCCTTAGATGGGTCCATGTCCCATCGATGGGGACCTGGATCTTGTAGAAGAAGCGAGGCACATGGAGGTGTTGTCTAGGCTTTGAATTGATCCCAGAAGGGTCCTTGTGGGCTTGTTCCTGCACGAAACAGTCAGAGGTCGAGGGAAAACTACCTCAACCTCATTTGGAGTCGAATGAACAGAGGATGAGGGGGCATGGTTCTGATCTCCTTCGAGGATGATGGATGAGATCTGAGGAACCCGATTCGTGCCCAATCGAGGTGAGAGGGATGGTTTGTACATGAAGAACGTCATGGGGATGCAAAATGGGGTGTTGAGCGAGTCGAAACTGTGATGTTTGCTCGAGAACAGAGATCAAGTGTTGAACAAGGATTTTTCGCAAGTCTAATGTGTCCTCACAAGGCAAAGACAAAGTTGTTGTGACGACCCACAAGAAACCCTCATTCAAACAATAATTAACCCACATTATATATCAAGCAATGCAAAATGAAAATGTAGAGTTAAAATTTATTATAACTCTACAAAATGTGTGTATAGGTGTAAGTATATATAGTGTCGAACACAGGAGCAAACATCATAGATTGTGCAGTAATGTACAAAAATTGCCCTTCTTCATGTCTTTTTGTGTGGGTTTTAATTATAGATTTTTATAGATTTTTATTTTATTTAATTTTTTATTTTTAATTTTATAAATTTTTATTTTATTTTTATATTTTCTGATTTTTAGTTCTTTTTCCTTTTTAATATATAATAAAGGTTTATATATAACTATATATACAATATTGGGTAATATGTTTATAAATACAACCAAAAATAAACAAAAATTACATAATAATTTTTTTAATGTTTTTTATCTTTTTCTAATACTTTTTTTTATTTTTAGAGAATTTTTGCTAATTTTATGTATTTTTAAAATAATAAAAATTTGAAAATGGTGACTTTTTAAATAGGTTGAATTGATTTGAGGATTAAAAATAGCTAAAAGGGTCAAAATTTCTCCAAACTAATTTTAATAAATAAATTAAAAGAAAAGAAAATAGAGATAGAAATAAATATTTTTATTATCTTTATAAGGATTTTGGAGCTTTTTAATTTTTAGAAGGTTTTTATTCTATTTTTAAGGATTTTTGTCTGGAGGTACAAAATATAATAATAAACAAATACAAAATTTTTAGAAATTTTAAATTAGGTGTTATAATTATATGGATTTTTAAAAGTAAATAGAAATTAAATTGTGCTATATTTTAAATTATAATAAATAGAAAAATGTCTAAAATGAAAAACTAAAATTATGGCTTAAAAGACCAAGCAAGCATGCACATTTACCTTATTTTTTCATAAATTTTGAAGCACGGATGATATTTTTAGAAAATAGAAAATAAACATAAAATTTAATTGAACTAGCAATCGTAAATTTGAAATTAAAATAAAAGTTCGGGGCTACAATGCAAATTACCCAAAAGCTTACAACTAATGATTGAAATTTAAATACAAAACTACAAATACAAAAAGTGCAAGGGCTAACATGCAAAATGCCTGGCACACATCAGACGACACGTGAGCTATGGCAAGGATCCAGATGCAATATGAAATAAGTTTAGGGGTTCACATGAAAATAACCCACAAAATATTAAGCGTATTAAATAAATTATAGGACTAAATAAATGGAACAGAAATAGGGGGGATGATATGCAATTTACCCCCTAAAGCACTGGAGTGGACGGCTCTGGATGGATCACTTGACACATATCACGCCCTCGATATGCGATGCTGCTTTAGCTACAACGGCCAAGATTAGATCTCCCAAGAAGATCTAACGGTGTAGGCACGAAGGATCAGACGGCTCTTGTACACCATGGTGTATTACGATGATCGGACGGCTCTGGAAGGTGGAGGAAGAACAACGGGTGAACATCCTGCTAGCGAGCTTTGATTCGAAGTACGCACACCTCCAACCACCTGGAGCACGACCGAGGTGCTCTTCAAGTTCCAGCCATCACCCCACAACTCCCAGATGCGTCAAATTGATCTGGGGGTCACTGGTAGACCCTTAGAGCTCAAGAGTTCTAACGAAGGACCTGGGACTTGCTCCTAGCAAAGTTAGTCCTCATATGGGGGCTTTAGCTCTTGGGACTCGCACAGTTAGCTCAGGCACAAAATACGAAAGGTTTGGGGGTTAATCGGGTAAAATGGGCAAAAGATGGTGGCGGACATACATCTCCGACAAGGTGGAGGAGTGGAAAAGAAGCGTAGGGGGATGAAATGGTGATGGACGATGGGTCGGAGCACAGACAAGGGAAAGTGGAAAGCTTGCCGGAGCAGAGCTCCGGCGAACTATGGAGGAGTCATTCTACGTTAAAGCTACATAGTAAAAGCTAAGCTAAAGTCACAAAACAAAAACTACAATTAAAATCTACCTAGAAATGACAGAAAATTACCTCGAGTGGTCGAGGGCCACGAGATGAAAACTCACAGCGGAGCACCGCCGGAGATGGTGGGAACCACCCTCACAACACCTCTCCTCGTCGCAAAGTGGTCGGGCGAGCTCGTTGTCACTAAGCTCTAGCCTTGGGGCACGGTCTGAGGGGAAGAAACGAAGCAAAAGGGGACCCCTTCAAATGAGCTCCGGTGAAGGGGATATGTACATGGCTGAGGAGATCGAGGCGAAAGGCTCGATTCAGTGATGCAAAGGTCGAGGAGATGCAAGTGCGTGAAAGGTAGAGGATCGAGGGAAAATCAATGAAGGAATCGACCTAAAATAATGAAAGATTCGAGTGGAAAAATTGAGGAAGAGGAAGTCAAATGCATTGGCAGGCCTAGAACTCGGGTCAAAGAAGTTTACCCAAGTCAACGGGGGATGGGCTCTGATTGAGCCACATCACCTGCAAAAAGACAAGGTAGAAGTGAAAATTCAAAATAATTTGAAAATAAATAATCCTTGATTTATTTATTTTTTTGGATAAACATCAAAAATATTCATTACTTTATGTAGTATTTTATTTTGAGTTTTATTCCTTTTTACAACTTAATTTAATATAGGTTACTTTTTAAGGGTTCATTTATAGGTATGTTTACCTATGTCATGTGTATTTTATTTTTATTTTGTATTTTATATTTTACTATTTTCTATATATAATTTATATGTCTATAACTTATTTTAACAGGCACAAAAATACGTTTATTGTATTTTTCTGGGTTTATTTGTATAGTTAATTAATAACTATGTATTTTTGTATATTATTTTATTTTAGTATATTGTTATTGTTTTTTTATTCTAGATATGCACATATACTATAGAGAATATTTACAGAATTGCAAAAATATAAAATAATGAAAAATATAAAGAATAAATAAAATGAATATTTTATTAAGGTATATAGTACAATAGGGGTCCAAAACATAACTTTTGCATCTTAACTTCAAATTAAATGAAACCACATTAATTAAATAGCTTGTTAAAAGTTATATATAATTAAAGATAATTTTGAGGCATTTTGAGTTTATATGGAGAAGATATGGGTCTCGAAAGTTTAGATTTGGATTTTTGTAAAATGCACAATTTGTATTATTTTTATGTGAAATAAATTTTGTATTTGTCTATGTATTTTTATCTATAACTTTTATGTACAAAGTTTATTGATTTGATGTATAAATAATAAAGAATAAAATCAATACCAAAATGCATTATTGAAAAATAATAATTAGGGTTTTTATTGTGTTTTTGACCCTTATCTCCCCCTACTTTATTTCTTGTCGACCTAGTCAACATGATGCCTAAGTCCCAGGGTTTAGGGTCATAAAATACCTTTGACATTTTATTTATTTTTCTTTTCTATTATTTATTCTTTTATTTTGGCTTTAAATAATATATTTTATACCATATTATACAATAAATAATGAATGTTAATTTATGCAAAATAATGTTATTTACATGTATTTAGCTAGGGTTTAAAGGCAAAAATAAAAGAATAAAGGTGATGAAATGGAGATTTATCACCCCCTATACTTGCCTTTGCTAGTCCCTTGCAAACACTTATGCCTGTAAGTGCGAAAATAAAATGAAGAAAATAAAAAGAAAGAACTTGGATTGATTTTAACTTTGAAACTTGTCTTCATAAAATCAATGGAGCTCAGTCGAACCTTTGGACATGAAGTTTGGTCAAACCTTATTGGGAAACAGATTTGAAACACAATAGCCTCTAAGAACCGCAAAACTCTCCTCAAGTCTCCTCAATAGCCAGGTTAAACAAATCAAGTCATACGCAAACCCTTATAACTATGAATCTAATCTTGGATAGTGTGTGTGATATGCAGCTCTCTTCGGCTGAAGCGGTAAAAGTAAGTCTTCTCCAACATGGTGTCCCTAATTCCCCAATCCAACAACACTTTCCTCGAGAAGAGGGGTTTTCCTTTCTGAATTCAAGTACAATCGGCTCAAGAAGAGGAGGTGAAGAGAAGAAGGGACGGTAGCCAGTGTAGCTACCTATCCTATGATGCTTGACCAGTGTAGCCAAGTCATTCATCTGCAGACTCACATAAATATGACTTGAAGCTCAATCTTGCTTATTGACTATATACATACTCCGACGGGAATTGCTTTTTCTTGGAATTTGCCCTTCTTTTATTTTTGGAGTTTTTGATTTTGCATTTTTTGAATACTATATACAACAACATTTACATATGGACTTTCCTCTTGAGGCAGTAGACTATCCCGCTTTTGACGCATTATTGCAACCCACAACTTTTGTCTTCAGAGCTCTTCGCGACTAGATCATGTTGGGGTACAATGGCCACAAATGTTTGACTTCCGATGTTTCCATTGGCTTGTGTCTCATGCCGGCCGGCCCTCTACCACTTCAACTAAGGTGAGCAAAGTGTAAGGTGCAGGTGTGCAAGCTAGGTCACTATCAACAAGAGTCATGCGTGTGTTCCGAAATATTCTAATTAGGCAGTCAAGACGACACTGAACCAAGTCTCGTGATCTCAACGAATTAAGTCTAATAGACCTGAAGTGCCTCAATTCCAGTTCCTATAAGATTCTTGTGATTAAGTAGATTAGGATTCAACTGAGCTCCAATCTTAGGATTTTACTTAGACGAGTTCAATTGTTAATCTCAAACTAAAAAATGCAAATGCTATGCACAATGCAAGGAAAATGTTTTTGTGATGCAATTTTATTGTTTTGAAATTTTTATGGATTTTTGAAAAAGTTTTTGTAAATTTTAGGTAATTCTTGAAAAGCTTTTGCAAATGTTTTTGGAATTTTTAATTTTACAAAATTTTAGGGTTTTTTTAGTAAAAAAGGTTTTAGAAAAAGAAATATATGCAAATATTTACATGGGAGTGCTTCTTATTATTTACAAGAGTTGGGTTAGGAATTTATAGGATTGTATATACAATGTTTATAAAGGATCTTTATTTGCTTGAATTATATACATAGTTCTCAAAAAAATTGAAAAGATTTTTGCATCACATTTTAAAAACTTTATTTGCAATTAATTTGATAGATAAATCTTACAAATATTTTACAAAATTTGAAAATCATTTTGAAAAGATTTTTCAAACAGTATGTATAGATTTTTCAAACAATTTTTGCAACCATTTTCCAAACTATTTGCAAATAGATTTTCAAAACATTTTATTCCAAACAAAGAAAGAATTTTTTAAAAAGAAAACAATTTTACAAAGGTTAAAAATATTTTACAAAAGATTTTCAAATAGTTTTCATAAGATTTTTAAAAAAGATTTTCCAACCAATTTTCAAATATTTCGCAAAATATTTTTACTTGATTTATTACTCAATATATACAAAGATTTTTTTAATGAATTTTATACAAGTATGTTCTTTACAGTTAAGTAAATGTATTGTATCCATAATTATTGAAAATACAAAAGTACGAGTTATAGACCCCCCTATACTTAGCTTGAGCTATGTACTCATAGATCAGAGAGAAAAGGAGAATACATAACTCATACTGAGTATAAAAAAGGCTATACTACAATGACTAAAGAATGAATGAATGAAAAGTTGACCCCCCATACTTATGATGAAATAATCCTAAGTATAGCAGGATGTATCTACATGTAGGGAGGGTCTAGGGTGGGAATAGATAGATCACAAGTCGATTTGTCTCCCCGTATACTTAGCGTAAGATATCCCTAAGTATAGACAGAAATATCAACCAAGGAGGATACAGTGGAGGGGACCAAAAAGAAAAAAAATATGTTGGGTGAATGTACGTACCACTCCGCTTATACTTAGGGTAAAAGAGCCCTAATAGGCAACAACAGAAGTGATGAAACAGAATGAAGAAAGAACACTTAGCTCGTCCACCTCCCCTATACTTAGGACAAAGTATGTCCTAAGCAAGGAAAACACACAAAATGGGGTGGATGAGCAAAACAGTAGATGGAAGGAAGTAAACGACATCGAATATACAAAGTGATGGTTGTACAAAGATCAAGAAGATAGAAAGCGGACCGTCTTGCGTGACCGCTGAGGAATGGATCTCACAAGGTGCAGGTCGATATAGGGGTCCTTAGCTGAGTCAACCCAATCAGGATCGACTTGATGAAGATCCTCGGTGGTCTCAAAGTGGAATGCATGAACTAGTCAATGGAAGTAGTATGGTCAGGTTCGGCATGGGGAATCTCATCTAGATCAAAACAGAAAGGCCCCAACTCATCTATGAAAGTAATAAGGTCAAGTATGGCATGTGTTGTCTCTCCTACATCTTCCCTCCGCACTAAGTGTCTATAATAAAAATACCACGGATGTCATCAATACATCGCCATGCATCGGAAGGAGGAACTCCAAGGTCTATGCTTTCTGAGTCTTCCTCACCAAGGAGGAATCCTTGGGTCTTAGAATCATCCATGATAAAGCATATCTATCTAATATCAGCATATAGGTCATAGTCCTTGGGGTCGACTAACATGGGTACACTCTCGTCAGATGCAGGTCTTTGGTCAATGGTGGATGCAGTAATCAAGACAATGCTCTCATCAGCAGAATGAAAGCGAATCTCTCCATATCCATAATCAATAATGACTCTCGCAGAGGCGATAAAAGGTCATCTCAGGATGATCGGAGGATGCTCCGCAAGGGTGGAGGTCTCTGTGGACAAAACAATGAAATCAACCGTGAAGCTCATGCCCTAGATTCGAATGACAGCATTCTCTAGAATACCCCTCGGCCTCTTTACTGATCCATCAGCAAATTGACAAATCATCATGGTCTTCTTGAGAGGCCTTAGATAGAGATATTGTACCAACAAGAGGGATATTATATTAACCGAAGCTCAACTATCAAGGAGAGTGTGATCACAAGAATAGTCAGAAATGGGGCATTTCATAAGAGGTGTAACAATTTTCCCTATCCTAATGTGTGGACGGTGGATGATGGCGTAGGTAGTTGCCATGGTCAGAATGTGTCGCTTGGATCTACTTCTTCAGTTTCTTTTCTTGGGTTTAGGTGCATATAATTGGTTCATGGTCTGACAAAGTGGGGCCTCAACAATATCATGAATAGTTGCCACCACTTTAAGATCGGTCACCATCTTTTGGAGATTTTCTATCTCTTCCATAGAAGGGAAGAGATTGCAATCACCATCTACACAAGGATGACTAAGAGTGGTTTGTATTGTGTCACCCTTGAGGTCAAAGGTGGGAACTGTGGTGTATGTGTGTGTTGGTATATGATCTGGCATGGGTGCCCTCTCCTCTGACTCAGTTAGGTGTCTCTCGGCTTCTTTTTGTAATTTTAGCTTTTTTCTCATTTTTTTGTATTTTAGGTGATTGTAAGATCTGGGTGTCCTTAAATGAATCCATGAATTTAGAAGGTGAAGCAGTAACGTGGCTCTTATTTAGGTTAGTGAGGTCATCTATCCTCTGATTCATTTGCTTTACTAACCGGATCATGTATTCAAGAGCAGTATCCATAAGAGGCAACTCCAACAGTTCAGTCTTGAGTGAGTGAGATGGTGAAAAAAAACACAATATGATGCCTGAGACTATGGATATGGTGGATATGTACACAAAGAAAAGTCAGGAACAAAGTTCTGATAAATGGAGGTGGACCGACTGGAGAGTACAAAGGATCTGTGAAGTCCGGATAAAAATCACTCCATTCGGCCATCTCTAAAACAAAAGGCAGGGATCGGGAGAGCATGAAGGTCAAGTCAAGAAATGCAACAAAAAGAAGCAAAATGCACAGAGTAGATCGAGTATACACACATCCAAACACAAATATAGATAAACAAAACCCCTCAATTCACCTACTCAACACAATGACGACTGCGAGAGCTAGGTCTTTTTATCTTATCAAATTTTAGAGTGAGGTGAATTTCAAAAGTTGTACAAGCACACAAGTAGGCCTAAGATTGTTGCACTAATCCTTAATGTGTACGTGGCGAGTGTAAATTGAGAATACAATGAGGGAGTTTATCTCCCCAAACAAGGATTTTTCTTTTTGATTTTAGGGTCGAGTAAAATTAGCAGTCTTAATTTTATTGGTTATCATTTTTTTATTTTTTTATAAAAATGCATGAATCCTAATGAGGGATCAATTCTTTTAGTATCATATGTGGTCAAAATCAGAGGGAGAGATTTGGAAAAGCGATGCAAGCATAAATCAATGATATATGCCCAGATAAAGATGCTCACCTTGCCTCCAGCTCGCTTCGTGTAGGATGCTATACATAATTGAAACCTACTCTATATGCAATGCAAGCCGATCAAATCACCCTAGTACAGAATTTGATATTAATGTGAAGCACCAGATACTAACTTTCTAGATATGAAACCTATGGTCCAATCTTGAGACTCCTTGGTGCCCACAATAGTGGGTCCTACAAGCATTGTGTAGAGCTTGTCACAGCACGCAGTCTCAAGTCTAAATAATCAACGATTCAATTTGACTAGATCCAAAAGAGAACTATAGGTGCATGCAATTTAATTAGGGCATTGGACCTTAATCTATCAAGCAAACAAGTCCTAAATTAGGGTTCAATCATACAAAACAAATAAAAGAAAGGCCAAAAAAACCCAAAACATCGTGAAACAAAATTTAAAAAAGGCGGAAAATCGTGAAAAAGCTGACGAGGCCCCTAATGAACAATCACTCAGGCAATGGACCTCGTGAAGTGTCAAAGTGTCCTGAGAGTCTAAATTATTATAATTAAGTGTGTATGTCTCTCTCCCTCACTTGAATTACACGATAAAACAAAATAAAATAAAAATGGCAGTATATTCAAAAAATCCTCCAAGTCTTCACTTGTTGCTCTCTCCTGTCGGCTTGTGCTAAAAAGTCGACTCCGCTTCACGTGGGTGTGTAGGTGCTCCTAGGAGTGCCTCCCTTGATTTGCAGTCCCTCGCAACAAAGTTAAATAAGGAAAATGGTTAGCCATCTCACAAATAATATCAAATAAAATAATAAGCAAAGAAATAAAGACAAATGAAGAGGCAAGAGAGAAGAAACAAGGAAATGCAATCTATATGACATTGTTCCCCAGCAACGACATCATTGGTTGAATAGAGATTTTTCACGGGTCTAATATATCCTCAGAAGGCAAAGACAAAGTTGTTGTGGTGACCCATAAGAAATCCTAATTTAGACAACAATTAACCCATAATATAGATCAAACAATGCAAAATGAAAATGTATAGTTAAAATTTATTATAACTCTATAAAATATGTGCACTGGTGTAAGTATGTAGAGTGTTGAACATAGCGAGCAAACGTGATAGACTGTGCAATAATGTGCAAAATTTGTCCTTCTTCTTGTCTTTTTATTGTTTTTTTGTGTGAGTTCTAATTATATATATATATATATATATGAATTTTTGTTTTTATTTATATTTTGTTTTAAATTTTAAAATTTTTTATTTTTCTTGTTATATTTTCCTTATTTTAGTTTCTTTTTCTTTTTAATATATAATAAAGGTTTATATATAACTATATATACAATATAGGGTAATATAATTATAAAAACATAATAAAAATAAACAAAAAATGCAAAATAAAATGTTTTCATATTTCTTATCTTTTTCTACTATTTTGATATTTTTGGCGATTTTTTACAAAATTTTATGTTTTTTAAATCGAAAAAAAATCAAAAAATAGTGACTTTTTAAATAGATCAAATTGATTTGAGGAATAAAAAGAGAAAAAAGGGTTAAAATTTCTCCAGTTAAATTTTAATAAATATTATATAAGGTAAAAAATCAGAGACAAATGTAAATATCTTTGGAATTTTAAAAGATTTTTTATATTATTATAAGGATTTTGAAGCCTTTTAATTTTTAGCAATTTTCTTTTTCTTTTTTTAAGGATTTTCGAATTGGAGGTACAAAATACAATATTAAACAAATACTATATTTTTGAAAATTTTAAATCAGATTTTATAGTTTTTTATTTTGGAAAATAAGCAAAAATTAGACCATGCTATTTTGATTTTTAATAAATAGAAAAAAATACCTAAAATGTAAACTAAAATTATGGTGTGAAGTAAGAAGGCACATTACCCTATTTTTTCATAATTTTTGGAGCACGGATGATATTTTTAGAAAATAAAAAATAAACACAAAATTTAAATGAACTGTCAGGGGTATATTTGCGATTAAAATCAAATTCGGGGCTACAATGCATTACCCAAAAGTTTACAACTAATATTTGAAATTTAAATACTAAACTACAAACAAAAAAAGCACGAGGGCTAACATGCAAAATTCCTAGCTCACATAGGACAACACGTGAGCTGAGCTAGAAAGGACACAAATGCAATGTTCAACAGGTTCAAGGGTTCACATGCAAATAACCCACAAAATATTAAACATATTAAATAAATTTTAGGACTAAAAAATGGAACAAAATTAGGGGGATGATATGCAATTTACCCCCTAAAGCATTGGAATCGACGGCTCTGGATGGATCACATGACACGTGTCACGCCCTTGATGCACGATGCTGCTTCGGCAGCAACAACCAAGATTAGATTTCCCAAGGAGATCCAGCAGTGGAGTTGCGAAGGATCAGACGGTAACTGTACACATGGGTGCATGATGATGATCGGACTGCTCCAGATGGCGGAGGAAAAGTAGGGGACAAACACCCCACTGGCGAGTTTGATTCGACGTACCACACCTCCAATAGAGCCTGGACAGGTGCTCTTCATGTTCTGGTCGTTGACCCGCAACTCCTAGATGTGTCAAATGGGTTCGAGGGTCACTAGTAGACTCCTCGAGCTCAAGAGTTCTGGTGAATGAACTGGGAGCTGGTCCCAGCAAAATTGGCCCTCATATGGGGACTTTAGCTCTTGGGACCTGCACGATTAGCTCAAGCACAAAAATACAAAATGACTTGGGGGTTAATCGGGCAAAATGTAGAAGATGGTGGCGGACGGACATCTCTGGTGAGATGGCGGAGTGGAGATGTTGATATGCAGATCCACGAAGGATCTGGGTGACTGGTGATTCCTAGGGTGGATAAGAAGCGTAGGGGAATGAAATGGTGGTGGACGGTAGGTCAGAGCACAAACAAGGGACAGTGGAAATCTTGCTGGAGCAGAGCTCTGTTGAACTAGGGGGAGTGATTCTACGCTAAAGCTACAGATTAAAAGTTAAGCTACAGGCACAAAACAAAAACTACAATTAAAATCTACTTAAATGAAAGTAAATTACCTCGAGTGGTCGAGGTCCACGAGATGAAACCTCACGACGAAGCACCACCGGAGATGGCGGGAACCACCCTCACAACACTTGTCCTCGTTACAAAGGGGTCGGGCGAGCTCACTATCACTGAGCTCTAGCCCTAGGGAACAGTCTGAGGGGAAGAAGAGAAGCAAAATGGGACCCCTTTGAATGAGATCCGGTGAAGGGGTTATGTACAGGGTTGAGGAGATCAAGGTGAATGACTCGATTCAGTGATGCAAAGGTCGAGAAGATGCATGCTCTTGAAAGGTGGAGGATCGAGGAGAAAAGACAAAGAAGGAATCGACCTAAAAAATGAAAGATTCGAGTGGAAAAAATCGAGGAAGAGGTAGTCAAATGTGTTCTGACAAGCCTAGAATTCACGTCAGAGAAGTTGACCCAACTCAACAAGGGACGGACCCTGATTGGGCCAAGTCACCCGCAAAAAGATAAGGCAGAAGTCAAATTTTCGAAATAATTTGAAAATAAATAATTAATGATTTATTTAATTTTTAGTTAAAATATGAAAAGTATTTATTACTTTATTTAGTATTTATTATGATTTTTATTTCGTTTTACAACTTGGTTTATTATAGGTTACTTTTTAAGGGTTCATTTATAGGTATATTTACATATGTTATGTGTATTTTATTATTATTTTGTATTTAAGACTTGGAAACAACTGACTGGCTCAGATGAGGGAAAGGAGAGACTTCTCAAATGCAAGTGCAAGTCGATCTTTTTGTATTAATCACTCGCTATTATATATTAGGCATCTGCCGAACCTGCCTTGGTCTTCCCTCAGTCTCTGTCTTCGCTCGCTTTATTGCTCGCTTGGCTCGGCTCGCTCTCGGAAAAATCATTGACTATGACGCTTGGTTCGTATATTTTATTATTTTCTATACATAATTTATATCTTTATAACTTATTTCAATGGACACAATAATACTTTTATTGTATCTTTCTGAGTTTATTTGTACACTTAATTAAATAGGAATTTCTTATAAAGGTGTATAGTACATTCATCTATGTATTTTTGTATATTATTTTATTTTGTTATATTTTTATGGTTTTATTTGATTCTAGATATACACATATACTGAGAATGTTTACAAAATTATAAAAATATAAAATAATGAAAAATATAAAGAATAAATAAAATGGATATTTTATTCATGTATATAATACAATAAGGATCCAAAACCTAACTTTTGTATCTTAACTTCAAATTAAATGAAACCACCTTCATTAAATAGGTTGTTAAAAGTTATATACAATTAAAGGTGATTTTGAGGCATTTTGAGTATATATGGAGAAGAAATAAGTATGGGAAGTTTGGATTTTGGATTTTTATTCTGAATGTACAATGCATAATTTGTATTATTTTTATGTGAAATAAATTTTATTTTTTCTATGTATTTTTATCTACAACTTTCATGTAAGATGTTTATTGATTTGATGTATAAATAATAAATAATAAAATAGGTCCCAAAAATGCATTATTGAAGAATAATAATTATGGCTTTCATTGTGTTTTTGACCATTATCTTCCCCTACTTTATTCCTTGTTGACCCAGTCATCATGATTCCTAGGTCTCAAGGTTTAGGATCATAAAATACTTAGGCATTTTATTTATTTTTCTTTTCTTTTCTTTATTCTTTTATTTTAGCTTTAAATAATGTATTTTATACAATATTTACATAATAAATAATGAATGTTAATTTATACAAAATAATATTATTTACATGTATTTGGATAGGATTTAAAGGCCAAAATGAAAGAATAAAGGTGATGAAATGGAGATTCACCACTTGGAGCTCAAGGGATCTAGGTTATGGGAATTTTGGGGGTTTTGGATTTTTGACATAAATCAAAGGAATCAAAGCATGTTACTACGCTAAGAATCGAAAAATGGACGGAAATGATAGAAGAATATGGGGCCTCGCCTGTC
Source organism: Ottelia alismoides (assembly GCA_037367405.1). Classification (NCBI taxonomy): domain Eukaryota; kingdom Viridiplantae; phylum Streptophyta; class Magnoliopsida; order Alismatales; family Hydrocharitaceae; genus Ottelia; species Ottelia alismoides. The sequence continues at coordinate 252,322 of JAZKJV010004843.1, forward strand.
TGGAGGGAAGGGAATCATAACTACCAGAGGTGCTCCGGCAATGCGATTGAATCACCTCAACAGATCTTCACCTCACCTCGGAATCAGGCGGAGACTCTTCTTGTCATAAAGAGCTTAAGACAGGAAGTGATTGCATGGGTTTATGATGAATAATGATGGATTAACCTCGAACTGAAGCTTGAATAGAAGGATAAATAGAAGAGACAAGGAGTCATCTTGCGAAGAGGGTTTCACCTAGATCGATGAAGATCGATAGGATCTTAAGATTAGGCATGAATTAGAGAGATCCAATCAGCAAATTTTGTTCAGAACTCCAAGCAATTTGATCATTGTATCACACAGGAAAAAGGGAGTAAAAGTGGGAGGAGATGGGTCTGACAAGCACGAGGCTCCAGGAGGGGTAATTGACCCGAGGTCAATGAAGGACCGCCTTTGATTGGTCCATGTCAGACCACAAGAGGACAAAACGGGAAAAAGAAATATTTAAATCAAAATAATATAGCTAGGCATTTTATTAAATAAAAGTTAAAATAAAAAATGTTTTTTTGTATTATTTATGTGATTTTTATTTATTTTTACAGCTTTATTTATTAGGTGTAATTTTTACAAGTACACTTATAGGCATATTTACTTATGTTTTTTTCTATTTTTTATTTCGTATTTTGATTTTATTATCATATATAAAGATTTTATATATTTATAATATAATTAAATACATATTTACATATTTTTATTTCATTTTATTGAGATTATTTACTTGTATAAATAAATATATGTACATACATTATAGGTGTAGTATACCTATATATTTTAATATACTATCTTTGAATTTGAAATGATAATGTCAAGATAATCATGATTTTCAAGATAAGCGGGTTCCTCACAAGAAGAAGAGTAACCCGAGGAGGAGTCTGAAGAGACACCTCTCTTTATTCTAGGAAAGATTATTGGCTCAAGATAGAGTGTAGAGGTTTTAGGGTCCTTAAGTCTAGAGTGGAAAGTAAAGTGGGATTCTGAATCAATATATAATAACCTTGTTAGAATCTTGGTTACTCTTCTTTTAAAGATGACATACACATTAGATCTACTTGTATTTGTATATTATTTTTGCAAGATCTTTATATAAGGTTCAAGATATACACGGAAGCTCTTCAGAAGTTTCCTTTCACATTATATGTTATTGTTAAGTGTCTTACCTTGTATTTATTGTGTAATCATTGAATGTACTCTAAATAGTATAAAATTCTTATATCTCTGATGATCTACACAAAGAGTCAGTATTGTTGCTGGTTAAGTCAAGATCATGCAGCATAGTCAACTTCAAGTCAAACCATCTATTGATCTCTCATTGTAATTCTTGTTGATCGATCATTCATTGGTCAGTCATCGTACTAGATCTGGTAGATCATTTTGCAGCTTGCTGATGAACACTTTGAACTGATCGATCATTGTTTTTTGTATTATCGATAAGTGGTATGATTGCTCATTAATTTTATTTTCGATCGATCATTTTTTTAGCGTTGACCTTTGACCATTTTATTTTATTGATGAGCAAGTCAACTTTTATGATCGATCATTTATTTGAATTTTGAGTTCCGTAATCGATCTTATGATGGATCATGGGTCTTTAACTGATTGATCATTGTCATTTGTTGATAGATCAATCCATATATGAAAGTTACTGGAGTAAATTACACAAAAGTTCATGAACTATACACCTAATTTGGATGTCATACCCAAACTGTTAAAAGCAACAGTGTAGTACCCCATCTATTAGTTAAGTTATAATGTAGTATTTATCTAACGGAAAGATAGTTACCACCATTATCTTTTCAATGTGAAGGAAGAAAGTGCCCTCATTCACCCATGAATACAAAGATTGTTCTTTTTACAATATTCTACTCTCTACATGGGGAAAGGACATTCTTCTCCATGGCTGTGGAGATAAGGCATTCATCAAATAGCATGGATCGCCTGCTGCAATGCTGTCTCTGCAGTAACTACTTGAACCGCTTGATCTTAATCGAACGCTTCACACGATTTTACACGGTAAGGGCCCACAAAAATGCGAAATCATGTGAAACGCTCGATCACGATCGAACGGCTTAAGCAGGTGCTGCAGAATCTACTGCAGTGCCCACTACAGCTGACGAATCGTTCCCTTCATCAAAAGGATGCAGCAAGCAAGCACTACCCCGTCAGCCTGAAAAGGACTTACAGGTGTTGCAGAATCTGCTACAGTGCATACTACAGCAGACGAACCGTTCCCTTCATCAAAAGGATGCAGTAAGCAAGCACCGCTCCGTCATCCCAATTAGGACTTACAGCAAGCAGCATGCCTGGTTCTCTTCCCCCTCGTCTCCAGCTCTGCTCTCCTACGCCAATAGAGGGATCAGATAGTGAGGATGGTTCCCTAGAACCAGCGATGGTTGACGAATGGTCGTATTGTCTTAGGCGAGGGATGCATCGCCCTCAAGGCAGAAGGGGAGATGAAGCTTTCAGCTCCAGCCCCCTTGAACCTGCCCTCCATTAAGGAGGAGCACGAGCGGCTCAATCCCGTAGCGACGTCATGTGCGACCTTCAGGCCAGAGGTGTTCACCCTCAGATTAGGACACAACTCCTCTACCATGGGTTGGAGCAAGCATGTTGCGGCAAATGGCATATAGGATCGGATGGTGATTGGGGAGCGAGAACCCCTTGCGCCATGCAATGTGCCGACTCTACAAGCTGCGGTATGGTTTCTAGCACCTTAGAGAGAGCCATGCTTCTTAGAAGTGAGGACTTCCCTTCCTTGAAGCCTACATTTTTGGTTGGACATAAGTGGAAGGATGTCAAGGGAAGCAGAGAGTTGTTATGTAGTAGCAACAATAGTCCGAGGACCGGATGGAGCTTCTATCGTCCGAGCCGACATTGACAATGTGGCCACACATTTATAATCCTCGTACTGATTTCAAGGAGTCGAATGATGATATGAATGCTTCTAGACAGAAGAGCACTGAGGAGAAGTTACAACAGTTGGATGGTTTCTCGTTGGCAGAGAGGATCCACTGTTGTAGTGTTGTGCCTGCTGTAATCGTGGGAACCACTCGATCTTGACGAGCGGTTTGGCAAAATCATGCAAACCGCTCGATCAAGATCGAGCGGTTCCCATGGTCACAGCAGACTCTGTTGTATTTTGGCCTGCAGTAGACGATCCAATCCCTCTCGTTGGGCATATACCGCTGATATAGTTCAAGCATACCTTTGATTGGGCTGACGATGAGCTTGACATGAGCCATGGGACTCTAGATAGAGATAGAGTCCATAGCTTTCAAGAGTGGAGTTCGCAAAGGGTAAGATTATTCGTTGCCTAGAAGTTGGTGATCGGAGGACCACCAATGCTCGCCTTGAGGGGCATGGAGAAGAATGCCCCTTCCCTATGTAGAGAGCAGAAAATTGTAAAAAGAACAATCTTTGTCTTCATCTATGAATGAGGGATTTTTTATCCTTACATTGAAAAGATAACTGATGGTAAGGTGTTCCCTTTAGATAATATTGTGTAACTTAAGAAATCACATTGTTACTTTTCAAAGTTTGGTAACGACATCGGAATTGGGTGTATAGTTCAGGGACTTTTGTGTAATTTACTCAAGTTGTTAACTATTTCTGGCTACCGATGGTTACATGGTTGAAACACTATAAAAAGAGACCTTTAACTCCTCATTTCACACACAACTCATTCGAGGATCCTTCTCTCTCTCTCTAAGTCTTGAGTGTTCATATTTTCAGGAGAGAAGATTTCTAACCTGAAAGCTAGTCTCAATCTGTAGCAAGCTCCTCGAGTTCTTTGCATGTAGTCAGATATCCTCTTGAGACTATTTAGAAAATTTCGATGATATTTTTTGATTATATAGCTTTGACTTGATTTTGAGATATATACATTTGAATTAAGTATTTATTTATGTATTTTGTTGATATATTCTCTCTGTTGATCTTATTATTGTGAATTGGCTATTTTATTTAATATTATTCTATCGTCTTATATAATTACTTTATCATGTTTTGCTAACATTGTTGTGTCGATACACTAGGAGTTCTTTCTGCAGGAAGATCTAAGTGTATCCTCAAGCGGTGTTGCATCATGTTCAGGTAGTGTTGACTTTGGTGTTTGCTCTGAAGTTGTAACTTTCTTTCCAAGATTGTAAGTTTCATCCTTGTAATTGATTGAGATATCCATCTAAATATCTCAGGATATTGTGGAAAAGTTGGTTGGCTCGGATAATCATAAATCTTAAGTCAGGAAGGCTTGGATCGTGGTTTTCACCCGCTTGGGTTTTCCACTTAACATGTTGTGTATTGTGATTGTTGGATTGTTGTCTCTGCCTAGATTTAATTGTTTGTCTTTTGCTTCCACGAAATTTTTTTTATTCTGCCATACTCCATTCACCCCCCCCCCCCCTTCTTTTTTTAACCAGCTTGGATTGAGTGTTTTTTATCCGCAAGTTCTGTCAAACCTGAATCAAGTAAAATAGGATCCAATTGAAATGGCATGAGATTCATGGAAATTTTTCAAGGAATTGACCTTTTCCACATTTATAGTTGGTAATTGATGAGGAGCATGAGTGTGCTTCCTAAGGTGATATAATTCTTTGTCAAAGTGTTCTTTTGACTTAGGTTTCCTAGAAAGGTTGGTCGATTTTTTGATGGTGTTTTGGACCAGCCTTTCTGTTCATCACCAACAAAAGCTCCCATCACAGTGGAGGAGCAAGTAGCAGAAGATGTCACTACATGGTCGTAGGTGACATAAAAGAGCTATGTTAGAGGCATGATACAATCTTATAGTATATTCCATAGCTGCCCTAATTGTAGGAATTATTCTTGGTCTCAGAAATCCTCAACATCATAGATCGACTCGTTCACCATGTAATCATTGCTTTCATCTGAGGTCAAGTCAGGAGAAGACATGATATTCTCAAACGAGTCCTTAATAAAAAAAAGTTCTAAGCAAAAGAATCCTTAAGATAGGACTTATTTACCTCGAGAAAGTCACAATTCTTAAAGTCACAGTTGGGTTCGCTAGTGTTGGATGTTTCGCCAGTCGCATTAGGTTTACATTCATCTTTCTCGTTAAACTCGATTGCCCATGTCTCTCAATCCATTAACATCTTAGCAAAGGCCAAGAATGGCTTTACAAAAATGATAGGAGACATGAACAATTGTCCAAGGATCTCCATGGCTAGTACGACAAAGTCCACTTTGTTTCAAACCTTGAAAGGTTATGATGATGCTCGCCTTTTGATGGATCAATCAACTAGTTGAACGATCGCTTTACTTTCGAGCTCGATCTTGTTGAATACGAACGTTGGGAGGATGTTAATGAAAAAATCACCAACCTGTAGAGTGTGGGTGAATGTAGTCTCGAGTATATTGAAATCAATCATAAGCATCCTTTTCATTATTTTTCTTTTTGTTTTGTTAATCAAAATCATCAAACTTATCATAGACATAATATGTTTCTCAATTCTGGTCCATTTGGGAGTACGCTTTTTCTTCAAGTACTTGAGGTCGGAAAAATCGTCCAAGACCTTTATTAATGGAAGCTTGAAACATATCTTTTTCAATGGTGCTTCCATTTTAGGTGTCAATAATATTTTTAGCATTTTTTAATTTTATTTTTTTGGAAGAAAGATTCGAGCAAAGTACTCCAAGGATATAAACGAACTCAACTGGAATGGTTGATGAAGGATGAACATAAAAGGGAGGTATAGTATCTCGCTAATCTATGATGGGAAAGTCGTATACTGGCTTCTAAAGAGCTGAACTAGGTCTCCTAAAGTAGAACTTCTCAATGAGGCGAAGTGCATTGGCTCTACTTCAGTTAACTGATGAAATGATGGAACTGAATCATATTTTTCTTTCCATGAATCTTGCATAATAATTAGAAATGCATCAATTTCCCATTGGTTAAAACTGATATGAGCATTATATGTTTGTGAATACATGTAAGGGAACCATGGTAGCAACTTCTAAATCCAAGGTCTTCTCGTCAAAGTCAGCTTTCTACAGTCCATATTGACATCCATTATATTCTAAATGGATTTAGTTGGAACTCAATTGTCTTGGGTAGTGGCTCAGTAGTGAGGTCAGCTAATGTATTCTGAGACTCATACAAATCAGCAAAGATCTGCCAAATCATATCTACATTACAACATAAGTTGTTCCACCACATGAGATGTCAACTAATGTCAGATTCAGCAGTGAATCCCATGTAAAAAGTGATATGAGCTCACCCCTTAAAAAGTTATGAATTGGATATCCCCTCAAAAGATCTTGGAACCATGCCCAAGCATCACTAAATAACTCCATGGGATTGTTAGAAAAGTTTTGAATGTCATATCTAACCATTAGCACTTGGATTTAGGGGTAAAAACTGAGTAAAAACAGAGCTTTAAGCTCCTCCCAAATAAAAAAGCAATTCTTTCCTAACTGATGAAGCCAAAATGTGATTAGTTGTAAAGAGAGCAAAAAGGATATCAATCCGATTACCTCTTGTGTGACACCACCTAGTGCTATACAGATCCTCAAATGCATGGATTTGTAAATATGGTTCTTCATCTACGTGACCATCGAATCCCAACAACATGTGGAAAAAGGAGGGTCTCCATTCAAAAAGTACCTTAAAACTCTAGCAGTAAAATCCAAGAATCTCTCATCTGATCTCTCGGGTTGTTTTTTGTAGCTATAATAAAAAGTGACTCAGATGTCCTCCGTTGGTTGTGGTCCTCGAGTTTTCTTCATGAATATCTCCTCTTTCATGTCAACATTCACTCGTGCATGTTCTATCAATTGTTCTTTCATCCTTTGTATGGCGGCAAGTACCTTGGCATTCTTTTCTTAGATTGAAGAAAGAATGGGAGGGCAGGAGGGAGAATGTGATATATTTATCTCGGGAAGATGATCATTCTAAGACAGTGTTGTATAAAAAGAAGAAGAGTGACATGCATAAATGGACAAGAAGACATGAGGTGAGCCGAGGGTCCGAACATGAATGGTGGAAACATCTAGCTCAACTTAAGAAGAGAGTCATCTTGAGATGAGTTCAAAGATGAATATAATGGAGAGAAAACATACTTGGGAACAATTGTGAATGACATGCTTGACTCAAGATGAGGGTCATCTTGAGTAAAGGGAACAGGAGAGACAAAAGAAGAATAAAAATAAAATGCGCATGACCGTATCTTTCCAACAAAGTATGAGTATGTATACGGGGGCTCCTTCATGAACAAGAATGGGCCAGAAGTTCAGGATATCAGTGGAAAGGAAACATGAACACATGACAATCAAAACCCAATACAAACACGTAGGTTCACCAACTCACCCTGATGCATAAGATTTAACTTTTTATCTTTCCATTTTTATGATTTTTTTTAAGAAACAATTTTTGTAACTATAGCTTACAAAGTCATTGGGGTGGCAAGTGGTATACTTGGCCTTGCTTAAGGATTCTTCATTCTACACTTCGTACAACCTCAAAGTTGTACCCCATTGCGGTGACAATAAGCAAGTCCTAACATACGCCTTACACTCTCAACCATTACACTCTCAACCATTATGTAACATGAGGCTTATACATGCGATCCTCGCACTAGAGCACAACATATCTTGAAGAGTACACGAGACAATGACCTTCCCCAAGGTCTCGGTGAGACGTACACTCGGCCTACTCGATCATTCAAGTAGCAAATGCTGGAGAGGGGCACAGAGATCGACAAGATGGAGAACGCACATTGTTACTTTAAAAAACACATTACGGCGATGTGGAGTCTTACTCAATGACAGTTTTGACGAGGGAGGCTCCAAGGAGGTTTCCCGCATTGTTACCAACTCTCGAGCATCAAGGCAATGCCAACCTTTGGCATCGAGGATCCACGTTGTGAGGTGATAGAAAAAGGGTGCAAAGAAGAGAGAAAATATAGAGTAATGTTGCAATATAGTGGGTAAATAAATAAATGATATTGGACTGTGGGTAATTATTTTGTGGAATTGGTGGGTCAGGCTTTCAAAGTGAAACGTAGCCCATTAATAGTAAATGTACCAAACCCAATCGGATTTGAGCTTTTGAATCCTATGAACTAATCGGACTTTAGTATTTAACTAAACGGACCTTCTCGACCGACCCGGTGGGGTTGTTGTTCCATCGTTCTTATTAGCAGGGCATGATAGGACTTATACTGTATACTGAACCATATTTGATATTGTTGCAAATCGCGGAAGCAAACAAACACAAACACGATCAAACAAGCAAGATACAGATCAACCACATCAGCAGTCCAACAAGTGGTTAGGATTCAAGTCAAATTAATAGATATAAAAGTCAAACTTCTACGCATTCAGTTGGCATTTTATTTTAACTCATTTAAGAATACATCACGGTGTAATTTAATAGAACCCGGTGGATGATATTCCGGAAAACTGTATCCTTCCATTGACATGAGATTCCAGAGCTTTCAGATAGATTTCCATCAGACCAAGGACAGAAAACCATGTGACGCAAAGCTTCACCACGCAATCCACATCTCTTGCACGTTCATGTTCCAATACCAGATCCCTTTTCTCCCCCGCCCCAGATTTGATTCTCCGTGTGATCCTCTTCAAGACGCCATCGCTTTCAGAAGCTCAGGGTATAGTCTCTGTGGGTTTGTCGTCATATGGAAGCAAAGCATCAAATTGCACCGTGAGATTATAAAGATGTCAGAGACGCATATGGAAATTTAAAAAAAAAAACAATGCTATCTTGCCGACCAAATGCAGATAGTTGGCCTCTTTGACTACAGTGATAAAGTTTATATTCCAATTCTAGTGTGCGCTTGTGTATAAGAAGAGCTTACTTGCACAGCAAAGTGGTCATATAATTCACCGCTGATTTCGACTTGTCTGTGGAAGATATGCCCATGTCTGCTGCCGATGCAAGAGATGCCCAACATGAGGAGAGGAAACCCCCGCCAGGTCTCCCTTCCTCTCGCGTGCGCGCTTGCGTGTGTGAATGTTGTTGTTTGTCTTCATTTCAGTTGGCTGATTTCGATGCGTCGTTGTCAGGGTACCCAAAGTTGGATGGAGGCACCAAACCTAACCACAGGCCAGGCTTTGTCGAGGGATGGTAAGTTGATTGTCGCAAGAACGTCATATTCTTCTCTACATACCTCTATCTTGAGTATTTTTGTGTGAACAAGAACAAATAAGAAATGATTGGTGTCCCTCATTATTGTTATCTCGATGTTAGGGATAAGAAAGAACAAGTAGTATTGTTTATTTAGAATTGTGTATTTTATGATAAAATACTCATATTTTGAGATAAGGAGACATTCTCCTTCATCCAAACATTGTTTTGGATCATCAAGGGATAACTTGATGCTATTCATTTGATGGTGTATTCCATAAATCGGCAGAAGAGATGAAAAAACACAATAATCATCTGAGTTAAGAAGAGAACCTTTATATGCTGTAGACCCTCTAACTAAGTTTATTTAGATATTGAACTTTAGAACTAAGCATGATTTGCACACAAAGTAAGGCATCTGTTGGGTGCAGCTTGGCTTTGATCTGCTGCTGCTGGCTGTGCCACAAGGTCGGATGACAGACAGCAGGAACACAGGATTAGCCAGGCGAAGTTTTCAGCAAGTATGCATGCTTATTCTGGCCAAAATATCATATTCCCTGTAAATTGTAGTTTGGCTTACACTTGAATAAATTGCTTTTACCTCCTGGTGCTAATGTAAAATCATGGTGTATTCAACCGCACAATTTGTGTATTCTTGTGTGGCTGTCAATATACTCATGCAGTATGACACTATAACGCATATGTGCTGCTTATAGAAGCTTGTTGCGGGAAGAAACCGACCCATGATTTCATTCAAAAAAGCAGTGCAACCATCTCTTTGTGGCCATGGTTTCCTTGATTGATAGACAAACACGATATACAGTTACCAACACCCCATGCTTCTCATCTTTTATGATCTTATTCCAGAATGAAGTCACTAAGATCTCAATATAAACCTGAATGATTATACACTCAAAGAATGGTGAAGAAAGGGAAAGAATCTACATCTTGTTCTATCATATATACAGTAAAAAATCAAATAAAAAATGCATGCTGGGTTAAGATCTCAGATGAGCATTCTTCTCCTATCCGCATTCAATCGGGACAACCCAGATTTTGCCATCCACCAACATATGAGATTACGACAGAAAGATTGAGGCATGCCTCATGCCGCCAACAGTAGCATCTGGGGATTCCGCTGATTGCTCAATAAGATGAACAAAGGTGCTGGGAATATAGGGTGAACCCAGCAAAAACGCAAGTCTTTCAGATTGATCTCTATTGTAGAAGCTATAGCCTATCCTACAAGGCTACAACAGTTTGCTAGTGAAGCTCTTGTCTACTTAGGTAGATCTCCTCCGAAGATGCCCGCCCCTCCTCGGCGTGTTTAAGTAGCTCAGAGTTTTCAGCACAAAGGCGAGTGGATAGGGATGGAGATTGGGGTGCACGCATGCCTGGATAAATACCAACATGGACAATATCAGCAACAAGCAATAACAAAAAAATTTTATGCTCCAGGATGTTCATGCTCACATCTTGAGTTACTTCGGTCCAAATCTTTTGTTACATGCAACAATGTCGTCCCAGAAAGAACCACAACAAATCCACAAATCTCCGACGTGATATTCCCCACGCTTTGCCCATCCCAATCCTGAAAGTAAGTATTTTAAAAGGAATCTGTTACTATTGTAGGAAACAATGTAGTCCTGTGGTACCAAAACTCACGTCCTTCCGATACGTCAACATTGAACTTGTTGGGAATGGATCCGATTGACAAATACAAGCAGAAACCTTAAAGGAAAAGCACACAGAAATGCAAAAAGACGAGGACACACAAACACACACACATATATATATATGTATATATATATATATATATAGGGTTAAATGAGGCTACACCCTGGGTGTAGCCAATTGGCTACTTCCGCTCTCATTTTCTCCCTATTTTTTATTTTTTTGGAAAATGAAAATATGTATATTCATCACTATATCCCGTAACATGCCATTCCATTTTCGTCAGAAACAGAGACTCCTTTACCCTCCATCTGAAGGGGGTCAATTGCAGCAATTCTGAGACCGTTAAAATTTGACAATCTTGATGGAGGGGATAGAAGTCTCGAATTAAGTCGAATTTTTAATGACACCATGGTGACCTATTGTGATCTAAATTCCAATAAGTTTCATTTCAGAAAAAAAATACCGGGGAAAAGGGGTGGGAGCATATAAGTTAGCTACACCGAGGGAGCATACTCCTTTCTCACATATATATATATATATAGAGAGAGAGAGAGGAGAGGAGAAGGAAGCAGTTTTGAGTAACAACGAAGTTAGCTGTTACACAAAGCAGTTTCCCCCCAAATTTTTTATTTTTTTCGAAAATAAAACCATATATATTCATCTATATATCCCTCCTATATGTCATTCAAATTTCGTCAGAAACAGAGACTCATATGCCCTCCATCTAGAACAAGTCGATTACAGCAAACTCATATAGATGAAGGGCATAGGAGTCTCTGTTTCTGACGAAATTTCAATGACATATAGGAGGGATATCTAGATGAATATATATGGTTTTATTTTCGAAAAAAATAAAAAATGGGGTGGAAACTGCCTTGTGTAATAACCAACTTGGTTGTTACTCAAAACAGCTTCCCTTTCCTCATACATACACATGTGTGCGTGTGATCCTACTCCATAGAGTAGGTAACTTACCTACTCCAATTTCATTTTTTCCACTTTTTTTTTATTTTTTTTTGAAAATTACTTCCATGGATTTTCATAACTATATCCCTCTAATATGTCATTCAAATTTCGTCAGAAACAGAGACTCTTATGCCCTCCATCCAGAACATGTAATTTTAACAGTCTTAGATTTGTTGTAATTTACCTGTTCTGGATGTAGGGCATAGGAGTCTCTGTTTCTGATGAAATTTGAATGACATATTAGAGGGATATAGTTATGAAAATCCATGGAAGCATTTTTCAAAAAATGAAAATTGAGTAGGTAAGTTACTCCATGGAGTAGGATCCCTTTCCTCTATATTTATACATGTATATATATGAGGATGGAGAGCTTGCACCAAGGTGCATGTAGGTTTACATGCACCGGGACCTCTAACTTCCACTTTTTTTTACTTTTTTGAAAAATATCACCATATATATTCATCGGTATATCCCTTCTATATATATATATATAGGATTCCTTTTAAATAGGACTTGGTCCTTCCATTCCTAAGGAAGGACAACCTCTTTTTTGTATAAAACAAGATGACTTTAGTAGAATACATATACAGTTTTGTATTATAATGTTAAGTTTTAATGTTTGTATTATAAGGCGCAGTTTTGTATGCGGCTTTGTATTTATAACGTGCACCTATAATACAAACTGTATACGTATTCTACTAAAGTGTTCGTGATTTATACAAAAAAGGGCCGGCCTTCCTAAACTCAGGAAGGATTGCGTCCTATTTGAAAGGGCTATATATATATATAGGTTCGGCAAGTTGCCTATTTCAGTACTCACACCACCCCTTCTCTTCTATATTCAGGAAAAATGACACGAAGTAAAATGAGCAGTGACCTTATGGGCAATCTTAAATTCCAGGAAGCTAGGGTTAAATGGGTATTACCAATACATCGAACAAGGGGGTGCTGTCCCCCATGACCCACAGCAAATTCACCATCGAGTTGGGTTGGCGAAGTTTTCCCTACCCTAGTCCACAGTACTAAGAAAACTACCCACCTCCATAAATTTATTTCTTAAGTGCCTTAAAACCAACTGATGATGATTGAAGAATATAAAGCCTTCAATCTTGACAATTAAACTTTTTCTTTAATGTTAATCTTATACACGATTTTATGTCTTTATGTATTGATAGCTATTAACCATACAGCTCTGAAAGGAAGAGGATAGAGAATCAATGATACAGCTCATTCAACTGCATCGAAATACGGACATTGCTTGCATATTGGAAACTTCTATTGTGTGTAGTGTTCAGTCAAAGTCATGGGAAAGAAATTAAAACGTACTTGATATGCAAATGACATTCTCAAAGATATCAAAAAGCAACGTGTGTATGCAAAAATACTGTTCTTGTAATGTTAGAGTTTGAGTTATCGCTTTGGAAAGACGTGTTTCCGTTCTGTGGTGAACCCTAACTTCTCTATATATAAAGATGACAAAAAATCTCATGATTCCGCCATGCCGCCCACTAATAGTCTGAGGCAAATTCCTTGGTAATGTACTAGGAAAATATTTTTCCCTGGATACTATACAATGTTTCTTTTACTTCACTACTGCAGTTGTGTCGCACATTGTTTATGCACCACTCTTATCACATTCTCTGAATGCGTCAAGTACATATGGCATATGCTGATTGCAATATGTGCTAAATGCCCTGGAATGTTTAAGTTTTCACATCGGGCCCTCTGCTCACTTCCCCAGTTCAACTCGAAGCACGCTCTCTCCCACTGCCACCTCTCAAAGTTCCTCCGTTCCTCCAAAGTCTACTCGCCACCACTAGTGGTTGCTACCACTACAGCAGTCCTCACTGTCGACAACTGTCCACCAACAACTCGTGTTGCATCACCTCCAGCTCGACGTATCCAAGCTAACACTCCCAGAGACCCAATGCCATGAACAATTTTCGCAATGAGCCTAAACTGATCAAATGGTTTTATCATATAGTATGGTCTAGAAGAAGATGATCATTTCTCATGTATTGTGTTGTTATAGCTGTCATAAGAGAAGATGCATGTAGTTATGGATACAAGAAGGCATCACTGATGATTGATACATATATTGATACATATAACATAAGGAACTTGTTTAATATGGCATGGTATGAATCTGTCTTCTACGTGGCAGCATTCATTGGATTACAAATGCAGTAAGCAACTATGACACTATGTATGAGATTTGAAACAATCTTGAATAAGCCATATTCTCAGGGGGGAAATGTGAGCCATGTGATCCAAACATATCATGAGTTGATGCATATGAGGAGAAGCCCCTTGTACAATTTTCCTTGCACTTAACATAGCTTAGCAGGAAGTACAATTTTAAGGCATGTCAATAAGCATGAGGCATAAAAAGAGGCTCGGAAAAGTCTAGCGGTTATAACGGTTTTAGATGGATTGGGTATTGCATACTTCTCAACAGAGAATCAGACGATGGGAACCACATAACTCAACTCTCAAAAAAACGTACAGCATGCTCAATGGCCTTTATCATTTAACAGCAAGAGAAACCGGACTCCTCAAATACTTCCCTGGTTCTTTCTTGACAAGGACAAGGTGTAATGGAGGCCATGGAAGAGTCGCAGCAGAGATACCATTGGACCTGTTGGTCCCACCATCAGGCATATTAACCATATTAGCTCTACCTGGCGATGGAAGACCTAGTATCTATGGAAAGATAGGCTCCACCGAGAAGATGTGTTGAGCCACGTACGACAGTCACCATATTGCTTGCATGACTACTAGTTACAGAGGAGTGCTCAAGACAGCCTCTTTTGCATCGATCTAGAATCCAGATGATGCGATCATGTGTATCACTCAGACATCTGCTACCAATTATAATATACCACCTGAGATTGTAGTAGCCTCCACTATTTATGCATCTTCTTCCATCTCTGCGTCATATATTAAGGTTTTTCCTGTTCACTATGCTGAGTATGATTTATTGGTAGCTTCTGGAGCATCCCGCCGTCTGTCAAAACAGGGTATATGAGACTGTTTCAATAACATTCGACGAACTCCTCCTGAGAGGACGGTCTACTATCCCAGGTTATACAACAAAGAGAGTTCATAATCACCTCCATTCTTAGTCTATCTGGCATACTCCATGTATTAGAATTTTCCATCAACTTGCTCTCTATTAGTTAGTATTAGAAATTGAGTATACGGAAGCGTAATATCAGAGAAATAGAATAAACATGAAGAGCATCGGGATTTTAGGTGGAACTCTACTCCATGAGGTGCGGGATAAAATCACGGGAGAACGCCTCAAGGCTTGTGTTTTCTATTCACTTTTCTCATTTAATACAATAGGTGTAGGGCTTCTTATATAACCACCATTGAGTCTCCAAGTCCCACATTCTCACAAATAGTAGATGTGGGACTAAACCACTAGATGTGGTAGTTGGACCTGGAGGGGCCCTATCCATCATTACATGTGATGCATATACTCCAATACTCCCCCTCAAGCTGGAGCATGCACTGCTCAGCTTGGACAAATAGAAATAAATCTCAAACTCACAATACAAGGCACTACAGATAATATCAACTCAACGCATACTCTACTATCGGTTGATGTCGAGGACGTTATTTCTCATGCTATGCTGGTGAGGAGGAACAAAAGGGTTGGAGTGTGAGTTGTATTGGGTCTCCTCATCGGAGAACATGTGCTATGTACTACATCTGTCAGAGTCCATGAAACTAGAATAAGTCTCTACCTAGAGAACTCTGGCTCGCAACTGCTCCATCACTCTAAAGAGACGGTTGAGATATTTCTAAATTCCGTGTATCTTTCCAGTTATTTTATTTCTTTATGTCTATCTTATGTAATTTACCCATAGCTCTCTCTCCTATATAAGAGAGCCTAGGGTTACAAGAAATAAATCTCTTCTTTTTCTTCCAACATGGTATCAGAGCGACGGTCCTAGACCAGAGCTCTTGTATCCAAAATCCTAACCCCACCTCTTGCCACCCCCACCTTCGCGCGTCGCTGTCCCCGTCTTCGTGCGTCGCCACCGCACGCCGCCCCACATGTTGCCCACGCATGTTGCCCACGCGCACCGCCCTGCGCGCCTCCACGTGCGCCACCTAGCACGTTCTCGTGGCACCTAGTGCGTTCCACATTGCCACCCTTATGCGTTGTCCTTCTTGTGCGGCTCCTCTGCGTGCAACGCCTCCACACGCCGGCGTCGTTCGCTTCATTCGATTGATGGATTTGGGGGCATAAGTCTACATATGCACCCAAATCTATGTATGTTTGTGTAGACATTCACTCTGCGGTCTACAAAATCCTAGTCTTCTACATCCGACAAGATGTTTGAGAATAAAGTATATGTACCCACCACAGGCGCATTCAGAGGTCCAGCGCCTATTGTCAAAATGGAAGGGACAAATTGTGAGCTATGGGCTATACGGTTCATAAGCCTTACGAAGTTAAAATGGTAAGAAACATATTCTTACTGAGGAGGAGTCGGTGAAGAAGATCGGGGTAAACGCCTCATGGGAGGTGGACGACGCATATGCCAAAGTTTGTCTTTCAGGAACATTGACGATTGAGATCACCGATGATGTGTTACATCAGCCTACTACTAAGGCGGTGTGGGATATCCTCGCGGCAACATATTCTCAAGCGAGGAACGAGACGAAGATCCTCCAACTCCAGCATGACATATTCACTATCAAGCAGAACGAACGTCCTCCGCATTCATTGTATACATCCTTGCGTGGGATGTTTGAGAAGCTTCACAGTTTCATGCCTCTAACGGCAACTCCAGAGCAGCATAAGACATATTGGAATGCTACCATGGTAGGGGAATTCCTAGCATCCCTTGACCCTGAATATGATGTTGCTCGCTCTCAGATTCTAGCAGATGTCAATATCCCTCATGGAGGAAGCATTCCGCAGGCTCATCAGGATTATTATTCCTTTCACATCCTCTAATCAGACCTTCTCGACCATGGCAGCCTTTTGATGAAGCGGAGGCCATTCTACCTTCCGTGGGCACGGACCTCGTGGTAGAGGAGGTTGCAATCGTCAACCCTGTACTTTATGTCACTGCTCAGGTCATACCGAGGAGACATGCTATTCCAAGCATGGGTTCCCTGCATCAGCATGCATTGCAAAGCAGATTGTGTCTCCTATTGCTTCTACTCTAGATCAGAGGTTTGATCACCTCGTAGCCAGACCGAGGGATATTATACCCCCTTCCGCTTTACCATCCTCAGAAGATCATTCAGATGTGGCAGCCTCAGCTTCTGTCAGTACCTCTGCTACAGTCGACACCTCAGGTACTTATGCTTTTACATCATGTCATGGATATGACATTACAGAGTGGATTATGGACTCCAGTGCAACACATCATCTATGTGGAGACAGACATCATCTTACATCATATAGAAAGGTTACGTCAGGGAGAACAATTGTGATAGCTAATGGGACTCATTCACCGATCACATGACAGGGGGAGATCACTTTGATGCCTTCAATGTGTCTGCAGAATGTGCTACATGCTCCAGATTTCTCTATGAATTTGCTTTTTATTAGTCAAATTACAAAGGATTTGCATTGTTGAGCTATTTTTGACCCATCGTCTCTTGTTTTTTAGGACATTCTTACGAGCAAAGTGATTGGGCGTGGTCGTAAGCAGGGTTGTCTCTATCACCTGGTTCGGACTCCATATGCAGGCTTATCTTCTCATTCGTCCGGATCAGTCTCTCCGTTCACTTGGCACATCCGGTTTGGTCATCTCCCTCTTCAGAAGATGTGTCATATGCTGCCGCAAACTTCACCTAGTTCTTTCTTTCAGTGCGAAGCTTGTCAGTTGGGAAAGCATCACTGGTTTGCCTTTCCCAACCGTCAGAATCGGAGCAGTAGCTCCCCTTTTGAGTTAATTCGTGTTGACATCTGGGTCCGAGTCGTGTGCCTGATCACCAGGGACAGATTTTATCTTCTAGCTGCGGACGATTTTTCACGATTGTCATGGGTGTTTCTATTAAAAAATAAAGCTGAAGCAGGGGATGTGATCAAACCTTTATTACTGAAGTACAAAATGTTATATCTACCTTTGTGAAGTTTGTGCGAACTAATAATGTGTTGGAATTGTGTACTCGTGATCTATCTCATTTCTTTCATCTATAGGGATTATTCATCAAACATCTTGTCCTTACACCTCTCAGCAAAATGGTGTTGCTGAGAGAAAGCATTGCCATCTTCTTGATGTCACTTGGACTCTTCTCATTCAGAGTCGTGCACCACATTCGTTTTGGGGTGATGCAGTTCTCACAGCATGCTATTTGGTGAATTGTATGCCATCATCTGTCTTGGGTGGGAAAATTCCTTTCTCCGTAGCTTTTCCTGAGAAGGAGTTATTCTCACTCACTCCTCGTGTGTTCGGATATGTTGCTTTTGTTCACCAGTTGACTCATGGTCTTGACAAGCTCGCTCCTAGAGCTGCCAAATGTGTGTTTGTGGATACCCCATGACTCAGAAGGGATATCGATGTTATGATCCTCTGCGCAGAAAATGCCATATCAGTGTTGATGTCATATTTTTTGAGTCAGTGATGTCCTTCTCTCCTACAGGTGATAGGTTGGCTTCATCGAACTTAGATGATGAAGTTTACATGCAACCTTCTCCCGTGCCTGTTGTACCAACTCCTCCACCTCCACCACCACCACCTCCTCCGCCCCCTCCTCCACCCTCTCCTACTACCCAGTCACATGCGCCACTTGTTTCATCTCTACCTAAATTCTACACTCGTCGGACTGCTTCTACTCATGGTCATCGCCCATCATCCACGGAGCCCCAAGTTTGTTTTGATAACATAGCTTCTAACGATGGGTCGGGAGATGTATTTGTGCATGAATCATTGCAGGAAATTAGCACACGGACGGAGGACGTTACTTCTGACCTGGATATTCCTATTGCAGTTCGAAAGCAGAAGCAATCTTGTGCTTCCTACCCCCTGGCTTCTCAGGTCTCCTTTCATCGTCTAACAGGGGATTTTCAGAAATTTACAGCGGCTCTATCTGCCGTGGAAATTCCACAGAATTATGAGTAGGCATTGAAGGATAGTCGTTGGCGCTTAGCTGGAGGAGGAGATGGCTGCGCTACAGTCACGTGGTACGTGGAGGTGGAGGCTGGTTTCTGCTCCAGTTGACGCATCCGTTGTGAGATGCAAATGGGTGCTCACTGTGAAACGCCGTGCAGATGGCAGTATAGATCGCTATAAGGCGAGACTTGTGGCACGTGGGTTCACCCAGACATATGGGGTGGACTATCAGGATACTTTCTCTCCAGTGGCCAGGCATTCTATTCTGCGTATTCTTCTTCAAGTTGTTGTGACACGAGATTGGCCCCTGTATCAGCTTGATGTGAAGAATACCTTCCTTTATGGTGATCTACAGGAGGAGGTCTACATGCAACAGCCACCTGGGTTTGCTATTGAGGGGGAGTGTCAGAAAGTGTGCAGGCTACACAAGGCTATTTATAGCCTTAAGAAGAGTCCAAGAGCATGGTTCCAGAAGCTCTCGGACTTGATAGAGTAACAGGGGTTTGTGCAATCGACTACCGATCACTCCTTGTTTGTGTAGAAGACCCGGAGAGGTATTATTGTCACTCTTGTGTACGTTGATGACATTATTGATGAATACCCGGACAAGCAGGGTATTCAGAGTGCTAAGGACTTCCTAGGTCAGCAGTTTGTGACCAAGGATCTTGGACATCTACGTTGCTTCCTTGGGTTGGAGTTTGCAAGGAATCAACGAGGTCTTGTGATGACCCAAAGGAAGTATGTTGCAGATCTTCTTTCAGAGACAGGCACGGCAGATTGCAGACCTGCCACTACTCCTATTGACCCGAGCATGAAGCTATATGATGATGACACCGAGGTGGTCGACAAGAGGAGGTACATGGAGCTTGTTGGCAAGCTACTATATGTAACCATCAACAGGCCCGACATATCCTTTGTTGTGAGCAAAGTCAGTTTATGGAGCAGTCCAAACAGGCACATATGGATGCAGTCCTTATGATTCTGAGATACATGAAGATTTGACCTAGTACGGGACTTCTTTTTAGCAGCGGCACATCTCTCTTGGTTAGAGCATGTGCAGATGCAGATTATGCCGGATGTCCAAGGATAGAAAGTCTACCTCTGGCTTTGCTGTGTTTATAGGGAATTCCCTGATTTCATGGAAGAGCAAGAAGAAGATTGTGGTTGCCAGATCGAGTGCTGAGTCAGAATATACGGTTATGGCACAAGTTACCATGGAGATGATATGGGTCAGATCTGTTCTTATTAACCTGACTATAGAGGTGTCACTTCCCATGCACCTCCAATGTGACAATCAGGATGCTCTTTTTATTGCCAACAACCCCGTATTCCATGAGAGAACTGTTGAAGTATTTGGTTGTGCGCCACTTAAGTTGTAGATGGGTAAATAGATACTTCCTGGATCCATTTACCCCATCCATGTGTTTAGTCCCACATCTACCAGTGGTGGGACTTGGAGGCTCTGCGGAGGCTATATAAGGAGCCCCAGACCTCCATCCATTAAGAAATTTGAATGAAACATATGACCCTTTAAGGCCTTCTCCCGTGGTTTCATCTCGCTCTTTAGGGAGTAGGGTTCCACGTAAAAATCATGGTGTTCCATGTTTCATATTTCTGTTCTTATGCTCTTTTTATCATTCACTTCTGCATTCCTATTTTCTAACATGGTATCAGAGCGGGTCGATTCTCGATGATTTTATGTTGATTATTTAATTGTCCGGGATTCGAGTTTTTGATGTGTTGTTATTGAAGATTATTTTTCATGAAGTTCATATTCAAGATCAGTTCTTTGTCCAAGAAGTTCTAGGGTTTTTTTCTTGTGAAACCCTAATCTATTTCCAGCCTAGGAGCATCAGGTCGGTCCCTTCGAGCTTCATCAAATGCGCAGGAGGCGCATCCCGATCGCACCTTCTTCAACTCCAGTTCCCTCACACAGGGGGCGCAAGGGCTCCAGACTGCAGCTCTCTGGACTCCATCTCCTGGACTTCATCTATGTATCGCACACGAACAGGCGGCGACTCCTCCAGACCTCCTCGCTTCCTCCATCTCCATCGGCATCATGCGCAGCCTGCTCTCCAGCGAGTCTTGGCACCGCAGCAGTTCTCCTCCAGCGCACAGTTAGCACCTCTCCAGCGAGTCTTGGCTACAACGGTGCCTCCCTCCTCCTTGCAGCGTGCTCTCAACACCTTCAGGCGGTGGATCTCACCACTGCTCGACTTCCAAAGGTGGTGTTCGCGCTTCTCCTCTCCTACCGCAAGCGACATCGCCAGGCCCCATCGCACCCTCCTCTTCCATCGCAACATCCAAGCAGTGAAACTCGCAGGCGAAGCTCTTCCCCCGTGCGCAATCTCATCCGCACGCTGCGGCACCATCGCATCTTCTTCGCGTGCTCCACCTACAGGCGGTGGCGCCCCTGCAGCCTCCTCTGGCGCCATCAGGCGACGCACATTCGAGCCTCCAAGCAGACAGAGGTCCCTTGGAGCGGGCGGCGGTGCCAAACGATGAAGACCCCTATCGGGGGGAGGCGTGTTCACAATTCGAAGGGATTCCCATGATGGGAACCCTAAAGCTGCAGCTATTTAAAAAAAATCTTGAGCGTTATTTCGTTGAGAGCCCATGTTGGGTCGTATGGTTTAAAAAAACAGATGGAGGTCTATTAAAAATTGAGAGAGAGAGACCACATTAAAAAAGGAGGTTTGTTTAAAAAAGAGAGAAAAAGAAAAGGAAAAAGAAAAAGCACATACAAAAAAATATTTAGAAAAGTCGTATGCATATTTAAATAATTCAAAAAAGGGGGTGAGAAGGAAAAGTCAAAAAAAAGGGAAAATGAAACGGCTTTAAAAATTGTTTCAAAAGATTTGAAAAAACTGAGAAATAATTATCATCTTATTGGTTTTTGTCATTGTTTGTGATCCCCACTTCATTGTCTTCTCCCAACTTTGTCGATATCACTGTTTCCGACAAGTATGAGAGAAAGGGGGAGTATTGTGTAGAGTCATAGGTCGGTTCCAGATCTAGTTTCAGATTCTCCAGACCAGTCAGATTTCCAGACTCTACAGTTCAGACTCCACGTCAGTTTTCGAGTCTGAAGTTCATGATGCACGAGTATCTTCAGTTTCGTGGTCCCTATCATTCTTGTTGTTGCGACCAGAGTTTTCATGTGAGCCATAGGGACTCCAGAGTAGAGGATCATTCCCTATGCCACGTGGGCAAGGGTTTTCATGTGGTATCATAGGGACTCTAGAGTAGAGTACTATTCTCTATGCCAGATGGGAGAGGCCCAGTTCTCGGACGAGGAGACTTCTTCAAACTCCATTCTCCAGCGACCGTGGACTTCGACGAGGATTGCACTCCACGATTTTTCAGTTCGGCCCTTTTTAGAGATGGAGCAGTTGTCCACATGTTGTGGCGGGCCAGAGTTCTCCAGGTGGAGACTCATTTCCAGTTGTAGTGACTCTGAAAGGTGTAGTTCAGAGCACATGCTCTCCGATGAGGAGATTTGTAGAAATAGCTTCGACTCTTTATAATTGTTTTCTTATTTCTCTCTTTTATGTAGACGTTTATGTAATTTACCCTCAAGGCTTCTCCCTATATAAGAGAGCCTAGGGTTATTCTATGAATTATAACAAAGACTCTTTTCTTCTAACATGGTATCAGAGCCGCCCTAGGGCTCTCCACCCGCCGCCCCTCCCTTCCCCACCAGCCGCCCCTCTCTCCTTCTCTCCTTCTCTCGTCGAGCCGGCTTAGGGCTCCCAGCCGCATCCTTCCAGCGGCCCCTGCCGCCCCCCATCGCTTTCAGCCGCACCTTAGCGGCCTCCGCCGCCCCTTAGCGGCCTCCGCCGCAACCTCCGAGCGGCTCCTTACCGCCGCCAGCGGCCCCAGCCGCTCACCGGCGGGCCCCGACGCCCTTTCCAGCGGCCATCTGCCGCTGCCAGTGCCTTCCCGCCGCGCTCCAGCAGCCCAAAGCCGCTCCTAGCGGCTCTCCAGCGGCCTAAAGCCGCCCCTAGCCGTTCCCAGCCGCACCAGCGACGTCACAACTGCGGCTGTAGGCCCTCCTCGGGTCTCCAATAGTCCATAGCCGGCCGTCTAAAGGCGATTCAAGGGTTGTAAGCTTCATTCGAGGCGTGCCCTAAACTCCTCTTTCTCTGATTTATGGATTTGAGTACGTAAAGGTCTACACACGTACTCAAATCTAATGCAGTTGGTGTAGACGTTCATCAACGTGTCTGGTTTCCCTTCGTCTTCTTCGAGCAGCACTATGTCAGAATCGAAAGTCGATTTGCCCTCCACCGGCGCATTCAAAGGTCATGCGCCAATAGTGAAGACGGACGGGTCTAACTATGAGCTATGGGCTATGCAGTTCATGAGCCTCATGAAATCAAATGGTAAGAAACACATTCTTACCGAAGATGAGCCTGCGGAGAAGACAGGGATTTATGCCTCATGGGAGGCTGATGACGCTTACGCGAAAGTCTGGCTATCTGGTACGTTGACGATGGAGATAGCTAACGATGTTCTACATCAGCCTAGTGCCAAGGCGATGTGGGACATCCTTGCTGCTACATATTCGCAAGTGCGAAACGAGACAAAGATGTTGCAGCTTCAACATGATATCTTTACGATGAAGCAGGCCGGCAAACCTCTCCATTCTCTATACACATCCCTGAGAGGGATGTTTGAGAAGCTATACAGTACCATTCCTCTGACAGCTACACCGGAGCAGCAGAAGACGTTTCGGAACGCCACCATGGTGGGTGTTCTAATTGCAGCTCTCGATCCTGAGTATGATGCTGCCAGGTCACAGATTCTAGCAGATGCGGTTATTCCTCCGGTGGAGGATGTCTACAGAAGGCTCAGTCGCATTCCTGTTTCCTCCAGCTCTTCTACTCCACCACCATCTGCGATGGCAGCTTCGCGTGGGAGAGGTGGACCACCTTCTGGACGTGGTCGTGGACGTGGACGTGGACCTCCAGGACGAGGTCGCTTTAGTCAGATATGCTCGTATTGTCACAGAACTGGACACTCAGAGGAGACATGCTATTCTAAGCATGGGTTCCCAGCATCGGCACGAGTTGCAGAGCATTCACAGTCTCCATTACCGTCTACTGCAGATCATAGGTTTGACGAGCTTGTGGCCCGTCTACGTGTTATAATGCCACATTCTTCTGGTGATCCTTCTGGTAGCTCTTCTGACATTGTAGCCACAGCCTCTGCCAGTTCTTCCGCTGCAGCAAGTAGCTCAGGTAGTTCATCATCACACATATATTCTCATGATATATCTGACTGGGTTATAGACTCCGGAGCTACACATCATCTTTGTCGAGATAGGGGACGACTACAGGCCTACAGGGATATTCCACCTGGCCGCTCGGTACAGATTGCAGATGGTACCCACTCACCACTTGTTGGACAGGGGGAGGTTTTCTTATCCCCCACTATGCAGCTACAGAATGTGTTACATGCTCCTGCGTTCTCACTGAATTTGTTGTCTATCAGTCAAATTACAAAGGATTTGAATTGTCGTGCTATTTTTGACCCGTCTTCTCTCATTTTTCAGGACATACTGACGGGCAAGGTGATTGGTTGTGGCTCTGAGCAGAATGGTTTATATAGGTTGGTTCGGGATTCCTACGCTGGCATCTCCTCTCACTCCGCTGGACCAGTCTCTCCTTACATCTGGCATCTTCGATTTGGTCAACTTCCGATCCAGAAAATGCGTCATCTTCTGCCCCAGATCTCACCAAGTTCGTCATTTCGCTGTGAAACATGTCAGTTGGGCAAGCATCATAGGTCGAGCTTCCCAGGTCGTCAGAGTCGGAGCAGTAGCTCCTCGTTTGAGTTATTACATATAGATATTTGGGGTCCGAGTCGTGTTCCCGATCACCAGGGGCACAGGTTTTATCTAGTTGTCGTGGATGATTTTTCTCGTGTCTCTTGGGTATTTCTTTTGAAGAATAAATCTGAAGCAGGCGATGTTATCAAAAATTTGGTTAATGAAGTGCAGAATGTGTTTTCTTCCTCAGTCAAATATGTTCGAACTGACAATGCCCTAGAATTCTGTACACGCTCTCTTTCTCTTTTTCTTTCATCGAAGGGTATCATTCACCAAACCACCTGCGCATATACATCCCAACAAAATGGTGTGACGGAAAAAAAACATCGTCACCTATTGGACATTACTCGTACACTGTTGATTCAAAGTTGTGCTCCTATTTCCTACTGGGGGGATGCTGTTCTTACTGCACGCTATCTAGTCAACAGGATGTCGTCCTCCGTCCTTGGAGAGAAGATACCTATCTCTCTTATTTTTCCAGACAAGGAGCTCTTCTCTCTGCCGCCACGTGTCTTTGGCGTTGTAGCCTTTGTCCATCGTCTTTCTCCTGGACTTGACAAACTCTCTCCCAGAGCTGTCAAGTGCGTCTTTGTTGGTTACTCCAGAACCCAGAAGGGATACCGGTGTTATGATCCTACAACCAACAGGTACTTTGTCAGTGCGGATGTCACCTTCTTCGAGTCAGTCATGTATTTCTCGTCAGCTGGGGACAGAATGGTACAATCCACCACCACTGATGATATTTTTGTTCCACCACCACCTCCTGTGTCAGCTCCTTTCCAGCACCACCACCACCGCCACCACCACCACCTCCACCTATTCCACAGCAAACCATATCACCATTTCCTAACCATTATACGCGTCGGTCAGGTCCTGCTCAGACGACGGTACAGCCAATTACTACGCCTCAAGTATGTTCAGATGAGGTTACTACTGACGGGTCAGGTCCAGTACATATGCAGGATGACTCATTACAGGTGGACCCAGATGATGATCTTGATGTTCCGATTGCTATTCGGAAACAGAGAAGGCAGTGTGCTTCCTATCCATTTGCCTCACAGGTGTCCTTCCACCGACTCACATGTGATTTTCAGAAGTTTGCCATAGCTTTGTCTTCCGTGGACATACCACGGACATACCAGGAAGCCTTGAAGAGTGAGTGTTGGAGATTAGCTATGGAAGAAGAAATGGGGGCCTTGCAGTCCCGTGGCACATGGTCTTTGGTCCCTGCACCTCCTGATGCATCCATTGTGAGCTGTAAATGGGTCTTCACCGTCAAATATCATGCAGATGGCACGTTGGATAGGTACAAAGCACGCTTGGTCGCCCGTGGATTTACACAAACATATGGCGTTGACTACATGGATACTTTCTCTCCAGTGGCGCGACACACGACTCTCCGTATTCTCCTGTCTGTTGCAGTGGCTCGTGATTGGAGCATTTCACAGCTTGATGTCAAGAATGCTTTTCTGTAAGGGGATTTACAAGAGGAAGTCTACATGCAGCAGCCACCAGGGTTTAATGCTGAGGGGGAGAAGCATATGGTCTGTAGACTTCACAAGGCCATATATGGCCTCAAACAGAGTCCACGAGCATGGTTCCAGAAGCTGTCCAATCTAATTGAGCACCAGGGATTCAAGAGGTCCAACGCTGATCACTCATTGTTTATCCAGAAGTCCTCGGCAGGTACGGTTGTCATAATGGTCTATGTGGATGATATTCTTGTTACAGGAGATGATGTTCAGGGCATAGCAAGGGCGAAGGCATTCCTAGGTCGTCAGTTTGTTACAAAGGACCTTGGAACCCTAAGATACTTTCTGGGGTTGGAATTTGCAAGGAATGCACATGGTTTGGTGATGACACAACAGAAGTACATTACAGACTTTCTGGTTGAGACTGGTATGGATGGGTGCAAACCATCAAGCATCCCCATGGACCCCAGCATGAAGTTATATGATAATGATACTGATGAAGTGGATAAAAGGAGATACAGAGAGATGGTGGGAAAACTCCTCTACATCACTATAACTCGTCCAGACATTGCATTTGCAGTTAGCCGGGTGAGTCAGTTTATGGAGCAGCCAAGACAAGTTCACATGGATGCTATACATATGATATTGAGGTATCTGAAGTCTTCTCCAGGCTTAGGGCTACTATTCAGAAAGGGCGCAGACTTATCCATCTCAGCGTGTGCAGACGCAGATTATGCGGGATGTCCCAAGGATAGAAAATCAACCTCAGGGTTTGCAGTTTTTGTTGGAGGCTCTCTGGTGTCTTGGAAAAGCAAGAAACAAACGGTGGTGGCAAGATCCAGTGCGGAATCCGAGTACAGGGCAATGGCCCAAGCCAGCACGGAAATGATGTGGGTCCGCTCCGTATTAGAAGATTTACATATAGCCGTACCTCTACCTATGAAGCTTCAGTGTGACAATCAGGCAGCATTGTTCATAGCCAACAATCCAGCTTTTCATGAGAGGACCAAGCATATTGAAGTTGACTGCCATTACACCAGGGACCTGATCCAGAGAGGATTGATATCCACGGCCCATGTTAGCTCAGGAGATCAAACTGCTGATGTGTTCACCAAGCCATTGCTCAGAGGACCTTTTCAGAGATGTTCATCCAAGCTGAGCATGATCGACATCTATGCTCCACCTTGAGGGGGAGTGTAGAAATAGCTTCGACTCTTTATAATTGTTTTCTTATTTCTCTCTTTTATGTAGACGTTTATGTAATTTACCCTCAAGGCTTCTCCCTATATAAGAGAGCCTAGGGTTATTCTATGAATTATAACAAAGACTCTTTTCTTCTAACAAGATTCAGTTGACTCACACTCCATCCCGATCGTCCTCACCTGCACGGCATGAGAAGCAACGTCCTCGACAGCATCCGACAGTTGTTCGCGTTGAGTTGATATTGTCTGTAGTGTCATGTATTGTGAGTTGAGTTTCTTTCTGTTTGTCCAAGCTAAGCATTGCATGCTCCATCTTGAGGGGGAGTGTTGGAGTATTTGGTTGTGCGCCATTGAGTTGTAGATGGGTAAATGTATACTTCCAGGATCCATTTACCCCATCCATGTGTTTAGTCCCACATCTACCAGTGATGGGACTTGGAGGCTCTGTGGAGGCTATATAAGGAGCCCCAGACCTCCTGTATCCATTGAGAAAGTTGAATGAAGAATATGGCCCTTTAAGGCTTTCTCCTGTGGTTTCATCTCGCTCTTTAGGGAGTAGGGTTCCACGTAAAAATCATGGTGTTCCATGTTTCATATTCCTATTCTTATGCTCTGTTTATCATTTTCGCTTCCGCGTTCCTATTTTCTAAGAAGAACAAAACATATTGAGGTAGACTGTCATTATACTAGAGATATGATTCAGAAGGGTATGATTTCCACTTCTCATGTTAGTTCAGGAGAGCAAACAACAGATATCTTTACCAAGACATTACTCAGGGGATCATTTCAGAAGTGTTCGTCCAAGCTGAGCATGATTGACATTTATGCTCCATCTAGAGGGGTAGTGTTGAGATATTTCTGTTAGACGAAAGGGAGTCTTCGTTATGCATTCATAGAGAAACCCTAGGCTCTCTTATATAGGGAGAGGCCTGAGGGGTAAATTACATGGACGTCTAAATAAAAGAGAGAAATAGCAACAAGATACGGAAACAACTATTAATACTAGAAACTATCTCTACACTCCCCCTCAAGGTGGAGCATAGATGTCGATCATGCTCAGCTTGGATGAACATCTCTGAAAAGGTCCTCTGAGCAATGGCTTGGTGAATACATCAGCAGTTTGGTCTCCTGAGCTAACATGGGACGTGGATATCAATCCTCTCTGGATCAGGTCCCTGGTGTAACGGCAGTCAACTTCAATGTGCTTGGTCCTCTCATGAAAAGCTGGATTGTTGGCAATGAACAATGCTGCCTGATTGTCACACTGAAGCTTCATAGGTAGAGGTACAGCTACATGTAAATATTCTAATACGGAGCGAACCCACATCATTTCCGTGCTGGCTTGGGCCATTGCCTGTATTCGGATTCCGCACTGGATCTTGCCACCACCGTTTGTTTCTTGCTTTTCCAAGACACCAGAGAGCCTCCAACAAAAACTGCAAACCCTGAGGTTGATTTTCTATCCCTAGGGCATCCTGCATAATCTGCGTCTGCACACGCTGAGATGGATAAGTCTGCACCTTTTCTGAATAGTAGTCCTAGCCCTGGGGAAGACTTCAGATACCTCAGTATCATGTGTATAGCATCCATGTGAACCTGTCTTGGCTGCTCCATAAACTGACTCACCCGGCTAACTGCGAATGCAATATCTGGACGGGTTATAGTAATGTAGAGGAGTTTTCCCACCATCTCTCTATATCTCCTCTTATCCACTTCATCAGTATCATCATCATATAACTTCATGCTGGGGTCCATGGGGATGCTTGATGGTTTGCACCTATCCATACCGGTCTCAACCAGGAAGTCTGTAATGTACTTCCGTTGTGTCATCACCAAACCATGTGCATTCCTAGCAAATTCCAACCCCAGAAAATATCTTAGGGTTCCAAGATCCTTTGTAACAAACTGACGACCTAGGAATGCCTTCGCCCTAGCTATGCCCTGAGCATCGTCTCCTGTAACAAGAATATCATCCACATAGACCATTATGACAACCGTACCTGCCGAGGACTTCTGGACAAACAACGAGTGGTCTGCATTGGACCTCCTGAATCCCTGTTGCTCAATTAGATTGGACAGCTTCTGGAACCATGCTCGTGGACTCTGTTTGAGGCCATATATCGCCTTGTGAAGTCTACAGACCATATGCTTCTCCCCCTCAGCAGTAAACCCGGGTGGCTGCTGCATGTAGACTTCCTCCTGCAAGTCCCCGTATAGAATAGCATTCTTGACATCTAGCTGAGAAATGCTCCAATCACGAACCACTGCAACCGATAGGAGAATACGGAGAGTCGAGTGTCTCTCCACTGGAGAGAATGTATCCATGTAGTCCACGCCATATGTTTGTGTAAATCCACGGGCGACCAAGCGTGCTTTGTACCTATCCAACGTGTCATCTGCATGATATTTGACTGTGAAGACTCATTTGCAGCTTACAACGGATGCATCAGGAGGTGCAGGGACCAACGACCATGTGCCACGGGACTGCAAGGCCCCCATTTCTTCTTCCATAGCTAATCTCCAGCACTCACTCTTCAAGGCTTCCTGTTATGTCCGTGGTATGGCCACGGAAGACAATGCTGTGGCAAACTTCTGGAAATCGCCTGTGAGTCAGTGGAAGGAAACCTGTGAAGCAAATGGATAGGAAGCACATTGTCGTCTCTGTTTCCGAATAGCAATCGGAACATCAAGATCATCATCTGGGTCCACCTGTAATGAGTCATCCTGCATATGTACCGAACCTGACCCGTCAGTAGCAACATCATCTGAACATACCTGAGGCGTAGTGATTGGTTGATCTGTCGTCTGAGCAGGACCTGGGCGACGCGTATAATGGTTAGGAAACGGTGATATGGTTTGTTGTGGAATGGGTGGAGGTGGGGGTGGGGGTGGTGGTGGCGGTGGTGCTGGCATAGGAACTGACACAGGAGGCGACTCAGGTGAACTCGAAGTAGGTGGTGGTGGAACATAAATATCATCAGTGGTGGTGGATGGTACCATTCTGTCCCCAGCTGGCGAGAAATACATAACTGACTCGAAGAAGGTGACATCCGCACTAACAAAGTACCTGTTGGTTGTAGGATCATAACACCGGTATCCCTTCTGGGTTCTGGAATAACCAACAAAGACGCACTTGACTGCTCTTGGAGAGAGTTTGTCAAGGCCAGGAGATAGACGATGGACAAACGCCACAGCGCCAAAGACACGTGGCGGCAGAGAGAAGAGCTCCTTGTCAGGAAAAATAAGAGAGATAGGAATCTTTTCTCCAAGGACAGAGGACGGCATTCTGTTGACTAGATAGCATGCAGTAAGGACAGCATCCCCCCAGAAAGAAACAGGAGCACAACTTTGGATCAACAGGGTACGAGTAATGTCCAAGAGGTGGCGATGCTTTCTTTCCGCCACACCATTTTGTTGGGATGTATATGCGCAGGTGGTCTGGTGGATAATACCTTTCGATGAAAGAAATAGAGAAAGAGAGTGTGTACAGAATTCCAAGGCATTGTCAGTTCGAACATATTTGACTGAGGAAGAGAAAACATTCTGCACTTCATTAATCAAATTTTTGATAACATCTCCTGCTTCAGATTTATTCTTCAAAAGAAATACCCAAGAGACACGAGAAAAATCATCGAGTACCACTAGATAAAACCTGTGTCCCTGGTGATCGGGAACACGACTTGGACCCCATATATCTATATGTAGCAACTCAAAAGGGGAGCTACTGCTCCGACTCTGACGACCTGGGAAGCTCGACCTATGATGCTTTCCCAACTGACACGTTTCACAGCGAAACGACGAACTTGGAGAGATCTGGGGCAGAAGATGGCGCATTTTCTGGATCGGAAGGTGACCAAATCGAAAATGCCAAATGTAAGGAGAAACTGGTCCAGCGGAGTGAGAAGAGACGCCAGCATAGGATTCCCGAACCAGCCGATATAAACCATTCTGCTCAGAGCCACAGCCAATCACCTTGCCCGTGAGTATGTCCTGAAAAATGAGAGAAGACGGGTCAAAAATAGCACGGCAATTCAAATCCTTTGTAATCTGACTAATAGACAGCAAATTCAGTGAGAACTGAGGGGCATGTAAAACATTCTGTAGCTGCATAGTAGGGGATAAGAAAACCTCCCCCTGTCCAACAAGGGGTGAGTGGGTACCATCTGCTATCTGTACTGAGCGGTCGGGTGGGATATCCCTGTAGGCCTGTAATCGTCCCCTATCTCGACAAAGATGATGTGTAGCTCTGGAATCTATAACCCAGTCAGATATATCATGAGAATGTATGTGTGCTGATGAACTACCTGAGCTACTGGCTGCAGCTGATGAACTGGCAGAGGCTGTGGCAGCAATGTCTGAAGGGCTACCAGAAGAGTCACCAGAAGAATGTGGCATAATATCGCGGAGACGGGCCACAAGTTCGTCAAACCTATGATCAGCAGTAGACGGTAATGGAGACTGTGAATGCTCTGCAACCCGTGCCGATGCGGGGAACCCATGCTTTGAATAGCATGTCTCCTCCAAGTGTCCAGTTCTGTGACAATACGAGCATATCTGACTGACGCGACCTCTTCCTTGAGGTCCAGGGCCACGTCCACGACCACGTCCAGACGGTGGTCCACCTCTCCCACGCGAGGCTGCCATCGCAGATGGGGGTGGAGTAGAAGAGCTGGAGGAAACTGGAATGCGACTGAGCCGTCTGTAGACATCCTCCACTGGAGGAATAACTGCATCTGCTAGAATCTGTGACCTCGCAGCATCATACTCGGGATCGAGAGCAGCAAGTAGAACGCCCACCATGGTGGCGTTCCGAAACGTCTTCTGCTGCTCTGGAGTAGCAGTCAGAAGAATGGTACTGTAGAGCTTCTCGAACATCCCTCTCAGGGATGTGTATAGAGAATGGAGAGGTCGACCGGCCTGCTTCATCGTAAAAATGTCATGTTGAAGCTGCAACATCTTTGTCTCGTTTCGCACCTGCGAATACGTAGCAGCAAGAATGTCCCACATCGCCTTTGCAGTGGGCTGATGGAGAACATCGTTAGCAATCTCCATCGTCAACGTACCAGACAGCCAGACTTTCGCGTACGCGTCATCAGCCTCCCATGAGGCATAGATCCCTGTCTTCTCCGCAGGCTCATCTTCGGTAAGAATATGTTTCTTACCATTTGATTTCATGAGGCTCATGAACTGCATAGCCCATAGCTCATAGTTAGACCCGTCCATCTTCACTATTGGCGCAGGACCTTCGAACGCGCCGGTGGAGGGCAAATCGACTTTCGATTCTGACATACTGCTGCTCGAAGAAGACGAAGGGAAAATAGACACTGTGCTGAATGTCTACACCAACTGCATCGGATTTGAGTGCGTGTGTAGACTTTTACGCACTCAAATCCATATGACTGAGGAAGAGGGGTCTAGGGCACGCCTCCAAGGAAGCAAACAGCTCTTGAAAGGCCTCGAGAGCGACGCCTAAGTACTGCGGGAGGCCACCGGAACCCCTACTGCGGCAGATGGGGGTCCCGCTGGGGCTGTGGGGGTGGCAGGGGGTCTCGCTTGGGCTGTGGGGGCGGCAGGCGGTTGCAGCGAGGGGTGCTGGCTACCGATGGGGCGGTAGGCAGCGGCTAGCGGGGCTGCTAAGGCAGCAGGCGGTGCCGCTAGGGCGGCTGGCAGTGGTTGGCGGTGCCGCTAGGGCGGCATGCAGTGGCTGGTGGTGCCGCTAGGGCGGCAGGTGGGGCCGATAGCGGCTGGTTGCCGCTGGGATGGAGGAGAGAAGGCAGGTGCGGCAGATGGAAGAGAGGAGAGAGGAGGGGGGCGGCGGGTGGGGTAGGGAGAAGAGCCCTAGGGTGGCTCTGATACCATGTTAGACGAAAGGGAGTCTTCGTTATGCATTCATATAGAAACCCTAGGCTCTCTTATATAGGGAGAGGCCTGAGGGGTAAATTACATGGACGTCTAAATAAAAGAGAGAAATAGCAACAAGATACGGAAACAACTATTAATACTAGAAACTATCTCTACAATTTCTACATTCTGTGTATCTTTCCAGTTATTTTATTTCTTTATGTCCATCTTATGTAATTTACCCATAGGTCTCTGCTTTATATAAGAGAGCCTAAGGTTACAAGAAATAAATATCTCTTCTTTTTCTTCCAACAGGGACGAACTAGAAAAAGTCATGGAAACATCCTTGTCATAGTCCACAGTTGTTGGAGAATGGAGTATGAAATTCTCCTCGTCTGAGAACTAGGTCTCACCCATACTGGTTCAAAGAATGGGATCTCTATTTTGGAGTCCATATGAAACCACGTGAAAATCCTAGCCCAAAATAGCTTAGAGAATGGGATCTCTACTCTAGAGTCCATATGGATCACATGAAAACTCTGAGATGACCAGATCAAATATGGGGACCTCTGAAACAAAGAACGCATACCTGTGCGTCTTGAACTAAAAACTCTGTACCGATTTGTAGAGTCTGAATTTGAGAATCTATGCTCTGAAATCTGGAGAATCTAACTTGTAGAATTCCACACAATACTCCCCCTTTCTCTCATACTGGTCGGAATAACAGACATCGACCAAGTTGGGAGTAGACATGAAGATGGGAAAAAACAAAAACCAATAACCTGTCACAATTTTTTCCTTGACCTTTTTTAAAGTCGTTCTCTTCCTTTTTCTTTGCTTTTTTCTTTTGGTAATGGGTCGTTCCATTTTTCCAGCTTTTCCTCTCTTATTTCCTCATACGGTTTTTTAGTACGATGCCTTTTTTCCTTTTGCAAACGGTTTTTTTGTGCACGCATCTTTTTAAAAAAACTCACTGCCCAAATCGAGGCCGAATATACCTCTCCCCTTTATTTTTAAATAAACGGACAGAGCAGCAGAAAACGGGGCCCCTTATTTAAACGAGAGGGGAATCGATCCCCCTTTCTCCTCACACACGAAGAGGTTAGGGTTCCCACGATGAGAACTCTCTACTGAAGCCATCGTCGCCATGCTTGAAGTCACTACGTTGGAGAGGTTCATCGCCACCTGAGGTTTGGCGCACCACTTGGGGGTCTCGTCGTCGCCGCTGCCTAGAATGTGGCAGAGATTTCGTTTAGAGAGATGGCGATGTTGTTGTGAGGGCAGTATCGAGCCCTTGCATCTCCACCGAATAGGGTTCCATGAACGAACTCATCTGAACTACGCACACCACCTCCAGGAGCCGCCGCTAGGAACTCAAACCCCTTATGCTCTCTTCTTCTTCGAGTACTGTCTTTGATGGAGCACTTGCATAGCTCGGGAGGCCATCTCTTCCTCTTCTTTTTTGGAATTG
Source organism: Ottelia alismoides (assembly GCA_037367405.1). Lineage (NCBI taxonomy): Eukaryota > Viridiplantae > Streptophyta > Magnoliopsida > Alismatales > Hydrocharitaceae > Ottelia > Ottelia alismoides. The sequence goes on from JAZKJV010004843.1 coordinate 287,005, forward strand.
TATCTGATGGAAGGCAAAACCCATCAGAATTCTTCTTAGCGTGAGAATCGCCCTTGTAGGAATCATGATTTTTAGGATCACAACGCAACCCTAGATTTGCAGAAACTTGTTAGAATAGCATGGAAGCTTCAATATCTTCAGAACTGCTGGAACCACATGGATCTAGAGGTCTTGATGTCGTTTGCAGAGTTAGGGTTTCTGATAAAACCCTGGAACTTTCTTCGAAACATGCTAGAATCGATGAAACTAGCTCTCAAACAGGAACAACATGTTGTTGTGATGCTGTTGAATCTCTACAGTACTAGATTTTCAAAATAAAACTCTATAATATTTTTGAAACTCGGATGAACGAACATGTACAGATAATAATCTTCAGGAATAAATCTTCAAGAACATATGCAGAATTATGATTTGAGTAGAACCCTGGAATTGAATCTTGAATCTCGAACATAATTAAAGAATATAATGAAAACCTCGAGAATCGAACCCACTCTGATACCATGTTAGAAATCGAGAATGCAGAAGTGTAATATCAGAGAAATAGAATAAACATGAAGAACACCATGATTTTCTGTGGAACCCTACTCCGTGAGGAGCAGGATGAAACTGTGGAAGAACACCTCAAAGGGTTGTGTTTTCTATTCACTTTTCTCATCTGATACAATGGGTGTGGGGCTTCTTATATAGCCCCCACTGAGTATCCAAGTCCCACAACTAGTGGATGTGGGATTAAACCATTGGATGTGATAATTGTACCCAGGAGGGATCCAATTACCCATCACTACTTGTGATGCATATACTCCAAAAATTAGATTTGCATAGTTATGCCCCCATTGAACCATTATTGACATTGACTCTTTCATTTTTCAGGTTATTATAGAAGGTAAATGATTGGTAAAAGTCGTGAACAAGGGGGATTCTACCATCTCCTTCTGTACCACTTGTTGATTCTATTATTGTCCACCAATCACCTACTACTTTGATATCCTTCTATCAGCAAATCTGATGTTTTCTACTGCTTCGACATCCTTCTACCAGAAAATATGATGTTTTCTACTTCAGTTTGTTTAAACAACTACTTTGGATTGTGAAGTTTGCCAGCTGAAGAAGCATCATGTGAGTTGTTTTTAGCATCCAGTCATTTAAGGTTGGATTTAATCTCATTCACATAAAAGTATTTGGTCGGATTCCAGGTCATCTAGGTCATACTGATCATTCGGTCATGATGAATGATTCTTTTCATATATACGGGGTATTTTTCAGAAAAAATCTTAATAAATAACTCAGTTGATTCATGAAATAAAGATGTAGTTTAGTGTTATTGTTAACATTTTTTAGATCTGATGATGTTAGAGAATCTTGTTGTCTTAGTTGTGTGATGGTTACACTATTATTGTCATTGTTCATCATGTATCTTGGGGTCATATACCTTCCAGCGAAACGGTGTTGCTGGATGCAAATACTACCACATTCTTGATTTTTTTAGGATCTTGCTTTTTCAAGCATGTGCTCCATCATCATATTGGGTTAATCACATCCTTATAGTTTCTTATCTTACCAATCGCCTTCCATCTACATCACATTTTTACTAATGTTGAGATTGAATTACTCTTCATGGGTAAATAGGTTTATGGATGAGGACCCGTTTACCCACTCATATCTATATGATGTATTCATCCCCCCTCTGTGATGGCCATCTTAGTGAAGAGTTCCCTAATCTCCATGACAAGAGATTAGGGTTGTGTCCCTGTGGTTTTTCCCTCTATGAGAGTTTTCCACGTAAATCCATTTGCAATCTCTGTGTTTGCTTGACGATCAATCTTAACACGGTATCAGAGCCAATGTTTGTGTGATCATCTTCAATGCTACCGTTGATGTCGAGTTGTGTGCTATGAGGTGCCCCTCACCACATCCTGTTGCTTGAGGGAGGTCTGTGTGCTTGACGGAGTTGTGCTGTGCTGCTTGCACGTGTGGTGCCCTTTGTTCACGTGGCGCCCTTGTGCGTGGTGCCCCTCGTCGCAACCTGCCCCTCCCTAGTGCCCCTCGTCGCGACCTACCCTTGCTATGTGGTGCCCCTCATCTTTGTGAGTGGTGCTTCTCATCGCGACCTTTTGTGCCCTCCCCCTTTGACGGAGGTCTGTGCGTCGTCCCCCTTAATGGAGGTTTGTGTCCCTCTCACTTGTGTCGTGCCCTTGACGGAGGTCTACGCACGTGCGTGGGTTGCCCTTTCCCCCTTGTGCGCGTGCTTGACTTGTCATTGCGCTCTTGTAAAAAGGTCTCCTAGGAAGTATTTTTTCCTCCTCCCTTGAAAGGGAACGTGGATCCTCTCTGTGAGTAATTGATTTGTGCTCAATTTTTTGTCTTCTATTGTAGGTATCTCTTCTATCGACAATGGATTCAAAAGATAATATGGAAACATATATGATGAAAATGGATAATGTTGCGGCTCAGATTACAACGATTAAATTGACAAAGAACGACTATTTAATGTGGTATGCCGCTTTGGAAGTTGCCTTAGTCTCACGAGGTCGGGAAGGTTATATTGATGGCAGAAAAAAATGCCGGGATGTTACTAATAAATTATATGAGCAAAGATACATTGAAGACAGCGCAAGAACTAGATTATCAACGTCGTGTCTCCGAATATCCAACCTCTTGTTCTTCGGAAGAAACCTACTAGGGAACAATGGCTCACTCTGAAGAGTATGTACAGGCAAAAGAATCATGATATTAGGATGTATCAACTGAGCAGATAGGTCTACAACATGAGACAAGGAGACTTGGTTGTTGTTGGATATTACGTTGTGTTAAAGGCTAAGTGGGAAGAAATTAATTACTACTGTAATGACACTTGGACAAGTCCCTCAAACCAGAAGAAATAATGGGATGAAGTCTGGAAGCAACGGATTTTTTTCCTAAGTGGTCTTAATAATGAATTTGAGACTAATTGACAAGTAGGGTTGGATCTGACATTGAGAAAGTTTATCATGTTGTTGAATCCAAAGAGCAACGACGTGCATTTATAAAAGATGAACATGTCTTTGTTTTTGACAGATCTGCTTTACTCAGCAAAGGGAGCAAGAGTGGCTATTGGAAGGACAAGAAATGCGGGCACTGCAAGAAGATTGATTACGGGATGGATTATTGTTTGGATCTTCATCCAGAGAAGAAGCCAAATAGAGGAAAAATGTCAATTGTCATGTATGTCGACAATAAGAGACTCACAGATGATCAGATAAAAGATCGCAACGTCAATGTCAAGAAGCTATCCATATCCGGCAAAGGTGTCAGTGACGATGATGCTATAAACTCTGCTATGGCAGCAAGAAAATGTGAAGGTAAACATTTACTAACTGATGAACAGATCATTGATAGTGGTGATTCTGACCACATGACAGCTAATCAAAAGATGTTTCGTAATTATAGACTGGGTTCAGGGAGAGAACAGGTATATATGGAAGATGGTACCTCTGTTACGGTGGCAGGAAAAAGGAGCATATTTAGTATTGATAAATTCCTTTTGAAAGATGCTCTTCATGTTCTTGACTTTCCTATCAATCTCCTATATGTTTATCGCATTACTAAAGATTTGAACTATCGTTTGATTTTTGATGCTCAATTTTTTGTCTTACACATGATTTGGAAAAATATGCCTCGAGGTGTAAAGGCGCTTGAGGCGAAACGAGGCGGAGCCAAAGCTTTGAGGCGACTGCCTCGGACCCCCTGGTTGAGGCGTATGCATCGGATGCCTGAGGCAGTCGAGGCGAGGCGAGACGGTCAAGGCGAGGCGAGGTGCAAAGTAAGGCATTGGGGATTTTTTCAAGCAGTTTTTAAAGAAAATAATTGGTCCTATCGGTATTTTCAGATGTTTATAAACACCTAGTTGTTGAGTATATATTTATGCAAGATGAATGCTTAAATTTGGCATCTTTCATATTCGTATTTACCATTAACATGTCCAATTATTTCAGTGAACTCTTACTATTACACCCTTAAACAAATAAGAAATTGCGTGTGAATTCGAAAACCCCCGTACTGGTTGGGTATGGTGGTACAGGGGGACATCAAACCGTTCATCTAAAAAAGGTTTGGTAGAATATACGGTTAGGATTCAAATCATATGACTCATATCAAGAACTTGGATATCTTTAATGACAACTACAACCAATCCTTTTTTGATAAATATTCTAGTCATAGTTATAGCCAATGATTTCCTTTTGACTGGATAGAAATTTAGTAGAATGGTTTATGACATTGACATATCCTTTTTTCATGTTCTTATCTTCATAATATCATCACATATTACATTGTTATATATTATATGTTTGTCAAATTAGATTATTTCACCAATAAATGTATTTATTATATATTTTGTAATTATTTTCCTATATAAATTGAGGCTTACGCCTCGACCGCCTTGAGGTTATGCCTTGCCTCGCTTTTAGGGAAAATGCCTCGTTCCGCCTTTCATTTTTTCTAACCCTGGTCTTACAGGACTTGGAGATGAGGAAGCATATTGGCATTAGTTTGGTTGTTGATGGTATGTATCATCGTCTTCCTGCTCGTATTATTTCTTCCTGGATTGCAGCAACTGTTGACAAGGAATCTGGTGATATACAAACTACGAAATATTGGCATGTGCATCTTGGTCATCCGGGTTATCTTGTTCTTCAACAATTATTTCTCCTTTTATGCAATAAAGTTGGAAGTGAGGTTCCTTTCTATGAAATGTGTCAGTTATCCAAGCACACTAGAAATGTTTATCCTGCCTCTACAAGTAAAAGTACTTCAATTTTTCAAATCATTCATTCTGATGTTTGGGGACCATATAATGTGAAGAGCTTGGGGGTCATTCTTTTTTATTACGTTCATTGATGACTTTTCTCGATATACTTATGTGTACTTGAAGAAACGAAGTGGCGTGCCAAGTGTGATTCGAACCTTTGTTAACATAATTAACAACCAATATGATACAACAGTTAATGTTTTAAGGACTGACAATGCTCGGGAGTACTTGGAAGGATCTTTGCATGTTTTCCTTGATGCGAAGGGGACTATTCATGAGAGTTCTTGTAGTTATACACCCCAATAAAATGTTTTAACTGAGAGAAAGAATCGTCACTTGTTAGAAGTCGCCAGGGCTCTCTATTCTAGAGAAATGTTCCTAAAACTTATTGGGGGGAGCTATTTTAACTACTACATATCCTATTAATAGGCGTCCCTCTGTTGTGATTGATAAACATGTTCCTTTCTCTATCGTGCACCCTGATAAGGATCCCTTCTGCCTTGGTCCTCGTGTATTTGTTTGTGTGCTTCGTTCACAACTCGGGACCCGATCTGCGAAAACTTGATCTAAAGGTTAGGAGGTGCATTTTTTTAGGCTACTCTAGTACACAAAAAGGGTATAAATGCTATGACCCCGTGGAAAAAACTTTATATCAGCAAAGATGTTACTTTCTATGAACATACATCCTATTATGAGAAGATTTTTCCTCAAGGGGAGAGTAATAAAAACGGTATTTATTTTCTTGGTGAGGCCCATGAAATGGTTGCTAGTGGTCAGAATAACAATGGGGAGGTAAATAAGGGCATGCCTTCTAATCAAGATTATGTCATGCAAGACGAGGTGAATAACAATGTGGTTCTTGAAGATCTCAAGATACCAAACCCCAATCCCAATCTCTCCTCGGATGATCCAAGTCGTCGGATCACTGTAAGTAGCTCTCCATTTATTAATATTCATAATGATGATGCTTACAATCTGCTTACTGACATGGTTGGAGATGCTGAGAATTCAGTAGATGATCGTCCTATTGTTGTAAGAAAGACTGCAAGATCTACTAGGCCCTCCACTCGCTACCCTGTGGAAAATTATATTTCTTACTCTAAGGTCAGCAAGATATAAAAGTTTTATCTCATGATATTCTTAGAGATGTTGATGAAGCCAAACGTGATCTGAAATGGCTTGAAGCTATGTAAGAGGAGATGAATGCGTTAAAGAAAAATGATACTTGAGAAATTGTTGATATCCCCAAAGGTGCTCATCTAGTTGGATCAAAATGAATCTATACTATCTGTTAGAGTCAATGATACTCTGTTGTATTATTCCATAGAGCCCTCGGGTCTCTTATATAGAGAGAGAAAACCCTTGGGTAAATTACATAGACGTACATGAGATAAATAGGAAATGCGTAACAGTACATCATGACATAACGTAAACCTCTACACTCCCCCTCAAGATGGAGCATAGATATCAATCATGCTCAGCTTGGAAGAACATCTCTGGAAAGGTCCTCTGAGCAATGGCTTGGTAAATATATCAACAGTCTGATCCTCTGAACTGACGTGTGAGGTGGAAATCAAGCCCTTCTGGATCATGTCTCTAGTATAGTGACAATCTACCTCGATGTGCTTTGTTTTTTCATGAAAAGCTGGATTATTGGCAATGAACAATGCTGCCTGGTTGTCACATTGAAGATTCATGGGCAAGGAGACATTTACACTCAAATCTTCTAAGACCGCTCGAACCCACATCATTTCTGCGCTTGCTTGTGCCATGGCTCTGTATTCGGATTCAGCACTGGATCCCGCCACAACAGTATGTTTCTTGCTTTTCCAAGAAACCAAAGAGCTTCCTATGAAGATAGCAAATCTAGAAGTAGATTTACGATCCTTTGGACATCCTGCATAGTCTGCATCTGCACAAGCTGAAATAGACAGATCTGTATCTTTTCTAAATAGCAACCCTGTGCCTGGGGAAGACTTCAGATATCTCAATATCATATACAAGGCATCCATATGAACTTGCCTAGGCTACTCCATAAATTGACTCACCCGGTTTACTGCAAAGGCAATATCCGATCGAGTTATGGTAATGTATAGAAGCTTACCCACCATCTCTCTGTATCTTCTTTTGTCCACCTCTTCGGTATCATTGTTGTACAGCTTCATGCTTGGGTCCATAGGCGTACTCGACGGTCTGCATCCAACCATTCCCGTTTCAACTAGCAAGTCCGTGACATATTTTCTTTGAGTCATTACCATTCCTTGCGCATTTCTTGCAAACTCTATCCCCAGAAAATATCGTATTGTGCCTAGATCTTTCGTAATAAACTGACTTCCCAACAGAGATTTGGTCATCTCAATTCCCTGAGCATCATCTCCTGTAACCAGAATGTCATCAACATATACCATGACGACAACCGTACCTCTAGGAGTCTTCTGGATGAACAATGAATGGTCTGCATTTGATCTCTTGAACCCCTGTCATTCAATCAACTGGGAAAGCTTCTGGAACCATGCCCGTGGACTCTGTTTAAGGCCATAGATAGCCTTATGAAGTCTACACACCATCTGAGTCTCCTCCTCAGCAGCAAACCCCGGTGGCTGCTGCATGTAGACTTCCTCCTGTAGATCACCATACAAGAATGCATTCTTGACATCAAGTTGAAAAATGGTCCAGTCACGTACCACAGCAACAGATAGGAGGATGCGAAGAGTAGAGTGTCGAGCCACTGGTGAAAATGTATCCAAATAATCTACCCCATAGGTTTGGGTAAATCCACGTGCGACAAGTCTGGCCTTGTATCTGTTGAGACGCTCATCTGCATGATATTTAACCGTAAACACCCACTTGCTACTCTCCACAGAGGCACCTGAAGGAATGGGAACTAGAGACCAAGTCCCGCGAGACTGTAAGGCACGCATCTCCTCTTCCATAGCTAGATGCCAGCAATCAATCTTCATGGCTTCTTGATAGGTCCGTGGAATCTCAACCGAGGAGACAGCTGCTGCAAATCTCTGGAAATCACCAGTGAGACGATGAAATGACACTTGAGACGCAAGAGGATATGATGCACATTGTCTTTTCTGCTTCCTATGAGCAATAGGACGATCAAGATCATATATCACTGTGTTGACTGGTGGATCCTCCTCCTGTAGTAAAGGCTCCTGCACCGGTGCATTATCTAACCCATCATTAGTGATAACATCAGAACATACCTGAGGCGTGCTGGATGGTTGACGTGTAGCTTGAGCAGGCCCTGACCGCCTTGTGTACAACTTAGGGAATGGTACAATGGGAGGTGGTGGTGGTGGTGGTGGTGTAGTGGACTCGGATTGACCCAGGCTTGGAAGTGGGGGCACATAGACATTAGTATCCGTGGGTGTGGAGGAAACCAATCTGTCACCTGCAGGGGAGAAGTACATAACTGGTTCGAAAAATGTAACATCAGCACTCACATAATACTTGTCATGACTCATGACTGGGGTCATAACAACGATATCCTTTCTGTGTCCTCGAGTAGCCCACAAAAACACACTTGACAGCTCTAGGAGAGAGCTTGTCAAGTCCTGAAGACAAGCGGTGAACAAAAGCAATTGTCCCAAAGACGCAAGGTGTAAGTGAAAACAAGTCCTTGTCAGGAAAGAGAACAGAGATAGGAGCCTTTTCCCCAAGAACAGTAGAGGGCATGCAATTGACCAGATAGCATGCTGTAAGTATAGCATCCCCCCAAAAGGCTAAGGGGGCACAACTCTGAATAAGTAATGTGCGAGCAATATCAAGAAAGTGTCGATGTTTCCGTTCTGCAACACCATTTTGTTGAGATGTGTATGCACATGTGGTTTGGTGGATAATGCCCTTAGAGGAAAGAAATCGAGCAAGAGAACGAGTGCAGAACTCCAATGCATTATCAGTACGCACATACTTAACAGTAGAAGAAAAAATATTTTGCACTTCATTGATAAGATTTTGGATAACACTTCCTGCTTCTGATTTATTTTTAAGAAGAAAAGTCTAAGACACTCGAAAGAAATCATCAACCACAACAAGATAAAACATGTGCCCCTGATGATCTGGGACACGACTCGGATCCCAAATATCTATATGAAATAACTCAAATGGGGAGCGACTGCTCTGACCCTGACGACTAGGGAAGCTAGACCGATGGTGCTTCCCTAACTGACACGCTTCACAATGAAATGACAAATTCGGAGAGATCTGAGGCAGGAGGTGACGCATTTTCTGTAGCGGCAGGTGACCAAAGCGAAGATGCCATGTATATGGAGAAACGAAACCCTGAGAGTGTAGTGATACGCCAGCGTAGGAGTTCCGTACTAGACGATAGAGGCCATTGTGTTCAGAACCACAGCCAATCACCCTGCTCGTTAGTATGTCCTGAAAAATGACAGAAGATGGATCAAATATAGCACGACAGTGCAAATCTTTTGTAATCTGACTAATTGATAATAAATTCATGGAGAACTCTGGTGCATGTAGAACATTCTGTAAGTGCATGGAGGGCAACAAAACAGTCTCCCCCTGACCGACAATAGGGGAATGAGTGCCATCAGCTATGAGTACGGAGCGATTAGACTGAATAGCTCTATAGGACTGCAGGTTATCTCTATCACGGCAGAGATGATGGGTGGCTCCAGAGTCAACAATCCAACCTGAGAGATCATGGTTATGATAGGAGGCAGAAGTACTACCTGAGGTACTGGCAGTAGCAGATGTACTAGCTGACCAGAAGCCACAACGTCGGATGTATCAGCACCCTCTGATGATGACTGTGGCATAATATCACGAAGCCGTGCCACTAGCTCCTCGAACCTGTGATCTGGAGTAGATGCTGGTGGACCCTGAACATGATCAGCGACACGTGCAGAAGGAGGGAATCCATGCTTGGAATAGCATGTATCCTCAAAATGACCAGTACGACGACAGAATGAGCACGTCGAATGCACACGACCTCCACGTCCAAGGCCACCACTTCCTCTGCCACGAAATGAAGACGAACTACCTCGTCCTCTGGAGACCGCCATTGCCGAAGGAGGTGGAGTCGCTGCACTGGAGGGAACTGAGATACGACTGAGCCTTCTGTAGACTTCTTCCATCGGAGGAATAGTGGCATCGGCGAGGATCTGAGAGCGGGCTGCCTCGTACTCCGGGTCAAGGGCAGCAAGTAATACGCCTACCATAGTGGTGTTGCGGAACGTCTTCTGATGTTCGGGGGTGGCTGTGAGCGAGATGGTGCTATATAATTTCTCGAACATTCCATGAAGGGACGTGTACAGAGAATGAAGAGGCTGCCCATTTTGCTTCATGGTAAAAATATCATGCTGCAACTATAGCATCTTTGTCTCATTCCGCACTTGAGAATATGTAGTAGCCAAAATATCCCACATCGCCTTGGCGGTGGGTTGATGAAGGACGTCGTTGGTTATCTCCATCGTGAGCGTTCCTGACAGCCAAACCTTGGCATACGCATCATCAGCCACCCATGAGGCATATATCCCCGTCTTTTCTGCGGGCTCATCCTCGGTAAGAATATGCTTTTTACCACATGACTTCATAAGACTCAGGAACTGCATAGCCCAGATTTCGTAGTTCGTCCCATCCATTTTGACGATTGGTGCCGAACCTTTAAAGGCACCTATGGAGGGCATATCAATCTTTTGATCTGACATGATGCCGAAGAAGAAGACCTTGGGATGATAGACAAATAAACGTTTGCCTACAAAGACTGGATCGGATTCAAGTGCATATGTAGACGTTATGCACTTGAACCCATAGGAGAAGAAGTGCCGACCGAGAAAGAGAAGCGCAAGGAAGAGTTACGACAGCCCCAACGGTAGAGGGGCTCGGCTGGAGAGGGCCTCGGCGGAAGAGGACCTCACGGCCTGGTGGGCGGCGGCGGGTGGGATGAACGGCGGCTGGAGGGGGTTGCCGCGGTGGAGAGGCGGCGGCTGGGGCTGGGTGTCGCGGTGGAGAGGCATGGCTAGGAGCGGCTGGGGGCCTCGGGTGGAGAGGCGGCGCCGGGGGGAGGGGGGGCGGTGGAAACCAAAAACCCTAGATCAGGGTTTTGGCTCTGATACCATGTTAGAGTCAATGATACTCTATTGTATTATTCCATATAGCCCTCGGGTCTCTTATATAGAGAGAAAACCCTTATGTAAATTACATATACGTACATGAGATAAATAGGAAATACGTAACAGTACATCATGACATAACGTAAACATCTACACTATCAAGTAAGGTTTAGGAAAACGGTATGCGTATGCGTTCAGATAGGCCATCGAATATTGAATAAGCAGTATGCGGGGGCATATACGGGTTATATGCAATTCTACATGGTTTTCTAGTTTTTAATTTAAAAATAAATAAATATCTATGAATAACATTACTATTGTATTTATGTATCTAAGTGGAATTAAAGAAGATCTAAGAAATCAATTCATGTTAGATGGTTGAGTATATGCTTTTAATTGCCTAATATTTAATAAAAAAATATTTAGCCATAAAAACTTCCCATATTATGTGATTCATAATAACAAAACTTCATTACACATGCATGTACTACATGAGCAAAACCTCAATCAACACATATTAAAATATATGACGATACATTACTTGTACTCATGAAAACAATACATGAGATAAACATAAAACATTGTTTATATATAATGATATAATGCATGCCATATTCATAAATGCATGCCATATTCATACAATTGAATGGAGGAAGAGGTAAATCTGCGAAATTAAGCACCTGGATGAGAGGATTGGAAAGTTAGAGATGTTGAAACAGTATGCGGGGCATATACGGTATATACGGGGCATATGTGGGGCATATGCGGGGCATATGTAGGCCGCACATGCAGGGAGGGCGCATAATGCACCGATTCATGAAATCGATTCGGTCTGCATGCCACACGAGCATATGCGGCCGCATATGCAGCCCGTGCGGCCAATTTCATGAACACTGCTATCAATTATGATGCAGATGGGAAAATCGAGAGGTTTAAGATTCGTCTTGTTGCAAGATATTACAACCAGAAATATGGGATTGATTATCTTAAACTTTTGCTCCTATGGCAAAAATGAACACTGTAAGACTAGTAACTTGTCTTGTTGTTCAGTTCTCTTAGAAAATATGTCAGTTGGATGTCAAAGATGCCTTTCTCAATGGAAATATTAAAGAGAAGGTTTACATGAGAATGCCACCAGGCTATGGAATTGTAGCTTAGTGTTGCAGGTTAAAAAGAGCTTCGTATGAGCTAAAGCAGTCATCCCGGGCATGGTCTGAGCGCATGTGTGTCGTCATGATAAAACATGGTTACAGTCAGGCAAATGGAGATAATACGCTTTTCATAAAAAGGAAAAGCGATAGAAGGTCTATTCTCCTCATTTATGTAGATGGCATGATTCTCACAGGTGATGATGATGATGAAGAAGAAGAAATATCTAACATGAAGAGGGTCCTTGCAGAAGAATTTGAACTCAAAGACTTGAGAGAGTTGAAGTATTTCCTTGGCATAGATATGGCTAGGTTCCCTTGGGGATGTGTCTGAACCAACGAAACTATACTCTCGGCTTACTACAAGATTCAGGAATGCTTGGGTGTGAACCCGCCTCCTCTCCTATGGGGGCAGATCATAAGCTATGTAAAGAAGATGGTGAATCTTTGGATGATGTAGGAAAAGGAAGATATCGATGGTTGGTTGGGAAACTAATCTATCTTACTCTCACAAGGTCGGATATCACTTATGTTGTAAGTGTAGTTAACCAATTCATGCATGCTCATACCACTGTTCATGTGAATGTTGTCAACCGGATATTGTGCTATATAAAGAAGTCTCCATAAAAAGGACTTATGTTCAAAAGAAACAATAATGTGATAATTGAGGGCTACACAAATGCATATTGGGTTGGCTCTATTGATGACTAACGGCCTATGTTGGGATATGGCATATACCTTTGTAGGAACATGGTCATCTGGAGAAGTAAGAAACAGAATGTTGTCTCCAAATCAAGTGTCGAAGCCGAGTACTGTGCTCTTGCAAATGGTGTCACCAAAGTGTTATGAAAACAACTTCTATTGAAAGAGTTGGGTACTGAAACTACCACTCTAATTCATATTTTTTGTGATAACAAAGCAGCAATAAACAAAGAACCCAGTTGCATGACAGAACAAAGCATGTAAAAATTGACAGACACTATCCGTGAGAAGATTGATAACGGTCAGTTGTGCCTTCTTTATATGAAATTAAGTGCTCAAATTGTTGATCTCTTCACAAAGGGTTTGTCTACGGTGCAATTCGAACATAATGTAGGCAAGTTGGGCATGGTTGATATGTATGCCCAACTTGAGGGGGAGTGTTGAGACTGAATTACTTTCATAGGCAAATAGGTTTATGGATGAGGACCCATTTACCCACTCATATCTATATAATGTACTCATTCCCCCCTCTTTAATGATCCTCTTAGTGAAGAGTGCCCTAATCTCCATGACAAGAGATTAAGGTTTTGTGTCCCAGTGGTTTTTCCCTCTTTGAGGATTTTCCACGTAAATCCATTTGCAATCTCTGTGTTTACTTGCCGATCAATCTTAACAACTAACATTCCATTAAGGTCTTATACTATGATCGTTATGTTTTGTATCACCTCGTGTTTTTTGTTATGTTGCTTTTGCACATCATTTAAAGCTCGGAAAGGACAAGTTGGCATTGAGGACTACAAAATGTGTCTTTGTAGATAAGCTTGGATTGAAAAGGGTTCTGGTGGTTTGATTCTATCTCTCATCGCCATTGTGTTAGTGATGATGCAACTTTCTTTGACTTTATTCCTTTGTTCCATATTGTAATGAGCCAGGCATTGTTCGATGCTCTAGAAAATGCTTTGGCATATGCAACTCTTATTTTTTATACCTTTATCTTGACATATTAAAGATTTACCTATGCATGATCTCATCCTTTGTCTTCGCTTGAGGTAGTCCTTTGCCCTGAAATCTTTCTTATTGATGTTACTAGTGAAAAATGTGTTTGTAAAAAGGCGTATAGCATTGAGGATCGGCATATAGCGTTAAGGATCTTACTCTTTTGATTGCTCTCAAGAATATCATCATTGCATACTGCACTCAATCTCCAAGACAATGTCATTTCTTCACCTTAATGCTAATAGAGAAATGACAATGGAAGAGGAAACATCTCTCATATCTAAGGGCACTTGGACTTTAGTGGATCCACCCACTATATGAGGTATGACTTAGATCCAAACTGATCTTCACAATGAAGCACATCCCAAATGGATTCAGTGCTAGGCATAAGGTCATATTGATTGCCACAAGGTTCACCTAAACATTGGCCCAAATTCATTTGACACTTTCCCTTTGATGGCTCGCATGTTGACGCTCCAAATTCTATTGTCTATCGGTATACCAAAAACAACTTTTTCATCAAGTGGATATAGGAACGCATTTTTATATGAAGATATGCATGAAGCAGTGTACATGCAGCTTACAGCAAAACCCAAGGTTTCAGGTTTCAAGAGGAGAATCAGAAGGTACGTTAAAAGAGACCATCTATGTCTTAAGCAGAGTTCCAAAGCCTAGTTTTAGAAGCTCTCCGAAGTATCATCATCATATCACTCTTGTTTTCTTGGACATGGAGATGCATATTTGGCATGTTGATATCTAACCGAAGACATTATTTTGATCAAGGATCTAAGTTCGGTTTATGTACTTCCTTGGGCATGAGGTTGCTTGTAACATGAGAGGACTTGTTTTATCTCTATATGAAGATCTAAGAGAAGTGCCATACACATATATAGCAAATCCTAAGTTTTGAGCTTTAGGAGGGGCGTCAAAAGGTTTATTTGTTAATAGAGATTATCTACCGTCTTAATTAGTATCAAAGCCTAGCTTTAGAAGCTGTCGGGTGTGTTGAAAAGTAATTCATTAGGTCATAATCAAATCACTTATGTTAACAAAGATAGAAAAAGGTATGGTTGTCATGTCGATCAATGCTAACGACATTCATCTCTGATAGGTAATGATGAGAAAGAATTAGATAGATGAAGAAGTTGCTTTTTAATCACTTTATGATCAAGGATCCAAGCTCCGTGGGCTATAGGTAGCCCACAGCATGCGAGGACTTAATCTATCTTGGAGTAAGTATGCAAGTGATCAACCGTATGAGGATGGCATGTTAGGTCAAAAAACAACTCACATACCAATGAATGCTACGACTCACTATATGAGGACAAGTTGGTATATAGGGGACAATATTACTAACTAATGAGGAAGCTCCTCTATCTCACTATCACAGTACCTGATATTTCCGTGGCAACTGGAAGTCTTAGTCAATACATGAGTAAGCCAAACATGCCTACTGGGATGCAACCATGACGGTATTTAGGTACATTAAGGCAGCCCAAGGAAATGGCATTTCTTTGAGACACGTGCATAGAAATTATTGTGTATTACAATGCCAATTATGCAGAATCGGAAGTCCATTATTGCTTTATTTACACACCTAGGGGGCAACTAGGTCAATTGGAGGAGCAAGAAACAAACAATGGTCTCTTGCTCAAGTGCAAAGAATGAGGACATGGTAAAGGTCGAAGCTACTCAAAGAAGCAATGAATCTAGGAAATACTTATAGGTACTGTACATACCACATGGCATATTGATGGAATTATGGTGCAAAAACGCAATCATCATGCATATAACAAACAATGCTATGTTTCATGGGTGCTGCAAGAATGGGAGGTTGATTGCCTCTTCATTAAGGACCTTATTCATAGAGATATTTTCTTGAACTTCTACTGTCTCATTTCTATATCAAACAATTAACATATTTATCAAGGCATTTCAAGAGCTTTATTCGAGCATTGATATAAGAAGCTAAGCATGAAGAATATCTATGCTCCAGATCGAGGGGGTGCTAGAGTTTGAGTTAACCCTTCGGGGGTACTTATGTATTTTCATTCTCTATGGTGTAGACCTAACTCTGACCCCCCCCCCATATAAAAAGGACTAGGGATTTCTTTTTATATAGAGAGGTAGTTTATTCCATATATAAATTAGCTTTTATGCATCAAAATGCGAACCAAATAAACTATTTAACAATTATCAAAATATACAAGGACGATAACCAGGTCAAAGAATTCAATTTTGAATGGATGATTCCAATTAAAATTGCTTAAATCAAAGATAACCGACCTAGACTTAATATATATTATTAAATTATAAAATAGACATGCTAGTACCTTGAACATTATCACACTAGCCAGAATGGTAAGTGTGGTGAACATCACGTAGTATATAGGAGATACAATAGCTGTATTGAATGTGTCCAGGGCCTAGAAAACAATGGACAGAAAATTAGTTATGATGATATTAGAAGCGAACATTCAGAAATATGCTCTTACATATTTTAAGAAAACAATAAATCATCATGTAAACATCAAAAACATTCAGTTTCTCTCCTAAAGCATAAAATATTAGTCAATGTTACAGTTCACTTGCTCTTCAATGGGCTTTAAAATACGTCTTCTGAAACAACATTTTTAGGTACTTTTTTGTTGATTACAGCAGTTCCTACAATAAAAAGAAGTTAACTACAAGATTCCAGTCTTCAATTAAGGAGCCCTAGGTCCCTGAACAGGCAAAAAACAAATAGTAGTTCCCCAAGTTTAATGAACAGACAGAGAATGCATTATTCGTACAACGTGATATATTTTTTGAAAGAGTACAGCTTAAGATATGACATCTTAAATCTGCATAGAAGGCCACGAAGATTCTACTCCCATTGAAATAATGCATACCAGAACATAGCTCATTTTCATGCAGATAATCTTCCAATATAAGGCAGCATCAAGCACGGATGCCTCAAGAAGGATATGCAACATGTAGGCATTTACTATGATAAAACTACCTTTGAATGTGAAAAATAACAAGGCACGACATTGAGACCTGCCTAATAGCAATGCCAAATCATAGGTTGTAAATTGTAGGCAAGGGCAAGCTCTATCAAGAGCTGAATGCGCTGGTGGATGAATGAAAAGTCAAGGCCGACGGATAACATTGTCTGATCAATGCTCCACAACTGTAGCACATTCTCCTTTGTATGGGCAATGCATTGTGAGTAAACCGACTTCCTAGAATATCTCAAGGAATTCAAGGTTTTTCCAATTTTCTGAAATTAAACTCATCTAACAGAATTGGTCTAAAGAATATAATACACAAACACACGCATGCACGCACGCACACACAAACACACACACCCACGAAGAGTGTGTGTGTGTGTGTGTGTGCGTGAGAGAGAGAGAGAGAGAGAAATCAACTTACTAAATTGAGTGAACCAAATGGGAAATGAACCCAAGATAAAATTCATTGGTGTGTGTGCATTAGAAGCATTCACAAGTTGCATAAATTAACTTTAATAAACCAAAAAATGTTTACTCAAGTACTCGTGTGCATTGTATTTGTTGGAGTATTTGATAGTGCGCCAATTGAGTTGTAGATGGGTAAATGGATACCTCCAGGATCCATTTACCCCATCCAGTGGTTTAGTCCCACATCGTCCAGTGGTGGGACTTGGAGGCCCTGTGGAGGCTATATAAGGAGCCCCAGGCCTCCTGTAACAAATGAGAAAAAGCAATGAAGAATATGCCCCGTTGAGGGCTTCTCCCGTGGTTTCATCCCTCTCCTCACGGAGTAAGGTTCCACATAAATCATGGTGTTCCCATGTTTATCTTTCTTGATTATGCTCTGTTTTATCATTCCGCTTCCGCTTCCGATTTTCTAACATGGTATCAGAGCGGGTTCGATTCTCGAGGAATCATGTTTTATTTATTTTTGTCGAGATTCGATTTGAATTCTCATCTTGAGTTTTTATGTTCAAGTTGTAAGATCATTGTGTAAGATTCCAGACTCTACAGTTGTTCAGAGTCTCAGACTCGACGTCAGAAGGTTCCGAGTCCAGTTTTAAACACGCACGAGTGTGCGGTCATTTCCAGATGAGCATATGTTGCCATCATCAATTCGAGGTCCCCATCATTCTTGTTATTGTTCGGCCAGAGTTTTCATGTGAGCCATAGGGACTCCAGAGCAGAGGACCATTCCCTTGTGGGCAAGGGTTTTCATGTGGTATCATAGGTACATCAGAGCAGTGCACCATTCTCTGAGCCAGATGGGAGAGAAACAGTTCTCCGACGAGGAGACTTCAGACGCAGTTTCATACTCGATGGTCAGATTCCGAGTCTTCAGTTGACTCACACTCCACCCGTTCGTCCTCCTCACCTGCACGGCATGAGAAGCAACGTCCTCGACTGCAGCATGTGCACGTTGGGTTGATATTGTCCGTAGTGTCCTGTAGCGTTGAGTTGAGTTTCTTTCTGTTTGTTTGTCCAAGCTGAGCATTGCATGCTCCAGCTTGAGGGGGAGTGTTGGAGTATTTGATAGTGCGTCTATTGAGTTGTAGATGGGTAAATGAATACCTCCAGGATCCATTTACCCCATCCGGTGGTTTAGTCCCACATCGTCCAGTGGTGGGACTTGGAGGCCCTGTGGAGGCTATATAAGGAGCCCCAGGCCTCATGTAACAAATGAGAAAAAACAATGAAGAATATGTTCCGTTGAGGGCTTCTCCCGTGGTTTCATCCCGCTCCTCACGGAGTAGGGTTCCACGTAAAATCATGGTGTTCCCATGTTTATCTTTCTTGATTATGCTCTGTTTTATCATTCCGCTTCCGATTTTCTAACAGTATTCTTACAAAATTCACAGTAATACCCTTCCATTATTAAACTTGTGCCCCTATAGTACACTAATGCAAAAGAAATATTGTGAATTTAGTTAAACTATAGGGGAACAAGTGTAACAGAAAACAAAAGTCAGGGGTGTACATCTTATTGAAATAACTCGAAACCGAACAAGTCGGAAAATCCCTACTTTTTTAAAGGCATCTCAGAATACATATTTGAAGAAACAAAGGAATCTAAAGGCTCGGTGTGAACCAATGAACCCCTTTTCCTAAAACCCAATGCATATCTAGTAAGTTAGTAACCTCTGGGTCATTAAACTGATTCAAGAGATAATATCCACTAGAGGGAAATGTACCATAGTATCTTGATTAACTGTTGAATGCACCAGCAAGGGCATACTAGTTTTTTCTGTTTATTCAGTTAGAAATAAGGTGAAAGCTTAAATATTCTGTCTAACCTTGTTTAGGTAGTTCATCTGTGTTAGTACGCAAGTTAATACTACGAGTACGAAAAACCATGTCTCTGGATAGATGAACTGATTTGTACCCTCCAATGTGAGCTTCAAAGCAGTTCCAACAGCCTTGACACTCATTACCTACAATGAGATATAACAAAATGCATTAAATACGATTTCCAGAACAAAATAACGCACACCATCTGAAGGAAAAAATTAGTAGTATATCTGTAAAGATAAAGAGATTACTGAGAGTGAGCCCATTAAAGAGCATATGCCTGTGAATATCAAGACATTGTTGTGGCCATATTGAGGAACAAAATGGAAGATCAGCACAAATACCAGCACCATTACTGATGCCACATACAGCAAGAAAACTGAAAATTTCCCATTCGCAGTTAAATAGTGACCACTTGCAAAAAAATCTCAAAAGTTCCAAAACAAGCTAAATGCAGATAATTCAGCAGAGAGATTGACCTCTTTGGGTTGCCATATTCCAAACTTCTTGTATGGAAGTTATCACACGCTCTTGAGGTGCATGAACAACAATCACAACAGACCCAGCAATGCACATAATGCATCCAAGTATCCCTAAACTATGCAACCTCTCTTTTAACAAAAAGTGAGCCAACACCGCACTATATGCAACAATGATATTTCATGTTAAGTTCATTGAAATATTAAAAAGAAAAGACAAGTGAAACCAGAAAAATAAAGCAGAAGATAAAATTTTCACCTGACAATAATACTCAATGCACCTAGAGGAGTGACAAGAACTGCAGGGGCAAATGCATACGCCACAAAGTTTGCAACTTCGCCCACGATCACTGGAGGAAGGAATAGTTTTTCAGTGATAAGAATAACTTAAACAATAATTGCTAACTTAAAATTAATTTAAAACTTGAGAAGTTAAAGGATAACTATCCATGTTGAATAGTCATCCAAAAACTAATTGGGATAAGACAGGATACTCAGCCTTTTCGACTAACTAGCTGTTCTTGGAGTTGAATTGTAATCAATGGAATGCACAAATGCAAATAAGATCATCAAACAAATCAAGCAAAGTTGAGCATCTTAGTCATTGCTTTCGAGATAGACTTGGTCTTCCTAGTGTTGTGTAAGAGTAAAGTTTTTTGTATTGATAATGACATTGGTACTGTGATATTCGAAAACCCACAGAAAAGGCATTATCCTGTTCGAATTAAAATCAAGTAAACTACCAAAGTTTTGACCATAATCACCAAGGAAAACACTGCATTCCTGAAATAATTGCCAAAACTCAGTAAAAATGTCTGTTTTTTATTTTTCAATTAGAATATTAAGCCAAAAACATGAAATTTCAGTCATGGGAAACCATGAATCACCAAAATCTAACAGTGAACCAGGATTTCAATATACTCTGAGAAGCAGGCAGAACGATGGTAGAAGCTAGTGAAGTTCTTCTTTTATGTGGCCTGACAACATTGGACTCATTCCTACTTGCACACGTGATCTATATTAAAGTCATATCATTTTAGGCGTCCTCCAAAAAGTTTATGATAGTTATTAATACAACCATATTACCTTTAATATAAAGACTTTAAGTTTCTTAAAAGGTGCCTTTTGCCTGCCCATTGTTAGTTATTCAAGTTACTAATTAGAAAGTAACTTTCTAACTCAAAATTACTTTTCCAACATTAATACGTCTTTTCCCATCTCAAATTAATTGCTCACATAAAAGTCACAAAACCATGACCGAAGCAATCCTTAAGCAGGTTTAGTAAATTCGCCTCTTAAAAGCATTTGCAACAGATCTGTACACTATCAGAATCGATTTTCAAGATCTCAATGTGAACCAACTAAAGACAAGGCAACAAGTTCGCAGACGAAAAAAAATCAACTCAGATAATTAGCTTAAGAAGATGCCAAACACGCAGAATCTCCACGTTAAAACAAGGAAATAACAAAAAAAAAGGAATGAAGAAAGCCTTACTTGTGATCATACCAATCCACCATAGCGGCTCCAAGAGATAAGAATACCCTCCAACTCCTGCAAACAAAAGACAAAGCCAATATTTGTCCTCTAAATTCCCCCATGATTCAAATCTTACCCAATTCAACAATCGCGGCAAAGGTCCCGAAAACCATCAACCCGAAATTCCGACATGGGTTCTGCTCACCTGCGCGAATCCCTGAGTTTGTTGCGGCCCTTCTCAGCCCTTTTTTCTTGATGATGAAGCTCGCCCCTATGAAGCCACTGGAGGACAGGGCCAAGATGAATCCCTTGAGGTTATCCGCAGAGAATGCCATGCCAAGGAACCTCCTTTGTGCCACATCCCCCATCTACAAGAACGCACCGCGATTGGTGTGGTCGACCCTAGTCGTGTTTCGCGTGATTAGCCGGTCAAATTCCAGTTGTTGATACCCGGGTTCTTGCTCTGCATGCCAAAGGTGGCGCCTTTTGAGCGTGAGGATGGGGATTGGAGGGCGAGGGGAGGAGGAGGGACAGTTGAGCGGATTGGGTAGGAAGGGAAATGGGTTAGCTGGACAAAGGTTGGCGTCGTCTCCTCTTCTCGATTGCGTCCTCGTCGTTAAGAGAGAGAGATCTCATGTGCACAATTAATTACAAAAAAAAATAGAGCTCGTGGATAAGTCCGTACGGTCGTCTCCTCGCACGTGACTTATTGCTCGATTAGACCTTTCTGTGTGGTTTACTAAAATATTGGACTTATTTTTGGGGATTATGGGTGGCATCTTAGGAACAATATTTTTAAATACAACTGAATCGGAAAAAGGTCGAATCGAGTTGGATGTGGAATTAAAATGGTTCAAGGACATCACAATTTTTAAAATCGGATTAACCGAACCCATGTGGAAAAAGAGTTGAATCGGCCGATCAGACCGGAATATATAAAAAATGTGTAAAACACACGTTTAATATCATTGAAACAGTTAATAGGACTAATAAAAAATAATATAAATATATCTACAAAAATCAATAGATAGATAACAAAGTTGTATATGTTAGCATACAAATCTTATATATATATATATATATATGGGTATGTGTAAATATTTCCACGCTATATATGTTGTAAATACATACATATACATATACAACTAGATAGATATAAATATTCATGCGAATAAAACAAAATTTATATAGATAGATACACAAATATGTAATCTATGTATGGATACACGTGTGATACACATACTTTTACATATAGCTAATAGAAATGCATACATTACGTAAATATCTTACATTTCCTATACAATATTTTAACATATAAAACATTAACCATCATACATATATAATATTTAAATTAAATATTGTCTAGTTTTATAATAGAATAATAATATTTGGGATCAGGTTATAACCAGAAGTGGTTGTAGTTGAGTTAGTTGGAAAGTGGTGTAAAGCAATCAAAGGTTATGTGTTCAGCTCCCACCAATGCAGAATTTTTAAACAAAATCAAATTTGAATTCTGATTCAAATTGAGTTCATTACACTTGTGTCCTTTCGAATTTTTGCAGTTACACTTATACCGTTGCTTCTTTATGAAATAACACATGTGCCCCTTACCTTCTTACATCATTAATGATTATACCCCTCGGGTTGGTTGTTGTCCATTCCCCTAATGATGAATCCACAATTCATTGTCTTTATTCTTTTATTTTAGCTTCATTTCCTTAGTCAAACACCTTAAATATCTATTAATTTCATGAAATTGCCATTTTGCATGCATTTGTTAAATATGCATTTTTAACACTTTTTATACTCAAATAAAAGAATAAAGAAGAAAAGAAAAATAAAAATAAAGGATGTATTTATGAAATAAATATATACTGACTCGAACCCCAAGAGAATGTCAAGACTTGAACTGATGAACCAGGAATAAAGTAGGGGGAGATAGGGTCTTTAATTCAAAAATCCTAAATAATGTGTAATTTTTTCCCTATATATTTGTACAAAAATTATACTATTTTTTGTATATAAATTGACCACAAATTAAATATTTTTCTAAATAAAAGTTGAGAATAAAAATATTTTGTAAATAATAAAAATAATTGCAAAATAAAATAATGTATAGATTACAAATAATCACACTCAGAAAAAATTGTAAAGTAATAATTGAAAAACCAATTCCAGCTCCATACGAACTGAAATTGAATCTAACTCACTTCCTTGGTACTCTAAATTAAATTTTCTTTCAAATGGCTATGAATTCTTAATTTTTGGAGTTACATTTGAAAAGTTGATTATCTGGGGTGGTTTGTGTAGTTTCACCACTTATTGTATATATTTATTCATATTTATTTTTATGCATAGTGTACATAATTATAAATATTCTTTTCATTATTAACAATTAAAATAAAAATAAAAAAATAAAAAAATTATTTAAAAGTAATTACCTTATTTGTACATGTGTATATTGTACTGTATGTATATAATACTTATATACAACTAATTTCCATACATAAAAATCACCAAAAAAATAAATATCTAACATTGACTAATTAAATTAATTTAATTACGAAATTTGGATTTAATTGTTTAATTATTTAATTTATTCATTTATTTGATTTGAAAACTTACCTTGTATATAAAGATTTGATTTTGTACCTTAAATAGCCACCATTAAGGTGGCTAATTAATTTTTTTAATTAATTATTTTATTTATTTTATTTAAATCCGAATTTTATTTTTAATTAATTTATTTATTTAACCAAAAAAACACATTTCTTATTGTAGACTTTTTCCTTTTTGATTTTTCCTTCTCTTTTTATTGGGCTCCTCCTCCCTCTGTCACAATTTGATTAGTCTTTGGTGGAGAGGGGCCAGATCTCCGAGAGCTTCTCGTCGCAGAAGGATGCCCGGCCTCTGAACCATCCGGTGATAGCCATTTGGTCCTCGTTGAGGCCATCACGGTGTATCTGATCCTGAGGTGAGATCCAATTTTATTTTCCATCTTTCATTTAGATTAATTCCAGGTGTAGTTTGTAGTGTTTAATCTTAGGTCATTCTCCATCCCGCTTTGACGTCCGATCTGAATCTGATTTCCATCTCATTTTTCGATCATTACATTTCACATTCTACCTCACATAATCTACCAACTCCGGTCACACACGATGACCAGAGATCTGGGTACATCTTTTATTTCGTGGATTCGCATCCATTCATATCTCCGTTTGATTTTTCGCATTTCGAATAATGTAGTGTTTGCGCCCTCTCGTGTTCATACCAAATAAAAAAAATAAAAAAGGTGTTCTCTTTTTCTAACCTTTGTTTTGCACAAATAAGTAATAAAATTTTTAAAAATATATGTTTCTTTTTTCTAACATTTGTTTTGCAAAAAAATAAAATAATATAAAAAAATATAAAAAATTCTTGTGTTCTGTTTACAGTTTACTAAAAAAACAAAAAAAAATAATTGCAGCAGGCGGCAGGGCCATCACCCCCCGTCGACCGCTCCTGAATAGGAGTTGCCTCCCTCCGTCGATCACCCCCACCGCAGTCCAACGCTTTCCCGTGCGCCTCACCTTCGCAACAGCCCCTTAGCCGCTGCCGAAGCCAGCGGCCTCATGAATCACCACCTGGAAGCTCAGCCCCCACACGACCTCCGCAACAGCCAGTACCCTCCAGCGGTGCCACCACCTGGAAAGCGTGCCTCCGTGACGAGATCCACACTCCACCGGCCATCGGAGTGCACGGCTCCACCATTGAAGGAGCACCACCATCATCGCCACATCCGTTGGAAGCCTGGCGGAGGCACCGCTAACCTCCATCACCCGCTCAGCACTGTCGACTTTTGTCGCTCCCTCCGCGCCATCGACCTCCGCGTGGCGGCGGCAGCCCCATCCGCCTTTCCCTCTTTTTATGTGGAGAAGAAACGAACGGAGCAGGGAACCCTAACGGTTTTAAAATAAAAAATGGCAAAATTACAGAAAAGTTCTTAGAGGTCTCCACAATTACAAAGACGCCCCCACCAGCATGAAGTTTCTTTATCCTTTGTAAATTGCATTATTCACCTCGTATTTTCTTTCTTATTAATTTCTGAGGCAGAAACTTTAAAATATCTACATTTCAGTCCCTGTAATTTCCAGACTTTAATTTGCTTGCCTTTTATTGAAATAAATCCTTTTTCTTACCCAATAGTTTCTGCAAAAATCACCTTATATTCATGCTATGTCCAGATCATTGTGTAAAAATTTCATCACGTTTTGAATTTATTCAATATTTTAAAAAAATCAAAAACTGTGTCTTTTTCTCTGCCTGAACTTTGGAAAATCATAAAAATTCAAAAAATTGTCTAAAAATTCCAAAAAAAATTAGATTAGGTGTATTTTATTGTCTTTTATTTTCTGTCCAAATTTCATGCATTAAACATTTATAAAAACCAAAAAAAATGTAAAATTTCAAAAATCTTAAAAAATTGTAGAAAATTCTAGAAAATTCCAAAAATTATGATTTCAGTTTCTGTGTGTAGATATTGGCATATACTTTTGTATAAAAATCATTGCTAGGAGTTTTTGATATTAAAACATTTTTAAGTTGCAAATTACTCCAGGTTGTGCACTATTTACTATTTTTGACACTATTTGATTTTTTTATAAAATCACGAAAACATCAAAAAATTCTCTAAAAATTAAAAAAATATTTTAAAACCTATAAAATACAAAAACATTTTCTCTAGATTTTTTTGAGCATTTTTTTAAACATTGAAAAATACAAAAAGAAGGTGTGTGCATATTTTATCTTGTAAACTTATTTGAAAATAAAAAAAATCAAAAACCACTAAAAAATTTTATCTTCGAAATTTGACTGCTAAGTTTTTCAATCGTGCTCCTTGTGCTCGACCCTGATCGTTATACCAGGTAAATTAAATAGTGAAAACCGCTTACATGCCATTGTTTGATTTCTCTTAAGTGGTTTGTATATTTTTCTCGTTGACCAAATCGATTCGTTGAGAATAACTATTGATAAATTATTCTGTCTTAACCACATCGATTCCTGTGTCATCAGAATGGTGTTGTTGCCGGTGAGCACGACTTAGTAGTCATATTTCAGCTTTTCTTGTCTCTCTATATTATAATTGTTTTCTGACCATCATCTATTTGCTTTTGTGCGAGGGACTGCTTGGAGGACGACTTGGAGTCTTTTTTGTAGGACCCGTACATGAGGAAGAGTAGGGAAGGACAGAAGACATTTATTTTATTTAGAGAACAATTATTTGTATTGTAATAACTTAGATACTTGGACTCTTCTTGCACTTGGACATTTCAGGGTTTGTTTCGCCAAGTACCAGTGCACTTGGGGGACCTCACCTGTGATATGGACTTAGATTTTATTTGGTTGAGCCATGTAATTATTATGTCCAAACACCCTAAAAGAATATATGTTCCTATAGGACGTTGGACTTAGTCAAATAATTAAACCGGTTCTTCCCGAGTAGCAGTTATTGTTTAGGACGGTTCTTGCTTGCATTTTGCATATAGTTAGTTTTATTTTTCTGCGCAGATCATATTGCATGTAGAACGTTGGAGTCAGGTACACACCTCTATATCTAGCATTTGCATCCATATTTTTCTCGTGCATTGACTTTTTCATTTTCCCCCTCTGTTTTGTGGATATAGGAATAAAGGAAATCGGAATTCCCGCTAGTCGTTTCATTGAAAATATCTAAAATAAATAAATAATCACAAATTGAAAATTGGGACTGCTGATTGAACCTGACTCTTAAATTTAAATGTAATTGATTCACTTCATTGATGGGGAGAGCAACCCCCTCATTGTTTGATTTGCATGAGCGAGACAGTGACCCACACACTAGGATAGAGACACGCCTGAACTTCTGTTAGACTACTGGTCTTGGGGTTAGTCGTTCTCCAGTGAGGATCTCTCCGGTAGCTTGTAAAGCAGCTTGCAACGTCCTTAATTGAATTGATCGGGTAGCCGGTAAACGGTCCGCAATTCACACTGGCTGGGAAAGATCTAGCTTTAAGATTGGGCCAGTCTCTTGGGAGCATCGGGCTTCTAACAGCTCGCTTAATCGCTCTGCAAGCTTGATTTCTCACCTAAAATAAAATTGATAAGATAAACAACCGAGAGTTCACGGTCATCACTATGTTGCGTAGGTGAATCTGAGTTTGCTTTGTGTTTGAATGTAATTGGTGTGAGTTGGTTGCGATCATATCTAGATCATTACCAGTCACCTTCTCTTTATTATCCTTCCCCTTTCCTATTCTCGTTATGATGGGCCATACTCCATTTCATCCAGATTTTGTGGCTGTTTGATTTCATTCCCATCATTCCCGCCCAATTCCTTGGGAGGTCGGAACTCCGACAGACATCCCGTTTTCTACCCCCTCCCCATTCCTTCTTTCTTCTGGTCATGTTGTCCTAAGAGAGGACGCCCTTGGAGACCAGATTGACCAGATACGAGACTCGAGCGATTTCATTGCTGAGATAAGAGTGCATTCCATAGACGATCACATGGAGCAGTTACGAGCTTTAGATGACTTCTATCCTGGGATGATGGATGAGCAACCAGATTAGGAAGCACAGTCCGCTTCTATATTGAGTCCCTTCATTTTCGATTTAGAATTCATTAATCTACTGCCGAAGTTTCCAGGGGGAGTGCATGAGGAACCTTATATTCATATATCTGAGTTTGAGGATTTTTGTGGATCACGAGCATACCTAGATATCACTTCTAAGGACCTGATGTTGATGACCTTCCCATTTACACTTCATAGTAGAGCCATGAGTTGGCACCGACGGTTGGGAAGGAAGATTGCTACATGGGGTGACATTCGGATGTTGTTTTTGCAGCGATTTTACCCCCATCGTAGAGCAGAGTTGATGCAGCCTTGCATTCAAGATTTTTCAGTAGACCACCATGAGTCATTGAGAGATTCGTGGCTGAGGTTACTTGATCTTTTGAGGCGATTTCCGGATCATGGATTTTCGACGACTGACTTTGTCCAGATCGCCATGAGGGGGATGACCGCCGAACAGATTGCATTAGTCATTACCTCATGTGGTGGTTCACACCATAGTCCCGACATGGATTTATTTGAGACCATCTTAGGAAGACTTTCAGACATTCCATATTCACGAGATGATTTATTCGGGACAACACCTGAGGGAGATATGACACCAGTTGAGTGTGTGGCACTTCATGTTGATTTAGACATCACACACAAATCAGAGGATATGGATTTTACTACATTTTAGATGACAGACATGTTGATCACCACTGTGAATTCCCATAGCCGGACTTTGGTCGAGTTTACGTCGGTTTTAAAGCCAGATTTTGAGCTAGTCCCACACTTTCACGTCGAAGATTCTTGGATTCTATATCTGTTGGTATTCCAAGAAATAGAGGAGAAGCCCACATCTCAGTTGTTCTTTCAGTCATTCCAGTGTCCATGTCCAGCTGATTCAGTATCTATTCTTCAGAATATACTCTCAGATTCAGATACACATTTGGATCCATCTCAGCATAAAGAGCTTGATGAGGGACACCATTTTGATTTGAAAGACCTAGATAGTCCCGTCTTTGAGCCATGTGTCCTCCCATTTGATGTCGTCGATATATTTTTGGAGGATCTGATATTTGGCAGCATAGATCCCTAGTTCAATTCTGATTCTGCTCTCCTCACCGATAATTTTGCATTATACCCCGAGGGTTATCTGCAGGTGGATGCCACGTACCTAGTGTAATTAGTTTCACTTCTGAGAGTGTATCTGATCTGTCAGATCACGAGACCGAGTCTTCTGATACTTCTAATCTTGTTGAGTCCCAGTTTTCTCACCTCGACGACCCTCGCGAGAATGAGCCGATCTTTGAGGTATTCGATGATTTTATTGATTTCTCTATATCACATACATCAGATATCAGCCTTTATAGTAATTCTCATGATCATGACTTTCCATACCTTTTTGAGACAATGATTAACGTGGAGGATTCCATGACAGATCCTTCCTTCTCCACGTTCGACTTCTTCGGCTCCATCCTTCCACTACATTCAGACCTTGAATCAATGATTTGTTTTGTGCTACCGGAGCCCGATTTCACTCTCCCATATCTTTACCCGGTAGCATACACCCGCCTGATTGTTTACTTGGGTGTCATAGTTTACTCTGTTGACGTTGTCGTTGTTCCATTACTGGGACAACAACGACAGTATGGTATTCGCCTCACAGATGTCGTCCTGAACCTCGATACAACATTTTCCTAGCCTTTGTGCCCAGCTAGGGGCATAAACTCTAGCACTTGTTGAGAGGCACCTCAACATTATCCCTTCGTATTTGCAGCTGTATAGATCATTCTGTCCATATCGCACATTCTTTTGTCTACCACCCCATCTCCATCTTGTGATTATGTTATACTTAGGGTGTACTTTACCCTAAGTATGGGGGGTGTCAGACTTGTGATTATTCTTTTGCTTCTTTTTACCTCTGTTTTGTTGCCTATACTTGGGATACTTCACCCTAAGTATAGGGGAGGTAGTAGATGTACACTCTAACCCTCGTTTTTCCCCTTGTATATAGTCTTCTATACTTAGGATTAGTTGATCCTAAGTATAGGGGGATCGCCGATCTCTATTGATTTTATTCTTCGTTGCAGTATAGTATTCTTTTCACTTCCCAATACTCAGCACGAGTTATGTCTTCCTTTGCAGCTCTTTGATCACTATGAGGACATAGTTCGAGCTAAGTATAGGGGGTGTCATATATATACTTTAACCATAACTCGTACTTTCATATTTTTAATATGGCTAAAATACTGTATAAGTACTTGTAAAAACCAACTAATAAAAATATGCAAATATTTCCTCAAAATTCTTTTTGTATATACTGATTAATAAGTCCGGTTAAAATACTTTAAATTTTTTTGAAAGTAGTTTGAAAACTATTTGAAAGATTTATTGAAAACTTTTTAAAAATGTTTGAAAAATATTTTCAACCTTTGTAAAATATTTTGTCTTATAAAATTTTGTTCCTTTCTTTATGTGAAAAAAATTATTTTGTAAAACTATTTGCAAATATTTTGAAAATGGTTGAAAAATTATTTTGAAAATCTATATATACTTTTTGAAAAATGTTTGCAAAATCGTTTTCAAATGTGTGTAAATGTTGTAAAATTGTTTGAAAATTATTTTGGATTATAGTTTTCAAAATTATTTGTAAAATTATTTTCAAATAAGTTTGAGGAATATATGCATCACACAAAAAAATTCTAACTGTATATTTACATGTATAAATTACTCAAGTTTTAAATCTTTTTACCTAATTCCTGTAAATAATTAACTCACTCCCATGTAAATATGTATATCTCATCTCTAACCCTTATTAAAAAAAATAAAAAAATGTTTATACTTGTATATAATACTAACCATTCGTTTATAAAAAAACTACAAAACCCAAAAGTCTATAAAAATTTGCACAAAAAATTTTCTCTTTTTGCATGTGCGACATTCTTCAAAAATCCATAAAAAGTTCAAAATTAGAAAAAAAATTTTACGAAAATATTTTGCTTCTTTCTTTGCATCGTACATATTTCTTGCATTAGCATGTGTATTTTTCAGGATAATTTTGACATTTAAACTAAGTCTGTAATGGAATTGAAGAATGGAGCTTAGTTGGACCTTAATCCACTTAATTTCAGAGGGACCTTATAAGAACTAGATTTAAGACTTTTCATGTCCTAGTGACTTAATTTTTTGAGTTCATAAGACAATGTTCACATGTCATTTTGATTAGTCTAAGTAGAATATTTAACAACACACACATGATTCTTTCAGACCATGGCTTACCTTGGACAAGCACTCTACGCGTAGCTCTTCATGGAGGAGATAGTGAGGGGGTAGAATCTTTTGGCTTGGGGTAGCATACGAGGGTAGTACATCTAGGCGGAACCTCTTGTCCTCCTCTGGGGAGGGAAGTGTGTCTCAACCTAGTCTGGCGATGTTGAGGTCTAAAGACAAGATGCTGTGGGGTTGCAATAATGCTTCAAAAGAGGGATAGTCTACTGGCTCAAGAGGAAAAACTCCTTATGTACATGTTGCACCTTGTATATATTTTCAAAAAAAGAGAAAAAAAATGCAGAATCTCCAAAAGTGGATTGAAAAGTAAAATATCTGCCGGAGTGTATATACAAGTGAAAAATTAAGAGCTTCAAAGTCAAATTTTTGTAAGCTTGCAGCGGATGACTCGATTACACTGGTCATGCATCCAAGGATAGGTAGCTACACTGGTTACCATCCATTCTCTTCTCCATCCCCTCTTCTTGAGCTGGTTGTACTTGAACTTAGAAGGGAATATCCCCACTCCTCGAGGAAAGAGTTGTTAGACCGGGGGACTAGAGTTACCTTGTTGAGAGAGGTTGTTTCTTTGCTTATTTTGAGATGAGGAGTTATACTTCACTTACACCGTACAAGTAAAGATTCATAGTCATAAGATTTGTGTATGTAGACTTGTTCTGACCTGACTGTTGAGGAGACCTAAATAGGAGTCTTGTGGAACTTAGAGGCTGTTAGGTTTTAAATCCATTTCCCATTAAGGTTCCGACACACTAATAATCCAAAGGTTCGACAGAGTTCCATACTACAGTTTTATGAAGATAAGTTTAAAAATCAACATTGTTCTAATTTATATTCTTTTTCTTTCCTTTATTTTTGTTTTCACTTATTTTCCAAATAAATGTTTGTTAAGGGACTAGCAAAGGTAAAGTATAGGGGAGTGATAAATCCACGATTCATCGTCTTTATTCTTTTATTTTAGCTTCATTTCCTTAGTCAAACACCTGTAAATATCTATTAATGTCATGAAATTACCATTTTGCATGCATTTGTTAAATATGCATTTTAACACTTTTTATACTCAAATAAAAGAATAAAGAAGAAAAGAAAAAGAAAATAAAAATAAAGGATGTATTTATGAAATAAATGCAGACTGACCTGAACCCTAAGAGAAGGTCAAGACATGACCTAATCGATCATGAATAAAGTAGGGGGAGATAGGGTCTTTAATTCAAAAATCCAAAAATAATTTGTAAATTTTTCCCTGTATATTTGTACAAAATTTATACTATTTTATTTGTATATAAATTGATCTCAAATTAAATATTTTTCTAAACAAAAGTTGTAAATATTTTTTTGTAAATAATAAAAATAATTACAAAATAAAATAATGTACAGATTACAAATAATCACACTCAAAAAAAGTCGTAAAGCGATAATTGAAAGACCAATTCCGGCTCTGTATAAACTTAAATTGAATCTAACTCACTTCCATGGTATTCTAAATTAAATTATATTTCAAATGGTTGTGGTTTTATAATTTTTAGATTTACGATTGAAAAGTCAATTTTCTGGGGTGGTTTGTGCAGTTTCACCACTTATTGTATATATCTATTCATATTTATTTTTATATTTTTTATACATAATGTACATAATTGTAAATATTCTCTTCATTATTAAAAATATAAATATAAATATAAATTAAAAAATTACTTAAAAATAATTTCCTTATTTGTACATGTGTATATTGTGCTATTTGTATATAATACTTGTATACAACTAATTTCCTTGCATAAAAATCACCAAAAAATAAATATCTAACATTAATCAATTAAATTAATTTAATTATGAAATTTAGATTTAATTATTTAATTATTTTATTTATTTATTTATTTGATTTGAAAACTTACCTTGTATATAAAGATTTGATTTTATGCCTTAAATAACCACCAGTGAAGATGGTTAACTTTGCTGCAGATGTGATTCGTACTCTATATATATGATTTTGATTTGATGCTTAAAATCCGACCAATCGTCATGTTGCATGTTCTGTATCGTTCAGACCTCGCTGCTTATCGGAGAATATCCTTGTTTGATGCTCTAGAAACAGCTACAACTTCCAGGTAATTGCGGCTTTAGATCGAGTTTATTCTCTGGCGAATCAACGCTCGGTTGCTTTATACTCGAATCTCCATTGAAATGCAGATTTATGCCAGAATTTGTTGTTGCGAATCAAGTCAATTCTCCTGACCACGGATATGATGAAATGGAGAATGGATCCTGCAAGCAGATACACCAATTATTGACGAACGACATGGACCTGCAGTGCTTCAAAAAAATGCGAGGTGCCTTCCTCGACCCAGAGTTATAGAACATGGAATAGATGGCAATCCTTTTGTAAGTTGGGTGAAAATGTTCAGATCTCGAAATTGTATTAGATGGAAAGGTGATGCAATAAAAATGTGTGGTGATCTAACAAACAGAAGTTATTTGGATGATACGAAATGGAGCAACTTATGATGGATGTGAAAAACTTTGAATCAAAATCAAAGTGGCGTAGAATGGATTTGAGAAGGAAATGAAGAGAAATGAAGGGACAAGAGGTTAAAAAGAATGAAATCGAGAGAAGAGACAGAAGAGGACGACAGGGGAAAAAATGAGAGAAATCTAACCTGGGAATGGAATGCAGAGGTTCGGGTCACCTGGGTAAAGAGCTCAGAGGACTCCAGACGGTGATCGCCTCGACGCGTCGGCGTGCACGGAGGCTGTGTGCAGCGGAGCGAGGGCTTCGACGCTGGCGAGATCTCGCATGACTCCCTCTTCCAAATCTTGCTAGACGGCAGTGAAGCCGACTCCTGTCACAAGTCGTCTCCCTTGCACGAAACTCATGGGTGGAATGAGGGTGAAAAAATGGCGGATACCCAAGAGGCTGGGCCCTATGGGTCTATATATAGTAGTCAGAGGAGGAGATTCATCGGAGAGAGGAGCTCGGGGTTGGTGTTCGTTGACTGAACGGACTAGAGGTTAGAGTAGTTGGAGGAGCTTGCCGGGACCACTGGCTGTTAGGTCGATGATCAATGGTTGGACGAATGTTACCGAGCGCGAGTGCAGACGGCGCGTGGTTCTGAAGAAGGAAGACGATGAACAGTGCCTCGGCGGGCACTGTTCATCTGTTGAATAGTCAACCGCCCAAAATAATAATAATAATGTTATTAGGAAAATAATTAATGAAATTTTATAAGGATTTTTGTGTATTTTACAAAGGATTTTATACAAATTTTATATACAAGTTTATACGGCTTTTATACAAGATTTTTATAAGGATTTTATTTTTCACGTTTTTAAGGATTTTATCAAAAGAATTTTACAACATTTTTTATCTAAGGATTTTAAAGTTTTTTTAAAACATTTTTATGGTTTTCTTGCGGTTTTTAGAAACCCAAAATATACACCCATACTTTTAAGAAGCCTTATTATTACAAATACGAGAAAGTACGAGTTATGGCTTCTAAAGTATATATAGCATATATATACGACACCCCCTATAGTTAGGGTAAAATATCCATAAGTATAGAGACGAAAATCAAAAGGTGAGGGACAAGCGAGGGAGCAGACGGAACAAAAACCGACGATAATCAAAGGAGAAATGAGCGAGATCACCCCCCTATACATAGGGTAAAGTACACCCTAAGCATAAGCAACAACATGGGTGATTGAACATGACGAATGAAAACATGATGTCTATACCCCCCTATACTTACGATAAAGCACATCCTAAGTATAGCAAAGCTAGATTAACCTAAGGGTGTAAGACAATTGGAAGGAAAAAGTAAAATCGAGAGTATATACAAGATATCTTTAAGATTCATGTATGAGATGCAGAGTGTAAGAATGAAGAAATCATCTCATACAAAATGGATTGGGGCAACCTCAACGGTCGACGGTTCATGATCGAGAAAGAGTTTTAACCGCTGACCGTTGACTCAAAAGGTGGATTCAGATGACAACTCAGATATGTCGATGCTACCGTTGTCGTACACCTTTTGCACTAGATACAGGCCTTTCCATTTACTCTGAAGTTTCCCTGAAAACAATTTCAGTCTCGCATCGAATAGTCAAGCTTTCTAATCAGGCTCAACTGCTTGTGGCTGATGTGAGAATCATGCCACTCTTTCATTCGCTCCTTGTAATGTAGGCTACTCGTGAATGCTTGATCTCTTAGCTCTTCCAGGGCTGCCAGTTCTGTTTGGCCTATGATCTTCCGAATCATCCAGACCAAAAATCACTTCCTTCACTGCCCACAAAGATTTGTGCTTGGTCTCAACAGGTAAGTGGCATGGCTTGCCATAAACGAGTCGAAAGGGAGATGTGCCCAACGGAGTCTTGAAGGATGTTCGATATGCCCAAAGAACCGAGTCCAAAAGCTGCGACCAATCCTTTCGGTTCGGGCAAACAACCTTCTGCAAAATTGTCTTGATCTCCCTATTCGAGACTTCGGCTAGACCATTCGTCTGAGGTTGGTACGGAGTAGCAACTCGATGGTCTATACCGAACTCGTTAGCAAGTGCTCTTACCTTGTCGTTGATGAAGTGGCTACCCCCGTCAGAGATCAGAACTCGAGGGACCCCGAACCGCGTAATGATGTGCTTTCTCAGGAACTTGCAAACCGTGTTCGCATCCACAGCTCGAGCAGGAATAGCCTCTACCCAACGACTCTCATAATCCACAGCTAAAAGGATATAATCGAATCCCTGACTTTTTTGAAATGGGCCCATAAAGTCAATACCCCATGCATCAAACACTTCACAGAAGTGAATCGGCTGCATCGGCATCATGTCTTTATGTCCACAAGTGCCCATCTTCTGG
Organism: Ottelia alismoides; assembly: GCA_037367405.1. Lineage (NCBI taxonomy): Eukaryota > Viridiplantae > Streptophyta > Magnoliopsida > Alismatales > Hydrocharitaceae > Ottelia > Ottelia alismoides. The sequence continues at coordinate 322,666 of JAZKJV010004843.1, forward strand.
CAGTTAGTACATCTCTTTACAAATGCATGAGCATCCGCAATGAGCGTAGGCCACCAAAGGCCGGATTGGAGCACCTTTTGTGCTATCCTCTTCCCTGAATGGTGTCATCCAGCTTCGAATTTATGACAATACATGAGGACACTCTGGTATTCCTCCTGAGGAATACACCTACGCCAGACGGAATCCGCTCCTTCATGATAAAGGACCAGATCCTCCCAATGGTAAGACTTGGCTTTCGCGAGGAAAGTCTCAAGCCTCTGTCTGGACCAACCTTGTGGGACTTTCTTAGCAACAAGAAAGTTCACAATATCGGCATACCATGGCAGCAAGGCGACATCAAGACTCACCTCGTAGGGGAAGGTCTCAATGATTGATGTATCGAACTCAATAGTCTCGGGTGTTTCTAACAGGGAGAGGTGATCCTCCACGACATTCTTGACTCCAAGATTATCCTTGATAACAATGTCGAACTCTTGGAGTAGAAGGATCCATCTGGTCAGATGCGGCTTCGAATCCTTCTTTTCCATTAAGTACTTGATGGTGGTATGATCAATGAAGATTGTGACTTTTGAGCCTAAAATATGGGACCTGAATTTGTCTAAGGCAAATACTACAGCTAGCATTTCTTTCTCTGTAACCGTGTAATTCCGTTGCGTGGAATCCAAAGTTTTGCTAGCGTATTGTATGGCGTATGGAAGGCCATCCCTCCTCTGTCCCAACACAGCCCCAACGGCAAAATCTGAGGCGTCCGTCATGATCTTGAATGGGAGAGACCAATCAGGTGGCTGAAGGACAGGAGCCTCTACAACCATGTTCTTGAGAATATCAAAAGCCAAAAGACACTTATCATCAACGATAAACTCAGTGTCTTTCGTAAGAAGATCAGACAATGGTCGGGCAATTTTACTGAAGTCTCGTATGAAACGTCGGTAGAAACCGACATGCCCGAGGAATGACCGAAGCTATTTCAGATTAGACGGTGGATTGAGTTTCTTTATGATATCCACCTTGGCCGGGTCCACCTCCATGCTCCAATTGGAGATGATGTGACCAAGGACCGTCCCCTGAGTCATCATGAAATGACTCTTCTCCCAAGAAATCATGAGGTTAACCTCCGTGCACCTCTGAAGCACACGATATAGGCTAGAAAGACAAGAATCGAAATCGTCACTGTAGACTGAGAAATTATCCATGAAGACCTCCAAGAAATCTCTCATCATGTCCGCGAATATCGAAAGCATGCACCTCTAGAATGTAGCCGGAGCATTACATAATCCAAAGGGCATCTGTTTCAAAGCATACGTTCCGAATGGACAGGTGAATGTTGTCTTTTCTCGGTCTTCAGGAGCAATGGCCACTTGATTATATCCCGAGTACCCGTCGAGAAAGCAATAATGTCTCTTCCTGGCTAGCCGTTCGATGATCTGATCGATGAATGGTAGCGGGAAGTGATCCTTCTTGGTCGCCTGATTCAAGCGTCTGTAGTCCACGCAGACGCGCCAAGAAGTCGGTACTCGGGTAGCGATATCCTCTCCGTCCTCGTTGATCACTGTCGTGATACCCGCCTTCTTGGGTACCACATTCAAAGGACTAACCCATTTAGAGTCGGAGATGGGATAGATAAAATTGGCGCTCCACTACTTGGATATTTCCTTCATAACCACCTCTCGAAGATTCGGTTTTAGCGTGCACTGAAACTCATGAGATGGCTTGGTGTCATCCTTGAGAAAGATGTGGTGGGAGCACAGAGCCGGACTAATCCCATGGAGATCGGCTACTGACCATCCGATCACCTTACGGTTCTTTTCAAGAATCGCCATCAGACGGGATTCTTGATCTTCGGTCAGATTGGAAGAGATGATGACCGGAAACATTTTGGATTCACCCACAAGGAATCGGTACTTCATGCTTTGGGGTAAAGGTTTGAGTTTAGGGGGAGAAGGAGCAGGGAGGGTGGGTTTGAGTAGAGCCTGAGTGTAGGCTACTAGATCAATGTGCGTGAGCTCTGCCTGCTCTGACTCAGAAAGATCTGGAGATTGTTGGATGTTCTGATTCGATTCGGTCTCCAGGCTGGTTGTAGGCTCTATAGATGAAGTCTGAAGTGATAAGAATTCAGCGAAACTCTGCCAATCAGCATCGTCGGAATAGGAATGATCTGCGGATGACTGACGGCTATGATGGTTCACTTCGGCCTCGAAGGGATATAGAATGTATGAATGATCTGAAAATATCTTAGAATCGTCCATGTCAAGAGTTTCGTTGTTTGGCTTTAGGATTGTGCTCTCCAATCTTCCATCCTCAGTTATCTGAATCTCGGCTTCGACTGAAGGTGGAATGAAAGATTGGGTACTAGGTTCGGCCCAGACGGCCTCATCATCGGTTTGTATGAAATCACAATCCTGATGACTGTCGGGCTCGTCATCAGATGCTCGCTCTGATCCAGCTGCTCTAGAGTTCTGATCTTGGATCGTCTCTATATGTATACTTTCGCCCTGAACGCGAAAGTAAACCTTCCCGGTACCATAATCAGAAACGGCCTTCGCTGTCGCCAGAAAAGGTCGTCCTAATATGATCGGGGTATCGGTAACACATTCAGGGACCGCCATGTCCAACACGACGAAGTCTATGGGGAATTGCAAGCCCTAAATGGTGACGATAACATTTTCGATTAAACCCTTAGGCCTCTTGACTGATGTATCAGCAAACTGCAAGACCGTTCGGCTTGGTCGAAGAGGCCCGAACTCGAACTTGTCGAGTAAGGAAGATGGAAGGAGATTAATCGAAGATCTGCTATCTAATACAGTCCGATCGAAAGTCTGATCGAGGATCTCGCATCTGACATACGGTGCTCCCGTATCTGATCTCTTGGCTGGGAGTCGATTCTGAATGGCATAACATGTATCCTTGGTCAACACGTGGATCTCAGAACAGTGATTACGCTGCCTCTTCTTTCTACGAATGGTGGTTCGTTCTTTAAGGCCTTTTTGCAGAAGAGGGATGCGCGCCAAGGCTTCCGAAAGAGTGAGTTGGATCGTGAATATGTCGAGCATCTCTTTCGTCAGATCATTCATCTGAATCTTTTTGGCATTTTCTTTTTTAGCACCTTTTCCTAAGCAGAGTGCTTTTGGAAAAGGAATCTGTACATCCTCCGGGTTAGACTGTAGAATCGGGGATCAGAAGAAGAAGACGAAAATGTTTTTGAAAAACGGGGAATAGCTTTCTGTGAATCACCAGAAAAAAAAGATCTGGATCAACAATCTTTTTATTTCTTTTTCGAGTTCTTCTCTTTTTTACATTTTTTTGCGATTTTTTATCATCATCACCACTATTTACAAAGCACGGTAAAGCAGCTATGTCGATGTTAGGCTCTGGCTGCTCTGCAGACTTGGTGGCTTCCACACCACCATCTCCATTGTCAAAGGTTGCGGCTTCAACACCGCCATTAGTGTCTTCTACAGGCTTACTTGTGTTATCCAGAAGATCCTCTCCGAGCCTAGAAGAGTCTCTGCCTACTGGAATCCTACCGCTCCTAAGAGAGATGAAGTCAGCGTCATCACAGTAAAGATAGTCATTGGAGAATACCTGTGATTGGAGGGTGGGCTCGGTCAAATCTACCTGCTCAGACTTTCGCTTCAAGTTGTTCGGGTTGGTCTCTATCTAGGCAGGCAAGGCGGACTTCCCCTTGACGAGGTCGGTGACATGGGTCTTGAACTCATCCATTTCTCGCCTAAAAGAAGCATGTTGATCAGTGATCAGGTTAGCGAGATATTCTAAAACTGGGTTGTCATGAAAAGGTCCATGAGACCCGGATGAGTCGCCTCGGTGATACTGAGGCTGCTGTGGAGCTGGCTGCTGCTGTGGAGGATACTGCTGCTGCTGCTGAGGTTGGTAAGTGCTCTACCTCCACTGAGGTTGCTGCTGATATTGACGAGGACCGTAATGCTGCTCTCTGTTCTGCCCCATGGGTGCTTGCGGTTGCTGCTGGGAAGAGGCACCTCCTGTCGACCAATGGAAACCAGGGTGATTACGACGGATCCCTAATTGCTGTGGACGGTCGTACCAAATCCCATTGACCTCGGTCAATGGCTCATGCATCTCAGAGTATGTTGGGGGCATCGATGCCAAGGGCTGATCGCTCTGATACACCACCATCTGGGTGTCAGACGATGGTGTTTGCTGAAGTTGCGGGTACGCCGAGGGATGATGAGCAGGCTCAGAATGCACATGGTAAATGTGCTGAACTGGAGGCCTAGGAAGTATACCTTGATCTCAGCTACCTGAGTCAGTCTGTGATCTGAAGACCTGTTGGAATCTGTATGTAATTCTTGATGGCACATAATCTGTGTCTTCAGATCACTCAGGCATCTCTCAAGCTCGTCAATCTTGTTGAGCTTGTCTAGGTTCTGGCACTTTTTCTCAATTATCTCCATTCGATCCAACTTCTGGCAAATGATCCCCATATCAGCTGATGGAGATTCTAGAGGAATAGAAATAACAGAAGATGGATTGCCTTCTATTTGTGCCACTCGGGAATGCTGGTGATAGGTTGGTTGCTTCGTCTGGTTGTAGACCCGAGTCTGAGACATTGTAGTATAACCCTCTGCCATTTTCTCGTAAATGGCCCAGACTCGATCTTCGTGCATCGAAAAATACGAACCACCGCAGGCGGCATTCACCAGTCCCTGTAATTCCGGTGTTAGCCCACCGAAGAAGCTCTGTACAAGAGTCGGCTTCAAAAGGTCATGGTGCGGACACCGATCAATGAGCTCTCGAAATCGGTCCCATGCCTCGTGGAACTGTTCGTTCCCGATCATGGTGAAGTTACTGATCATAGCTCTAGCAGCATTAGTTCGACCGAGAGGGTAATACTTGTTTAGATATGCGGTTATTAACTCCTCCCATGTTGAAACGTATCTCCTTAGGTGTTTCAGCCAGTAGGCTGCTCGATCAATAAGGGAGAAAGGAAACACAATCAATTTGATCGTGTCCTCGTTCACTTCCGCATCATGCACCGTGCTGTAGATCAGCTCGAATTCCTGAAGGTGTAAGTGTGGCTCCTCAGTAGATAGCCCATGAAACTTGGGCAACAGTTGGATTGTCTGAGGTCGGAACTCGAAGTTCCCGCGGATGACGGGGAGACGGATCCATCGGTGGGTTGTAGTAGCTCCAGGGTTGTAGAGATGTTGCATCGTGCGGTTTGGGTCCTCTCGAGGTCTCTCTGCATCATCTTGCGGCTCCCGATCCTCAGGTCCCAGATTCTCAGCTACAGGCTGGACGCGCTGTGCGCGAAGCTGAGTCAGCTCAGCTCTGACGTCGTTCATCATTCTACCTTGCTCCCTAATCTGATTCTGTATTGCCTCAAGGGAAGCAAGTAGACCTTTGTTGATCGCAACCTGATCTATGACAACTGAAGTGGTCTGTGGTCCTTTGCCAGCCATGTCGTCTGGAAAGGAAAAGGAATCTAAATCAGGCTTTGCCAAATCAATGTGTAGCTGCTGATGATGATCTGGAGGTGATGATGGTAGAGAATGAGTATGAGAAGAAATCGAAGACAAGCTTCCAGGGTTAGAGTCACGCTTGGAAGGAACAAATCGAGTGGATTTCGGTTTGGGACAAGAGTCATCCCTAACCGATCTAGATGACCGAGAAGGTTCGCGAGAGAGTGGATCGTTCAGAGTCGAACGGAGCGATCGCCTTCCCATCATCTTAAAAGATTATTAGTTGATCATATCTCAAAGATTAGACTCACACTACAAACAAACACAAGGCAAACCCCGAGTTCACCAACGCAACTCTGGTGACGATCGTAAAAGTTCGGTCGTTTATCTTTTCAGTTTTATGGTTGATTGACAAACAACGTTCTCTCAGATTCACGAGATTAGATAGGTGCCCGAGACTTCAACGTCGTACTGTCCCGAGTTCTCACCAGAACTCACCTAGTCTCAGCCAGTATGGAAGTAAGTACGGACCGTTTCAGGCTACCTATGTTACTTGAGGACGGAGCCTTACACAGTGTCCTCTAAACCTTCCACTCTGCTAAGTGAACTCGGACCGTTTCCTGCTACCCGAGAGCACCCACTGAAGATAAGGTAAACAAAAGTGTGAACTAAGTAGTATTCCGAGAGAATCCCGGACTCTGGCTCTACCTTATGGGTCGTCTCTCTCTCGCTGATCTGGAGATGAGATCTGTGATGCAATTTTCGGGGATTGCTCTCCCAAGACAAGTGAGTCGTTACGTTTTTTTTAAATCCGAGCATTTAATTACTTATAAGAGTGGTTCACTAGAACATAGATAGATTACTTTACGTTGAGGAGAAGAGACCGGTTGTGTTGCAAAGATTGCAAAGTAATCCCTGGAGAGAGTTTGAAAACCCAACATCGCTTGTTAGTCTTGGATTTACAAATAAAAGGGCTGGTAAAGAAAAGGAAGGTTCCTAAGATCACTAGAACTAGGTGGTGGAATTTTTCGCTGAAGCAATCAAGCTTCAGGGAGAAGGTTTTAGAAGACTTATCTTGGGATTGTAGCGGTACTGCAAACGAGATGTGGGAGGCAGTAGCATCTTGTATCCGAAAGGTAGCCAAAGAGATGCTAGGCGAGTCAAAAGGAGGAGCTCCATGTCAAAAGGAGGCTTGGTGATGGAGTGAAGGGGTGCAAGAGAAGCTAAAAATTAAAAGAGCTTGCTTTAAAGCTATGTCTAAGGATAGAACGGAGGAAACTGTTACAGACTATAAAATAGCGAAGAAGGAAGCAAAGAAGGCTGTAAGCGAAGCTAAGTCAAAAGCTTATGAAGTTTTGTATAAAAATCTCGACTCCAAGGAGGGCCAGAAGGATATATTCAGGTTGGCCAAAGCAAGAGAAAGAAAGACTAAAGACCTCTCTCAAGTAAGATGCATTAAGGATGAGGAAGGTCATGCGCTTGTTACTCAAAAGGATATAGAGACTAGATGGGAGCAGTACTTCCATAAACTTTTCATTGGGGAAGGAAATAGAGAGATCACTTTGGGTGATCTAGCTAGTAGTGAAAGTTACTTGAATCGTGCATGCTATAGACGAATACAAAGAAAGGAAGTAGAGGAGGCTTTGAAGGTTATGAGACCTGGGAAAGGTGTAGGGCCGGATGACATCCCTGTAGAAGTATGGAAAGTTTTAGGTGAGCGTGGTTTGACTTGGCTTACAAATCTATTCAATGTTATTTGGCGAAGCAAGAAAATGCATGAAGATTGGAGGAGGAGTATCGTGGTGCCTCTTTATAAGAACAAAGGAGCCATTCAATATTGTTCAAATTACAGAGGTATCAAGCTGATGATTCATACTATGAAAATTTGGGAACGTGTGATCGAAAGAAGATTAAGGCAAGTTTCCCAAGTAAAAGAAAACCAATTCGGATTCATGCCAGGTCTCTCAACTATTGAAGCCATCCATTTGCTGAGGAGAACAATGGAGATTTATAGAGCTAAAAGGAAGAATCTCCATATGATCTTTATTGATTTGGAAAAGGCTTATGATTCCGTCCCACGAGAGATACTGTGGAAAGTTTTGGAGAAGAGACAAGTACCCGTCCTATACATTAATCTCGTAAAGGATATGTATGATAGGGCTTTATCTTGTCTAAGGACTCTGACGGGGAAGACTGACTATTTTGATATCAACATTGGTTTACATCAAGGTTCAACTTTGAGTCCATTTCTTTTTACTTTGATTATGGACGAGTTGACAAGTCACATTCATGATGAGTTACCTTGGTGTATGTTATTTGCTGATGATATTGCGCTGATTGACGAGACTAGAGATGGAGTAAATGAGAAGCTAGAGGTTTGGAGACATGCATTGGAGACTAAAGGTTTTCGTATAAGTAGGGCTAAGACAGAATATATGGAATGCACCTTTGATGGAAGCAATGGTGAAGTAATCGAGGTGAAGATTGGTGACAATAACATTTAGAAGAGAGATTCTTTTAGATATATGGGATCTATTTTGCAACATGATGGGGAAATTGATGGAGATGTTACTAATAGAATAAATGCAGGCTGGCTAAAGTGGAGAGGAGCCTCCGCTGTTCTCTGTGATAAGAAAATTCCTTTAAAAATTAAAGGAAAGTTTTACAAAGCAGCTGTGAGACCTGCTATGCTTTATGGTTCTGAATGTTGGCCTATGAACCATAGACACGTGCAGAAAATGGCTGTAGCAGAAATGAAAATGCTAAGATGGATGTGTGGACATACACGTAAAGACCGGATTCGAAATGATGCAATCAAAAAGAAAGTTGGTGTAGCTTCGATCGAGGATAAGATGCGAGAAAACCACTTAAGATGGTTTGGTCATTTGCAAAGAAGGTCAACTGATGCACCGGTTAGGAGATGCGAGTGTTGGGATGTTGACCCGGCTAAGAGAGGGCGAGGACGACCCAAGAAGTGTTGGAAAGAGACTATACGAAGGGATCTTAGTTTTTTGGATTTAAGTTCGAGATTGACCCAAGATAGATCTGAATGGAGGCGAAGAATCCATGTAGCTGACCCTACTTAATTGTGGGAAAAGGCTTTGTTGTTATTGTTGTGTAGAATTAGCAGTCCCTGTTTTAATTTTCGGTTTTCACTTTTTTTTGGATATTTTCAGAGAAAACGTCTAACGTATTTTTGTTTTTGGGATCGGCCCTATATACAAGCACCTAGGTGTCGAATCCTAAGCAAACATCTAAGCTACGGTGCACAGAGAAGGGGAAAATTGTAAAACACCTAACAAGCACTAACTCAGAAAAGCCGCGAAAAATCGTCGAGAAAAATCGCGATCGAAAAAGCCGCGGTGGGTGCCCTGCTCCCTCAGGAGTACAACCCTGGTGAAACAGACCCCGAGAAAGATACAAGTCGGGATGTCTTTATGAGGCCCCTTTCTACGATACTTTTTTATATGCTTTTTTACAAGAATTTACAAAAATTCTAACTACTCGGTTTCACGGTTCTGAGCTGTGCAGCTCAAGCTGTGCTGCACAATTCGGAAACAAAAAGCCGTGAGGTTAGAGAAGTAAAATGACGCAAAGAGAAATCCTAAACCTAAGTCTACGGTTGCCCTAGCGTTGCCTCCCGGCAACGGCGCCATCTGAAAAAGCCACCTGATCACTTGTCTTCTTCTGAAACTGTAGAAGAGTCAGAGAGAAATTTCGGTCGTCGTATCGACCAGGTGAGTTTTACCAGAAGAGATTAAGGGTTAGTTAATCTTCTTTATTTTATTTTTACTCCTAAACTTAACGTATAGCGGTTAAGCACGGAGTGTCGAACTCAAGGAGGCAAATTGTTGGAACTAGGGAAAATCGGTAGAAAAGCTTAGGCAAGTGGGTTTCCTAATTTTTATTTTATTTTTAGGAAATTTTTCTGATTTTTTATTTAATTTTTATGAATTTTATATTAATCTTGTAATTTAATTTTATGATTTTTTATTATTAGAAAATGTTTTTAATTTTAATTTGGTTTTTATTTTGTCATTTTTATGTTTTTATTTTCTTTTCTATTTTTATAGATTTTTAAGAGGTTTTTGTGTTGTTTATGGTGTTTGGTTAATTTTTAAGGTAAAAAGTACATGAATCATGAAAACTGTGACGTATTTTGAATTTTTAAGATTGAAAATAAGGACAAAAGATTTTTATTGTTTTTTTATAGAAATTATAGGAAATTATCTTCAAAACGGTATATTGTGCGTTTTTAGGGGATTTTTCTTGAGTTAGTTATGAAGTTTTGAAGTTTTATATGTGTTTTGTGATTTTTATGGGTTTTGTATTTGATTTTAATTTTGTTTTGGGTCTAATATGCAAATTTTATATTTTCTTTTGAATTTTATGTTGTTTATTTTATTTTAAACATTTTGTGAATTTTTATGTATTTTAAAAGAATCTTTAGTTTCTTTTATTTTGATTCAGAAAGTGTGACAAGTTTTATATAAAAGTAAAGTATACCTAAGTGAATAGATTTCTTTTAAGGTCGAATTAAAACTTGGAAAGGGATGAATTAATTTTTTTTATTTTTTATTTACTGATTTTTTTATGAAATTGTTTTTATTTGAATTTTTAGAATTTTTATTTATTTATGAAAAATCTTGGAAAGTTGTTATTGGATGTTAAAGAATTAGTTACAAAAGTAGTTATGTATTTTTTTAATTTTATGTATTTTTAATTTTATTTGTTTTACTTTTTTTTATATTTTTTTAAAGTTGACAAAATCAATTTTTATGTTTTAACAGGATTTCTATTTGGATTTTAATCGAATTATTTAGATTTTTATTATTTATTTAAGCTTACAAGGACTGAATTACAATTTCTAATAAGTTAACCGAGTCCCTGTAATTGTCGAAAACAAGCAGGATCAAAATGCAAAATATACAAGACGTCACATCTCCTGCACGTGCACCTTCGATTTAGAGGACCTGCTGGGGTATAACCGCAAAGTGCATTCGCCTTACGTGTTTGGCACGCACGCTGTTTCTGTTATGAGCTGAGATTGACGCGTGGCTCGCTAAAGCCCGTCCGATGACGCTTGATCCAACGTCTCTGTTCTGGGCACTGAACGACGGTCTAGATGCAAACTGGAGCTGATGTCTCTTATCGAGCGATTCTGGAGATATCTCAAGGAACTGGGAAGAAGCCCTTCCCCGATGAACTTCGATCATCAAATCCGGAGGCTCTCATCGGCAGTTCTCTCTTCTGAAGGCTCTAATAGCATCGACTCGAACTTCCGCATAGAAATAGGATCAAACTCGAGGTCTGATGGATCTGAGCGACGATCTGGACACGAGTATTCTCTTGAGGCGTTTACAGGTCATGTGACTGATCGACTTTTGCTTATGCGTGCGATCCAGATCCTCTATTAGGTTGGAAATGCTACAGAGATGTGTGACCTTCGTGCAGGTGTTGAAGGAGGATCCTGGAGAGACGATGTTTCTCTGATGCATTGCGGAACATGCAGGTCTGAGGAAGGCGACTCCTGAAACACAAATATAACTGAATCGAGGCTTCAGAGCCTCGATTCTAGGTACTGTAGCAGAAGGTGGAGTGAATGAGCGAGGCTCAATGAGATGCAGGAAGAGCCTCAATGCTCTGGTAGTCGGACACAGCCGGAGATGTCCATATGTGAAAAGGAGGCGTAGAAATGGAAGCGAACGACAATGAAGGTGGAAACTCAGATGAAATCGAATCGTTTTGGATCAATTTTCGATTAGGACAGAACGGAATGGTTGAGAAGAGAATCAATGGGGTTAAGAAGAGATTTGGAATGATAGAGGTAGAGATCTAGTAGTAGCGAGCTAACCTGGAGATGTAGAAGGTGATCAGAGGTGGTTTAATCGCTTGGGGAGGAGTTCGTCGGAAGAGGCTTGCCGAGAGACTCCTGTGTTATCGCCTCTACATACAGCGACACGGAGGCTTCGTGCGGTAGAGCGAGGCTTCGCGCGCACGATGGATCACGCCGGAGAAGAGGTCGGAGACGGAGGCTGTCACCCTCTCTCTCAACGAAGCTCTCTCTCTCTATCTGAGAACTGCACTCGAAGGTGGTTCTGAGAACAATGGCGGATACCCAAGAGGCTGGGCCCTATGTGTCTATATATAGTAGTCAGAGGAGGAGATTCATCGGAGAGAGGAGCTCGGGGTTGGTGTTCGTTGACTGAATGGACTGGAGGTTAGAGCAGCTGGAGGAGCTTGCCGGGACCACTGGCTGTTAGGTCGACGATCAATGGTTGGACGAATGTTATCGAGCGTGAGTGCAGACGGCGCATGGTTCTGAAGAGGGAAGACGATGAACGGTGCCTGGGCGGGCACTGTTCATCTGTTGAATAGTCAACCGCCCAAAATAATAATAATAATGTTATTAGGAAAATAATTAATGAAATATATTAAATATGTTTATGCATTAATAATAATTTTTAATTAATTTTTTACTAATATGTTTATAAAAGAAAATAATTATTAAATCAGGAAATAAGATAAATGCTTTAAAGAATAGAATTTAAAATAGGAAGTAAATCTGAAATAATGTAAAAACAACTGTACATGTATACCAATATAGTCCCAAAACCCAACTTTTGCGTCGTATCTCCGATTTTAACAAAACCACTTTCATTCGATAGATATTTTTAGAAAATGAGCATTGAAAGTGAGTATGTTCAATTCAGAGCTCGTATAGCTGAGTTATGTAGTTCGGAAGTTCATCTTTGCAGCTTTTAGGGTTTGAGATTTTATTGGTATTTATTAATGATTTTAATAAGTTATGAATTTGTATTTTTCTAATGATTTTTATGAATAAATTAGAAAAAGAATTAGGTAATTTGGAATTATTAATAAATAGATAGAAAATAAAGAAGTTTTATACACATAATGTACATATATACAAAGGGGTCCAAATGCCAAAACTCACACCTTTTATTCCACGATTTTTTTGGTATTTTTAGTAAATAGTATTAATTATAAAACGAAGTCTAAAAGTGAGTTTGGTCAATTTGGAATTTTCTGTAAATAGTTATGAAGCTGGGAAGTTAGATCTTTAGGCTTTTTAGGTTCATTGTATTTATTTATTTTTAAGCTGAAATATTTTTCTAATATTTTTATAAAATAATATATATTTTTATGAACAACTTTTACAAAAGGAGTGTTTTGATTTGAGGTGATTTTTGATGATAAATAAAATAGATGAGGTATTTACATGGTGAAAAATGGGTAATTTATATTTTTAGTCTTTATTTTCTTGATATTTTTATAAATTAGGATCCTTATCTCCCCCTACTTATTTCTTTGTCGACCCGGTCAATATTGACCTGGTCTCGGGGTTAGGATCAGTCTGTATATTTTCTATATATATCCTTCTTTTATTTTTCTTTTCTTTTTCTCTTTATTCTTTTATTTTGGAAAATTTAAGTGTTAATTATATAATATTAATAATTATGGTTAGAATGATAATCAGTGGAAATTATTGGATATTTACACGTATTTTACCAAGGATTTTAGCCAAAATGAAAGAATAAAGGCGATGAATCATGGATTCATCACCCAGCCTCCGAGCCGTTCGGTGACAGCGATTCGGTCCTCATCGAGGCCACCGCGACGTATCTGATCCCGAGGTGAGATCTAATTTTATTTTCCGTCTTTCATTTAGATTAATTCTAGGTGTAGTTTGTAGTGTTTAATCTTAGGTAATTCTCCATCCCGCTTTGACGTCCGATCCGAATCCGATTTCCACCTCATTTTCCGATCCTTACATTTCGTATTCTACCTCACATAATCTATCAACTCCGGTCATGCATGGTGACTAGAGATCAGGGTCCATCTTTTATTTCGTGGATCCGCATCCATTCGTATCTCTATTTGATTTTTCGCATTTGGAATAATCAAGACCGATCCATCATGCTCGCACCCTTCTGTATTCGTACCGGATAAAAAAATAATAAAAAAGGTGTTCTCTTTTTCTAACCTTCATTTTGTAGGAATAAATAATAAAAATTAAAAAAATATGTATTTCTTTTTCCTAACATTTGTTTTGAAAAAAAATAAAATAAAAAATTAAAAAAGCCTTATGTTCTGTTTATAATTTACAAAAAAATAAAATAAAAAAACAAAAAAATAATTACAGCAGGTGGCAGGGCTGTCACCCCCTCCCGCCCCGCTCCTAAACAGGAGCCGCCTCCCTCTGCCGATCACCCCCACCGCAGTCCAACCCTTTCCCGCGTGCCTCGCCTCTACAGCGGTCGCCACTCGCATGGCAGCACCTCCGCAACAACCCCTCAACCGCCGAAGCCAGTGGCCCCATGAATCATCACTTGGAAGCTCAGCCTGCACGCGACCTCCGCAACAGCACGTACCCTCCAGCGGCGCCGCCACCTGGAAGGCGTGCCTCCTTGATGAGATCCGCACTCCACCAGCCACCGGAGCACGCGGCTCCGCCACTGAAGGAGCACCACCATCATCACCACCTCCGCTGGCAGCCTGGCGGAGGCACCGCCAACCTCCATCACTCGCTCAGCACCGTCGACTTCCGCTGCTCCCTCTGCACCATTGACCTCTGCACGGTGGCGGCGACCCCATCTGCCTTTCCCTCTTTTTGTGTGAAGAAGAAACAAATGGAGCAGGGAACACTAACGGTTTTAAAATAAAAAATGGCAAAATTACATAAAAGTTCTTAGAGGTCTCCACAATTACAAAGACGTCCCCACCAGCATGAAGTTTCTTTATCCTGGGTAAATTGCATTATCCACCTCGTATTTTATTTCTTGTTAATTTCTGAGGCAGAAACTTTAAATATCTACATTTCAGTCCCTGCAATTTCCAGACTTTAATTTGCTTGCTCTTTTGATTGAAATAAATCTTTTTCTTGCCCAATAATTTCCAAAAAAATCATCTTATATTCCTATTGTGTCCCAGATCATTGTTTAAAAATTTCATCACGTTTTAAATTTATTCGATATTTTAAAAAAAAATTAAAATCCGTGTCTTTTTCTCTGCCTGAACTTTGGAAAATCATAAAAATTCGAAAATTTGTCTAAAATGCCAAAAAAGCAGATTAGGTGTATTTTATTGTCTTTTATTTTCTTTCCAAATTTCATGCATTAACCATTTATAAAAACTAAAAAAAATTATAAAATATCAAAAATCTTTAAAAATGTAGAAAATTCTAGAAAATTCCAAAAATTATGATTTCAGTTTCTATGTGTAGATATTTGTGTATACTTTTGTATAAAAATCATTGCCGGGAGTTTTGGATAGTTAAAACATTTTAAGTTGCAAATTACTCCAGGTTTTCTGTTTATTATTTTTTGGCACTGATTGATTTTTATAAATCACAAAAACATTAGAAAATTCTCTAAAAATGACGAAAAATATTTTAAAACCTATAAAATAAAAAAACATTTTTTCTGGATTTTTCTGAGCATTTTTTATAACACTGAAAAATACATAAGAAGGTGTTTGTATGTGTGCATATTTTGTCTTGTGAGCTTATTTGAAAATAAAAAAAATTTAAAAATAAAAAAACAACTAAAAAAATTTTATTTTCGAAATTTGACGGCTAAGTTTTTCAATCGTGCTCCTTGTGTTCGACCCTGGTCGCTATACCAGGTAAATTAAATAGCGAAAACCGCTTACATGACATTGTTTGATTTCTCCTAAGTTGTAGATATATTTTTCTCGTTGACCGAATCGATTGGTTAAGAACAACGACCATTGATAAATTATTCCGTCTTAACCACATCGATTCCCGTGTCATCACCTAACAAGTGAATATCAACTTGTGGGGGCATGCATAATTGGAAAGAACAAAGAGGGATACAGATGTAACTATATATTCCTTTTCCTTCGTACCTTCACCTCTAGCCCTGAGTTGTCTCCCTGACTTCCTATGCACACCACCCCCACCCCTGCACACACACACCGCCCTTCATCCTTCGCCTCGATCCCTCCTCGTCTCCCTGTAGCTCCCTGAAAACTAGGGTTTTGCGAGGGTCTAAAAATTATCCTACAATATAGATCAACCAAAGACAAGTGTTGCTAAGGTGACCGCTCATGAAACCATAGGTAATTCAACGATTAACCTACAATACAGATCAAGTAATGAAAAATAAGATGTGGAGTTAAAATTTATTATAACTCTACAACAAAGGTGTGTATAGGTGTAAGTATTGTGTAGAGGTCGAATAGAGGGTGCAACTGGTAGATTGGGCAAATGAAGGTGCAAAAAAATGTGTTCTTCTTCTTGTCTAAGTGTTTTTATGTGGGTTTTTAATTTTATATTTTTACGGGTTTAAATTTTTTATATATTTTTAATTGTTTTTAATTTTATAATTTTTATTTTCTTTTTTATATTTTATGATTTTTAATTTTCCTTTTCTTTTTAATTAACTAATATATGAATATATATACCTATATATATAATATAGAGTAATACAATTACAAATACAACTAAAAATAATCAAAAATAACATAATTTAATATTTTTGGGTTTCATCTATTATTTTTATGATTTTTGGAGGATTTTTACTAATCTTTTATATATTTTTAAAGTCAAAAATATCCCAAAATATGGATTAAATAAATAGGATGAATTGATTTGATGACTAAAAATAGCAAAAAATATCAAAAAGTATTCGAATCAATTTTAATATGTAGACTAATATAAGAAATACAAAATAGAAATGACTATTTTGAAATTTTTGGGGATTTTTTATATTTTCATAAAAGATTTTGGATCTTTTTAATTTTTGGTCTTTTTCTTTTTCTATTTTTAGTGTTTTTTTTATCTCAAGTTAGAAAATGCAAAAATAATCAAAATATATATTTTTAAGTATTTTTTCAAAACATTTTTATATTTTGGTAATTTTTAATTCAAACAGGTATAAAAACATGCTCATTTGATTTTTAATAAATAGGGAAAATGAGTAAAATGCAAAAATAAAACTACGACGTGAATGCTTATGCTAGCAAGCGCTTAGTTCTATTTTTTTTCATAATTTTTAGAGTAAGGATGATATTAATAATAAATAGAAAACAAATACAAAAAATAATGAATTGGAAAGGGCATCTTTGTAATTAAAAATAAATGTGAGGTAGTTTATGCAAAATACCTAAAATATTATAATTAATATTTAAAATTTAAATATTGAAACAAAATACAAAATCCTGCATGGGCCTAAGTGAAAAATCACCACCTCATGTGGGACCGCACGTGAGGTGACATGGACTGGACGCGAATGAAATATGAAATAAAGACAAGGTTCCAATGCAATTTTACCAAAATTTTTACACTAATTAATTAGTTTAAAGGTCCAAATCAAATGGACAAAAAATGAGGGATGGATTTCGCAATTTACCCCCTGATAGGCAGAGATGAACGACTCGGATGTCTTCACTTGCCACGAGTCTCCCTCTCCGCGCACAGTGACAGTTCGCAGCTGGCGGTCTGGATTAGATCTCAGATCGAGATCTTACGGTATTGGGCTCTAGCGATCCAACGATAGCTGTGCCTCGCAAAGAACCCAGCTCGACCAAACGGTCCTGGGTAGACCTAGAAGAACTGGGAAGAAGGCTTCCCTGGAGCTCGATTGATCAGGCCTCTCTTCCTCCTTCAGCCTCCATATCTGCCGTTGAAGTGCTCTAATCGCTCTTGGAGTTTATCCGCAATGATAGAGGCTTCAAATATGTCCAGGCCCCATCGATGGGGGCCTGGATCTCGATGTAACCTGGAGGTATTTCCTTGTTGAAGATTCTCCTCTAACGGAGCCTCTAAGACCTACAAAATCATGCAAAGGCATGGTGAAACAAAAGGCGGAGGTTCTTGTACTTTTATTTGGTGGTGTCGGAGCGAGATGGAGTGGGGCGGAGATGCTCAGGCGAAAGGCGGAGGAGGAGCATCGAAGCTTCCATCTAGGGCAAATTGAAGATGGATGGTGGTGCAGTAATTGGATAAATGGAAGGGCAAGGTGGTGAGGTGGTTGGCACTCCAACGAACTACGAATGTGGGTTTTTATGCTAATATACATAATTTAAATACAAAAACTGCAGGAATTAAATGCAGTAATTAAATCTATCTAAAAAATGGGAAAAGGGACCTCGAGTTGGTCAGAGCCAACGAGATGGGGACCTCACGGCGAGGTTCACCGCAGATGGTGGAACTCGCCCTCGCATCGCTTCCTCGATCCAATCAAGAGCTAGGAGAGCTCCCCATTACAGAGCTCGAGACATGGAGATCAAAAGGAGGAGAACAAACTAAGCCAAGGGGATTCAAAATCGAAAAGTAAGGAGGAGCGTGTTTATGTACAAGTGGCGAACAAGAGGACTTCGGCTAGGGTTTATGGCAGGATCAATGAAGCTCAGCCCTAGGGGAGAGGTCGACGTGATTCCTGGATGAATAGGGAAGACAAGTCATGAGGGATGTATATCTCCTCGAGCGGTGTATCACAAGGGGGGAAATCGAGAAGCAAGGGGTTAAGGGCTGGATTGTCAAACCTACTACTTGAGTCGGATAGTTGACTCAAGTCAATAGGTGATGGGCCATGATTGGGACACGTCACCCGTAAAAAGACAAACCAGCCTAAAAAATCAAAGATAATACAAAATAAATTAGTAAATAATTTTATCGGTTTTTGGTCAAAATATAAAAATTTTTATTATCTTATGTAGTATTTTAATATGATTTTTATTTATTTTTATGAGTTGTTTTATCACAAGTTACTTTTTAAGGTTTCATTTATAGGTATATATTTACCTATATTTAATATATTTTATTTTTATTTTGTGTTTTTTATTTTATTTTTTATAGACTTAATTTATAAATTTATAACTTATTTTTATATGCATAAATATATTTTTATTATATTTTTCTGATGTATTATGTACACTTAAATAAATAGAGGTATATATTATATAGGTATAAGTATTGTATATTCTTCTATGTGTTTTGTATACTCATTTTATTTTTTTGTGTTTTCTTTATAGTTTTATGTTACTCGAAATACATGCATATACTATAAATAATATTTACTAAATTATAAAAATATAAAATTATAAAAAATATAAAGAATAAATAAAATGGATATTTTATTTAGATACATTATACAATAGGGGTCCAAAACCTAACTTTCACATCTTAACTCCAAATTAAATGAAGTCGCTTCATTAAGTAGCTTATTAAAAGTATATATAATTAGAGGTGATTTTGATTCTGAGTTCATATTGAGAAGATATGGGTCTGGAAAGTTTGGGTTTTGGCTTTAAATGAGAAGTCGACCGTCCACCCTATATTTAGGATGAAATAATCTTAAGTATAACAAACTGTACACAAGGCAGGGAGGGTCGAGGGCGGGAATGAACAGATCATAACTCATATTGTCTCCCCCTATACTTAGGGTAAGATATCCCTAAGTATAGATAAATCAACAGGAGAGGAGACGGTGGGGGGATCAAAGAATGAATAACTCGGGGTGCACCACCCCCCATACTTAGGGCAAAATACGTCCTAAGTATAGCATGAAGAAGGGGTGACACCTTTTTGGAAGAAAAAGAAAATGAAAATGAAAAGAAGAAAAGAAGAAAGATCACTCAACTCATCCACATCCCCTATACTTAGGATAGAGTACATCCTAAGCAAGGAAAACACACAGAATGAGGTGGGTGAGCAAAAATCGAAGATGGAAGGAAATAAAAAACGAAAGAGGATATACAAATGGTGGATATATATAGATCAAGAAGGTAGAAATTGAACCTTCTTGCGTTATCACTGAGGAATGGATATGACAAGGTGCAGGTCGATATCGGGTCATCAACATGCACAAACCAATCAGGATCGACCTGATGAAGGTCCTCAGCAATATCAAAGTGGAAAGGCACGAACTAGTCAATGGAAGTAGTGTGGTCGTGCTCGGCCTAGAAAGTCTTTGCTAGGTCTGAATTGAAAGGTTTGAATTCCTTGATAAAAGAAATAAGGACAAATTCAGCCTCTGCAATATCTACTAAATCTGCCCTCCAATTTAACATTTCTATAGTGTAAATACCACAAATGTCATCAATGCATCACCACTCACCGGAAGGGGGAATTCTAAGGTCTATGCTTTCCGAGTCTTCTCCACTAAAGAGGAATCCTCGAGTCTCAATCTCATCCAACAAAAAGCAAACCTCTCTAATATCAGCATCAAGGTCATAGTCCTTGGGGTCAGCTAACACAGTCACACTCTCGTTAGATGCGGTTCTCTGGGCAATGGTGGGTGAAGTGATTAACACATCGCTCCTAAAATCAGAACGGAAGCAAATCTCTCCAGATCCATAATGGCTCTCGCGGAGGTGAGAAAAGGCCATCCCAAGATGATTGGAGGATGCTCCACAGGGGTGGAGGTCTCCATGGGCAATACAACAAAGTCAGTAGTGAAACTCATGCTCTGAATCTAAATTACAATGTTCTCAAGAATACCCCTCAGCCTCTTTATTGATCCATCAACAAACTAGCAAATCATCTTATTCTTCTTGAGAGGCTCTAGATGTATAGATCGTACCAGTGAAAAGGGTATTATATTAATCAAAGCGCCACCGTCAAGGAGAGTGTGATCACATGAATAGTCAGAAATGATGCATCTCACAAGAGGTGTGACAGTGTTCCCTTTCCTAACACGTGGATGGTGAATGATGACGGAGGCAGTGGTCATGGTCAAAATGTGTCGCTCAGATATGCTCCTTCGCTTTCTCTTCTTGGGTTTAGGAGCAGATAATTGGGTCATGGCCTGGCAAAGTGGGGCCGCAATGATCTCATGAGTAGCTTCCACCTGATAAATCCTCATTTCATCACCTTTATTCTTTGATTTTGGCCTTTAAACCCTATCTAAGTACATGTATATGACATTAATTTACCAAAATAAATACTCTATAAGTTGAATAAAATATTGTAGAAAATATTGTATAAATACTACATTTATTGCCAAAATAAAAGAATAAAGAAAATAAAAGAAAAATAAATGAGACATCATAGGTGTTGAGTGACCTAGCCCCCGAGACTCAATCATCATGATGACTTGGTCGATAAAGAATAAAGTAAGGGGATAAAGGGTGTCTAATTGTACAGAAATAGGCCAATAATTACCTTTTGGGATCTATTTTATTCTTTGTTGTTGATATATAAAATCACTAAACTTTGTACATCAAACATGTAAATAAAAATACAAAGAAAAATACAAAACTGATTTCACCGAAAAATAATGCATAGTGTATATTTTGCACGCAGAATAAAAACCCAAAACCCGAACATCATAGATTTGCATCTCCTCCATACGAACTGAAATTCATCAAAATCATTAATTATATATAACTTTTAATAAGCTATTTAGTGAAGGTGGTTTCACTTGATTTGGAGATAATGTGCAAAGTTGGTTTTTTGACCTCTATTGTACAATGTACCTGAATAAAATATTCATTTTTTTGTTCTTTATTATTTTGATAATTTTATATTTTTATAATTTTGTAAATATTATTGGTAGTATATGTACATATTTAGAATAGAATAAAACTATAAAGAGAATACTAAAATAAAATGATAAATGAAAATATAAAGATAAATATATTATGCATAATAAGTGCCCTAATTTGTTGAAGTGTACATATTATATCATAAAAATACAACAAAAATATATTTAAGTGTATTTAAACAAGTCCTAATTATATAAATTATGTGAATAAAATAGTAAAATTAAAAAGACAAAATAAAATACATAAAAGATAGATGAATATACCTATATGTGTACTTGTAAAAAGTAACATATATAAGTCATAAAAATAAATAAAAATACGCATTAAATACTACATAAAATTAAAAACATTTTTAACCAAAAATTAAATAATTCATTTAATATTTTTTATTGAATTTACAAATAATTTTGACCATCTTTTTCCTGGTTGGTCCACGTGTACCAACCAAGGCCTTCCCTTCGTTGACCTATGTGATAAACCCAAAAATTATCATCGATCATGTGTTCCACACAAGGCGGGAGCACCGTCATCGAGGCGACCGACGAAGACCTTGGATTTAATCAGCAAGTAACTCACAATGTATATAATTCAATTAATGGCAAAAATATAGAATAAAAATTTGTTATCTCTACCTTAAATGCATAGCGAGCAAGCATGTAGAGGTCGAACCACAGTGAGCAAAACAGGTAGCTTGAGGTTATTCATGTACAACCAGGTCATTTATTTATATATATATCCTTTTGTGGGTTTTTTTGTTTTATACATTATATGATATTTTAATTTTATATTTTATATTTTAATTTTAATTTTTTGTGTTTTCTTTTTATATTTATATTTTTTTGTATTTTCTTTTTCTTTTATGTAAACAATATTCCATATATAGGGCTTTATATATAATATATAGAAGTATTCTTAAAATACTAGTAAATATGGCTAAAATTCAGAAAATAAATTGTTTTTGGGTTTTTTTATATTTTCTAATATTTTTATATTTTCCCAGAAATTTTTGCTAATTTTCATATATTTTTAAAGTCAGAAATTTTCCAAATAAGGGATTAAATAAATACCTGGAATTGATTTGGGTGATAAAAATAGTAAATGATGCCTAAAATTACCCAAACCATTATTAATATTTAAATATATAAATAAAAGTATAAAATAAAAAAAGATATTTTTGGATTTTTTTAAGAATTTTTATAAATTTTATAAAGATTATTGGGATTTTTCGATTTTTAGGCTTTTTTTTCAATTTTTAGTGATTTTCGGCCGAGATAATTAAAATAGGATAAAATATACTATATATATTTGGAATTTTTAGAGATGATATTATATTTTTTTGGTATTTTCAAAGTTAAATAGGGAATATATGGCTCCTATTTGATTTTTAATAAATCATGAAATGCTCAAAACCAAACACATACAAAGCATGAAAATACATGGCAAAATGTGCCTAACTCTATTTTTGTGGATTTGTAGGAGCACATTAGCTATTTTTAATAAATAGAGAAAAGCTACAGAAATACATGTCCTAGTAGAGGCATAAATGCAATAAATATAAAGTCCAGGGGGCTCTGTGCAAATTTGCCCAAAATAAACAACGTTAAGAAAATTTTATTGGATTAATAAATAATTACAAAAATGCCGGGACCAATTATGCAATTTGCCCATCATGTGGGACTACATGTGACGCAGGTTGGGAGGGACCAATATGCAAATAACAGAAAGTTCAGTGACCTCCAAGCAATTTTCATAAAAAAACATATAACATGCATTTCATTTTATTGGACTTTTTTGAAATACAAAAACTCGCAGGGGGTATCCCTGCAATTTCGCCACCTCACATGGGACGGCATGTGAGGTAACGTGAATTGGACCCAAATGCAATTTACATAAATGCAGGGGTCAAACGCAAAATGTCTAATTATTTATAAACGTTAACTTTTATTACATGACTAAATCATAAAATACAAAAATGTCGGGGGAAGACATGCAATCACCCCAAACAAGGCGCGTTACTGGACGGTCCTCCTCCCCTCACTTAGACACGTGGCGTGTTATGGTGAGCCGATACCCCTTCGAAGATGAGCGCTCTGGATCCAGTCTGGGTCTTCAACGGCCGAGATGTGGCAAGGATGGATGATGGAGATCAAAACTGGAGATACGCCCTTGATCGGACGGCTGTTGCTTCGCTCGAAGAATTGGGAAGAAGATCCCTGCCTCCGAGCTTCGATCGTTGATTCCTCCGTCCACAGATGGTCTTCTGCAATGGCGATGGGCTCTATGATAAACCCAAAAATCTAACGGTCATGTATTCCACACAAGGCGGGAACACAGAAGTTGCTGCGGTGACCGCGAAGAAATCCAGATTTAATCAACAATGAACCCACAATATAAATCAAACAATGAAAAACAAATGTGGAGTCAAATTTATTTTAACTCTACAAAAAATGTGTATAGTGCATGTAGAGTGTCGAACTCAGGGAGCAAGCAGGATAGATCAAGCAAAATGCCAAAAAATGTGATTGTGATGTGTGTCTACAAGTTTGTAATCTTTTTGTAGGTTTTTAATTTTAAATTTTTTATTTAATTTTTAATTTTATATTTTTGTATTTTGATTTTTAATTTTCTGATTTTATATTTTTATTTTTATATTATATATATTTTTATATTTTCTTTTTCAATGATAGAATATATATACAATATAAGAAAAGAGGTGGTTAGGGTATTTATAAAAATAAGGAAAAATGCTCAAAAATTAGGAAATAAAATATTTTTGGTCTTTTTATATTTTTATAGTGTTTTTATGATTTTTGGGAATTTTTCTGAATGTTTTTGGTATTTTTAAAAGTCAAAATACAAGAAAACAATGAATTAGCTACTGGCCGAGATTAAAATGAGGATGAAAAATACTAAACAGTACCCAAAATTCCTCAAATTAGTTTTAAAATAAAGACAATAAAATAGATAAACTACAGGACCTCTGTTTGCATTTTTAGGAATTTTCTAGGATTTTTTAGATTTTTATGAAGTTTTTAGAGGTTTTCTAATTTTAAAGGTTTTTGTTTTGAAATTTTTAATGATTTTTGGATAGTAATTAAAAGACACTAAAATAAACTTAAGGTAATTTTTTTTGGAATTTTTCAAAGAGTTTTGATATTTTTTGGTATTTTTCTAATGCAAATAATAACAAAAATGCATGTTTTTGCTTTTTAGTAATTATGAAAATGCAATAAAAATGTAATACAAAAATATGGCGTGAATAAGCAAGCAAAAAGGAGCCTATGGTATTTTTTGGTAATTTTTCGAGTTAAAATGATGCACGAAATAAATACAAACAACCAATAAAAATCACACAGCTAGCAGGGGTATAAGTGCAAATAGCAGGAAATACAGGGGCTAGAGTGCAATTTTTACACAAAATATATAACTAATCAATGAAGTTTTTGGACTAATTAATGAAAGATCCGAGAGAAAAAGATGTCATATGTATTTTTGGTGGTCTCTAGGTCTATAGAAAACCAGCCTTTTGGGATTTTGTATTTTTTGGTGGTTTTAAAAGAGGAAAAAATTATATAAAATACTATAAAATAAAAGGAAATTAATTACACACTAATCTATTTTTTAAATTTTTAACAAATAAGAGAATAGGGAAGTAAAGTAGAGGTACGAAACACACAATTTTTGTACAAACTCACAACGGATACTCGGATACAGTTAGTTTCTTTGATTTCAGCTTGATCAAGATTTGGATTTTTATGCTACTTAATAAAACTTTCATCAAAGATACCAAATGAAGAATAAATAAAATTAAAAGGGTTAATTACGTACATAAAAACTCGGGTTAAAAATATAAAAAAGATAAAATGCGCAAAAGAGGTCCAAAATCCAACTTTCACATATGAGCTCTGAATTTTACGAAATTGGTCTTGTTTTGAAGGTATTTGAAATGGAGTACTTTAAAAGTGAGTAGGCCTATATCAGACACTATATGAGGAGATATGCACGTTTTAGTTTGTCAGATGTGAAAAATGGTTTTGGATTTATTTGACACTTATTTGAGTTAATAATTTTTTTGTTTTTTATTTAATCTTTTAGTATTATCTAAACAATGGAGGTGGTTTGGGGTCAATTGGAGTTAGGCTAAATTAATTAAAAATGTGGGAAGTTAGCAGTTTTTTATGCTAATTTACACATTATGCCACTATGCATGATGAAATGCGAATATTATTTACAATGTATGAATGCTTATGATGCTCTATTAACGATTAAATGCAAATGAATTATGGGAAACATATCTTAAATGCCCAATTTTAGCATGATGAATACATGATTCATCATGGTGTGAGTGTGTGTAGTCAACGGATCTAGCGGGTTTGCCTCTCCTTACAAACTGACTTGACTAGGTGTCTCCCGAAAGATTTTTGTATTGTTGAGGTTTTCTCATTTTTTTAATTTTGGGCAATTGCAAGCTCTCATGGGTGTCCTCAAATGAATCAATAAAATCAGGTGGTGAAGTGGCAATGCCGCTCTTATTTAGGGTAGTGAGGTCATTTATCCTCGAATTCATTTGCTCCACTAACCGGTTCATGTGTCGAGCAGTTTGCATGAGAGGTGACTCCAAAATGTCAGTATCGGGTGGGTGGAATGGAGGGAAATGTGAGGGTGATGGTAGTGGGCAAAAATCTGATGCCTGAAACAGTGGATTGTGAGAATATTTACAAAAAGAAAAGTCAGGAGCAAAGTCCTCCTGGAAAAATAGAGGTGGACCAGCTAGAGGATACGAGCGATCCACAAAGTACGGATAAAAATCACTCCAGTCGGCCATCTCTGAAATAAAAGAAAATGATCAGGAGAACACAATGGTCAAATCAAGATATATGAGGAAAAGGTGCAAATGTGCAAACAAGATCGAGTATACACACAAACAAACACAAACAAATATACACAAAACAAACCCCTCAATTCACCAACTCAACACAATGATGACTGTGAAAGTTCTGTCTTTTTATATTTTCAAATTTTAGAGATAGGTGACTTTCACAAAGTTGTACAACACGTAAGTGGGCCTAAGATTGGGGCACTAGTCCTTAGTGTGTACGCGTCAAGAATAAAATGCAAATACAATGAGGGGGTTACTCTCCCAAGACAATAATTTCACAAAGTTATCACTTTTTTTGTATTTTAATGGGAATGGACGAACCTAACGAGGAGTCAATTCCTTTTAGATCCTATGTGGTCAAAATCAAAGGGAGAGAGTCGGCAAAGCATGCAAGCGAAATCAATGATGAATGCTAAGTAGAAATGCTCACTCTGCATCCAACTCTCTTCATGCAAGGATGCTAAGCAGATTGAAACCTATCTATATGCAAATGTAATCCCATGAAAATTGCCCTAGAATAGTACTTATTATTATTGTGAGGAATAAAATGCTAATTATCTTGAGAAGAGAAGGTCCGATCTTTATCCTGATGCCCACCACAATGGGTCCTGCAAGCGTTTTGTGAGGTTTCTCGCGGTGTGCAATCTCAAATCCAAATAGTTAACAATTAAATTTGACTAAGTCCAAAAGCGAACTATAGGTACATGTAAATATATTAGGGCTTTGGACCTTTATCTATCGAGCAAGCAAATCCTTAGATAGGGCTCAATCACAAAAAACAAATTAAAAAAACCAAAAACAAAGAAAAATAAAAGCGATGAAATGCAACAAAAATGATGAGGCCCCCAAGTGAACAGTCACTCGGGTAGTGGACCTCGTGAAGTGTCATAGTCCTAGAGAGTCCAAATTATTACAAGTAATGTCTCTCTCTCACTTAAATTAAATTAAATAAAATACAAAAAAGTGCAATGTCTTAAAAAATCCTCCAAGTCTTCACTTGTCGCTTTCTCCTGCTGGCTAGGTCAAAAAGCTGACCCCTCTTCACATGGGTGCGCGGGCGCTTGATGGGCCAAAATTCGATCAATCGGGATCAGGTCAAAATATCACTCGGGTCGTTGCGACCCGGATCGACGAGAACCTCGGCTCAATCAAGAAAATGAAGTTCAGACCACCAAAATCAAAGAAAATCAATCAAAACATGATAGCGGTCCTGGCTATTGGATTAGCCTGGTATAGCGACCAGGGTCGGACTCAGGGAGCACGTGATGGCCTTGCGGCCTACAAGTAGTCAAAAATAAAAAAAATAAAATAAAAGGGTATTTTTGGTGGATTTTAGTCTTTTTATATTTTTTTTGGATTTTTGGTTAATTAAGAAAATAAAGAAACCAAGGAAACAAGGCAATTCAACAATTTATTTAATGCATCAAAAATCAAGCAAAAATTCAACTAAAAATGTTTTATGTGTTTTATAATTTTTAATGTTTTTAGTTAATTTTTGGTATTTTTCTGATTTTTATTTAATTTTCTAAAAATGAAACAATGCAAGAAACTAAAGGTACTGTCCAGCCGAGCGTAAGGGAGTTAGATAAAATATCTAAAAACCCTAATAAGCATGAAGGTAATTTTCCTGTAAAGAGAAAGAAACAAGGAAAATTTAGGCACCTTAAATATTATTTTTGGGTTTTTAAATTAATTATTAGAATTGTTATGAGTTTTCAGGCGTTTTTCGATTTTTAAGAGTTTTATAATATGAAAAATAGCCAAAATTGGCCAGAAAATCAAACAAGCCAAAACAAACAGTAGCTAATTGTTTTGTAATTTTTAGATAAGTTTTAATATTTTTTTGTGAATTTTTAAAACAGACAGTAACAAAAATGGTTGTTTTTGATTTTTT
Source organism: Ottelia alismoides (assembly GCA_037367405.1). Lineage (NCBI taxonomy): Eukaryota > Viridiplantae > Streptophyta > Magnoliopsida > Alismatales > Hydrocharitaceae > Ottelia > Ottelia alismoides. The sequence continues at coordinate 350,408 of JAZKJV010004843.1, forward strand.
TTAAAATATCAAATCAAAACAAAAATGTCTCCAAAAATTCCAGAAAATTTTACAACATGGGAGGAGCCATGTGTCCAATTTTCATTGAATTCGGAGTCGATTTGCTATTTTATTCAAAAACAAAACTTAGGTACTGTGCATAGGGACCTGAGTGCAGATACCCAAAGCTCTGGGGGGTCCGGTGCAAAATTCCCAAGGAATCACATGCGCAGCGCGTGCCTGGGGCACTCAGGGACCTAAATGCAAAGAAAACAAGTTCTTGGGACTATTTGGTAACAGGTACCAAAAGTCCGAGGGCTAGTTTGTAAAATACCCAAAAATAAGCGCACATGCACAAATCAATCCACGCACAGGGGTATAAATGCAATTTTCTAAAAATATTTCTTCATTTCATAACCATCCAGAACTACAGGGCTAAGCAAGCAAATATCCCAAAAGGGCACGTGTCGATGCACGTGCTACACTACAAACAGGGGAATATGTGCAAATAAAGTAAAGCTCAGATCCAAAGTGCAAATAACCCAGAAATAAAACAACTACGCTATGTATTTACAGGACTAAACGCTAAATAAACTAAAGAGAAGGGCCTAAGGGTAAATTACCCTTTATTAAGTCGACCGACGGATGGGCGCCACGTGGTGGATCGAGCGGCTGGAAATGGGTGGCACCCAACGCTGGTCTCCTCGCGCTGATCGGACGGTCTGGGCCTCGCCATGTGTTGGATCTGACGGTGGAGATGCGTCGTGGCTAAGCCTCGCGGGATCAACGGTGGTGATCGAATCCCAAGAGATCAGGCGGTCTGTGCTGCTCCGCAAATGGACGAACATGATCACGACTGGAGCTCGGGGTCGATCGGACGACGAAGAAGGATGGTGGATGAACTGGGCTCCAACGAACTTCACCGGACTCGTGACGGCGCTGGTCTCCTCCTGGAAGCTCGCTGAAGATCGAAGAAGGAAGCTGCGGGCCCTCCGCGTGTACTGGAGGCCTCCAATGACTCAATGGAGCTCCGAGGAGCTCTGAAGAGTCGGGCGGAGGCGGAGCTGCTGAACCCAATGGTCCGAGCCCTCAGAGGGTTTGGATGAACCTACAAAGTGCACCAGCAAGCTCACGGGTCGAGGGTAAACTGCCTCGACCCCGTTAGACGTGGTGAAAGTGGCCAGGGAGTCGGTGCGGGCGAGCTCCGGCGAAGGGGTGGACGGAGGAGCTCGAACCCTAGCTCCTGTGCGAGCTGGGTTGAGTGGAGGGGCGTAGAACGTGCGCGGGAGGAAGGCGGAGGCGATGGTGGATTCCGATGATCGAACGGGAGGGTGAGGTGGTCGGAATCAGTGAAAATCGATGGTGGCGCGAATTGGGGCTAATCAGAAATTAAAGAACTAGAGACACAATCTAAGCTACCTGGGTGGATGGGTCGACTGGGGACGAGCGTAGGCAGCTCTGGGTCCTTGCCTCAAGGACCGTCGTCGTCCGAGGCTCTGGCTCCTGCTCTGGGCGGAGCACGGCGGAGCAAACCGCCGGATCAGTGTCCCCTTACTCCCTCCTCGCTGCAACACCCTCTGGAGCGAGTTGTCACTCTTGGCAAGACGGTGGTCACTGGTGGGGGAGCGAATGAGCCAAAGATGAGGAATGAAGTGGCGGAGCTCAGCTTATGTATGGTGGAAGGTCCGGCTAGAAGTGATCGGGTAGGGCAATGTGGAGCGCGGACCCCGAGGCGGATGTGCCGGCGAGGGTGTCGGATGTGACGTGATCAAAACGGACCTGGGGTTTAGGGGAATGGTGATCGGGTTTGGACACGAAAAAGAGGAGAAGTCGGGTCGGGTGTCCAAAACCCGTGGGAGGTGGTCCTGGGGGGGGGGGGAGTTGACCGGGCGGTCAACAACCCCCCTGGACCAATGGGAGGCTACCACCTGGAAAAGATTTAGAAATTAGATTAAAAAAAGCAAATGGCTTATTTAATTAAAACTCAAAACATTAAATATTTTTGTTTTAATATTTTCTATTTTTTTGTGATTTTTAATTAATTTTTCAAAAATAAAATAAGGTATTTACATAGTAGGGCTATATATAGGTATATATAAAACATAGGATTTTTAATTTTGATTTTTAATTAGTTATTTTTATAATTTTATCCCCATTTTATATTTTATTTATTTATATCATAAAATAAGGAATAAAAAGATATTTTTATTTTATTTTTATTATTTATATACAATAGTGAAATAAATACATATGTACATATATATATACATAGTATATTTACAATATTATTTTTGGTTTTTAATTTTGTTCTTTTTATTTTGTTTTTGTTTTTGATTGTTTTTATTTTATTTATTTACACCATAAAATGTAGAATATATACAAATTTTATAAAACTTAATTTTATTTATTTATAAGGTGAAAAAAATATAAGTGTGGTTGTATGTATAAGGTGGATATATACAAGTGATCTATTTTTATTTTCTTTTTGATTTTTCTATTTTTATCTTGATTTTATATTTATAAATATATACAACTATTTACAAGCCCTTTTTAGTCTATTTTTGGGAGGAAAATATTTTTATTTTATTTACATATATATTTACACACATGAGCCCCTATCTCCCTCTACTTTGGCTTTTATGCGGTCAGGCACATGCTGAGCCCTCCCTTGGGTTAGGTTGCTCAATATTTATTCTAAATATTTCCCTATTTTTCTTTTTGATCTTTATTCTTTTATTTTTGCACAAAAACATGCTAATTATTACTTTTTACACCATGCATGCTTTTGGTAATTATTTATATTTACAAATATATACATGCATTTGCAAAGGTTTTTGTAGCTAAAATATAAGAATAAAGAGTGATGAATGAGTATTCATCACCCCCCCCATACTTAACTTTGCTAGTCCCTTAGCAAACACTTATTTGAAAAAGAAGTGAAAAAGAAGAAAGAAAAAGAAAAAGAGAAGAATGTACATGGATCAAGGTTGATTATTAAACTTGCCTTCATTAAATTGAGGTATGGAGCTTGATCAGATCTTTGGATTATTAATGTGTCGGAACCTTATTTGGACTTAAGCCTAAAACTCAACAGCCTCTAAGTTCCACTAATCTCTAATCAAGACTCCTCAATGCTCCAGATCAGAACAAGTCATCAATCACAAAACCTGAAGACCATGAATCTTTCCTTGTCCTGTGAATGTGAGGTCTAAGCTCTCCACCTCAGAAATGGCAACTTGACAACCCTCCCCAACAAGGTAACTCTATGACCTCAATCTGGCCACTCTTTCCTCGAGGAGCGGGGTATTCCCTTCTAAGTTCAAGTTCAACCGGCTCAAGAAGAGGGGGAAGAAGAGAATGGACCATGGCCAGTGTAGCCATGTATCCTTGGGAGCTTGACCAGTGTAGCCAAGTCTCCCTGCTGCAAGCTACATAAGGTGGAACATGAAACTCAAGCTTTGCTTATTGCACTCTATATACATACTCCGGTGGGATTATCATTTTCTCTCAGACCCACCACTTTTTTGGAGTTATTTTCTTTTTGCATTTTTTTCAAGTGCATCTATACAACATATACAAGTGCATCATATATACAAGGAGTTTTTCCTCTTGATCCAGTAGACTATCCCTCTTTTGAAGCTTTATTGCAACCCACAACTCCCGTCGTTAGACCTCATGGCAACCAGACCAAGTTGAGACGCACTTCCTTCACTAAAAGAAGAAGAGAGGTTCCACCTAGAAGTACTACCCTCATATGCTACCCCAAGTCAAGGAAGACTGCCTCCTCACCACCTCATCCGTAGAGAGCTCGGTGCAAAGTGCTGATGTCCAAGTAAAGACATTGTCTATATGAGTCATGTGTTGTTGTTAAGTGCTCTACTTAGGCTCATTGAGATGACATATGATCATAGCCTAGTGGACTCAAAGAATTAAGTCACCATGGACCTGAAAAGCCTTAAACCTAAGCCCTATAAGGTTCCTCTTAGAAGTTAGGTGGATTAAGATCTTAATCAAGCTCCATTTCTCAATTTGATTCCAGGCTAGTTTAAATGTCAACTATCATCCAGAAAAACTATATACATATGTACAAAAGATGCTATTTACACAAATTTTTACAAACATGCAAAATTTTTGAAAAATGTTTTGAAATCATGAATGGATGATGCATGAAGTGCAAGTTTTGCAAAAGGTATTTACACACATTTACACAAGATTTTTGCAAACTTTTGATTTTCAAAACATTTTGGAAAAATTTTGTACTATATACATAATTTTGATACAAAAATATTTACACAAGCTTTACACAAAAGATTTTTGAAATTAATTTTTCAAAAATAATTTGTACACTAGCTATTTATGTGCAAATAAAAGAATGTTTATGTACATGAAAATTTTTTAATTTTTGTGGTTTTTAAGGTTTTTAGCCATTTTATTTATTAACACACTCACACAAAGTACGAGTTATAGCTAAAGTATATATGAAATATATACACATCCCCCTATACTTAGCTCGAACGATGTCCTCAGAGTCAAGAGCGATGAAGAAGACATAACTCGTGCTAGGTATAGGGAAGTGAAAAGGAAGGCTATATACAAAGACGAATGAATATCAAGAGACTCTCGGCTTTTCCCCCTATACTTAGGATCAAGTAATCCTAAGTATAGCAGGTTGTATACTAAGGGAAAACCGAGTGGAGAATGTACAGGGTCTACCCCCCTATACTTAGGGTAAAATATCCCTAAGTATAGGCAACAAAATAGGGGTAGACATAAACAAAAGGAAACTCAAAGGTCCTACATCCCCCCTATACTTAGGGTAAAGCACACCCTAAGTATAGCATAATCAAAGGATGAATAAAGGGATGTGGGACAAAAGAATGTGATGATATGGACATCTGGATCTATACAAGTCGGAAGATCAGTGAGAATCAGGCGTGAGATGCATTAGATGCGAGTCAAAAGACCTCATCTCACGCAAAATGAATCGGGGCAACATCAACGACCCACGGCTCATGATCTAGAAATGGCTTGAGCCGCTGGTTGTTCACTCGAAAGGTACTCTCAGAAGACAACTCGGATATATCAATGCTACCGTTGTCGTGTACCTTTCTCACCAGGTAAGGTCCCTTCCACTTGCTCTGTAGCTTCCCTGGAAATAAACGAAGCCTCGCATCAAACAACCATACTCTCTGTCCAGGCTCAAAATGCTTGTGGCTGATGTGAGAATCATGCCACTCCTTCACTCTCTCCTTGTAATGTAGGCTGTTTGAGAAGGCGGTGTCTCTCAACTCCTCCAGGGCTGCTAGCTCTGCCCTCCTCTGGTCTCCTACACCATCTGGATCCATAAGTATCTCAGTGACTGCCCAAAGTGACCTGTGCCTCAGCTCAACAAGTAAATGGCACGGCTTGCCATATACGAGGCGAAAGGGAGATGTGCCCAATGGTGTCTTGAAAGACGTCCAATATGCCCACAAGACCGAGTCCAAAAGCTGTGACCAATCCTTTCGGTCAGGGCGGACGACTTTCTGAAATATAGTCTTGATCTCCCTATTCGATACCTCGTCTAGACCATTCGTCTGTGGATGGTATGGTGTAGCAACACGATGGTCTATACCGAACTCTCTAGCAAGGGCCTTCACCTGGTCGTTGATGAAATGAGACTCCCCATCTGAAATCAATACTCGACGTACCCTGAACCGTGTGATGATGTGCTTCCTCAAAAATCTGCAAACTGTCCTCGCATCAGCGGCTCGGGCGGGGATCGCCTCAACCCAACGACTAACATAATCGAAAGCCAACGGAATGTACTCAAATCCCTGACTCTTAGGGAATGGACCCATGAAATCGATGCCCCATGCGTCAAAAACCTCACAGAAGTGAATGGGCTGCATCGGCATCATATCACGCTGTCCACAAGTGCCCATCCTCTGACAGTCAGTACACCTCTTCACGAACTCATCAGAGTCCTTGAAGAGGGTAGGCCACCACAAGCCGGATTGGAGCACTTTCTGTGCCGTTCTCCTCCCAGAATGATGTCCTCCTGCCTCAAGCTTGTGGCAGTAAGTGAGGACGCTATGGTGCTCCTCCTGAGGAATGCACCTACGCCAGACGCTATCCCCTCCTTCGTGGTAAAGGATGGGATCCTCCCAGTGGTAGGACTTGGCCTTCGCAAGGAAGGTCTCAAGCCTCTGCCTGGGCCAATCTTGTGGGACTTTCCCAGCAACGAGAAAGTTCACAATATCGGCATACCATGGGAGTGAGGCGATAGCAGGATCGCCTCATCTGGGAAGGTCTCACAAATAGGATCAATATGCTCGGACTCCTCAGGCTGCTCTAAACAGGAGAGATGATCCACCACCACATTCTTGACTCCAGGCTTATCCTTGATCTCAATGTCGAACTCCTGGAGTAGAAGGATCTATCTAGTCAATCTGGCCTTGGCATCCTTCTTTGCCATGAGGTATCGGATGGCGGTGTGATCAGTGTACAAGGTCACTCTAGATCCAATGATATAAGATCTGAACTTATCTAGGGCGAACACTACGGCTAGCATCTCCTTCTCTGTGACCGTATAATTCCGCTGGGCGGAATCCAATGTGCGGCTAGCGTAGTGGATAACAAAGGGGACTCCATCCCTCCTCTGTCCCAGCACGGCCCCTACGGCAAAATCGGAGGCATCCGTCATGATCTCGAATGGGAGAGACCAATCAGGCGGCTGAAGAACAGGAGCCTCTATGACACACTTCTTGAGAGTCTCGAAGGACGAAAGACACTTGTCATCGACAAGGAGCTCGGTGTCTTTCGTCAAGAGGTCAGTCAACGGCCGGGCAATCCTGCTGAAATCATGAATAAATCGTCGGTAGAAACCGACGTGCCCCAGAAATGACCGTAACTGCCTCAGATTGGACGGCGGTGCGAGTTTTCTAATGACATCTACCTTGGCCGGATCAACCTCCATGCCCCTGTTGGAGATGATGTGGCCAAACACCGTCCCTTGAGTCACCATGAAGTGACTCTTCTCCCAAGAAAGCACCAAGTGAACCTCTATACATCACTGAAGTACTCGGTCTAGGCTGTCAAGAAAGGAGTCAAATCCGTCGCCGTAAACCGAGAAATCATCCATGAAGACCTCCAAACATTCCCCTACCATGTCCGAAAAGATCGACAACATGCATCTCTGAAATGTCGCAGGGGCATTGCATAGCCCAAATGGCATGCGTCGGAAGGCGTATGTGCCGAAGGGACAGGTAAAGGTGGTCTTCTCCTGATCCTCAGGAGCGATGACCACCAGGTTGTAGCCCGAGTACCCATCCAGAAAACAGTAATGGCTCTTCCCTGCCAATATCTCAATGATCTGGTCAATAAAAGGCAGGGGGAAATGATCCTTCTTGGTGTCCTGGTTGAGTCTCTTGTAGTCAACGCAGACCCGCCAAGAAGTGGGTACTCGTGTAGCAATCTCCTCTCCCGACTCACTGATCACAGTCGTGATGCCCGTCTTCTTGGGCACCACATGCAAGGGGCTGACCCACTTGGAGTCGGAAATGGGATAAATAAAATTTGCGCTCCACCATTTTGATATTTCCTTCATGACGACCTCTCTCAAGTTAGGGTTCAGCCGCCGCAGGAACTCACGCGACGGCTTCGCCCCATCCTCGAGATAGATATGGTGGGAGCAACGTGATGGACTAATCCCATGGAGATCTGCTACGCTTCATCCGATTGCCTTGCGGTTCTTTTCAAGAACCCCCATCAAACGAGATTCTTGCTCTCCAGTCAGATCGGTGGAGATGATGACTGGGTACATCTCAGGCTAACCCGCAAGGAAACGATACTTCAACGAAGTAGGGAGCGGCTTCAGCTCTGGACAGCTGGGTGCTGGTGGATCTGGCTTCGAAAGAAGATGCGTGTATGCTGCCAAATCTGCCTGGGAGAATGAGAACGAACTCTTGCAAACTGGATCTGAAGAAGGCTGCTCAACTGAACTCTCTCTGATCTGCTCGGCATCTACCTCCTCCTCAGCTGTAGGCTCTGTGGGACTCAGGTCTGGCATATAATCCTCGCAATTTGCCCAATCAGACTCTGAATCCGAGGGATCTGCATCAACAAAGGTGGCATCAGCACCACCGTCACACAAGGTGGCCTCAATACCACCATTATCACTCGAAACTGTGTCGCGGTCGAGAATCGGCTCTGCTGCCACTGGAGTATCCTGAACCAGGAATGTGCTCTCCAAGCTCTCCTCTGCTGTCATCTCGACATCAGCTGTGTCTGAAAATGAGAGGATGGCCTATGTTGCTGGGTCTGCCCATACTGCCTCATCGTCTGTGATCACAAAGGCACAGTCCTGGTGGATGTCTAGCCCGGCATCTGTCAGCTGCTCTGCATCTGAACTGGTCTCTGAGCATGATCTCTCTCTGGCTCTGTAGTCCTCGACCGTCTCTATTTGTACACTTTCACCCTCGACGCGAAAGTATACCTTCCCGCTATCATGGTCAGTCACCGCCTTGGCTTTGGCCAAGAATGGACGACCGAGAATGATGGGGGTATCGGTCATTGAATCAGGGATCTCCATGTCCAACACTGCGAAGTCCACGGGGAATTGCAGGCCCTGAACAGTGATGACAACGTCTCGCAACAACCCCTTCGGCCTCTTGACAGATCGATCAGCAAACTGAAGGACTGTCCTGCTCTGCCTAAGAGTACCCAACTCGAAGCGGTCGAGAAGGGCTGCCGGAAGGAGGTTGATAGACGATCCGCTATCCAATAGAGTCCGGTCGAACCTCTTCTCTCTAATATGACATCTGACATATGGGGCTCCTGAATCTGGCCTCTTGGCCGGCAGACGGTTCTGAATCGCGAAGCACGTGGCTTTCGTCAGCACATGGATCTCTGAGTGGTGGTTCCTCCTCCTCCTCCTGACTGTAGTCCTATCTCTCAACGAAAGCTGAAGAAGGGGAATGTGCTGCAAAGCCTCCTGAAGAGTCAGCTGGATATGGAAACGATCGATCATGCTCTGGCTGAACTCTTCCTGCTCTCTCTTTTTTGGATCTTTTTATGTTTTCTTCCCCTTCCCCATCTGAAGGGCTCTAGGGAAGGGGATAACTGGGTCCTTCTCAGATGAAGGACTAGGAAAAGGTCTAGACAGCTCAACGAACGGATCCGCACATACATCAAGCACCACAGTGGGACCAGAAAAAACCAAACCTTTTCCTTTATTCACAACATGGTTCCGAGGTACATCAGAATGAGGAAAAACTACAACTCTCTTAGAATGAACAGCGGTGGCCTCAGTACCACCACTAGCTGGCTCAACTGGACGTCTCGCGGCCTCAGTACCGCGCTCTGGCTCGGCATCTCGGGTGGCATCAGTACCACCTCCTCGAACTGGTGAAATGGCGGCCTCAGCACCGCCTGTGGAATCAGCATCCTTGGTGGCATCAGTACCACCATCATCAATATGAGCGGCCTCAGTACCGCTCTCCTGCTCCTCATCTGGTGCCCTAGGTGCGTCCTCGTGATGTCGCTCAGACGAGGCGCCGTCGCCGGATGGTGTCCTACCGCTCCTAAGTGTGAAAAAATCAGCATCAAAAAGGTCTGCAGACATATCATCAAATGGATCACTAGGAGTGGCATGTTCAGTGTAAGCTACCTGCTCAGACTTCCGCTTCAGGCTGTTGGGATTCGGCTCGATCTGGGCAGGGATGACGGCCTTCCCTCTCACAATGTCCCGCATCTCCTGGCGGAACTCGTCCATCTCCCGTCTGAAAGTAGCCTGCTGGTCCGTGAGGAGGCGGGCTATGTCGTCCAAGGCGGGGCTCTCGTATGGTGGACCATGGGAGCCCGACGGGTAGCCTCTCTGGTAGTGAGGCTGCTGGAACTGGTGCTGCTGCTGGTGAGAGGGGTAAGTGGGAGGATGCTGCTGCTGGTGAGGCTGCTGCTCACACCTCGAAGATTGTCCCTGCTGATAAGGACGAGGAACGAAGGATGACTGCTGCTGCTGCTGTGAAGGGTCGACTGGGGGCTGCTGCTGCGGCTGGTGATCTCTCTGCTGGCTGTACTGGCCTCCCTGACCAGATGGCTGCTGCTGGGGCTGGGCACCTCCGTTCCCCCACCTGAATCCGGGATGGTCTCGTCGGATCCCAGGCTGAGGACGGTCGTACCAAATCCCGTTGACATCCATCAACGGCTCTGTATCATACTGGGGTGGCGGTAGCACTGCCAGAGGCTGATCCGGCTGGTATACCACCATCTGCAAGTCTGGAGATGGTGGTGACTGGTAGGTGGGCTGCGGCTGCTGGTACGGCTCCGCCTGTACAAGGTGAACCTGTCTAGGCTGCTGGTGTGAGCTGGAGCGCTGGGACGAGCTGTTGCTGCCGCTGGTATCGCCTCGCGACTGAAGACGGGGCTGTGAAGCCGTCTGTGCCTCTTGGAGACACATGAGCTGGGTCTTCATGTCGCTCAGAGTCTGTGCCATCTGCTCCATCTGAGTGATGCCCTGGCACTGCTTTTTCTCAATCAGCTCCATCCGATCCAACTTCTCACTAATGATGCCCATATCCGCAGCGGATGACTCTGCCTGTGCTGCTGCTACTGCGGATGAACTGGATGGACCGGCGTCGACCCGTGCTATCCTCTGGTACTGCACAGGTCCTGGCTGCTGTTGGGGTCTGCCCTGAGTGTACAACCTGGTCTGAGACATCACCGTATAATTCTCGGCCATCTCCTCGTAGATGGCCCAGACCTGGTCGTGATCCTTGGCGAAGTAAGACCCGCCACAAGAAGCGTTCACCAAGCCCTGGAGCTCTGCACAAGGTTGGGCTTCGAAATGTCGTGGTGCGGGCATCGATCAGTCAGCTCACGGAACCTCTCCCATGCCTCATGGAATTGCTCGTTGGGGAGCATGGAGAAGTTGCTGATGAGGGCTCTCGCTGCATTGGTCCGCCCGAGTGGATAGTACTTGTGTAAGTACTCGGTGTGGAGCTGCTCCCAAGTGTAAACAAACTTCCCCAAGTGCTTCAGCCAGGTGGCTGCTCTGTCTGCCAAGGAAAAGGGGAAGGCAATCATCCGAATCGTATCCTGGTCCACCTGACGATCATGGACAATACTGCAGATCATGAGGAACTTCTGGAGGTGGAGATGTGGCTCCTCAGTGGCGAGCCCGTGGAAGCGGGGGAGTAACTGCAATGTGTTCGGGGGGAACTTGAAGTCCCCACGATAGCTGGAAGTACGACCCAGTGGTGCATCAGCGTCGATCCGGGGTTGTGCAACTCCCGCATCGGTTTCGGTGGTCCTCCTGCCACGGCTGCGGCGGCTGCTGCCGCTGCGACGGCTGCTGCGGCTGCTGCTGCGGCTGCTGCGGCTGCTGCATCTGCATCATCCGGGATCCTCGGCCCGTCTCTCCTCTGATCTCTCTCTGCTCGCATCTGCTCCATCTCTCTCCTCATATCAAGCATGAATGCTCCTTGACCCTCAACTGCTGCTGAACGGTCTCTAGGGTGGCGATCAGGGTGGAGTTGATCGCACCCTGGTCCAGCACAAAGTGCTCAGGCTGTGGACCTCAGGAGCGATCCTCGGAACTGCCGGCCATGGCGTCTGCAAAATCAAATGAGCCAAACTCAAGTGCTGACAAATCTGCTAATCTCTCCTCTGGCTCATGTCTCTCAGAACCGAAAGAAAGGGGGTCGAGGGGGAACAGGGCAGAATCATACTCGGGCTCGGAGAGCTGGTCTCGGCTCTCACGAGCCAACCTAGATGAACGGGTAGATGCGCCCGAAAGCGGTGCAGCCAGAGGCTGCCTAAGAGATCGTCTACCCATCATCGTGATCTGGCGAGTAAGGCGGATGGGATCTGGAGAAACTATGATCAGAATACAAACCCCTCAGTTCACCAACGCAACGCGAGCTGAAGACCGTAAAGGCTCGGTCGGATTATCTTGTCAAATTTTATTTTGGTGAACAAACAATCTATCAGAGCGATTACGTGACCTGCTGGGATACCCGATGCTACCCCAACCGACTAGCCCGCACGAATGAGTTGGTAATCAGTCGGGAATAGCATCGGAGGGCTCCACCTAGTGAACGGGTCACTCTCTCTCGCACAAGCAAACCAAACAATGAGTGGGTTGCTCTCCCCAAGACAGATTTTTGGGTCAAGTGTCTTTTAGGGTCAATAGCTTAAACAGTCCCAATTTTATGGTTTTTCTTTTTAATCTTTTTCAATAAAAACAAAAGGCCTAACGAATTTTTTGGTTCTCCTGGTTATTTAGTCAAAAACAAGGGGGAGAAGACGAAAAAGCCGATGCGCGATGAAATCAATGATGCATGCAGAGATAGAAATGCATACCTGTCTCCAGCACTCTACATGCAAGTGATCCGCGCAGAAATGTAAAGACTTAAAGTAAACTACCTATATGGTGCAGCGGTGAAAACCGAGTCCTAAACAGAAAATTCTACTCGAAGAACCATCTAACTGGTCACCGATCCTTCAAGCCAAAGGTCCGGTCTCGGTCTACCCCTCCTCCTCCCGACACATCGGGTTCAGGAGCAGCGCTTGGCAGGGCAGGCTACGACACGTAGGCTACGAAGGGGATGAGTCAGTTATTTTTATTAGTGAATTATTAGTAGGTCCAATTAATCGCACTATGGGAACAGGCAGATAATTAGGTGTGGGGATCCTACTAATTACGGCACAGTCAAGCAGAAAATCCTAAGTTTAGGGGCTCGATAAAAACCGCTGAAAACCGTAAAAGGCAGCAAGAAACCCAAAAACCGCGAAAAGTCGCGAAAAACCTAAGGGTCCCCCGAGCACACCGGTGCTCGGCGAAACAGACCCGCTAGTCAAGCCAAGTCCAAAGTCTGAGTTTGTCCCTGTATTATTATAATAATCAAATGAAATGAAAATAAAAATCTAAACTAATCCTCGCCCGCTCGTCTACTCTCTCACGCTCTCCTGCGGCTCCGTGCAGAAGGGAGCCGCCTCCAAGTCCCGCGGTTGCGCCGGCTTCTCGAGAGCAGTCGCCTCGGTCCTCGGGCCCTCGCAAGAAAGAAACAAGTGGTCAGACCAATAAAATAAGCAAATAATAGCAAGAAAATAAAACAGGGTATATGTGCAAAAATGCAAAATAAAATAAACAAACAAAAGTCAAACAAAAACAAAAACAAAAGAAAATAAAATAAAACAAAATAAAGCAAAAATAAAAGAAAAACAAAAAGTCGCGAAAAGCCGCGGACTCTGAAAGAGCCACGGAAAGCCGCGAAAAAAAAGAAAATGAAAATAAAAAGAAAACTACTAAGCCGTGCTCCCCGCGCCATTCTGATGGGCCAAATCCGGATCAAGTCAAAATATCACTCGGGTCGTTGCGACCCGGATCGACGAGAACCTCAGCTCAATCAAGAAAATGAAGTTCAGACCACCAAAATCAAAGAAAATCAATCAAAACACGATAGCGGTCCTGGCTATTGGATTAGCCTAGTATAGCGACCAAGGTCGGACTCAAGGAGCACGTGATGGCCTTGCGGCCTACGAAGTAGTCAAAAATAAAATAAAATAAAAGGATATTTTTGGTGGATTTTAGTCTTTTTATATATATTTTTGGATTTTTGGTTAATTAAGAAAATAAAGAAACTAAGGAAACAAGGCAATTCAACAATTTATTTAATGCATCAAAAATCAAGAAAAAATTCAACTAAAAATGTTTTTATGTGTTTTATAATTTTTAATGTTTTTAGTGAATTTTTGGTATTTTTCTGATTTTTATTTAATTTTCTAAAAATGAAACAATGCAAGAAACTAAAGGTACTGTCCAGCCGAGCTTAAGGGACTTAGATAAAATATCTAAAAACCCCTAATAAGCCTGGAGGTAATTTTCCTGTAAAGAGAAAGAAACAAGGAAAATTTAGGCACCTTAATTATTATTTTTAGGTTTTTAAATTAATTATTAGAATTTTTATGAGTTTTCAGGTGTTTTTCGATTTTTAAGAGTTTTATATAATGAAAAAAAGCCAAAATGGGCCAGAAAATCAAACAAGCCAAAACAAACAGTAGCTATTTTTTGTAATTTTTAGATAAGTTTTAATATTATTTTGTGAATTTTTAAAACAGACAGTAACAAAAATGGCTGTTTTTGATTTTTTAAAAATATCAAATCAAAACAAAAATGTCTCCAAAAATTCCAGAAAATTTTACAACATGGCATGAGCCATATGTCCAATTTTCATTGAATTCGGAGTCGATTTGCTATTTTATTCAAAAACAAAACTTAGGTACTGTGCACAGGGACCTGAGTGCAGATACCCAAAGCTCTGGGGGGTCCGGTGCAAAATTCCCAAGGAATCACACGCGCAGCGCGTTCCTGGGGTACTTAGGGACCTAAATGCAAAGAAAACAAGTTCTTGGGACTATTTGGTAACATGTACCAAAAGTCCGAGGGCTAGTTTGTAAAATACCCAAAAATAAGCGCACATGCACAAATCAATCCATGCACAGGGGTATAAATGCAATTTTCTAAAAATATTTCTTCATTTCATAACCATCCAGAACTACAGGGCTAAGCAAGCAAATATCCCAAAAGGACACGTGTCGATGCACGTGTTACACTACAAACAGGGGCATATGTGCAAATAAAGTAAAGCTCAGGTCCAAAGTGCAAATAACCCAGAAATAAAACAATTACGCTATGTATTTACAGGACTAAACACTAAATAAACTAAAGAGAAGGGCCTAAGGGTAAATTACCCTTTATTAAGTCGACCGACGGATGGGTGCCACGTGGTGGATCGAGCGGCTGGAAATGGGTGGCACCCAACGCTGGACTCCTCGCGCTGATCGGACGGTCTGGGCCTCGCTACATGCTGGATCTGACGGTGGAGATGCGTCGTGGCTAAGCCTCGTGGGATCAACGGTGGTGATCGAATCCCAAGAGATCAGGCGGTCAGTGCTGCTCCGCAAATGGACGAACAGGATCACGACTGGAGCTCGGGGTCGATCGGACGGCGAAGAAGGATGGTGGACGAACTGGGCTCCGGCGAACTTTGCCGGACTCGTGACGGCGCTGGTCTCCTCCTGGAAGCTCGCTGAAGATCGAAGAAGGAAGCTGCGGGCCCTCCGCGTCTAATGGAGGCCTCCGATGACTCAATGGAGCTCTGAGGAGCTCTGGAGAGTCAGGCGGAGGCGGAGCTGCTGAACCCAATGGTTCGAGCCCTCAGAGGGCTTGGATGAACCTGCAAAGTGCACCAGCAAGCTTGCGGGTCGAGGGCAAACTGCCTCGACCCCGTTAGACGTGGTGAAAGTGGTCGGGGAGTCGGTGCGGGCGAGCTCCGACGAAGGGGTGGACGGAGGAGCTCGAACCCCAGCTCCTGTGCAAGCTGGGTTGAGTGGAGGGGCGTAGAACGTGCACGGGAGGAAGGCGGAGGCGATGGTGGATTCCGATGATCGAACGGGAGGGTGAGGTGGTCGGAATCAGCGAAAATCGACGGCGGCGCGAATTGGGGCTAATCGGAAATTAAAGAACTAGAGACACAATCTAAGCTACCTGGGTGGATGGGTCAACTGGGGACGAGCGTAGGCAGCTCTGGGTCCTTGCCTCAAGTACCGTCGTCATCCGAGGCTCTGGCTCCTGCTCTGGGCGGAGCACGGCGGAGCAAACCGCCAGATCAGTGTCCCCTCACTCCCTCCTCGCTGCAACACCCTCTGGGGCGAGCTGTCACTCTCGGCAAGACGGTGGAGGTCACTGGTGGGGGAACGAATGAGCCAAAGATGAGAAATGAAGTGGCGGAGCTCAGTTTATGTATGGTGGAAGGTCCGGCTAGAAGTGATCGGGTAGGGCAATGTGGAGCGCGGACCCCGAGGCGGATGTGCCGGCGAGGGTGTCGGATGTGACGTGATCAAAACGGACCCGGGGTTTAGGGGAATGGTGATCGGGTTTGGACACGAAAAAGAGGAGAAGTCGGGTCGGGTGTCCAAAACCCGTGGGAGGTGGTCCTGGGGGTGGGGGGGAGTTGACCGGGCGGTCAACAACCCCCCTGGACCAATGGGAGGCTGCCACCTGGAAAAGATTTAGAAATTAGATTAAAAATAGCAAATGGCTTATTTAATTAAAACTCAAAACATGAAATATTTTTGTTTTATTATTTTCTATTTTTTTGTGATTTTTAATTAATTTTTCAAAAATAAAATACGGTATTTACATAGTAGGGCTATATATAGGTATATATACAACATAGGATTTTTAATTTTGATTTTTAATTAGTTATTTTGATACATTTTTATCCCCATTTTATATTTTATTTATTTATATCATAAAATAAGGAATAAAAAGATATTTTTATTTTGTTTTTATTATTTATATACAATAGTGAAATAAAGACATATGTACATATATATACATGGTATATTTACAATATTATTTTTGGTTTTTAATTTTGTTCTTTTTATTTTGTTTTTATTTTTGATTGTTTTTATTTTATTTATTTACACCATAATATATATAATATATACAAATTTTATAAAACTTATATTTATTTATTTATAAGGTGAAATAAATATAAGTGTGGTTGTATGTATAAGGTGGATATATACAAGTGATCTATTTTTATTTTCTTTTTGATTTTTCTATTTTTATCTTGATTTTATATTTATAAATATAAACAAATATTTACAAGCCCTTTTTAGTCTATTTTTGGGAGGAAAATATTTTTATTTTATTTACATATATATTTACACACATGAGCCCCTATCTCCCTCTACTTTGGCTTTTATGCGGTCAGGACCATGCTGAGCCCTCCCTTGGGTTAGGTTGCTCAATATTTATTCTAAATATTTCCCTCTTTTTCTTTTTGATCTTTATTCTTTTATTTTTGCACAAAAACATGCTAATTATTACTTTTTACACCATGCATGCTTTTGGTAATTATTTAAATTTAAAAATATATACATGCATTTGCAAAGGTTTTTGTAGCTAAAATATAAGAATAAAGAGTGATGAATGAGTATTCATCAGCGCTCCTAAGAGAGACTCCCTCAGTCTGCGGTCTCTCACAACAAGATCAAACAAGAAGGGTAACTAGACAATAATATCAAATAAAATGAAAACGAAATAAAGAGACAAATGGACAAAAAGTAAGAGATAAAATGAAAATATGCAATCTATGCGGCATTGCTCCCTAGCAACAACGCCATTTGAAACTAGGGTTTTGTGGGGGTCTAAAAATTATCCTCACTGAGAAGCGAAGACAAAAGTGTTGCAAAGGCGACCTCTCACGAAACCCTAGTAATTCAACAATTAACCCAGAATATAGATCAAGCAATGAAAAATAAGATGTGGAGCTAAAATTTATTATAACTCCACAACAAAGGTGTGTATAGGTGTAAGTATTGTGTAGAGGTCGAACACAGAGAGAAACCCGTATATTGGGCAAATGAATGTGCAAAAAAATGTGTTCTTCTTCTTGTCTAAGTATTTTGTGTGGGTTTTTAATTTTTATGTTTTTATGGGTTTTAATTTATATATATTAATTATTTTTAATATTATAAATTTTACTTTCTTTTATATTTCTGATTTTTAGTTTCTTTTCTTTTTGAATAACTAATATAGGAATATATATAACTATATATAATATAGAGTAATACAATTATAAATACAACTAAAATAATCAAAAGTAGCAGAATTAAATATTTTTGGGTATCATATATTTTTCTACTATTTTTATGATTTTTAGAGAATTTAATTTTTATATATTTTTAAAGTCAAAAAATCCAAAATAGGGATTAAATAAATAGGCCGAAATGATTCGAAAGTTAAAAATAGTAAAAACATAAAAATTCTTTAAATCAAGTTTAATATATAAATAATAATATAAAGAAAATTACAAAATAGAAATGATTATTTTTGGCATTTTGGGGATTTTTTTATGTTTTATGAAGGATTTTGGAGCTGTTTAATTTTTAGTTTTTTTTCTTTTTTTAATGACTTTTCGTCTGGAGTTAGAAAAGACAATAATAGAAAAAATATATTTTTTTGGGAATTTTTTCAAAATATTTTTATATTTTTTGGTATTTGTTAAGTCAAATGGGGACAAAAACATGCTCTTTTGATTTTTAATAAATAAGGAAAATGCTTAAAATGCAAAAATAAATTTATGATGTGAATGGGTAAGCTAGCAGGAACTTAATTCTATTTTTCATATTTTTTGGAGCACGTATGATATTTTTAATAAATAGAAAACAAACAAAAAATTTATTGAACTAGCAAGGGCATTTTTGTAATTAAAAATAAAATGTGAGGTGGTTTCTGCAAAATACCCAAAATATTAAAACTAATATTTAAAATTTAAATACTGAAACGAAATACAAAATCCCTCAAGGGCCTAAGTGCAAAATTGCCACCTCATGTTTGACCACACATGAGGTCACGTGGACTGAATCTGAATGAAATATGAAATAAAGACATGGTTCCAATGCAATTTTACCAAAAGTTTTACACTAATTAATTAATTTACAGGACCAAATCAAAAATACAAAAATAGGGGGTGTATTTCGCAATTTACCCCCTAATAGGCGGAGATGGATGTCTCAGATGTCTTCACTTCTCATGTTCCCCCTCTCCGCGCACGATGACGGTTCATAGCTGACTGTCTGGATTGGATATCGGATCGAGATCCTATGGTGCTAGGCTCTAGCGATCCGACGTTAGTTGTACCTCGTGAAGAACTCAACTCAATTAAATGGTCCTGGGTGGACCTGGAAGAACTGGGAAAAAGGCTTCCCTGGAGCTCTCTCGATCATCCCTATCTTCCTCCTTCAGCCTTCAAATCCACCGATGAAGTGCTCTAATCACTCCTGGAGTTGATCCGCAAAGGATGGAGGCTTCAATTTTGTTCGGTTCCCATCGATGGGGACCTAGATCTCTATGTAACCTGGAGGTGTTTCCTTGCTGAAGACTCTCCTCGAATGGAGCCTCCAAGACATGCAAAAGCACGCAAAGCCATGACAAAACAAAGGTGGAGGTTCTGGGCTTTTATTTGGTGGTGTCGGAGCAAGATGGAGAGGGGCAGAGATGCTCGGGAGAGAGGCGGTGGAGGAGCAACGAAGCTTCTATTTAGGGTGAATGGAAGGTAGATGGTGGTGCAAGAAGGTAGAGAAATGGAAGGGCAAGGTGGTTTGGTGGTTGGCGAGGCAGAAAACAAGGCGAAAGCACGTTGGTGGGTTCGTCGTGGCCTACGAATGTGGATTTTTAAGCTAATATACAAAATCAAAATACAAAATAAATGTGAGAACTAAATGCATTAATTAAATCTATCTAAAATAGCAGGAAAAGGAACCTCGAGTTGGCTGGAAACAATGAGATGGGGACCTCACAATGAGGTTCGCCAGAGATGGTGAAACTAGCCCTAGCACCGCTTCCTCAATTCAACCAAGATTTAGGCGAGCTCCCTATCACAGAGCTCGAGTCATGAAGAGCAAAAGGAGGGGAGGAAACAAAGCCAAAGGGATTCAAAATCGAAAAGGAAGGAGGAGGTGTTTATGTACATGAGGACTTCGGCTAGGGTTTACGACATGATAGATGAAGCTCAACCCCAGGAGAGAGGTCGGTGTGATTCCTGGATGAACAGGGAAGACAAGTCATGAAGGATGTACATCTCCTCGAGAGTTGTATCATGAGGAAAAATCGAGAAGAAAGGGGTTAAGGGCAGGACTGTCTGACCTACAACTTGAGTCAGATAGTTGACTCAAGTCAATGGGTGATGGGCCCTGATTGAGCCACATCACCTATAAAAAGACAAACCATCCTAAAAAATCAAAGACAATTCCAAATAAATTAGTAAATAATTTTATTTATTTTTGGTGAAAATATAAAAAATGTTCGCTATTTTATGTAGTATTTTAATATGATTTTTATTTATTTTTATGAGTTGTTTTATTACAAGTTACTTTTCATGGTTTCATTTATAGGTATACTTACCTATGTTTTGTATATTTTATTTTTATTTTGTATTTTTGATTTTATAATTTTATACACCTAATTTATATATCTAGACCTTATTTTTATATGCATAAATATATTTTTATGATTAATATGTACACTTAAATAAATAGAGGTATATATTATATATGTATAAGTATTGTATATTCATCTATGTATTTTGTATGCTCATTTTATTTTTATGTTTTTTTATAGTTTTATTATATTCTAAATATGTTCATATACTATAAATAATATTTACAATAAATAAAATGAATATTTTATTCATGTATATTATACAATAGGGGTCCAAAACCTAACTTTCACACCTTAACTCCAAATTAATTGAAACCACCTTCATTAAATAGCTTATTAAAATTTATATACAATTACAGGTGATTTTTATACATTTTGAGTTTATATGGAGACGATATGGGTATGGGATGTTTGGATTTTGACTTTTTATTCTGAGTATAAAATGTACATTGTGTATTATTTCTGTGTGAAATGAATTTTTTATTTTTTTCTATTTATTTTTATCAACAACTTTCATGTACAATTTTTTTATTTGAGGTATAAATAATTAAGAATAAAATAGGTCCCAAAAATACAATATTGAAGAACAAAAATTATGATTTTATTGTTGTTTTTGACCATTATCTCCCCCTACTTTGTTCCTTATTAACCCAGTCATCATGATGCCTAGTTTTGAGGTTTACGGTCATAAAATATCTTTGGCAGTTTACTCTTTTTCCTTTCTTTTCTTTATTCTATAATTTTGGACTTGAAAACTATATTTTATATGCAAAAATGGAATGAATAATTAATGTTAATTTGTACAATTGAATGCCATTTACATGCATTTAGATAGAGTTTCTAAGGCCGAAATGATAGAAAAAATGTGATGAAATGGAGATTCATCACCCCCCTTCCCTAAGTGCATCTGATCAAAGCACATGCGGGCCCATGGACCTGGCCAAACAAGTTAAGGTTCCAACGCCCTCCGCTTCCTAACCGAGCCACCTCGGGCTAATTATAACAAAATCTCTCTTGATATTTTTTATTGATATAAATGGTTCCCCTCGCCCCCTACCCCGCCGCCACAATTTAACACCATCACATATGTTACATGATAGGTAAACTATTGAATACAATGTAACATTAGTAATGTAAAAAAATAGGAAGATATTATATTAAACTATTGAATACAACGTAACATTAGTGATGCAAAAAAAATGGAATATATTATATTAAATATACATAATATCATCTATGGGATAAATGGGGCTCCTCCATGGCCACCCTCACCCTTATTTTTCTTATTTAAGGTATTTTTTTAATAACACCCAAGGGATTCTAGATCAATATATGAGAAGATGTTCTCATTCAAAAGCCATATAAAACAAACATTCTTAACTTGTTCATCTAGAAGGAAGCAATTTCAAAGATTCCGGGAACATTAAAATTTGATAGACTTGAGTCTTAAATTAAATTGAATTTGAATGCAACATGTTATCATATAGTGATTTAAACCTCCTCTGATATTATTAAAAAATATCTTAAAAATAAAAATAATGGTGGTGGTAGCCCCATTTTACCATATATAAGCCATTTCCAATGAGCCTTGAGCCCATTGACGTCTTGTTGAGCAACACAATATAGGTTGCCCACGTGTATTAGCGGACGGTTTTGGAAGAACATTAGCGTGTTTTACACATTTATAATAAATATATTTCCAATCATACTGTGTCTTTTCTAAAAGGAGATGGTTTTGGAAAGAAAAAATTTAAACCATTGATTTCGTGCAGAAGATTGATAAAATTGTTAAAACTACGAATTAATTCACCAAAAATAACTGATTACGTGCAATTTGTTATTGATTGTTGGACATGGGATTTCTAATTGGGATATGTAATATATATACAATACTCAAGTAATAATTATCGTGACATCGGTAATAACAGATCAATGGTCAGTAATTTACATTTGTAATATTACCTTATACAAATTCAGTAATTCGACAACATTACTCAAGTAATATATATCTATACATATACAGTTCTCGAGTAAACTATTATTGTAAGACCAATAATTTATACGCTTATGTCTTATGTCAGAGATCAGTAGTATATATACATTTCTGAGGTAAATGATTATCGTGAGATCAGTAATACCGTAACAGTGGTCAGTAATTGGCAGGATTACTTAAGTAATCGATTAACAATGAATCAATATATATTCTCCTTACTTAGAATTAATATAGAAATAGAAAATTGAAAATGAGTTATTAAACATATGCAGATACTGAAAAATGAATGAGATAAATAAACGTAATGCTTCACATGACGAGATAAGGACACAATTTTATTGCAGAAATAAAAGGAATGTGTCATTAGAACTAATTGAATGAGATAAAGATGGTAAAAGAATTTGAAAATTAACCACAAGATGAAGATCAAAGGGTCAAAATACAAGTGCTCATTACATACCTAATGGGCTCAGGGTTGTTGGAAAAAATCTGTGTTTGTACATAGAGGGAGGGAGGAATTTTCTACTAGACACATGGTCCATTAAGAAATTGTTAAGCACATGATCTCATAGACCAAAATTTCATCCAATCCAATGATGATGGTTGAAAACTTTTTTGATAATATTAATTGTTTAGAATCCACTAGAATATAAAAGTGATTATTGTAGACTATTATTTTTAATCATTTTCTCACCATTATAATAAGAAAGTGAACATATTTCCTTAACAACATCTCACGTCCTCTCCATCTCTAAAGAAGTCATCATCTCCATCTTCCCCATGCACCATTGTTAGAGGAGGTATGTTGATAGTACCACGACGACAAGGAGATATGGTGGCACCTCCAAGTTGGTAATGGCTCGACGACAACAAGACCACGATAGTGATGTGCCACCATGAATATGCAGGAGGCACATGAGCCGAGGGGGGGGGGTGTTGTATGGGGAGCGGAAGGGATTCTCTCTAGGGTCCATGATTGAGAAAGGGAAAGGTGCGGGGCAGACGTGCAAGTGGAGGCCGACAAAAAGGTATTAGGTACAGAGGAAGGGATTTTGATCCACTCATGCATTATTTATGAAACAAGTTGTTATACTAAAGAAGAGAGTTGTAATTTGATTAATTAGATAATAACATAACATGTATAACTTTAGTACTTTTAACCAATGCATATAATGTTGTAATAGTAAAAGAGAGAGTTGTTACTATGATTCACTAATAGTAAATAATGATACAACATCTCTAACTTTCGTAATTTTCACTTATGCATTATTTATAAAGAAAGTTGTGATAACAAAGAAGCTAGATGTAATTTTAATTAGTTTAATAGTAACTAAGAACACACAGCTTGTATTTTTGTACTTTTCACTTATGCTTTATTTATGCAGAAAATTGTGATAATAAAGAAGAGAGTTATAATTTTGATTGAAGTTGTAAAATATAAATATGGAGTAGTAAAAATGAATAATAACGAGTAAAAATTAACACAAAGTACTAACATTTGACTCTATTGTTGTAAAATGATGCTACATATCTAATAATTAAATATGAAGCAGTAAAATGTAATAAAAACTATATTAGAAAATTATGAAGTTGTAAAAGGTATATTCGAGATTTTCTTTAAAAATATTAATCATGTTATTTATTTTGCAAATGTGTAAATCTATGAACAAATAAAATTATTATTTGTCGTAAAATCAAGGAGTGGTTTTTGTGATATTAGCAATAATGAAAGATAAAAAAACGAATGACTGACGGTGTGCTCTAATGATTTTGCTACATATATAATGGGTAAAATGGGCAACCCTTGCCCTTATTTTTTTATTTTGTGGTATACTCAAATAAAACGTAAGATCATTATATGACAACATGTACTCATTCAAATTTCCACTTGATTGATTGGAGACTCATATCTAGGGATGCAAATGGTTACGGATATATCCGTATCCGATCCGTCACCGTATCTGTTTTATATAGATTTTGACATCCGTATCTGTATCTATTTTAAAATGGATACGGACATGGATATCATTTTGATATCCGCAAGCATCTGTATCCGTATCTTTATATCCGTTTTTGTATATAAATATTGTCATATATTTATTTTTAGGGTTTTTATCACTTGTGCCCCTCCGAGATATCGCAATATCAGTTATGCCCCTATCTTTTTGGTAATATCAGTTGTACCCCTCACTTCTTTCTCCGTTATCACCTGTGCCCTTCCGTCAGATTGACCGTCAATGAGTTGACTTAACCATGGGTTTTTCAAACCTTGGCACAGTTAAGAGGGGTATTATTGTCCATACATCTTTTTCATCTTCTTCCTCCTCCGTTTGTTCTTCTTCCTTTATCTTCATAATTTCTCTCTCTTAGTGACACCTTCATGCATCCATCGAATCTCTAAATTTTTTGCATTTTCACGGATATATCACTCATTACAGATCAAATGGTGAATTTTATTGAATTTTTTGATGAATTTTTATTAATCAATTAGTAAAAAATTTATCTTAATTTAATAGAAACTGAACTCCAGTTTCATCCAAATAGGGGTAGGTGGAGGACGGAATAGGGAGGCCCGAGCTCCACCGCGTGCTTCGTCCCGATGAAGGAACCCGACAGCGCCGTGGCCTATGGCGGAGAAGAGGGAGTTGTAGAGGGTGGTGCCTCTGTCGTCCTGGATGTCGGCGATGATGACCTTCACGTCGTGGCAGCAGAAGAGTGCGGGGGGTGAGGGGGATGGGAGTGCAGGGGGCGGAGGGGGGAGGTGCGGGGGGCGAAGGCGACGAGGGGGAGGGGTGCGGGGGGCAGAGGGGGGAGGTGCGGGGGCGAGGGGGATGGGGTGCGGGGCGGAGGGGGGAGGTGCAGGGGACGGAGGGGTGAGGGGCAGTGCGGGGGGGGGGGGGGCGGAGGGGAGGTGCAGGTGGCGGAGGGGGGAGGTGCAGGGGGGAAGTGCGGCGGGCGGAGGGGGGAGGTACGGGGGGCGGAGGAGGAGGACGGGGACGGAGGCGAGGCACGTGGGCGGAGCAGGAGGCTTGAGGGAGGCTGCAGGAGAGCTCAAGGAGGAGGAGAGAGGAGTTGTGGAGGAGGAAGAGAAGGGAGGAAGAGGAAGAG
Source organism: Ottelia alismoides (assembly GCA_037367405.1). Lineage (NCBI taxonomy): Eukaryota > Viridiplantae > Streptophyta > Magnoliopsida > Alismatales > Hydrocharitaceae > Ottelia > Ottelia alismoides. The sequence continues at coordinate 375,481 of JAZKJV010004843.1, forward strand.
GAAGAGAAGGACGAAAGAAGACGGAGGAGGAGGGGGACTTTTCTGTCCTTTTTTTTTAAATTTAATTCCATATGTATCCTTGAAGTTAACGTCCGTTTTTGTTGGTTATGGACGGTCACTAACCCGAGGGACACAAGTGATAGATTAGCAATAAGTGAGGGGCACAACTGATATTACCAAAAGATAGTGGCATAACTGATATTGCGATATCTCAAAGGGGCACAAGTGATAAAAACCCTTATTTTTAACTCTATATAACATAATCCTATACCTTCTTTTACCATATTTGTATAATGTTTATGATACAAACACATTTAGTAAATTTATATCATGTGTTTCCCATCCAATTCGTATATATTTAAGTCGATTCTATAGACTATTTCTAACATTAGTCGTATGAGATCAATATCCGTTTTACATCCATATCCATTTTTTAAGGATGTGGTAAGTTAGTTTTAATATCCGTCAATATCCATATCCACATTCATATTCAAAAACGGATAAGGATACTGTAATACCTATATCCGTATCTGTATCCGTCCGTTTGCATCCTTACTCATATCCCATCTATCAAACTTGTCAAATTTGAATTGCTCAGAGTTGTTGAAATTGACCCTTTAAGATGGAAACATGTAGTCATCCAGTGAACCGAATCCCCCTATTTTTATTAAAAAATGCCTTAAGAAAGAGTGTAGGTAGCAGAATCGACTCCCCTAAGGAGTCAAGCCCATTTAACTCATTTATGTATATGTATATGCATATGTATAATATATGTGAGTATATGTACTATGTATATATACATATGTATATATATGTGCATGCACGCATACGTGTGTGTATATGTGTGTGCGCGTACGTGTGGGCGTGCACATATATGTGTGTGTGCGTGCGTGTGTGTTCTTGTGTGTGTTTTTATTGGGACTCCCCTACTTTTTTATTTTAAGGCAGTTTTTAAAAACATCTATCAAAACTTAATCCATTATATGACACAATGTTCTCTTTCAAATTTCGTATAAAGCAAACATTGCTAGTCTGTCCATCAACAAGGGATCAATTCAAACAATTATGAGAATGTTAAAATTTGGCAGGCTTGATGGACATGTTAGGAAACTCGAATTGAGTCGAAATTTGATTATTTAAGTGCTTAAGTTGGTGTGTGTGTGTGTATGAGAAAAGGGAGCCTACTTCATGAAGTAGGAAACCTTACCTACTTCAAACCCATTTTTTTTATCATTTTTATTTTTTTGGAAAATATCACCATAGATTTTCATCAGTATATCCGTCTAATTTGTCATTCCAATTTCATCAGAAATAGAGACTCCTATGCCATACATCTAGAACAGGTAATTTTAGCGGTGTTACAATTGTTGCAATCGATATGTTCTGGATGGAGGGTATATGAGTGTCTGTTTCTGATGAAATTTGAATGACATATTAGAGAGATATAGTTATGAATATCTATGGTGGTATTTTTCAAAAAAAAGGTCAAACATAGGCATGAAGTAGGTAATGTTACCTACTTCATGAAGTATGCTCCCTCTCCCACTAGGATATTTATCCAATGCGTACATGGCCCATTTGCGATCACATGAGCCCATCTTTTTATCCATTCGATCTTAACTTTCAATCCCATGTTTTTAGGATCGATTAATTTTATAAATTAATGATTTCCATAAATAGTAATAGTATCGTTTTGGTAACGTAATGCATTGCAATGTCATTTGAACGATCTTTCATAATTCTGGAGTGTAACGATCGATCGATCTCACCGAAAAATTTGTTTTTGATTCTTTCGACGATAGCATTTTTCGAATAAAAGGTATTGGGAATGTTTAATATTTATGTTTAACTTTTAATTTTGTTGCTAATATATTTTCATTAGGTTTCGTGCATGGATAATTCGATGGGGGAATTTGATCGGCATATTTCAGAAAAATGACGGAAAATGATTTTCTTGAAGCTTTAGAACGTGAAAGTAATATCCATGAATTCAATATTGAAGAAAGTCATTTTGATCTGGTTTATGAGAACAATAACTCCGAAAGATCATGTATCTATTATATTTCTTATAAATCCTTTATCATTTAACAACTTTTCATGGTGTAAGTTATTTAGAAAAACATAACAAAATACTTTTGATGTTAATTGTATATAATATAGGTTCATATGGTAAAAATTAGAAGTAAGAACAGCTGAAAGATAAGTAACTTTGTAACTTTATTGTTGACTTTCAGTAACTATATTATATTAATCAATAAGATTTATAGATACGTTAGTAATGAATTCAATATGACTTGTACTAGTAAGTTTTGGAGAATGACTAGTAACACTTATTATACCCTTTGGTAACATTAGATACTTGTAATAGTATTTTCATAAATTATATATAACAAGTAATATTTACACTTTCTATTAGTAACTTTGTAACATATAGAATTAACTTTATAATAATAACAAATAACAAAGTCAATATCATTAAAAGTATGAGAAAGACAAGTAACACATATCATTTTTTGATAACTTAATCAAATTGTATTAATTTTTTATGGTAAAATAACATATCATATGAGACAAGTAACTTCAATATTACATTCAGTATTGATTTTTGTAGCATCAGTGATTTGTTAAGTTTCGTAAGTAAATAAGTTTTATATACATGTAACCAATAATAATTAAGTTTTATTATATTTATCAGTAAGTTTTATAGATACGTTAGTAACGAATTCCATAGCAATAGTAGTAAGTATTGGAGAGCGATCAGTAACACTTAAGATATCCTTTGGTAACTTTGTAAATTTGTAATAGTATCTTGTTATGTTTTATATACAATTAGTATTCTTTACACTTGCCATAAGTAACTTTATTACATGTATCGGTAATTTGATAATAATAACAAGTGACAAAGCCAGTATCAGTAAAAGTATGAGAAAGAAAAGTAACCCATATTATTTTTTGTTAACGTAATAATGTTGAATCAGTAATTTTGGTAAACACAACACAACATATGAGTCAAGTAAAATCAATATTACATTCAGTAATGAATTTTGTAGCATCTGTGATTTGCTAAGTTTCGTAGGTAATTAAGTTTACATACACATCAACGTTTGCGGATTCGATTATGCTTCTATTAGTATTAATAAAAATACTTAACAAGTAATTTTGTATATCTGTTTTTAGTAACTTTATTTGATGCATCAGTAAGTTTTTAAGAATCTGATGTATCAAATGTAATTTACTTGTATCAGTATTAGAATTTGTTATTTAAGTAACACGTATGATAGTTACTGATATATTTTAGTTTTGTTAATGAAATATGTATTTTAATGATATATTATTGTTGGTTACTGAAATATAACGAAATATTGATAACATTCGAAGACTTATATAACAAGTATTTTATATAACTGTTATCAATAACTTTATTTGATGCATCTGTAAGTTGTTAACAATCTGAAGTATCTCTGACTCAAATGAAAGATATTCATATTAAAATATATGCATACAATGGAATGATGGGTATTCTTCTAAACGTTTGAATAAGATTTTTTTTTGTATTTCTGTAGACTTTGATGAATATGAAAGCTCTAAAAGATTAATGGATGAAGATTCTCCTATATCATATGTAGATCCAGCTATTATTACTCGAGAGGGTCTTTCATTCGCAACTCTCAAGGATTGTGAAATGTTCTATGAGAAGTATGCCAGTGAAATGGGCTTTAATATTAGAAAGATCAGCACAAAGTATTCTTATGATAAGAAAAACAAAGTTAGGAATATTTCTTTCAAAAAATTTGTTTGTTGGAAGGAAAGATTTTATGTTCAATTTCCGCAAAAAAGAAAAATATCTTTAAGTTTGTTATTGGTTGACGGAGAAGCACATTGTGAAGGAATAGATACGAGGGAAGAAAATGTGGAATAAGTCGATTTGGTTGCAAAGCAAAGTTATTGGTGAAGTTAAATCCAATATCAAAGCAGTGGGATGTGGTTTCTTTTGTTGAGGAACATAATCATAAACTTGTTTCTCCTAACAAAAAGAAATACTTAAGACCTAATAGGAGAATAACTAAGGCTATAAAGAATTTATTATCTTATATGTCAGAAGTTAACATTCCTACCTCAAAACAAATAGCATTTTTGGACAAGCAAGGTGGACCATTTGAACGTGTTGGCTCTATAACTAGAGATATTTATAATTTGAAGAGAGATACGAAGAAAAAAATAGATGGTCATGATGCAGTTATGCTTTTGGAACATCTTGAATATTGTAAAAGTATAACACCGGATTTTTTATGTGTACAAACAAGATGATGATTCATCCTTAACTCACTGCATGTGGATAGACTCTTATTCTCTAGAAGATTATAAATTATTCAGCGATGCAGTTACATTTGATACCACATATGATACCAACAAGTACAACTAATTTTTGCTTCCTTTTGCGGTGTGAACAATCATAACAAGACTGTATTTTTCTGTAATGTATTTTTAATGAATGAGTCAAAGGAGTCCTTTGTATGGCTTTTCCAGAATTTTTTGCGGCTGTTAAGGTTCCTCCCAAGTCAATAATTACTGATCAGTGCCCATCTATCCACATATGAAACCAACAAGTACAACTAATTTTTGCTTCCTTTTGCGGTGTGAACAATCATAACAAGACTGTATTTTTCTGTAATGTATTTTTAATGAATGAGTCAAAGGAGTCCTTTGTATGGCTTTTCCAGAATTTTTTGCGGCTGTTAAGGTTCCTCCCAAGTCAATAATTACTGATCAGTGCCCATCTATTAATGCGCCTATAAAGGAAGCTTTTTCCAGTACAAAGCATATATACTGTGGTTGGCATGTTGCAGCTAACATGAAGAACAAGATTGGTTTAACCAAAAAAGCTGATATAGCAATTCCTTCACTGAATAAGATTATATAAGGTGCAAAAGATGAAGATTATTTTGAAGCTGAGTAGGGCAGAATAGTAACAGAATGTAATTTAGAAAAAAAACAAATGGATCAATGTAATGTATCGTATTGGGAGAAAGTGGGTTCCTATTTATCTGAAAAGTTTCTTTTTTTCGGATATGAATACAACCTAGAGAAGTGAGAGCATGAATTCGTTTTTACTAACAATGTCAATCAGTTGAATAGACTGCACGAGTTCATAACCAGATTCCAAATTGTTTTTGAAAGAATGAGAGAGCAGGCTAACAAGATGGACAATGATACTGAAAATAAAAAGCCGAAGTTGGTACCCAATGGAGTATTAAAAAACAATTTTCTGTGCATTTCACAAAGACAATATTTTACATTGTTAAACCTGAGCTTTTGGAAAGAATTGAACTGAATGTTATTCCATTTCCAATAGATGAAGATATTATAGAATACATGGTGTATCCTATTGACAATATTGAAGATTTTAACAGAGTTACTTTTTATGCTTATAACAAGAAATTCCATTGTGATTGTATGAAAATGGAATAAATGGGTATTTGATGTAGACACATCATCAGTGTTTTAAAACATACAGACGTGTTAGAGGTTGATTCTTCTCTTCTATTGAATAGATGGAAGAAAGATATCAAGGTAAATGGTTATTATCCACTATACAGAAAGAGAACAATACAAGACGATAGTAGTCAGTTACGCGTGCCGCCGAATGAACTCATTAGTGAAGCTGATGGTAACCAAGAAGTATATGATTATATTAAGAAGGTACTTACAGATGCATCAGAAGCAGTTTAAGCTATTAAGAGCTAAAGTAATACTGTTAATGTTGAAGATTCACATGACACAAACAAAAAATTTGAAGTTAATGCTGTGAAAAATCCCAACATAGAAAGACCTAAAGGATCTGGAAAAAGTGATAGTCTAAAGGGAAGCACAAATAGATTGAAATCAATTAGTGAAGAGAATGCTGCAAAGCAGAGACAATGCAAATTATATAACAAAGTAAATGCTGGACACGATTCACGAAATTGCCCTTCCAAATCTGATAATAAACATTAAAGGTAAAAGAAAGTCGGTAATTGTTTTGATTCTTAATGAACTTTATTCTTTTTAAAAACATTCTAACATCCTCTATATTTTTTCTTTTTTGCAAAAGTTCGATATATCTTATATGTAGATGATATTGTGGTGAACGAGAGATGGTGATTATGCACACGAGTTATTGTAAAAGTATTACTAATTTTTTAAATTTATTGTTCAATTCAGCAACAATTTTCAGAGCATCAGTAATTATTTTTTCTATGTACCCACAGATCGATATCTTTGTATGCAGATGATATTATGAGAAATGAGAGCTGATGATTATGCAAACGGAAGAGAAGAAAGGAACTCAATTTGGGATCCACCCAATTCATTATTCCAGAAGAATATTCTTTTTAAAAGTTATGTAAACAATTTTAAACATTTGGTGAAGCTTTTGAAATGTATGTTGAGAGGAGTGCTTTGTTTCGATATTAATCGTCGATGAAGATATGTGTTTTATTAACCTCTTATCATGTTGTAGTATGTTAATGATATTTCTTATGTACTTAATATTGAGGACTACACGTTCAACGTTATTGATGACTTGTATAAGTAATTTCGTAATGTTATTGTTGAATTCATCAACAATTTACAGAGCATCAGTAGAGTGCTTAGATATCAAATAGCATGTAACAAGTATAAGTCTGAATGAGATAATAACAACTACAACATAACATAACTTTTTGTTAGATTGGAAACTTGCATTAACAATTTGATACGACATAAAATGCAAGCTTTATGATTAAGATCAGTAATAATACATCATGCATCAGTGATTTGTTACAAATGACAACTAACAGATGTAATATTCATTATATTGTTTAATTGTTTTTGAGAAGAAATGCATCTTATATTCATCATTGAAGACAAATTCTTGTAAGTTCATTTACCTACTATTGTGTTTGTAGTATGTTACTGATATATATTATATACAAAATTTCGAGGATTTCACATCTAATATTATCGTTGAATTGTGTAAGTATGTTAGTAACTTTATAGTTGTATTCAGTAAAACTTTTTTCTTCAGTAAGTTATTATTAATCATAAGTAACAAGTATCATGAAACTTGTATAAGAATGAGAGAATCAATAGTAATATGTAACATTACTATTGGTAATGAATGAGTGAAAGATCAGTAACACGTAGCATTACGATTGGTAACATTGGAAGCCTCATTTAGTAGTATGTAACTTGTAAAAGAAAAAATGAGATGTCGACTAGTAACTCGTATCATTACTATTGGTAACATCGAAAGCCTCCTTTAGTATCATGTAACTTTGTAAAAGTAAGCATGAGACAATGACCAGAAACACGTAATATTCAATGTATTCTTTAGAATGAGAGAATCAATATTATGTCGTAACATTACTATTGGTAACCTATGAGAGAACGATCAGTAACATGTAGCTTTACGATTGGTAACATTGGAAGCCTCATTTAGTATGATGTAACCTGTAAAAGAAAAAAAATGAGAGGATGACCAGTAACACGTATCATTATTATTGGTAAGATCGCAAGCCTCCTTTAGTATCATATAACTTTGTAAAAGTAAGAATGAGACAACGACTAGTAACACGTAGCATTACTATTGGTAACATCGAAAGCATCCTTTAGTATCATGTTACTTTTAAAAGTAATAATGAGAGAACCACCAGTAACATAAAGCATTACTATTACACATTAAAAGACTCTTACAGTATCATGTATCTTGTTCTTACTTAATAGTATTATGTAACTTTGTAAATGTAAGAATGAGACAATGACCAGTAACACGTAGCATTACTATTGGTAACATCGAAAGCATCACTTAGTATTATGTAACTTTTAAAAGTAATAATTAGTGAACCACCAATAACACGTATCATTAATATTACACATTAAAAGACTCATAGTATCATGTATCTTGTTCTTACATAATAGTTAAGTATTATAATTGTCGAAGTAACACTATACCAATTACCATTGATGTACTAAGTATGACTAACAAATCTTTTAGTAATATCGTTTATTTGCTTTTGTAATGAAATTACATAAGAAGTAGGTGTTATATTTTCTTTTTGCAACACTATACAATGAATCAATGATTATCAACAGAGCCATACAACAATCACAAATAATGAACAACTAATATCAAGCAAAAAAGATATCTTCATTAAAAATATATGTATATAAAGAAATGTTGGATCTTTTCCAGATGTGAATACATCATATAACATCCATATTTCAAAAAAATGCTCTGATTACAAACATAAAAGAAGTTGTTGTCTTCAGTTCTTCTTCTCCCCATAACTTAGTAGTATAGAAGCTATCTCGGCGCGGAACCTCGGTATATCCTCAATTTGAAAGTCCGGCTCCAATCCTTTGCAAATGTATTCCATATACTTCATTAAAAAACTCCACAATCGATGGAATCACTTGGTTGCTTTGGGATACCTTTTGCCATAACAATTGGCCATTTCTCAAATTGTTCTCCAGTGAATCGAATGAAGTATTCCGCCATCCAATCAACCTTACAATAATAATGAAAGAAATATGTCATAATTAAATCCACTCAAATATCAATCTAATGAACTTTATGAATTTAAATTGTTACCCATTTTTTACATCCAATCAGTGTTTTTTCATTCCAGATAATGAATTGTATGAAATAAACTTTCTTGCATCAAAGTCAGTAATCAGAAGATGCCAATGATTTGATGTATGGATTACACAGAAAGCCTTCTTTACGTTTTCGAACATTGTCTTTGTGCATGAAAATAAATTGTTCAAAGGCTCGTAATCTTCTACACTTGCATCATTACCGTTTTCTGAAATAATTGCTTCATTGAAAGAAATGGTTATTTTTTACAATATAAACTAAATAGAGAGATATTTAAGCTAACAATAGCTTTGGTAACATCTGAACATGAAAAAGTAATTTGATAAGATACATCAAGTAAGTTTAATATTTGCTTTGGTAACACTATACCATTATAATTTCAACAAAGTGTTATAATTTTCTTCGAAAACACTATACCTTGTTCTTCAACTGTTTTGTCATGAATGACATATATCAAATAAAATACCTTTGGTAACATATATATATATATAAGTTCTTGAGTTTATTATGTAACAAATAATATGTAGCTTGTATTGTAAGAATGACAGAATGATCAGTAAAACATACCAATACATTTGGTAACATCTGAAATATGATTTAGTAATACAATAAGATATATTACGTGTAGAAGCAAGATTAGTAAAAAAGAAAATTCTAATATAATTCAATATTTTTTTTAAAAGTAATCTTACCATTTGGGTCGTGTTCACAAAGATGAAAGGAGAGTTTACGTCATTTACTTGATAAGATTTGTATAGGACATCCATGTGCATGTCCAATGTCACATCAATCGCCTTTTTGTTATACAAAAGGTCTTCAATATATCTTCTACTGCAAAAATTATCTCCTGGACTGTGGAAAGTTGCTCCCATACTGAAATTAAATTGCATTTTTATTAATAAAACAACACAGACTATTTAGAGAAAACAATAATTTTAAAAATTATTTTTTATAAATCTTGTATATACTTACTTGGCAACCGGATCTTTTAAGAACTCATGAATGATTATTCTCTCAGATTCAGAAATCATACTATATTCGGCACAGTCAATGCGTGTTACATTGAAAACCTACATAATTATTAATTATAATGTATTAGAACTGATGTTTCACATATCTTAAAAAAATATAAAATTCATACCTCTAATGCTATATCTTGGTTAACTTTTGAAGTTCATCTTCATCTTCAACTTGCAACACTTCATCATTTTATTTTTTTTATAAGTTTTCTTCCTTTTGTTATTAGATCCTTTTCCATCTCCCAGCTGTGCTCTTCTCGATTTTACCCTTTTTGATAGACTACTGGGAGTGATGCATTTCTTGCTTCTTCCTCTCTTGGGAACATTTATTGTGTCTCTGCCCCATTCTTGTACATCTTTTTCAAATCCGAGCTCAAAAGATGGTAATTCATGTTTTGATTCGAGCTTGCCTTTTTCTTTATTTTGAACATCCAAATCTTCCTTTTCCTCATTTTGTTCCCTGCTATCACGTGAACTCACATGGGGTGGTGTGAAATTTGCATCGGGCCCTCTACTTTTGAAGCAACTGGTAGAGCGTCCTCCACCTCCAGTCGCACATGCCAGGCACGCGCGCATATAGAGAAACTACATTGAAGCCCCCTTTTCACCCCAGAATCGCAAAAAGGCATGTGACGTCAACATCTTGTGCCTTGTACGTGCACCCTTAAAATATTGCATTCACACCTTCGGAGTATTGGCTATTTGCATCAACGTCCCCGCCAGCTGGACATCACGTGCTAGGGGTGGAAATTTTACGCCCATGCACCTACATCTGCCAGCATTTACAAGAAAGTCCTCCTCCAGCCAGGGTACGTGCAAGTCACATGCTCCCTGAAAAAGTTGCAGTCAGGCCCCCACAGATCCATCAAATTGGATAGGAGTACGCTCTTCCAGAAGGTACGTGAGGTACATCAACCCCCTTGGAAATGTTGTGCAATTTCCCACGTGGGTTCTGGTAATTAAAGAAGCGTATTTATTGCGTTATTTTCATTTCATTTATTTATTTCTGTTTGCATTTAGAACCTAGTGTTCTAGCTTTGTTTTGAGTCTCATTTCTTCAACATTTTATCATTCTAAAAATTGTGCATTGTAGAACAACTTATGCTCTATCATTATGGATAATTATTCTATTTTCATGAGCTATGATTTTTTTAATACAATTATTTTTGGTGAAAATTTGTATAATTTTCCCATTGCATGATCTTTAATTTCTAATAAATCATCAACTCCTCAGAAAACTCTCAAAAAATCGTAGTAGGTAGTCTTAAGCCTATTCTATCATTGTGCCTAAAAATCATCACATTTGCACGTATATCGAGGTTGCAAAAGGGTGATTTTTAATTAATTCTACACTTAGTATTTTAAGGAATTAAAAGTTGTTCTGGATACCTTTCATGCACACCTATCTAAGATAATTAGTCTCTAGAAAATATTGGTGTTTGATATTTATAAAAATTATTTTGCTCGAAATCACCCTATATTCATATTTATTTCATAATTATTTAAATTACATCATAACATTTCAAAAAATTACAATAGCTTAATTTTACATATTCTACTTAAGTTTCATTGGGTTTGGAGTTTATTTGATTGAAATTTGTAGTTTAGCCCATGAACTTGCCCAAATTTGCGATTCATCAATTAATTGCATTTAAAAATATCAAAAAATTATTCCTTGCTGAAAACTTAATTTCTAGATCGCCTAATAACCAACCTAAGGAGACAATGGCCTCCTCGAGTTCGACCTTGGGTTTGCCACAGAAAAATATAAATTCGATTGCTCGTATTAAATCGATAAATTAATTAGTGATTGTTTTGACTAATCCTGATTGCCTGAATACTACAACTATTAGACATATTTAAATAGGACAATTTATGGTTTTGTCACAGAGCTAAACTCTACAAGTGTCATCCAATCAAGATGATCAGACGACCCTCATTTTACGCATGCCTTGGACCCACGCCAAGAGGCTCGGTAGACTAGAGCAAGGAACGAAGTGGGAGGCCGCACCACGTGGCCTCCAAACCTGTAACCGATCCCATCCTCATCCCGAGCATGGCCCGCACGCATGTGATGCACGTGTGGGTTGGGCAAATTACATCTAGCCCCTCCGACTTCGCCATATTTGCAAAATGGTCCAGCCCATACGCGCATGCCTTACGTGTTGGGTTGGGAAAATTGTATAGGAACCCTGATGCCTTTCAGAAATTACATCCATGCCCCTACGAAGGACTTATTTGCAATTTTTATCTCTATATTTTGCATATTTTTCTTGTATTTATGCCCTTGCACTATTTACTTCATAACTTGAGCATATGTTCTCTAATTTGGTTGATTTCGATTTTACTTTGTTTCTCTTTTCATTCTCTAACTAATGACATCATTTATTCCCTGTTTTGACATTTAATTTAATATGCTAAATTTTAGATAATCTAAGTTTCATTTGCTCCTCATTTTAGTGCCATTTCTTAGAACATTGATGAAATTTTGCCCTTCAATTGATAATGAAATTGAATCTATTTTCATTGGTCAATGATTGAAATATTCTTAGGGCATTTTTTATCTACATCCTCATACCATTTCACATCATTTTATTTTGCTAAAAATCAATCAAAAATAGCATATTGCGTGTCTATTTTTGCATGAGTCTCGTGATCATTTTTGTCCGCATTTTGTTTGCATTGTGTATCTATGCATTTTGTGATGTGTGCATTGTGTCTGTATATGAAGACCTTTATCAATGAATTTAATCACTCTGATTTAATCTATAATTTTTCGATAAATAAATGAGGAGGCTCGTGTCCTTGTGTTCAACCTTGGTAGTCTTGTCAAGTAAAATTCTCCACATATTCAAAAGTTTGGTTTTTACTAGATTGAAATCCATCTCCTATGCTATAACTATTGACTACTAAAGAGACAGATTTCGTGTCCATCAAATGACGTCGTTGCCGGGGACACAACTCATCCTTATTTGTTTATTGAATTTTATTGTATTATTTTAAGTTGATTTTTTTCTAAACTTTAGGTCTTCGCATTGTGTATTTTTTGCATCATTCTTGTTGATTATCTTTCTTGATATTTTTCGGACATGTTTCTTTTATGGCAGGGCCCGTGGAGATGGAGGACGCTTTATCTTCATGGATGCATAGAGTCGGGAGCTCCTGCTGCAAGGAGCCACATGAGAAGCTTAGAAGAATTCAAGAAGCTTAATTGACATTTTGTTCATTTGTCTTGTAAATAATTGTATTATCATCACATTTCTAGAGGTCCTCGTTTGAGGGCCCATGTTTGTAGCATGAACTGGAACCTTGCATGTGGTGTGTGAAGTCCATTTCACCCTTAGTCCGAGTGAGGCTTTACTTGAGTGTACGAAGCTAGGGCTAGGCACATGACTCTCCGAGCTCCCCTTTCAAATATCACTTGTGCTTTCTTCGTAGGTTAGGACACACATTATTCACGAGACACATGTACATCGCTTTAATTAGCCAATTTAATTGAATTCTTTCCCACTAATGGAAGCATGTTTAGGGTGCGATTTCTTTGACTTGCATGCATTTAGTTTTAAAATCTTCAAATATAGTCTTGCACATGCATGGAGATTGCTGGGGGCACTATAAGTTCTCTCTCAAGCATGCATCATGGTTTTCACGAATGCATCGGTTTTTCTCGATCTTCCCCATGATTTATCACTTAGGATATTAAAGGAAATTGGGAATGGCTACGATGTTTGCTTGATTTATGCTCACATTAATACAATGATAATCTAAGCATTAAATTGGGACTGTAATGCTAGTCGACAAAAAGAAATGGAATAAAAATCACTTTTGAAATATGGGAGAGCAACCCCCGACATTGTACGCAGGATGTTTTGATTGATGAGAGGTGAGGACATATCCCTAGGATAGTGCCCAAAACCTAGTCATTAAACCTGTGTAATGGACTTCAATTTTGGAGGATCACCAATATAATGGACAAGATAAATGACCCACCCTTGTTGATCTTCACGTGTGAGTTGGTAAATCAAGGGTATTGCTTGAATAACTAAGCCTTCGATGACTATTTTTACCAATCCTCCCATAACCCTAGATGATCCACCCACCCCCATCCAATCATCTCTGCAAATCCAGCGCCCACTCTAACCCTAACTAATCATCGCTTCCCCATCTTTAATTCCACATCCAAATACTTAGGCTACTCTTCAACCTAAGTATAGGGAGAACTTTGTACAATCACTGATTATTCACCACGGGTTTCTCCATCCTCATTGCATATCTAATACTTAGGCTACTCTCAGACTAAGTTATGAAGAACCGAGTCATTCATTCTTCCTTCCTTTTCTTCTTATACTTAGGCCATTTTGACCTAAGTATAGGGGGAGCATTCGAGTCAGTTCTTCTATATCACCTTGTATTTAACCTGAGCTATGGCTTCATATCACTTTGTACAATGAGGAAATAGCAAGAAGTTAAGTATAGGGGGGTATACCATATATATTGTATATATACATTAACCATAACTCATATGTTGAAATTTTTGAAACTTTTTGGGGATAGGGTATAAGTATTTGTGAAATGATTTTCGTAAAAATATTTGTAAAATGCTTTGAAAATTTTCTAACTATGTGACACTATTTTGAATTTTTTCTGACATTAGTTTGAAAAATGGGGTTTGACTCATTATGAAAATCTTTTGGGAAAATATATTGAAAATCTATTATTATGTGACATAGTCTGGAAAATATTTTCAAAATTCTTTTCAAAAGTTGAGGGACTAATTGTTTTGTGTTGTAAATTCTTTTTTTTTTTAAAACCATAAAAATCAAAAAAAATCAAAATCTTCTCTTTGGTAGCGATTCTGACGACTAAGCTTAAAAATAATTAGCTACTTTTCAGTTGAGGGAAGTATGGTCTCCCTTAGTAGAGTGAGTGGTTAAAAGACAACACATCTAGCATCGTCTTGAAGTAACATGGGTAGCCGTCTAACGATCCATACTTACACCCATACTGGCTGGAAATAGATGCAACTATTCATATGAGCTTGGGCCAGTCATTGTTCCTCTGAAGATTAAAAAAGGAAAAAATCTCATAAAAATTACAAAATTAAAAAAATCACAAACTTTGGATTTGGTGTATTCTTGACACATTCACTAGCACTCCAGGGCTTAAGGATTTGAGGACTCTTGGTTTTTGAGATCTTCAGAATCTACGTTAACCAACTTATTCATTAGGGTTTTGAAACTTAATAATCCACACTTTCCTAGTTCGAAAGATTTGAGCGCTATATTGCACTCTTCATCTCTACCTTCTAAAGAATATGATCAGCACATCACTTTCACAACTGCATGATTAATGAGATGAGTTGAGTTATCACATGAGGGACTGGGATTGGGGATTTGAGTTTAGACCTGATTTAACGATGCTCCAAGATGGGATTAAGTCAATGAAGGATTCAATAAACTTGAGTGTCAACAAAACCCTAGCTAGTACGTGAATAAGTTCGCATGCTATCATTTTATATTTACCTATGTGCCAAGGTGTGATGAAACTAAATAATTATTGACCAATGTGTGCCAACTCTTGGTAAAAGCAGTGCAACTAGCCAAAAAAAAGAAAAAAAAGATTGAAATTAAAGCTCTCTCCAAGTCAAATAACAAAAAGCTTATACCAATGGCAAGCTCTCCCAACCATTTCAAAGTGTCCACTTGGGCCAAAACTACTAGGACCAAGGAGTTAGGATAGCACCCAAAAATATCTCTACATCGTATAATGATACAAGTCTGGGTATCGAAGGTATCTTACATACCCCAAGAGACACGCTCCGATGTACTCCCAAGAAAACAAGTGCAGACGACTCTGAGCTCTCTTGACATACACATTGATCAAAAAATATAAATGTATTGAGTAGTAAGGCACTTGAGAGGACCCTTGTTCCAATGTGAGGGAGAGAAGAAAAGATGCAATCCTATGCCCTCCATTATAAGGCCTTCCATCTACACTTTCAAGTCTGACGAACTAATGAGATGGTGAATTGAATGCAAGAAAAGACTTATTCCTTAGTGTTGAGGATTAGGTCTAGAGGAGAGTCTCTTAGACTGGGATCTTGGGTGACAGCTCAACTTGACTTTCATGATTGCAGTACACTAACTATCATATCCTTATATTATATGTACAAATAGAGAGTGATAATTAGAGAAGTTGGATTCCTTTTGACTAGATTATGGTTGAGCCCAAATTTTTGGGATCACTCAAATTAAGGGTCTTCGATAAATTGAGCCTTGAAAATTCACATACACTGTCAAGAATTATCCGACTCCTTCACTCTTTAGATGCTCGAGGACGAGCATAGTTTAAGAATAGGGGGATGATGAATCTCTGATTTATCATTTCTATACTCCTTTATTATCCTCGAAGCATAAGAACTTCATTACAAATCTTCATTAATTCTGCATCATTAACAATAAAGCCTCTTCCTGTAAATAACCATGTTTATTGTATAAATATTAACCCTTTCAACTAACCCATTATTCCTTATTAAAAACTCCCTAAAAATTAAGTTATTATTGTGTATATCTTTTTTGAGCTTTAAAAGAAATTAAAATTACAAAAAATCTCAAAATCAATTTGAAAGCAATCTTTTTATCTACTAAATGCTCACCAAAATATTTTTTTGATCTTATTTCACTTTTTGTCCAACATGAAACTTGTAGATCTCCTCGAGAGCTACAACTTTCATGTTTTGACTTTTGCTAATTTTGCCCCTTCTCTAATTTCCTTTATGTTTCGTATTTTTGAATAATTTGATTGGGCACTGATGAATCTCAATTTTGTCACCTTTATTCTATCATTTTGGACTTAAAAACCATAGCTAATGCATGTAAATAACATTAATTTGTATAAAATAGCATCATGATTTATTGCATTTATTATGTATATAATGTAGTTTTTAATACCAAAATTATAGAATAAAGAGAAGAAAAGAAAAAGGAATAAAATATCAAAGATAGTTTATGACCCTAAACCCTGAGACCAAGTCAAGAATTGAGTTGGTCGACAAAGAATAAAGTAGGGGGAGATAAGGGCCAAAAACACAATAAAATTCCATTTTATTTATTTATTTATTCATTTTAACACCTCTTTTATTCTTTATTATGAAACTTTGTAAATGAAAGTTGTATATAATAATGTAAATAAAAATACAAAATTAAGTTTATATAAAAATAATATAGTGTTCATTTTATACACAAAATAAAAAGCCAAAAAACCCAACTTCACAAACCCATATCTTTCAAATAAAAACTCAAAACATATCAAAATTACCTCTAATTGTATATAACTTTTCATGACTATTTAATGGAGTGGTTTTTTTGAAGTTACAGTGTGAAAGTTAGGTTTTGGACCATCATTGTACATTATACCC
Organism: Ottelia alismoides; assembly: GCA_037367405.1. NCBI lineage: Eukaryota > Viridiplantae > Streptophyta > Magnoliopsida > Alismatales > Hydrocharitaceae > Ottelia > Ottelia alismoides. The sequence continues at coordinate 392,534 of JAZKJV010004843.1, forward strand.
GATTAAAATATTCAATTTATTAATCCTTCATTATTTTTACAAATTTATATTTTTATAATTTTGTAATTATTATTTATAACAAAGTTACTTATTAAAATAAAAATAAAACCAAAAGGAAAATGTAACATAAAATAAGTCTATGTGAAAACATACGCAAAATATCTATAGGTATACTTGTATATAAATAAAAAGGAACCCTATTATTTTATTCTTTTATATTTTTGTAATATTGTAAATATCATGTATATTCTAGTAAAAATAAAAATATAAAATATAATAAAATAAAATGAATTAATTAAATAAAATGTATATAAAACACAGAAAAAACTACCAATAGTATACATGTACAATATACATACCTATTTATTTAAGTGTACAAACTACATCCTAAAATAAAATAAAAATATATTTATACTCATAAAAATAAGTTATTAATATATAAAACAATAGAATAAATTAATAAAATAAAATATATAAAATAAAAAAATGTACAAAACATAGGTTAATATACCATAATTACACTATTAAAAAAATAAACCAAAAACTAAATAACAATCACATTAAAATACTACATTAAATAATAAACATTTTCTATTTTGTACTCAAAAAATAATAAAATCATTTACTATATTAAATTAATGAAACATGAATTGGTCAGCCTATTTTGTCATTTTGCGCTGACGTGGACCAATCAGGGGGTCCCGTCTGTTGACCCCCGATCAACTGCCCCCCCAGCTTCTGAGTTAACGCGCTTGCCCAATCCTCGCTTTTCCTCCATTTTTCACGGATGATCCATCGATCAATCATTGCCGACTCCTTCAGAAGATATGATTCCTGATCATCATATATTCACGACGAGCCCTCTAATCCCTTTTACATATCGCCAATTTGTTGATTTCGTCTGATCAAATAAGGGCGTTATGCATGTTTATAAATAAAACCTCCGTCTCCTCCATGATTTTTTCGGTCATCTTCAAGCCCTAGAGCCGCCACATCTCGGCCAAAGAGCGTATCCAGGTGACAGCTGGAGTCCCCTAAGGTACTGGGAGCTTGATGAGCCAAAAAAATCGATCAATCCGGATTCGATAAAAATAATCACTCTCAGGTCGTTGCGGCCTAGATCGATAGAGATCTCAGCTCAACAAGAAAAATAGAAACAGACCACTAGTGGCCCTGGCTATGAGATTAGCCTGGTGTAGTACCCAGGGTCGGACTCAGGGAGCACGAGTTGGCCTCGCGGCCTACGAAGTAGTCTAAAAATGTAGAAAATAAAGACAATGATTTTTTTGGTGGTTTTTAAAATATTTTTTTGAGTTTTTTAATAATAAGGAAAATAGTAAAAAGACAGATCCAAGCAACTTTAACTAATTATTTAAATGCTCAAAATTGGTCCAAAAATTCAAACAAAAATATTTTTATGTTACATATATATATTTAATGTTTTTGGTGAATTTTTGAGAATTTATAATTTTTATAGAATTTCCTAAAAATAAAAGAAGGCAGAAATAAAGGCAAACTGTCCAGTCAGGCTTGGAGGACCAAATTAAAATATAAAATGGTCCTATCAAAGCCTGAAGGTATTTTTCATGAAAAGTAGAAACAACGAAGAAAATTCAGGAAAAGGATTTATTAATTTTTGGATTTTTTATACTTTTTTAGAATCTTTATGAGTTTTTAAGGATTTTTTAATTTTTAAGCTTTTTATAAATCCAAAAATAACCAAACTTGCTCAGATATTCAAACACAAAAAAATAAACAAAACTTGATTTTTTTGTAATTTTTAAAAGATTTTTTGTACTTTTTTAGGATTTTATAAACTGAACAGAGGCAAAAACAAAGGTTTTTGAATTTTTAAAAATACTAAAAAATCATAAAAATGTACCCAAAAATTAGTAAAAATGTTACACAGTGGCATGAGCCATGTGTCCAATTTTCACACGATTTGGGTTAAGTTTGATATTTTATTAAAAGAAAAAACAAGCACACAATGCACAGGGACCTAAATGCAAGGAAAGTTATTTCCAGGGGCCAAAGCATAACACGTGTAAGAAGTTTAAGGGCCAATCATGCAAAAATCCCACACAGCATGCGCAACTCACGTGAACCAGGCACAGAAGGACTCAAATGCAATTCCTATTTAAAAAGATGCAAATACTAACACGCATGGAATACAGGGTAAATAGTGCAAAAACACCAAGTCCTCACGTGTCGAAGCACCTGGCCACACTCACAGGGACTAATATGAAATAAAACTAAACATCCAGGTCCTCTATGCAATTTAACCAAAATAAAAATAACTAGAGAAAATATTTACAGGGCTAAAAAGTAAATGTAAACAGGAGGGGGCCTAAGTGTAAATTACCCCTTATTAAAAGCCGACGACCGATGAAGCGCCACGTGTCAGATCGGACGGTGGAGGTGGAACTGGGGTCTCTTCAAGGGCCAAAGGCTCAGATTAAACGGTCAAGGGTTTGCCACGTGCCAGATCGGACGGTGGAGGTGCTAGGGCAACCCTTCGCTCAGATGGACGGTCCTGATCACGCCTCTAGTGGATCGAACGGTGGAGTGGCTCCTCAAATGAATGGCTGAGATCACGTCTGGAGCAGGAGGTCGATCGGACGGCAGAGGAAGGTCCAGGAAGAACAAGACATCGGTGAACTTTGCCGGCGCTCCACGGGCACGCTGGGCCTCCTCTGGATCTATTGAGATGGTGGAGATGATCACCAAGGTGTTCCTCAGCCGCTGGATGCCTCCGATGAGGCCGTCGACCACCAGAGTGGCCCGGTGACGGCAGAGGCCTGGAGCTGCTGTGCCTGAATGCTCCGACCCTCAGATGGGCCTCTCGTGACCTGCAAAACGCACAAAGCAACTCATGGGTCGAGGGCAAAGTGCCTCGACCCAGTAGGAGGTGAAATGGGTGAACCGGTGATGTGGGATGGCACCCTCCGGCGAGGCGACGGTGGAGGAGGGTGGAGGACCTGCTCCGGGGCGAGTCAGGGGGGGGGGGGTGGATGGGTGAACAATATGTAGAGAGGTCTGGCGAAGGTGGTGGTCGGGTCAGGTGGACAAATGGGTGGTCGGAGTGGAGTGAATTAGCCGGCGAAGCCGGCGGGGCGAATTGGGGGAAACCTAAAATTAAGCTAAACTACAAGCTATCTACGTTACTGATGAATACTCATTCATCACTCTTTATTCTTATATTTTAGCTACAAAAACCTTTGCAAATGCATGTATATAGTTGTAAATAGAAATAATTACCAAAAGCATGCATTGTGTAAAAACCTATAATTAGCATGTTTTTGTGCAAATATAAAAGAATAAAGATTAAAAAGAAAAAGAGGGAAATATTTAGAATAAATATTGAGCAACCTAACCCAAGGGAGGGCTCAGCATGGGCCTGACCGCAAAAAAGCCAAAGTAGAGGGAGATAGGGGCTCATGTGTGTAAATATATATGTAAATAAAATAAAAATATTTTCCTCCCAAAAATAGATTAAAATAGGTTTGTAAATATTTGTATATTTTTATAAATATAAAAACAAGATAAAAATAGAAAATTTAAAAAGAAAATAAAAACACCACTCATGTACATAATCACCATGTATATAGTCCACTCATAGTTATTTATTTAGCCTTATAAATAAATAAAATTAATTTCCCAAAAATCTTGTACATATTATATGTCTTATGGTGTAAATAAATAAAATAAATTAAAACAAAAACAAAATAAAAATCACAAAATTAAAAATCCAAAAATACTTTGTAAATATACCATGTATATGTACGTACATATCTATTTATTTCACCTATGTATATAAATAATAAAAATAAAATAAAAATATCTTTTTATTCCTTTTTCATGATATAAATAAATAAAATATAAAATGGGAATAAAATTGTATAAAAACAACAAATTAAAAATCAAAATTAAAAATCTATATATTGTATATATACCTATATATACCCCTACTGTGTAAATACCTTATTTTTACTTTGAAAAATTAATTAAAAATCACAAAAAAATAGAAAATATTAAAACAAAAATATTTCATGTTTTGAGTTTTAATTAAATAAGCCATTTGCTATTTTAATCGAATTTCCAAATAATTTCCAGGTGGCAGCTTCCTATTGGTCCAGGGGATTGTTGACCGCCCGGTCAACTCCCCCCTAGGACCACTTTCCACGGGTATTAGGTGCCCGACCCGACTTCTTCCTATTTTAGCACCTAAACCCGATCCCCTCTCGCCTAAACCCCGGGTCCGATTCCTTCCTGTTACATCCGAGACCCTCGCCGGAGCCCCCACCTCGAGATCCGCGCCTTCCATTGCCCTACCCGACCTCATCTTCCCGGACCCTCCACCGTATAAAGCTCGAGCTCCGCCACCTATTCTTCCATCTTTGGCTCCTCCATTCTCCACCCAAGGACCTCCATCGCATCGGCGAGAGTGACAGTTCGCTCCCCGTGGTGTTGCAACGAGGAGGGAGTGCGAGACCACTGATCCGGCGAGCAAGCGCCGCCGTGCTCCGCCCACAGCAGGAGCTCGAGCCTCGGGCCCCGACGACCCGCGAGGCCACGACCAAGAGCATCGCCAGCTCACCCATAGTCGACTCGACCAACCAGGTAGCTGTAGTTTCTTCTCTATTTCCTTAATTTCCGATTTCCCCCAAATCTCGCCGTCGCCGTTCATCTCCGATTCCGACTACCCCCACCTTTCACTCGATCATCGGGCTACACCATAACCTCCGCCTTCCTCTCACGCACGTTCTGCACCCCTCCATTCAACCCAGCTCGCACAGGAGCTGGGGTTCGAGCTCCTCCGTCCACACCCTCGCCGGAGCTCGCCCACACCGACCCCCCGATCACTTCCACTCCGCCTAACGGGGTCGAGGCAGTTTGCCCTCGACCCGCGAGCTTGTTGGTCCATTTTGCAGGTTCATCCAAGCCCATCTGAGGGCTTGGACCATCAGGTCCAGCAGCTCCGCCTCTGCCGACCTTGCCAGGGCTCCTAAGAGCTTGGTTGGGTCATCGGAGACCTCTAACAGATGCGGAAGCCTTCCACGCACCTTTTCCGATCATTTCGTTTTATTTTCTTTTTGACCACAAAAAATATAAAAAGAATTAAAAACCACAAAAAATGCCTCTTTATTTCCTTTTATTTTCTTTTTGACTACTTCGTAGGCCGCAAGGCCATTTCGTGCTCCTTGTGTTCGACCCTGGTCGCTATACCAGGTTAAAATAATAGCAAGACCGCTATTGATTTTCGAGTTGATTTTTATATTGGTGGTCTACTTTTCTTGATTGATCGAGTCCGAGTGATTGAGGTCGCGACGACCATTTAGTACCTTTACCTTAGTCACTTGTCTTGGTCATCAGAATGGCGCCATTGCCGGGGAGCACGGCTTAGTAGTTTTCATTTTATTTTCGTTTTCTTTTTCGCGGCTTTTCGCGGCTCTTTCTGAGTTCGCGGTTTTTCGTGGCTTTTTGCTTTTATTTTATTTTTGCTTTATTTTATTTTATTTTATTTTATTTTTATTTTGTTTGTTTTTTGTTTGTTTATTTTATTTAGCATTTTGCATATATACCCTCATTTTATTTTAATTTCTTTTTCTTGCTATTATTTGCTCATTTTATTGGTCTGGCACTTGTTTGCTTTCTTGCGAGGGTCCGAGGACCGAGGCGGCCGATTTCGAGAAGCCGACGCAACTGAGGAACTTGGAGGCGGCTCCCTTCTGCACGGAGCCGCAGGAGAGCGTGAGAGAGTAGACGAGCGGGCGAGGAGTAGCATAGTTTTTATTTTCATTTTGATTATTATTGTAATAATACAGGGACAGACTCTTGGACTTGGTTGACTAGCGGGTCTGTTTCGCCGAGCACTGGTGTGCTCGGGGGACCCTTAGGTGTTTTCGCGGTTTTTCTCGTGGCTTTTGTTTTCTTCGCTACCTTTTACGGTTTTCAGCGGTTTTTATCGAGCCCCTAGACTTAGGATTTTATGCTTGATTGTGCCGTAATTAGTAGGATCCCCACACCTAATTGCTTGCCTGTTCCTATAGTGCGATTAATTGGACCTACTAATAATTGATTAATAAAAATAACTGACTCATCCCCTTCGTAGCCTACGTACCGTAGCCTGCCCTGCCAAGCGCTGCTCCTGAACCCGATGTGTCGGGAGGAGGAGGGGTAGACCGAGACCGGACCTTTGGCTTGGAGGATCGGTGACCAGTTAGACGGTTCTTCGAGTAGACTTGCTTGTTTAGGACTCGGTTTTCACCGCTGCATCATATAGGTAGTTTATTTTCTATCTTTACATTTCTGCGCGGATCACTTGCATGTAGAGTGCTGGAGGAAGGTACGCATTTCTATCTCTGCATGCATCATTGATTTCATCGCGCATCGGCTTTTTCGTCTTCTCCCCCTTGTTTTTGACTAAATAACCAGGAGAACCGAAAAATTCGTTAGGCCTTTGTTTTTATTGAAAAAAATTAAAAAGAAAAACCATAAAATTGGGACTGTTTAAACTATTGACCCTAAAAGACACTCGACTTAAAAATTTGTCTTGGGGAGAGCAACCCCCTCATTGCTTGGTTTGATTGCGCGAGAGAGTGACCCGATCACTAGGTAGAGCCCTCCGGTGTTATTCCTGACCGACTACCGACTCTTCCGTGCGGGCCAGTCGATTGGGGTAGCATCGGGTATCCCAACAGGTCACGTAAGCGCTCTGATAGATTGTTTGTTCACCTGATAAAATTTGACAAGATAATTTGACCGAGCCTTTACGGTCTTCAGCTCGCGTTGCGTTGGTGAACAGAGGGTTTGGTTGCCGATCACAGTTTCTCCAGATCTCATCCGCCTTACTCGTCAGATCACGATGATGGGTAGACGCTCTCTTAGGCAGCCTCTGGCTGCACCGCTTTTGGGCACGTCTACCCATTCATCTAGGTTGTCCCGTGAGAGCTGAGACCAGCTCTCCGAGTCCGAGTATGATTCCGCCCTGTTCCCCCTCGACCCCTTTCTTTCGGTTCTGAGAGATATGAGCCAGAGGAGAGATTAGCAGATTTGTCAGCACCTGAGTTTGGCTCATTTGATTTTGCAGATGTCATGGCCGGTAGTTTTGAGGATCGTTCCCGAGGTTAGCCTGAGCACTTTGTGCTGGACCAGGATGCGATCAACTCCACCCTGATCGCCTCACTAGAGACCGTTCAGCAGCAACTGAGGGATCAGGGAGCATTCATGCTCGATATGAGGAGAGAGATGGAGCAGATGAGAGCAGAGAGAGCAGAGCGAGAGCAGAGGTGAGAGGGACCGAGGATCCCAGATGATGCTGATGCAGCAGCCGCAACAGCAGCCGCAGCCGCCGCAGCCGCGGCCGGAGGACCACCGAGACCGATGCGGGAGTTGCACAACCCCGGATCGACGCTGACACATCACTGGGTAGTACTTCCAGCTATCGTGGGGGACTTCAAGTTCCCCTCGAACACCTTGCACTTACTCCCCCGCTTCCACGGACTCGCTACTGAGGAGCCCCATCTTCACCTCCAGGAGTTTCTCATGATCTGCAGTACTGTCCATGACCGTCAGGTGGACCAGGATACGATTCGTATGATTGCCTTCCCCTTTTCCTTGGCCGACAGAGCAGCCACCTGGCTGAAGCACTTGGGGAAGTTCGTTTACACCTGGGAGCAGCTCCGCACCGAGTACTTGAACAAGTACTATCCACTCGGGCGGACCAATGCAGTGAGAGCCCTTATCAGCAACTTCTCCATGCTCCCCAACGAGCAATTCCATGAGGCATGGGAGAGGTTTCATGAGCTGACTGACCGATGCCTGCACCATGACATTTCGAAGCCCAACCTTGTGCAGAGCTTCTTCAGCGGGCTGACACTAGAGCTCCAGGGCTTGGTGAATGCTTCTTGTGGCGGGTCTTACTTCGCCAAGGATCACGACCAGGTCTGGGCCATCTACGAGGAGATGGCCGAGAACTACATGGTGATGTCCCAGACCAGGTTATACACTCAGGGCAGACCCCAGCAGCAGCCACGACCCGTGCAGTACCAGAGGATAGCACGGGTCGACGCCGGTCCATCCAGTTCATCCGCAGTAGCAGCAGCACAGGCAGAGTCATCCGCTGCGGATATGGGTATCATCAGTGAGAAGTTGGATCGGATGGAGCTGATTGAGAAGAAGCAGTGCCAGAGCATCACTCAGATGGAGCAGATGGCACAGACTCTGAGCGACATGAAGACCCAGCTCATGTGTCTCCAGGAGGCACAGACGGCTTCCCAGCCACGTCTTCAGTCGCGAGGCGATACCGGCGGCAGCAGCAGCTCGTTCCAGCGCTCCAGCTCACACCAGCAGCCTAGACAGGTTCCCCTTGTACAGGCGGAGCCGTACCAGCAGCCACAACCACCTACTAGTCACCACCATCTCCAGACATGCAGATGGTGGTATACCAGCCGGATCAGCCTCTGGCAGTACTCCCGCCAGCCCAGTACGATGCAGAGCCGTTGATGGATGTCAACGAGATTTGGTATGACCGTCCTCAGCCTGGGATCCAACGAGACCATCCCGGATTCAGGTGGGGGAGTGGAGGTACCCAGCCCCAGCAGCAGCCATCTGGCCAGGGAGGCCAGTACAGCCAGCAGAGGGATCACCACCACCACCAGCCCCCAGCCTATCAGTCACAGCAGCAGTCATCCTTCGTTCCGCGTCCCTATCAGCAGGGACAGTCTTGGAGGCGAGAGCAGCCACACCAGCCAAACCAGCAGCAGCACCCTTCCTCTTACCCCTCTCAGCAGCAGTAGCACCAGTTCCAGCAGCCTCATCACTAGAGAGGCTACCCGTCGGGCTCCCATGGTTCACCATACAAGAGCCCCGCCTTGGACGACATAGCCTGCCTCCTCACGGACCAGCGGGCTACTTTCAGACAGGAGATGGACGAGTTCCGCTAGGAGATGCGGGACATTGTGAGAGGGAAGGCCGCCATTCCTGCCCAGATAGAGCCGAATCCCAACAGCCTGAAGCGGAAGTCTGAGCAGGTAGCTTACACTGAGCACGCCACTCCTAGTGATCCATTTATTGATACATCTTCAAACCTTTTTGATGCTGATTTTGTCACACTTAGGAGCGGTAGGGCACCAACAGGCGGCGCCTCAGCTGAGCGACATCATGAGGATACATCCAGGGCGCCAGATGAGGAGGAGGAGAGCGGTACTGAGGCCGCTCATGATGATGATGGTGGTACTGATGCCACCAAGGATGCTGATCCCACCGGCAGTGCTGAGGCCACCACTTCACCAGTTCGAGGAGGTGGTACTGACGCCACCCGAGTTGCCGAGCCAGCACGCGGCACTGAGGCCGTGAGACGTCCAGCAGAGCCAGCCCGTGGTGGTACTGAGGCCACCGGTGTTCATGTAGAGAGAGCTGTTGTTTTTCCTTCCACTGATGTAGCTCAGAACCCTGTTGTGAATAAAGGAAAAGGTTTAGTTTACTCTGGTCCCACTGTGGTGCTTGATGTATGTGCGGATCCGGCCGTCGAGCCGTCTAGACCTATTCCTAGTCCTTCACCTGAGAAGGACCCTGTGATTCCCTTCCCTAGAGCCCTTCTGATGGGGATGGGGAAGAAAAAAGAAAAAGATCCAAAAAAGAGAGAGCAGGAGGAGTTCAGCCAGAGCATGATTGATCGTTTCCATATTCAGCTGACCCTTCAGGAGGCTTTGCAGTACATCCCCTTCTTCAGCGTTCTTTGAGAGACAGGACTACAGTCAGGAGGAGGAGGAGGAACCACCATTCAGAGATTCATGTGCTGACGAAAGCCACGTGCTTCGTGATCCAGAACCGTCTGCCGACCAAGAGGCCAGATTCAGGAGCCCCTTATGTCAGATGTCACATTAGAGAGCAGAGGTTCGACCGGACTCTATTGGATAGCGGATCGTCTATCAACCTCCTTCCGGCAGCCCTTCTTGACCGCTTCGAGTTGGGCACTCTTAGACAGAGCAGGACAGTCCTTCAGTTTGCTGATCGATCTATCAAGAGGCTGAAGGGGTTGTTGCGAGACGTTGTCGTCACTATTCAGGGCCTACAATTCCCCGTGGACTTCGTAGTGTTGGACATGGAGATCCCTGATTCAGTGGCCGATACCCCCATCATCCTCGGTCGTCCGTTTTTGGCCAAAGCCAAAGCGGTGACTGACCATGATAGCGGGAAGGTATACTTTCGCGTCGAGGGCGAGAGTGTACAAATAGAGACGGTCGAGGACTACAGAGCCAGAGAGAGCATGCTCAGAGACCAGCACAGATACAGAGCAGTTGACAGATGCCGGGCTAGACATCCACCAGGACTGTGATTTTGTGATCACAGACGATGAGGCAGCATGGGCAGACCCCGCAGCACAGGCCATCCTCTCATTTTCAGACACCGCTGATGCCGAGTTGATAGCAGAGAAGAGCTTGGAGAGCACAGCCCTGGTCCAGGATACTTCAGTGGCAGCAGAGCCGGTTCTTGACCGCGACACGATTTCTAGTGATGGTCGTACTGAGGCCACCTTGTGTGACGGTGGTACTGATGCCACCTTGTTTGATGCAGATCCCTCGGATTCAGAGTCTGATTGGGCAGTTGCGAGGATCAGATGCCAGACCTGAGTCCCACAGAGCCTACAACTGAGGAGGAGGTAGATGCAGAGCAGATCAGAGACAGTTCACTTGAGCAGCCTTCTCCAGATCCAGTTTGCGAGAGTTCGTTTTCATTCTCCCGGGCAGACTTGGCAGCATACACGCATCTTCTTCCGAAGCCAGATTTGCCAGCACCCAGCTGTCCAGAGCTGAAGCCGCTCCCTACTTCGCTGAAGTATCGATTCCTTGCGGGCGAGCCTGAGATGTACCCAGTCATCATCTCCGCCGATCTGACTGGAGAGCAAGAATCCCGTTTGATGGGGTTCTTGAAAAGAACCGCAAGGCAATCGGATGGAGCGTAGCAGATCTCCATGGGATTAGTCCAGCGTTGTGCTCCCACCATATTTATCTTGAGGAGGGGGCGAAGCCGTCGCGTGAGTTCCAGCGGCGGCTGAACCCCAACCTGAGAGAGGTCGTCATGAAGGAGATTTCAAAATGGTGGAGCGCAGATTTTATTTATCCCATTTCCGACTCCAAGTGGGTCAGACCCTTGCATGTGGTGCCCAAGAAGACGGGCATCACGACTGTGATCAATGAGTCGGGAGAGGAGATTTCTACACGAGTACCCACCTCTTGGCGGGTCTGTGTTGACTACAGGAGACTCAACCAGGCCACCAAGAAGGACCATTTCCCCCTGCCTTTTATTGACCAGATCATTGAGAGACTGGCAGGGAAGAGCCATTACTGTTTCATGGATGGGTACTCGGGCTACAACCAGGTGGCCATCGCTCCTGAGGATCAGGAGAAGACCACCTTTACCTGTCCCTTCGGCACATACGCCTTCCGACGCATGCCATTTGGGTTGTGCAATGCCCCTGCGACTTTTCAGAGATGCATGCTGTCGATCTTTTCAGACATGGTAGGGGAGTGTTTGGAGGTCTTCATAGACGATTTCTCGGTCAACGACGACGGATTCGACTCCTGTCTTGACTGCCTAGACCGGGTACTCCAGCGATGTATAGAGGTCCATTTGGTGCTTTCTTGGGAGAAGAGTCACTTCATGGTGACTCAAGGGACGGTGCTTGGCCATATCATCTCCAACAGGGGCATGGAGGTTGATCCGGCCAAGGTTGATGTCATTAGAAAACTCGCACTATCGTCCAATTTGAGGCAGCTACGGTCATTCCTGGGGCACGTTGGTTTTTATCGGAGATTCATTCATGACTTCAGCAAGATTGCCCGGCCGTTGACTTACCTCTTGACGAAAGACACCGAGTTCCTTGTCGATGACAAGTGTCTTTCATCCTTTGCGACTCTCCAACAGTGTGTGATTGAGGCTCCTGTTCTCCAGCCGCCTAATTGGTCTCTCCCATTCGAGATCATGACGGATGCCTCTGATTTTGCCGTAGGGGCCGTGCTGGGACAGAGGAGGGATGGAGTCCCCTTTGCTATCCACTACGCTAGCCGCACATTGGATTCCGCGCAGCGGAATTATACCGTCACAGAGAAGGAGATGCTAGCTATAGTGTTCACCCTAGATAAGTTTTGATCTTATATCATTGGATCTAGAGTGACCTTGTACACTAATCACACCGCCATCCGATACCTCATGGCAAAGAAGGATGCCAAGGCCAGACTTACTAGATGGATCCTTCTACTCCAGGAGTTCGACATTGAGATCAAGGATAAGCCTGGAGTCAAGAATGTGGTGGCGGATCACCTCTCCCATTTAGAGCAGCCTGAGGAGTCTGAGCAGATTGATCCCATTCGTGAGACCTTCCCAGATGAGGCGATCCTTGCTATCGCCTCACTCCCGTGGTATGCTAATATTGTGAACTTTCTCGTTGCTGGGAAAGTCCCACAAGATTGGCCCAGGCAGAGGCTTGAGACCTTCCTTGCAAAGGCCAAGTCCTACCACTGGGAGGATCCCATCCTTTACCACGAAGGAGGGGATAGCGTCTGGCGTCGGTGCATTCCTCAGGAGGAGCACCATAGCGTCCTCACTTACTGCCACAAGCTTGAGGCAGGAGGACATCATTCTGGGAGGAGAACGGCACAGAAAGTGCTCCAATCCGGCTTGTGGTGGCCTACCCTCTTCAAGGACTCTGATGAGTTCGTGAAGAGGTGTACTGACTGTCAGAGGGTGGGCACTTGTGGACAGCGTGATATGATGTCGATGCAGCCCATTCACTTCTGTGAGGTTTTTGACGCATGGGGCATCGATTTCATGGGTCCATTCCCTAAGAGTCAGGGATTTGAGTACATTCTGTTGGCCGTTGACTATGTTAGTCGTTGGGTTGAGGCTATCCCCGCCCGAGCCGCTGATGCGAGGACAGTTTGCAGATTTTTGAGGAAGCACATCATCACGCGGTTCGGGGTTCCTCGAGTGTTGATTTCAGATGGGGGGTCTCATTTCATCAACGACCAGGTGAAGGCCCTTGCTGGCGAGTTCGGTATAGACCATCGTGTTGCTACACCTTACCATCCACAGGCGAATGGTCTAGCCGAGGTGTCGAATAGGGAGATCACGACTATATTGCAGAAAGTCATCCGCCCTGACCGAAAGGATTGGTCACAGCTTTTAGACTCGGTCTTGTGGGCATATAGGACGTCTTTTAAGACACCATTGGGCACATCTCCCTTTTGCCTCGTATATGGCAAGCCGTGCCATTTACCTGTTGAGCTGAGGCACAGGTCACTATGGGCAGTTACTGATATACTTATGGATCCAGATGGTGTAGGAGACCAGAGGAGGGCAGAGTTAGTAGCCTTGGAGGAGTTGAGAGATACCGCCTTCTCAAACAGCCTACATTATAAGGAGAGAGTGAAGGAGTGGCATGATTCTCACATCAGCCACAAGCATTTTGAGCCTGGACAGAGAGTATGGTTGTTTGATGCGAGGCTTCGTTTATTTCCAGGGAAGCTACAGAGCAAGTGGAAGGGACCTTACTTGGTGAGAAAGGTACACGACAATGGTAGCATTGATATATCCGAGTTGTCTTCTGAGAGTACCTTTCGAGTGAACGGCCAGCGGCTTAAGCCATTTCTAGATCATGAGCCGCGGGTCGTTGATCTTGCCCCTATTCATTTTGCGTGAGATGTGGTCTTTGACTCACATCTAATGCATCTAACGCCTGAGTTTCACTGATCTTCCGCCTTGTATAGATCCAGATGTCTATATCACTACATTCTTTAGTCCCACATCCCTTTCTTCATCTGTTGATTATGCTATACTTAGGGTGCACTTTACCCTAAGTATAGGGGGGATGTAGGACCGTCGGGTATTTCTTTTGTTTCTTTCTACCCCTGTTTTTGCTGCCTATACTTAGGGATATTTCACCCTAAGTATAGGGGGTAGACCCTGTACATTCTCCACTCGGTTTTCCCTTAGTGTACAGCCTGCTATACTTAGGATTACTTGATCCTAAGTATAGGGGGAAGACCTGAGATCCTCTTGACTTTTCTGTTTCATTCATTCGTCTTTGTATATAGCCTTCCTTTTCACTTCCTTATACCTAGCACGAGTTATATCTTCTTCATCGCTCTTGACTCTGAGGACATCGTTCGAGCTAAGTATAGGGGGGTGTGTATATATTTCATATATACTTTAGCCATAACTTGTACTTTGTGTGAGTGTGTTAATAAATAAAATGGCTAAAAACCCTAAAAATCACAAAAATAAAAATTTTTTCATGTACATGAACCTTCTTTTATTTGCACATAAATAGCTAGTGTACAAATTATTTTTGTAAAAATGATTTCAAAAATCTTTTGAGTAAAGCTTGTGTAAATATTTTCTTATCAAAATTATGTATATAGTACAAATTTTTTTGAAAATCAAAAGTTTGCAAAAATCTTGTGTAAATATGTGTAAATACTTTTTGCAAAACTTGCACCTCATGCATCATCCATTCATGATTTCAAAACATTTTTCAAAAATTTTGCATGTTTGTAAACTTTGTGTAAATAACATCTTTTGTACATATGTATATAGCTTTTCTGGATGATAGTTGACATTTAAACTAGCCTGGAATCAAATTGAGAAATGGAGCTTGATTAAGATCTTAATCCACCTAACTTCTAAGAGGAACCTTATAGGGCTTAGGTTTAAGGCTTTTCAGGTCCATGGTGACTTAATTCTTTGAGTCCACTAAGTTATGATCACATGTCATCTTAATGAGCCTAAGTAGAGCACTTAACAACAACACATGACTCATATAGACAATGGCTTTACTTGGACACCGACACTATGCACCGAGCTCTCTACGGATGAGGTGGTGAGGAGGCAGTCTTCCTTGACTTGGGGTAGCATATGAGGGTAGTACTTCTAGGCCGAACCTCTCTTCTTCTTTTAGTGAAAGAAGTGCATCTCACTTGGTCTGGTTGCCATGAGGTCTAACGACGAGAGTTGTGGGTTGCAATAAAGCTTCAAAAGAGGGATAGTCTACTGGCTCAAGAGGAAAAACTCCTTGTATATATGCTGCACATGTATATGTTGTATAGATGCACTTGAAAAAAATGCAAAAAGAAAATAACTCCAAAAAAGTGGTGGGTCTGATAGAAAATGATAATCCCACCGGAGTATGTATATAGAGTGCAATAAGCAAAGCTTGAGTTCATGATTCACCTTATGTAGCTTGCAGCAGGGAGACTTGGCTCCACTGGTCAAGCTCCCAAGGGTACATGGCTACACTGGCCTTGATCCATTCTCTTCTTCCTCCTCTTCTTGAGCCGGTTGAACTTGAACTTAGAAGGGAATACCCTGCTCCTCGAGGAAAGAGTGGTCAGATTGAGGTCATAGAGTTAACTTGTTAGGGAGGGTTGTCAAGTTGCCATTTCTGAGGTGGAGAGCCTAGACCTCACATTCACAGGACAAGAAAAGATTCATGGTCTTCAGGGTTTGTGATTGATGACTTGTTCTGATCTGGAGCATTGAGGAGTCTTGGTTATAGATTAGTGGAACTTAGAGGCTGTTGAGTTTTAAACTTAAGTCCAAATAAGGTTCCGACACATTAATAATCCAAAGATCTGATCGAGCTCCATACCTTAATTTAATGAAGACAAGTTTAATAATCAACCTTGATCCATGTACATTCTCTTTTTCTTTTTCTTTCTTTCTTATTCACTTATTTTTCAAATAAGTGTTTGCTAAGGGACTAGCAAAGTTAAGTATAGGGGGGTGATGAATACTCATTCATCACTCTTTATTCTTATATTTTAGCTACAAAAACCTTTGCAAATGCATGTATATAGTTGTAAATAGAAATAATTACCAAAAGCATGCATTATGTAAAAACCTATAATTAGCATGTTTTTGTGCAAAAATAAAAGAATAAAGATTAAAAAGAAAAAGAGGGAAATATTTAGAATAAATATTGAGCAACCTAACCCAAGGGAGGGCTCAACATGGGCCTGACCGCATAAAAGCCAAAGTAGAGGGAGATAGGGGCTCATGTGTGTAAATATATATGTAAATAAAATAAAAATATTTTCCTCCCAAAAATAGATTAAAATAGGTTTGTAAATATTTGTATATTTTTATAAATATAAAAACAAGATAAAAATAGAAAATTTAAAAAGAAAACAAAAACACCACTCATGTACATAATCACCATGTATATAGTCCACTCATAGTTATTTATTTAGCCTTATAAATAAATAAAATTAATTTCCCAAAAATCTTGTACATATTCTATGTCTTATGGTGTAAATAAATAAAATAAATTAAAACAAAAACAAAATAAAAATCACAAAATTAAAAATCCAAAAATACTTTGTAAATATACCATGTATATGTATGTACATATCTATTTATTTCACCTATGTATATAAATAATAAAAATAAAATAAAAATATCTTTTTATTCCTTATTTTCTGATATAAATAAATAAAATATAAAATGGGAATAAAATTGTATAAAATAACAAATTAAAAATCAAAATTAAAAATCTATATATTGTATATATACCTACATATACCCCTACTATGTAAATACCTTATTTTTACTTTGAAAAATTAATTAAAAATCACAAAAATAGAAAATATTAAAACAAAAATATTTCATGTTTTGAGTTTTAATTAAATAAGCCATTTGCTATTTTTAATCGAATTTCCAAATAATTTCCAGGTGGTAGCTTCCTATTGGTCTAAGGGATTGTTGACCGCCCGGTTAACTCCCCCACCCCCCCAGGACCACTTTCCACAGGTATTAGGTACCCGACCCGACTTCTTCCTATTTTAGCACCTAATCCCGATCCCCTCTCGCCTAAACCCCGGGTCCGATTCTTTCCTGCTACATCCGAGACCCTCGCCGGAGCTCCTGCCTCGAGATCCGCGCCTTCCATTGCCCTACCCGACCTCATCTTCCCGGACCCTCCACCGTATAAAGCTCGAGCTCCGCCACCTATTCTTCCATCTTTGGCTCCTCCATTCTCCACCCAAGGACCTCCATCGCATCGCCGAGAGTGACAACTCGCTCCCCGTGGTGTTGCAGCGAGGAGGGAGTGCGAGACCACTGATTCGGCGAGCAAGCGCCGCCGTGCTCCGCCCACAGCAGGAGCTCGAGCCTCGGGCCCCAACGACCCGCGAGGCCACGACCCAGAGCATCGCCAGCTCACCCATAGTCGACTCGACCACCCAGGTAGCTGTAGTTTCTTCTCTATTTCCTTAATTTCCGATTTCCCCCAAATCTCGCCGTCACCGTTCATCTCCGATTCCGGCCACCCCCACCTTTCACTCGATCATCGGGCTGCACCATAGCCTCCGCCTTCCTTTCACGCACGTTCTGCACCCCTCCATTCAACCCAGCTCGCACAGGAGCTGGGGTTCGAGCTCCTCCGTCCACACCCTCGCCGGAGCTCGCCCACACCGACCCCCCGATCACTTCCACTCCGCCTAACGGGGTCGAGGCAGTTTTCCCTCGACCCGCGAGCTTGTTGGTGCATTTTGCATGTTCATCCAAGCCCATCTGAGGGCTTGGACCATCAGGTCCAGCAGCTCCGCCTCCACTGACCTTGCCGGGGCTCCTTAGAGCTCGGTTTGGTCATCGGAGACCTCCAGCATACGCGGAAGCCTTCCACGCACCTTTTCCGATCATCAAAGGGCTCCCAGGAGGAGGCTAGCGCCGTCACGACCTCGGCGAAGTTCGCCGGAGGCCAGTTCGTCCTCCATCCCTGTCCGCCGTTCGATCAGCCTCCAGCTCCAGATTCGATCTGAGCCCTTCATTCACGGAGCAACAGCCACCGCACGATCCTCAAGAGGTCTGATCCCAGCCGTCCGATGGCTAAGGCTTAGCAGCGACGCATCTCCATCGCCAGATCAAGCACGTGGCGAGGCCTCGACCGTCAGATCCACGCGAGGAGCCCAGCTTTGGAGCGCCACCCGCATCCTGACCGTTGATCTACCACGTGGCGCTCATCCACCGGCTCGACTTAATAAAGGGTAATTTACCCTTAGGCCCTCTTGTTTCTTTTATTTAGCATTTAGTTCTGTAAATACGTTATCTAGTTGTTTAGTTTTTGGTACAATTGCATTGAGGACCGTGCACTTTATTTTGTTCGCATTTATGCCCCTGTGTATGGTGTAGCACGTGCTTCGACACGTGGTTTTCTGGGCTATTTGCACTTTATACCTTGTAGTTCTAAGATGTTATGGAATGAATGAATAGTTTTGGATTATTGAATTTATACCCCTGTGCGTAATTTAATATTGCATGTGCGTTTATTCGTGGGTTAATTGCAAACTAACCCTCGGACTTTTGGTACCTGTTACCAAATAGTCCTTGGAACTAGTTTTTATTACATTTGGATCCCTGAGTGCCCCAGGCACGCGCGACGTGTGTGTTTTACTGGGTATTTTGCACCGGACCCCCCATAACTCTTGGTATTTGCACTCAGGTCCCTGTGCACAGTACCAACTTTCTATTTTTGAATAAAATAACAATCCAACTCCAAATCCAATGAAAATTGGATACATGGCTCCTGCCATAGTGTAAAATTTTCTGGAATTTTTGGAGACATTTTTATTTTGATTTGATATTTTTAAAAATTCAAAAACATCAATTTTCTTTAATGTCTGATTTGAAAAATCACAAAAAATATTTAAACCTATCTAAAAATTACAAAAACATTACCTACTATTTCTTTTGTTGTGCTTGATTTGCTAGCCAATTTTGGCTATTTTTCATTATATAAAACTCATAAAAATTAAAAACACCTAAAAACTCCAAAAAATTCTAATAAATAATTTAAAAACCCAAAAATCATAAATCTAGTGGCTAAATTTTCTTTGTAGTGTTTACTATACAGGAAAATTACTCTAGTCTTTTTGGGGGTTTTAGATATTTTATCTAAACCCCTTAAGCTTGGCTGGACATTGTTTTTATCTTTTTGCATTGTTTCATTTTTAGAAAATTAAATAAAAATCAGAAAAATCCCAAAAATTCACTAAAAATAGTAAAAATTATAAAATACACAAAAACATTTTTATTTGAATTTTTGGTTGATTTTTAGTGCATTTAATAAATAATTGAATTGCTTGGTTTTCTTGTTTTCTTTAGTTTCTTAATTAATTAAAAATACAAAAAAATATAAAAAGAATTAAAAACCACCAAAAATACCTCTTTATTTTCTTTTATTTTCTTTTTGACTACTTCGTAGGCCGCAAGGCCATTTCGTGCTACTTGTGTTCGACCCTGGTCGTTATACCAGGTTAAAATAATAGCAAGACCGCTATTGATTTTCGAGTTGATTTTTATATTGGTGGTCTATTTTTCTTGATTGATCGAGTCCGAGTGATTGAGGCCGCGACGACCATTTAGTACCTTTACCTTAGTCACTTGGCTTGGTCATCAGTTACCTGGCGGGCGCAATCGACTGTGCTGGAGCTCAGGGAGCTCCGGGGGTTATGGCCTCAAGGGATCGTCGCTTCCCGTGGCTTGGCTCGCTCGGTGGCGGAGCACGGTGGTGATCGCCGCCAAATCAGTGGCTCCCGGCTGCCCGAGCCTCGCTGCTACTCTCTCTCGCACAGCTGTCACTCATGCAAGGTAGAGGAGGTCACTGGCGTCGAGGGGGAAGGCCAAAGATGGAGTGAATCGTGCGACAGAGCTGGAGCTATATACTCCTGCAGGTCCGAGAAGATGATGTCAGGCCCGGCTTGGTGAAGCACGGACCCCTAGGAAACATGTCGGGCGTGGGTCTCATATGCAAGAGGAAGGATCAGAGCCTGGGGTTTAGGAGAGAGGTAGTCGGATCGCTGCGCGAAAATTAGGCGAAGTCGGGTCAGAGCGTAGGATCCACGGGCTGGTGGTCCAAGGGGGGAGTTGACCGGGGGTCAACATCCCCTGTGGACCAATCAGAGCGCGCCATTGAATATTTATTTCAAAATTCATTTAAAAATAATAAATGAATTATTTTCGAAAAACTTAAAACATGAAAATTGTTTATTTATTTTTAAAATATTTTTTAGTGATTTTTATTTATTTTTTTGAAATAAAAATAAGGTATTTACAAAATATTATTATTATATATAGGTATATATACTATGTATTTTTTATTTTTAATTATTTATTTTTATAAAATTTCCAATTTTATATTTTATTTATTTATAGAATAAAATTTGGAACAATATGGTATTTTTATTTTATTTTTATTAGCTATATACAAAGGTTAAATAAATAGTTTTATTTATATACATACATTGTATCTATACAAGGTAGATTTTGATTTTAATTTTATTTCTTTTTTTTATTTTTGTGATTTTTATTTTATTTGTTTATATTATGGAATATGGAATATATACATATTTTATGGGATTTTATTTATATATTTATAAGGGGAAATAAATAGATATGTGGATCTATGTACAAGGCTTATATACAATGGATAAGGAATTTTTATTTATTTTTATTTTTATTTTATTTTTCCATTTTTATTTCAATTTAATATTTACAAATATATACATATTCACAAAAATGTATTTTTTTTATTTAGAGGAAAATATTTTTATTTATTTACAGGTATATATACACACATGAGCTTCCTTATCTCTCTCTACTTGGGTTCTTTTGTGTCAGGCCCATGTTGAGCCCTCCCTTGGGATTAGGTCGCTCAATATTTATTCTAAATATCTCCCTCTTTTTCTTTTATTTCTTTATTCTTTTATTTATGCACAAAAACATGCTAATAATGCATATTTACACAATGCATGCTATTTGACAATTATTGTTATTTACAGGAATATACATGTGTTTTGCATAGGTTTTGTAGCTAAAATAAAAGAATAAAGAGTGATGAATGGATATTCATCACCCCCTATACTTAACTTTTCTAGTCCCTTAGCAAACACTTATTTGAAAAAGAAGTGAAAAAGAGAAAGAAAAAGAAAAAGAGGAGAAAATGCATGGATTAATGTTGAATATTAAACTGGCCTTCATTAAATTGAAATATGGAGCTCGATCAGATCTTTGGATTATTAATGTGTCGGAACCTTATTAAGACTTAGGTTTAAAACTCAACAGCCTCTAAGATCCACTAATCTATAGTCAGGACTCCTCAACAATCCAGATCAGAACAAGTCTACATACACAAACCCTGAAGACTATGAATCTTTCCTTGTACGGTGTATGTGATGTATAGCTTGCCACCTCAGAAGTAGTAACTTGACAACCCTCCCCAACAAGGTAACTCTATGACCCTAGTCTGGCCATTCTTTCCTCGAGGAGCGGGGTATTCCCTTCTAAGTTCAAGTTCAACCGGCTCAAGAAGAGGGGGAAGAAGAGAATGGACCATGGCCAGTGTAGCCATGTATCCTTGGGAGCTCAACCAGTGTAGCTAAGTCTCCCTGCTGCAAGCTACATAAGATGGAACATGAGTCTCAAGCTTTGCTTATTTGCACTATATTCATACTCCGGTGGGATTATCATTTTCTATCAGACCCACGACTTTTTTGGAGTTATTTTCTTTTTGCATTTTTTTTCGAAGTGCATCTGTACAACATATTTACACGGTGCAACATATGTACATAAGGAGTTTTTCCTCCTGAGCCAGTAGACTATCCCTCTTTTGAAGCATTATTGCAACCCACAACTCCTGTCGTTAGACCTCATGGCAACCAGACCAAGTTGAGACGCACTTCCTTCACTAAAAGAAGAAGAGAGGTTCCGCCTAGAAGTACTACCCTCATATGCTACCCCAAGTCAAGGAAGACTGCCTCCTCACCACCTCATCCGTAGAGAGCTCGGTGTAAAGTGTGGGTCCAAGTCAATCCATTGTCTATATGAGTCATGTGTGTGTTGTTAAGTGCTCTACTTAGGCTCATTGAGATGACATGTGATCATAGCCTAGTGGACTCAAAGAATTAAGTCACCATTGACCTGAAAAGCCTTAACCCTAAGCCCTATAAGGTTCCTCTTATAATTAGGTGGATTAAGTTCTTAATCAAGCTCCATTTCCCAATTTAATTCCAGGCTAGTTTAAATGTCAACTATAATCTAGGAAAAACTATACAGATATATACAAAGATGCTATTTACACAATATTTACACATATGCAAAATTTTTGAAAAATGTTTTGAAATCATGAATGTATGCATGAATGCAAGTTTTGTAAAATATTTACACAAATTTACACAAGGTTTTTGCAAACTTTTGATTTTCAAAATATTTTGGAAAAATTTTGTACTATATACATAATTTTGATATGCACATATTTACACAATCTTTACACAAAAAGTTTTTGAAAACATTTTTACAAAAATAATTTGTACAATAGGTATGTATGTGCAAATAAAAGAATATTTATTTACAGGGAAAATTTTTTAATTTTTATGAATTTTTGGGTTTTTAGCCATTTTTATTTATTAACACACTCACACAAAGTACGAGTTATGGCTAAAGTATATATGAAATATATACAACCCCCCTATACTTAGCTCGAACGATGTCCTCAGAGTCAAGAGCGATGAAGAAGACATAACTCGTGCTTAGTATAGGGAAGTGAAAAGGAAGGCTATATACAAAGACGAATGAAAGAATAGAAATCAAGAGGACCTCGGCTTTTCCCCCTATACTTAGGATCAAATAATCCTAAGTATAGCAGGCTGTACACAAAGGGAAAACCGAGTGGAGAATGTACATGGTCTACCCCCCCTATACTTAAGGTAAAATATCCCTAAGTATAGGCAGCAAAACAGGGGTAGAAAGACACGAAGAAAACAGACAAATATATACAAGAAGGAGGGGCATTACTCCCCCTATACTTAAGGTGAAGAATCCTTAACTATAGGCAACAACAGAAGTGATGAAACAGAACGGAAGAACAACCTGGTGTTTCCACCCCCTATACTTAGGATGAGGTATATCCTAAGTATAGCAAAGATAATCCTAAGCGAGACCTGGGGTGAAAACAAGCATGGAAGAAAGAAAGATTAAACTAAGACGAAACACGTATATACAAAAGGTACAATGTTGAGGTGCCTCTCAACAAGCGGTAGGTTTTACGCCCCTAGCTGGGCGCAAAGGCTAGGACAAAGCTGTATCAAGGTTCAGGACGGCATCTGTAAGGCAAATGCCGTACTGTCGTCGCAGTCTCGGTATAAGAACAACGATGAAATCAATAGTGTAAAGAAAGACACCCGGGTATGCAATCAAGCGGGTGTCTGCTACCAGCCAAGGATATGGAAATATGTGATCGGGATCCGGTAACACAAAAGAAATCAGCGGCTCTGGATCAGACTGGAGTGGAAGTGTGGAGCCGAAGAAGTCAAATGTGGAGAAGTATGGATCAGTCATGGAATCCTCAACGTCAATCAGTGTCTCAAAAAGGTGTGGACAATCAAGATCAGGAGACTCTCTAAGAAGACTGATATCCGATGCATGAAATAGAAGCAAATCGGGCAGATCATCGAATATCTCCATGATGGGCTCATCCTCGCGAGGGTCGTCGAGGTAAGACGACTCAGAGTCAGAAGGATCAAAAGACTCGGTTTCGTGTTCCGCAAGATCAGAAACATACTCAGAAGGTGAAACCGAGTACACATCGTGTGCGGCATTCTCCTGCAGATAACCCTCGAGGAGAAATGCAAGATCAGAGGTAAAGAATAGAGGATCAGGATCTAGAAGGGCATCTGCGCTGCTGTGAAGTATCCACTCGGTGCACCAGGCTGCATCATCATCTGAGGTGTGGCTCTCGGCAATCTGGAAGCAGGAGAAGGTACTGGTCAACATCGCGGAGGCTGGCACTGTGTCTGCAGCTGATCCTCGCTTTGCGGCAATGCTGGCTGCCATCTGGTCCTCAGCAAGTGTGTCTGTCTCGTCAAAATGGAGGACAAAAGGCTCGAATATGGGAATATCTGTGTCTGACAACTCAAAGTGGTATCCCATATCGAACTGTGGCTGCTGGGCTGAGTCCTGGTAGCTGTCGGAATCCGAGAAGTGTCTCTGCAGAAAAGAAGCTGACTCCTCTGAGACTGGACACTGAAGTGGCTGAATAAATGGCTGTAGTAGCGGGGGCTCCTCTGGCTCCTGGAGTATCAGAAGATCTGATATCCAAGACTCGTCGACTGGAAACTCTAGGGCTACCTTGAACTCTAGCTGGAAGACCAACGGGAGCTCGAGAAGACTCTAGGTCTAAGCCTCAACTGCTGCAGGCATCTCCTCTGAACTATGTGGTGCTATAGTATCCAAGCCCTCTGGCTGGTGTGTAGAGACTGAATCCTCATGTAATGTGACACACCGCACTGGTACTGCAACATCCTCATGTGTTGTCCCGACTACGACATCTATTAAAGAAGATCTCTGTGAAAGTAAGCTCGAGATGGTATCTAGTAGGTGAATGTCGGAACTGCGGTGTGAACCGCCACATGTGGTAATCACCAGTGCTATCTGCTCTGCGATCATCCCCCACATGGAGATCTCAATAAGGTCTGTCAGTGGAAGTCCGTGGTCTGGAAATCTCCTCAAGAGGTCAAGAAACCTCGGCCATGCCTCATGCAATGGCTCCTGGGGGTCAACTGAAAACTCGATGATCAAAGACCGCATCAACTCTGCTCTACGCGGGGGGAAGTATCTCTATAAAAACTCTCGGCGTAGCTCTCCCCATGTAGCGAATATCCTCCCCAATCGTCTGTGCCATCGCATGGCTCTGTCCTGAAGTGTGAATGGGAAGGTCCTCCTCATCATCTCCTCTGCAGTGATATCTGAATATATCTGTGCTCTGCAAAACTCCTCGAACTCTGACAAGTGCAGATAAGGCTCCTCGTGCACCTCTCCTGAAAATGTCGGCAGACTTTGAATGAGATCCAAATCCAAGCTGAATGGACGTAATGTAGAAGCCGGTTGAACTCCCTGTCCTATCTGCTCCGCCATCAATCTGGGATAGGATCTATCTGATGATCTCCTCTGCTCTCTCGGATCACGAACGGAGTGCACTCTCAACTCAGCAATGGCATCGTCCGGGTCTCGCATCTACTCGATCTGATATCCGCAGACGTCTAGCGTAACATGTCCAGAGTAAAGAAAGGGATGGGAGGGAGGGAGCGGGAGGTTGGTCGGGGATCCGACCTCCGTCGAAGGTGGACTGTACTGATGGTCAGAGGATGGAGAAGAAGCCACAAGAGTCAACCAGGAGTGAGGGGGATCCATCATCTAGGGGTAATGGAGAAGAAGAAGACTGAAGGTAGGGTGGGTGGGAGAAAAGAATGAAAGGAGAAGAAGATAGATGAGAGAAAGCAGAAGGGGTCTTGAATCACACAAGATGAGAAAGCAAAACCCCCGATTCACCTACGCACACGAGCTGAAGATCGTAAGGGATCGATCAATTATCTTGTCGATTTTATTTTAGGTGATCAAGTCAGTCTTTCAGAGCGATTACGTGAGCTGATATGAATCCAATATTCTCAACCGATTGTCCCGTACGAAAAGCTGGTAATCAGTTGAGAAATCGGATATGTATCTAGCATAGGATGCGGGTCACTCTCTCGCTCATCCAAACCAAACAAAGAGGGGGTTACTCTCCCCAAGACAGATTTTCAATGAGGTGTCTTTTAGGTCAAGTGTGATTGGCAGTCCCGATTTTATTGTTTTTTTCTTTTTATGTATTTATCAAGAAACGTCTAACGAATTTTCCAATTTCCTTTTATTCCTAAGTCCAGAAAATCAGGGGGAGGAAAGTGGAAAAGCCAATGCGTGATAAATCAATGATGCATGCACGAGATAGAAGGTGTACCTGTCTCCAGCAGTCTACATGCAATTATGATCCGTGCATAAATGTAAACCTAATCTATATGGAATGCAGTGTGGAAAACCTTCCTAAACAGAAGCTTCTATTATCGTGAAGAACCGATTTATTTGCTTAGATCTAAACGCAATCTATAGGAACATATATTCTTTTAGGGCTGTGGACCTAGGGCTATCTGGCTCAACGATATAAAAACCTAAATCTAGGGGCTCAAGCACAGAAATCCATGTGAAATCAAATAAAAAGAAAAGGGAGAAAACAAAACCGTGGCGGGGTCCCCTGAGCACACCAGTGCTCGGCAAAACAGACCCCGCAAAGTCCAAGTCTCTGAAAGTCTGGGTACCTGTATTATTACAACAATAATATCTGCTGAAAATAAATCTAAACTACACTACACTACTCTGCGGCTATTCCGCAGCTCCTGCACTTCTGCTCGCTCCTCGCGTCCTCCTGCGGCTCTGTAGAGAATAAAGCCGCCTCCGACTCCTGCGGTTGCGCCGGCTTCCGAAGAAGCCGCCTCAGTCCTCAGGCCCTCGCAAGAAACAATCAGAGTGTCATAGCAGATTATTATAGAAATAAAGCAGATAAAATAAAACAAGCAATATATGCAGAAAATAAAAATAAACACACAAAACAAATAAAAACAAAAACAAAAAGAAAATAAAATAAAAGAAAAGAAAATAAAAAGAAAACAAAAGGCGCGAAAATATGCGGACGAAGAAAAAGACACGGAAAGCTGCGAAAATCAAAAGAAAATAAAAACAAAAATAAAAGCGACTACTAAGCAGTGCTCCCCGGCAACAACGCCATTCTGATGAGCCAAAAAAATCGATCAATCCGGATCGGATAAAAATAATCACTCTCGGGTCGTTGTGACCCGGATCGATAGAGATCTCAGCTCAACAATAAAAATAGAAACAGACCACCAATCAAACAGATAAAATCAGAGAAAAACAAATAGTGGCCCTAGCTATGAGATTAGCCTGGTGTAGCACCCAGGGTCAGACTCAGGGAGCACGAGTTGGCCTCGTGGCCTACGAAGTAGTCTAAAAATGAAGAAAATAAAGACAATGAATTTTTTGGTGGTTTTTAATGTTTTTATATTTTTTTGAGATTTTTAATAATAAGGAAAATAGTAAAAAGACAAATCCAAGCAACTTTAACTAATTATTTAAATGCCCAAATTGGTCCAAAAATTCAAACAAAAATATTTTTTTGTTTTATGCATTTTTTACTATTTTTGGTGAATTTTTGAGAATTTTATAATTTTTATAGAATTTTCTAAAAATAAAAGAAAGTAGAAATAAAGGTAAACTGTCCAGTCAGGCTTGGAGGACCAAACTAAAATATAAAATGGTCCTGTCAAAGCCTGAAGGAATTTTTCATGAAAAGTAGAAACAATGAAGAAAATTCAGAAAAAGGATTTATTAATTTTTGGATTTTTTTATAATTTTATAGAATTTTTATGAGTTTTTAACGGTTTTTAAATTTTCAAGCTTTTATAAATCCAAAAATAACCAAACTTTCACAGAAATTCAAACACACAAAAATAAACAAAACTGATTTTTTTGTAAATTTTAAAAGAGTTTTTATATTTTTTTAGGATTTTATAAACTGAACAGAGGCAAAAACAAAGGTTTTTGAATTTTTAAAAATACTAAAAAGTCACAAAAATGTATTAAAAATTAGTAAAAATTTTACACAGTGGCAGGAGCCACTTGTCCAATTTTCACACGATTTGGGTTATGTTTGATATTTTATTAAAATCAAAAATAAGCACACAGTGCACAGGGACCTAAATGCATGGAAAGTTATTTCTAGGGGCCGAAGCATAACACGTGTAAGAAGTTTAAGGGACAATCATGCAAAAATCCCACACAGCAAGCGCAACTCACGTGAACTAGGCACGAAAGGACTGAACTGCAATTCCTATTTAAAAAGATGCAAATACTAACACGCAAGGAATACATGGTAAATAGTGCAAAAACACCAAGTCCTCACGTATCGAAGCACGTGGCCACACTCATAGTGACTAATATGCAATTAAACTAAACATCCAGGTCCTCTATGCAATTTAACCAAAATAAAAATAACTACAGAAAATATTTACAAGGCTAAAAAGTAAATGTAAAATAGGAGGGGGCCTAAGTGTAAATTACCCCTTATTAAAAGCCGACGGCCGATGAAGTGCCACGTGTCAGATCGGACGGTGGAGATGGAACTGGGGTCTCTTCAACGGCCAAAGGCTCAGATCAAACGGTCAAGGGTTCGCCACGTGCCAGATCAGATGGTGGAGGTGCTAGGGCAACCCTTCGCTCGGATGGACGGTCCTGATCGCGCCTCTGGTGGATCAAACGGTGGAGTGGCTCCTCAAATGAATGGCTGAGATCACGTCTGGAGCAGGAGGTCGATCGGACGACAGAGGAAGGTCCAGAAAGAACAAGATATCGGTGAACTTCACCGACGCTCCACGGGCACGCTAGGCCTCCTCTGGAGCTGCTGAGATGGTGGAGATGATCGCCAAGGTGTTCTGCAGCCACTGGATGCCTCCGATGAGGCCGGCGACCACCGGAGTGGCCCGGCGACGGCAGAGGCCTGGAGCTGCTGTGCCTGAATGCTCCAGCCCTCAGATGGGCCTCTTGTGACATGCAAAATGCACAAAGCAACTCCTGGGTCGAGGGCAAAGCGCCTCGACCCAGTAGGAGGTGAAATGGGTGAACGGGTGACGTGGGATGGCACCCTCCGGCGAGGCGACGGTGGAGGAGGGTGGAGGACCTGCTCCGGGGCGAGTCAGGGGGGGTGGATGGGTGAAGAATATGTAGAGAGGTCTGGCGAAGGTGGTGGTCGGGTCAGGTGGACAAATGGGTGGTCGGAGTGGAGTGAATTAGCCGGCGAAGCCGGCTGGGCGAATTGGGGGAAACCTAAAATTTAGCTAAACTAGAAGCTATCTACGTTACCTGGAGGGCGCAATCGACTGTGCTGGAGCTCAGGGAGCTCCGGGGGTTATGGCCTCAAGGGATCGTCGCTTCCCGAGGCTTGGCTCCCTCGGTGGCGGAGCACGGCGGTGATCGCCGCCGGATCAGTGGCTCCCGGCTGCCCGAGCCTCGCTGCTACTCTCTCTCGCACAGCTGTCACTCATGCGAGGTGGAGGAGGTCACTGGCGTCGAGGGGGAAGGCCAAAGATGGAGTGAATCGTGCGGCGGAGCTGGAGCTATATACTCCTGCAGGTCCGAGAAGATGACGTCGGGTCCGGCTTGGTGAAGCACGGACCCCTAGGAAACATGTCGGGCGTGGGTCTCGGATGCAAGAGAAAGGATCTGAGCCTGGGGTTTAGGAGAGAGGTAGTCGGATCACTGCGTGAAAATTAGGCGAAGTCGGGTCAGAGCGCAGGATCCGCGGGTTGGTGGTCCAAGGGTGGAGTTGACCGGGGGTCAACATCCCCCGTGGACCAATCAGAGCGCGCCATTGAATATTTATTTGAAAATTCTATTAAAAATAATAAATGAATTATTTTCGAAAAACTTAAAACATGAAAATTGTTTATTTTTTTAAACTATTTTTAGTGATTTTTATTTATTTTTTTGAAATAAAAATAAGGTATTTACAAAATATTATTATTATATATAGGTATATACACTATGTATTTTTTATTTTTGATTTTTAATTATTTATTTTTATACAATTTATTCCAATTTTATATTTTTTATGGTATTTTTATTTTATTTTTATTAGTTATTTACAAAGGTTAAATAAATAGTTTTATTTATGTACATACATGGTATCTATACAAGGTAGATTTTGATTTTGATTTTATTTTATTTTATTTTATTTTTATTTTTGTGATTTTTATTTTATTTATTTACATTATGGAATATGGAATATATACATATTTTTATGGGATTTTATTTATTTATTTATAAGGGGAAATAAATAGATATGTGGATCTATGTACAAGGCTTATATACAATGGATAAGGAATTTTTATTTCTTTTTATTTTTATTTTATTTTTCCATTTTTATTTCAATTTAATATTTACAAATATATACATATTCACAAAAATGTATTTTTTATTTAGACGAAAATATTTTTATTTATTTACAGGTATATACACACACATGAGCTTCCTTATCTCTCTCTACTTGGGTTCTTTTGCGGTCATGCCCATGCTGAGCCCTCCCTTGGGATTAGGTCGCTCAATATTTATTCTAAATATCTTCCTCTTTTTCTTTTTATTTCTTTATTCTTTTATTTATGCACAAAAACATGCTAATAATGCATATTTACACAATGTATGCTATTTGACAATTATTGTTATTTACAGGAATATACAGGTGTTTTGCATAGGTTTTGTAGCTAAAATAAAAGAATAGAGAGTGATGAATGGATATTCATCAGAGCTCGCGGAGGAGGAGGTGGTGCGCCCAAGGCCGCCGTCGTTGGCGACCTCTGCTCCTTTCCTCGTCTGGCTGGTATGAGCTACACATTTTTGTTTCTTTAGCTTAGGATTAGTCGTAGGTTAAATTTCGTTCTTTTTATTTCGTGTTTTAGAGAGTTAGTTAGTTAGACTAGTTAGGTTCGTAGTTCGTCGGAGCTCCGCTCCGATGAACGATTCCACTGTGACTCCGCCGTTCTCTGATCCCGCTACCACCTTCACATCGTTCCCCTACGCTTCTACTTCATCCCACTCCTCTTCATTCACCTTGCTCCCCTATGGAGCACACAATCGGGTCTCCACTTCCGCCGCTTCGCCGGAGACCTACGCCGCAACCCCATTTCCACTCCTCACTACCTAACAAGCTCTCCAGACCCCTTGTTTGATTGCACATACACCCCTTGCAAGTATGGAGGGCCAAAGGACCCACTTTGGGTTGAATTTTGCTGAAGACAAGGCACTTGGAGCTCCCATTCTTCCTCGACTTCGCCTGACCACCCTGGAGCTACATGTGCTCGATTGAAGGAACCATCTGATGCGGAAGACCCCCAGAACGAGAAGAAGACATCGGCGACGGGATTGGAGGTCAGAGACGCTCAGAAGAGCAGATCGAAACTCACCCCAAGCGAGTTCTTGACCCGCTCTTCCAGGCTGCTCCCCAGTTGTTCGATCGTCTGTCTGCTCCAGATGCTACAGGTGGCGTTGGATCAAGTCGAGCCCAAACCATCCGATCACGACCCGCAATCTAATCGCAGCCGTCCAACCACGACAGGGTATCCACCGTTGTGCGAGTGACACATGTCAAGTTGATAAAGCTCAACCGTTGGATGCACGCCTCTTTTGGGGTAAATTGCATATCTTCCCCCAACACTTTTTGTATTTATTTATTAATCTTGTAAATAAAATATAACGTGTAAAATAATTGGGAATTTTACATTTAAGCCCCTATAGTTATTTGATATTACATTTGGGTCCTTCCCAAGCCACGCCACATGTAGTCCTACGTGATAGCGAAATTGCATATAGGCCCCTTGAAAATATTGTAATCGTAAAAAAGTTCAATAAAATATTAATTCCGTTGTATATTTTTGGCAAATTTTCACTGAGCCCCATGTCATTTATTTTATTTGCAAAAATACCCCTATTAGGACACATTTTTTATGTTTTTGTCTATTTATTAAATATAGTTATTATGCTCCTAAAAATACATAAAAATAGATTTAAATGATTCATGCCATGTATATTCACGCTCATATTTCTTTTGGCATTTTTTGCATTTTATCCCTTTATTAAAAGTAAAAAGGAGCCTTTTTATTCCATGTCTAACTTATAAAATACCAAAAAAATATAAAAATGCGTCTAAAAATCCTAAAAATTTTCTATATAGTATATTTTATCCTATTTTAATTACAGACCAAAAATCACTAAAAATGAAAAAAAAACCTTAAAATTTGAAAAACCCCAAAATCTTTTATAAAAATCTAAAAAATCCTTTAAAAATCCAAAAATATGCTTTTCTATTTTATAATTTTATTTATATAAATATTTATGTATTAAAATTGATTAATTTTGGGACTTATTTACTATTTTTAATATCAAAATCAATTTTGGATATTTTATTTATCCTTTATTTGGGATATTTTTGACTTTAAAAATATATAAAAATTAGTAAAAATTCCAGAAAAATAACAAAAAAATCGATAAATGTAAAAAGCACAAAAATATTATATTTACTATATTTTAACTATTTTTACATATTTATACATACAATTTATCTATATATATATATCTTATATTATACATATACATGCATATTTATACATACATACATATATACTATATTTAAATGAAAAAATATAATGATTGAAAAATATAAAAAGAAAATACAAAATTATAAAAAAAATATAAAATTACAAATATAAAATAAAAAACCCACAGAAATAATAAAATGGACAAGAGATAAAGGATAAAATTTTGAGCATCTTTTTGCCTCCTTCTACTATTTGCTCCCTGTGTTCGACCTCTACACATAATTGCACGCTATACACCTTGCAGTAGAGTTATAATAAATTTTAATTTCACACACATTTTTTCTATTTATTGCTTAATTAATTATTGTGGGTTATCTGTTGATTAATTGAGGTTTATTGAGCGGTCAACACATCGACTGTGGTTTCACCTTGTGAAACCGTACGACCCTTTTTAAATATTATTCATCAAATGGCACCATTGCCAGGGAGCAACATCACGTAGTTGGAGATTATTTTATTTCACCTATTATCTCTTGTTTTTTATTTATTTTAGTATTTATTTATTTCTCTCATTTATTTATTCTTATTTGATATAACTGAGAAATGTCTAACACTCCTTCATGTTTGAATTTGTTGCGAGGGACCACGACGTGACAGAGGACCTCTAGGAGGACTTATGCACCCAAGCAAGGCGAAGCTGGCTTTCTGACTGAGCCGGCAGAATGGAGCAAAAAAAATACGGACTTGGAGGAATTTTTGAGACAGCTTCTGGCCTCATCCCATTTTGTTCCGCATTTTTCAAAAAAAAAATGTAAATTTATGTGAGAGAGTGCTTGTATAATTGTAGTAATTTGGACTCTCACAGGTACATCGACTTTGTGAGGTCCATTGTCCGAGGGATTGTTCCCTTGTGGGCCTTGCCGGTTTTCTCGTGTCTTCTCGCTTTATTTTTATTTGTTTTCTGATTTTTGGTTTATTTTATTTGTATGAATAAGCCCTAGCTTAGGAATAGTTTGCTCGATAGATTAAGGTCCACATTCCTAATAAATTTGCATGTACCTATAGCTTCGCTTCTGGACTTAGTCAAATTTTGGATTGCTCTTTATTTATATTTGATATCAAGCACTGAGAGAAGTGCTATACAATGCTTGCAGTATCTGCTGCAACAGACACCGATGCACTTCAGAGACCAGACTTTTCGATCTCATATCTAGATATTTAGCATACGGTTCTTCACGATAATAGCAATTTCTGCATCTAAGGCGATTTCATCGGATTGCATCTCACATAGTTAGGTTTCCAAATTCTGTTATGCATCCCGCATGGAGAGAGATGGGAAGCACTATAAGTCTTCTGACTTTGCATGCATCATCGATTTCCGATTTGCACGGCTTTTTTGACCTTCTCCCTCTGATTTTGCTTACCTAAGATGTTAAATGGAATTGGAAAACCGATAGGACGTGCATTAAAAAATAACCAAAAAAAGTGATAACAAAATAAATTTGGGACTGCTAACTCTACTTGATCTCTAAAATAAAACGTAATGGATTCCTTGTCTTGGGAGAGCAACCCCCTCCTTGTATGCGCATTTTATTCTCACGTACATGCTAAGGATTAGTGCCCCAACCCCAAGCCTATCTTCAGTGTGAACAACTTTTTGATGATCACCTAACTCCAAAAATGAAAAGATAAAAGACCGTCTTGGTCTCCACTGTGTTGAGTAGGTGAACCAAGGGTTTGCTATGTGTATTGATTGTGACTTCGGATCCATCTGCGTTTCATTCATTCTTAGAGTCTTCAGTCATGTGTGTGTATTTTCATCATTGAGTCCTTCTACCTCTCTTATACATATATTCCCTCATCTGCATCGAGTCGTGATTGGGTCATGATCTTTATCACCTTCACTGGATTTTGCAGCTTTTCTCCTTGCCCGTATCACCCATATCTAGTCCGGTTCAAGGAGACCCTCTCCTTGGACCGTAATTTTGTTTGTGTCCACCTTCATCTCGCCCACCCTCCTCGTCCCCTTTGTCTCATCATTTCTATCTCCCATGAATGTCGTGCTTGTAGAGATAGCCTGCATCGAGGATTGTGACTTCAATTGATTATTTGAGTAAGCCAGGCCCATTTTGAGGATGCTAAGATGGGTGTGCTCTTTTGGATCTGGACTTGATATGTTCTTGGACATTATTGAGGATTTTGAAGATTGCATGATCACTAGGTATGATGCTTCTTTGAGGATTTTTGATCATGCACACCGGATTGAGGATGCGTTGTATTACGATGATTTGATGATGATTTCAGAGCAATGATTAGACAATCTATTTCGTGGTTCCACCCATCTTGATTCAGAGGACTGATTGACTATCTTGATATGTGCATCAAAGTGATGGTGACCGGAACCCACATGACTTCAATCATCTCCCTTACTGCTCCATCCTCGATCTCCTGACTCATCCATCCACCTGTGGCAATTAGAGGATTTCTTCTTATATTTGGTGCCATCTCAGTTGAGGGACCATATGGTGATTGACCTATTGATCTTTTGTCCCTCACATGATCTTATGCCCTCCTAAGGATTGGTGGATGCTTGATTTTGAGGACCTGAGATGTGATGCCAGCAATACCTTGACTTGATTGACCTAGCTTGCATTACTCCCCGAGGACTATTTGAAAGAGGATGCAACAATTTCTTTACGATCGGATTCATTCACTGACTCTGTCTCCACCTTGTTGGGGCACAAAACCACATCGTCTGATTCGTCTGTTTGGCCTCTCTGTTTGATTGTGTGCCTGATCTGTTGGTACACAAGGCCAATTCCATGGACTCGTACACATCTCCTCTCCTTGACGGTCCTCGCAGGGTAGAGTGTCACTTTTCTGATTATCTCATGCCTAGTTCATAGTGCTCTCCAAGGGTTATCTGCGAGAGACTATGACATCTTTAATATCTATAGGTCTCTTCTGATGGTAGCCTATCTTTCGCCTACCGAGACTGCTTATCCAGCTCCTTCGAGCCCTCTCTCCTTGACAACCCTCGTAAGGACGAAATCTATTATGACTATTCTCTAATTAGCTTGCATTACTCCCCGAGTGCTATCTGTGGGAGGATGCGACACATTCTTTACGCTCGGTTCCACTTGCTGATTGTGTCTCCAATTTGGCGGAGCACGGAACCGAGTTGTTTGATATATCTTTTGGTGCCATTGCCTTGTTGTGTATCCAATATGTTGGATCTTGGGACCTATCTGACTTGACTCCTTTGAGTTTGCTCTCCTTGACGGTCCTCACAAGGATAAGTCATCTTTCTCTGATCATTCCATACCGAGTTGCAGTTTGCTCCCTGAGGGTTATCTGCGAGACACTGCCATATTTCCTCGATCTTTCAATCTCTTCTTCTGGTATCCGGCCTGTCGCCTATCGAGACCCCCTCTGTGATCCGTCTGACAGATCTGACTCCATAGAGTCCGCTCTCCTTGACAACCCTCGCAAGGGTGAGCTCTGTGTGATTATTCATTGGCTAGTATGTACTACTCCTCGAGGGTTATCTGCAAGAGTATACACCATTTTCTAGGTACTTGGCTTCACTTCTGGTGTCTCCATTCTGTTGGAGCATGAAGTTGAGTCTTTTGATTTGTGTACTCGTTCTCCTCTCTGGTTGTGTCTCCTTTCTGTTGGAATAAGGAGACGAGTCTTCTGACATCCTTGATTCATCTGATTCTGCTCACCTTAACGACCCTCGTAGGTGGAGCCATGTCTCATGGTGTTCGGTGTGTTCTTTCTACCTTTTTGACCTTACGACCACCGAATATCACGCCGCTACATTGGGAAAGTCTCATGATCTTCACTTCTTATAAGCTTTCTGAGACCATGATTGACTTGGAGGATTCTGTACTGCTCACTCTTCCTCTGAGTCTTATGGTATCGGCTCTGATATACCATTCCTTCCCTTATGAGCCGATTCTCTCCTTCCCACTACCGAACCCTGTCTCACCTTTCAATCT
Source organism: Ottelia alismoides (assembly GCA_037367405.1). NCBI lineage: Eukaryota > Viridiplantae > Streptophyta > Magnoliopsida > Alismatales > Hydrocharitaceae > Ottelia > Ottelia alismoides. The sequence continues at coordinate 428,559 of JAZKJV010004843.1, forward strand.
GCCTTGCCTCTGTAGCTGACACCCACTTGACTGCATATCCGGGTGTCTTTTTCCTTTCTGATTGCATCATCGTTCTCACAGGGAGACGATGATGAGAGCATGATATTCACTTATTAGATACCATCCTGCACTTCACCAGTCTACCTTATTGTATATATGTGTTGTGTCTTACATTCATTCTTTCTCCCGTATGTCATGTGTACCCCACATCTTTTGCCATATCTATGTTTCTATACTTAAGAAGTACCTTGTCCTAAGTATAAGGGGGGTACACACCGTGTTGTTCTTTCTCTCTTCTGTTTCATCACTCCTGTCGTTGCTTATACTTAGGGATCTTTCACCCTTAAGTATACGAGGAGTAATGAGTACATTCTTTGTGATCTTTTCATCTATCCTCATATCTCTTTTCTTCTTTTCCTTTTCCTTTTTCTTTTTCTACAAAAGAGGTGTCACCCCCTTTTGTTACTTTTCTGTACTTAGGACATACTTTGTCCTAAGTATAGGGGGTGCACCCCAGATTCTTTCATTCGTTGATCTCCTCCACTGTCTCCTCTCTTGTTGATTTGCTATGATATACTTAGGGATATCTCACTCTAAGTATAGGAGGAGACAACCCGAGCTGTGATCTGTTTGCTCCTCCCTTGGCTCTCCCTGCCTTGTGTACAATCTGCTATACTTAGGATTATTTGATCCTAAGTATAGGGGGGACGGTCAACTTCTGATTCATTTACCTCTTCATTCATTCATTTTCTTATTCAGTCGTTGTAGTATAGGCTTTTCTATACTCAGTACGAGTTATGTCTTCTCTTTTTCTCTTCGATCTATGAGGACATAGCTCATGCTAAGTATAGGGGGGTCATATATACTCTGTATATACATTAGCCATAACTCATTCTTTTATATTATTAATAATAAATATGGTTAATTATACTATATATACATATATCATTCATTAAAATCAATTAATAATACTTTTTATTCCTCAAATTCATTTTGATTAATAAATCAGGTTGAAAATATTTTTGCAAAATGATTTGAAAAATGGTTTGACCCATTTGGAAAACTTTTGCGAAATGTTTTCAACCTTTGTAAAATATTTCGATTTACAAAAATTCTTTTCTTTGTGTGAAATAAAAGATTTTGAAAACCTATTTGCAAATAATTTTGAAAATGGTTGTAAAAATATTTTGAAAAATCTATATGTACTGTCTGAAAAATCTTTGCAAAATAGCTTTCAAATGTTTGTAAATATTTGCAAAAATTATTGTGTACTATAATTTTCAAAAAATGGTTGCAAATAAATTTGAGGAATAAATGCAAATAATTATACAAAAAATAATAAAATTCTTCATTATTGTATATATACCTATAAATAACTTCTTAAATTCTTTAAGTCTTAATTATTGTAAATAAATAAAAAGAAGCATGCCCGTATAAATAGTTGTACATATTTTCTACTTCTTGTGCCAATTTTCTTTTTATTTGCAAATTTTTTTTTCATTTTCAAATTCTTTGAAAAATTGCATCATTCTTTCTGCATTGTACATAGAACTTGCATATCATTAGCATTCTTTCGAATTGAGCTTGATGTTTAAACTAGTCCAAATAAAGTCGGAGATTGGAGCTTGGTTGGACCTTACTGCACCTAACTGCACAGGAACCTTTTGGGAACTAGATTTAAGGTACTTCAGGTCCATTGGGACTTAATTCTTTGAGACTAAGGGCTGGGTTCAAGTCACCTCAACTGACTAACTAGAACTTTTCGAGACACACACATGACTCTTGTCGGCCATGACCTAACTTGGATCCTTGCACCTTTTACTTGGCTCAACTCAGTTGGAGTGGTGAGGGGAAGGGATTTTCTGATTTGAGACACACACGAGTGGAAACATTCGTCCTCGTCTAGGGAGGGAAGTGTACCCCAACCCGATCCAGTTGCCATGAGATCTAAAGATAGGAGAGTGTGAGTTGCAATAATGCTTCAAAAGAGGAATAGCCTTCTGGCTCAAGAGGAAAAATGCCTTATGTAAATGCTGCTGTAAATAGTATTTAAAAAACTCCAAAAAAGTGGACATGCCTGATTGAAAATAAGAAAGCCTGCCGGAGTATGTATATATGTTGTATAGAAAATAAGAAAGCTTGAGCATCAAAGTTATACCATATGAGCCCTGCAGCTGGATGACTTGATTACACTGATCAGACATCCCATGATAGGTAGCTACACTGACTACCGTCCATTCTTTTCTTCACCTTCTCCTCTTGAGTTGGATGCCACTTGAACTTAGAAGGGAATACTGTTAGCAATGTGAGCCCGAGGCGAACCATTCCTACAATAATTGTAATAAATGACTTATCAATAAAAGTTATTGAGTTTTGTTTCACTCCCTTTCTGATATTGAATGAATGAATGCACTATAAGGTCCCTCTGTACAATAAGGGTTATGTACCATGGCCAACTTGATAATCATACAGCTGTTGATTCATTGATTGAATCATAGAGGCTGATGCTTGATGAATATCTAAGGAGTTAGATAGAGGACTCATCAAGCATCATCGATGATTGACAAGTAGTGATCTCCAGTATGAGTAGGAGATGGCAATACTATCTCATTAGGCTGATATCTGATTGACCTCTTGATGCAGGTCCTCTACATGGGAATATTGATTTGGAGGTATCAGATTAGTTGAGTCAATGGGTTGACTCAACGAGATCGAGATAACCAAAGACCTATGATGAAAGCTATCACATCACAGGCAAACATCCTCTGACCAGAGATAGATGTATTGCTATATGTCTGAGTATGTACATTTGGCAGACCAATAGGTTGATGACCTAACCAAGGTCTAAATACCGACGAGCTGGTGTGCATATAAGGGCATATGAGTAATATGATCTCTCAAAGGGATCATACAGGTTCACTTGTGAACCGGGAGACATGAGCTCACTCATGAGGTATTGGGATTGACCAAATTCCATGCATGGTCATCATGCTTTAGAAGCATGATATGAATTTGAAGGTAAGATATATGCTTTATGAAATCATATGATCTGTACCATATCCCAAGGACCAAGAATGAGAGACTTAGTGATCAGACCATGAAGATGACAGTGCAAAAGTGATCTATATCTTCATGATGATCATGAGTCTTCTAGTATGCAGGATGTACATGTATTAGGAATACCTGAGGGTGATTTGATCATAAACGATTGTATAACCATGACGCTTCCATTCCGAGGGAGTGATGACACATGTCTGGATTTTTAGTGACTCCTATCATTAGAGAAGTGACCTAATCTTATTCCATGCACTAGACATTGATCTGAATGAGATTCGGATGCAATGAGAAGATTAGGTTTACGGTCTTGATTTAATCAAGCATCTATGAGAGGTCCATGGGATCTGGATTTGAGATGTGATCTCAATATCCAAGTCACTATACGTGGAACAATACAATCGCCCTGTCCTTATCTCCAAGTATCTGGGAGAAAATAGCATTGTTCTTAAATGGTTTAATAACAACTCCATAAGATCTAAGCAATGAGAAGTCGATAATTAAATGTGATTTAATTATCATGATGTATGAGGAATTATCCAATATAATTAATGTGATTTAATTATTATGGATAAGAATAATGTGGATAGTAATATCTAATTATTCATAATATTTTATAAATGTGATTTATAATGTATTAGAGAGAGCTAATTATAATTTATATTTGTAGATTAATTATTAATGTGTATTGGATATACATTGTCTAATTAATTGAAAATGTAAATTACATTTTATTTTGGGTTGTGAATGTAATTCACAATTTTCCAATGTCAAGATTGCAATATTCCCAAAATTAATTGAGAATTATTTTTGGTGAATAAAATCCCAACAAATAGTTGTTAGAAATAAGTAGAGAGAAAATCAAGGAGATGTGCAATCTCATGGGAATCCATGAGATTGCCCTCCCCATTAGGAAAGGAGGTGGCGGCACCCAATTCCCTTGTGGGATTGGTGGCCGTCCACTCTCCTTTATGGGGATGGAAGATCTCCTTTGTATTTCACTCCTTATTTGATTGATTTAATTTGGTATTAATATTTATTTGATTTATCAAATATATATAATCAAAATTAAATCACAAGTTGTTGGCTTTTACCAACAACAATCTTGACCATTGGATTGACATAAATTAATCTCATCCATTGATTTTATATGTCCCATGGATTGAGATCCATGGATCCCAAAACCCTATAAATAGAGAGGCATACCTTGCTCTCTACACACATGCTATTGTAGCACACATCTCTCTCTCTCTTTCTCCTCACAAGCCAGCCTCTCTCTCCCTCTTCTTGGTGGCCGTCCACCATACCCTGGAGGAGAGACCCGTCGACGCCTATGCCACCGCGCCACCGCTTCGACGCTCTGCGGTTCTCCGTCTACTTGGAGTGCTTCGTTCACGAAGGAGATGTTTGATCTCGTGCGACGAGATAGGGAGCAACCGTGCTTGGATCATCTTCTTGGATTGCGAGGACACCGCGACTCATCCCCGCGCTCGCAATCTGTTACTCCGACGATCGTACTTGAGACAGGAGGTCTCTTTTCTTAGAGACTCGATCAACCACGCTTCAAGAGGTATTGCATTATACTTGTTGTGGTTATAGATAAAATGATCCGAGAATTGTTCTGGGATCATGTGGTCTCATCGCATGAAAAATTTTAAATTCCGCTGCACCGAACAACTAGTACGACTAGTCGTTCTTCGTCGTATCGATACGACGCTCACGCTTCCGTGATGCGCTTGAGGATTTCTCAATATCCTTCAAGTGGTATCAGAGCTTTAGATCGATGGTTTCGAATATGATTCGCTAACTGAGGACGACTTGGGTTCGTTAAGGTCGCGAAATTTTTCATCGCATTTGATTTCACAGATCTATTTAGTAAATAAATTCGGCACTTTTTAAATTGTTTAAATACGAATTTAATACTTGGATTTTGTTTTCCATTAAATAAGGAAACCATATGATCTGAGTTTGCGTAAATTGGATTTCGTATGCTCGAGATATGGTTGTTTTAATGAACATGTATGCACTGTTGCGGGAACTGTAGATCTGAACGTGATTAAAATGTTAATTACTGTTTATACTTGTCTCTAAATGCGTTAAATATCACTTGGATTCTGTCCTAAATCAAATTAGCAATCCATGAAAATTGATTTTGTCTAATTTGGATTTAATATGATTGAGATATGCTAATTTTAGTAAGTAGGAGTCATTGCTGAAATTACAGTCCTAATCAAGAACCATGTGATTGTCAATTAATGAAATTAATTGTTAACTTCAAGAAATAATTATGGAAATTATTTGAGAAATATTGGAAGATGATTATTTCCTTAATTGACTTGGCCTCAACCAATTAATTCATTAGATTTGATCTAGATAATAATTGGTAACACAATCTTCAAACTCCTTTCTTGAATAGGATTGAGAATTTGTCTAGCAAATTTCCTTATAATGAAAAATTATTTTGATTACTATATGGTATAATTTTGGTTGAAGAACCGATGATCATCTCAAGTACAAATTAATCAATTTGGCATTATCCTTTCCCGAGGCGGATATGGTGACTAGTCGGAGATTGCTGGGGTAGCGGGTTGCAACGTATGTGGTCCGTCCCACTCTCGCCTGCACTGGCCACGACAGCGGGTAGGGCCGGGATAATGTCTGAGGGATTAAGTTGTGATTTTCTAAGTATTAAAATACAAATTAATACGTACTTTGAGAATAATACCATATATATTCAAGCATAACAATCAAGTTTGATTGATTGAATTGGATTGATAATTAATTTAATATGATTGAATTGATTATGTCCAATTAGAATACTCTAATATGATTAGAGTTGATAATTCCCTTGGAAGAATTGATTATATGAATGTGATTCATAGTAATTAATTAAATTTGAATAAGATATGGAGGATCACATAAGTGACATCCATGGTCTCCTGTCAAGGCGAAGGATTTTGTCGCCAGATATTATATGTGAGAGACGCCTGTTCGAAGTGACAGCTCCTGCATATGATCCATTTGGATCGGGCTCGTCGCTTCTCGAAAGAGTAAGGACGTATGCGCAGTGACCCCAATATCGGGTCCTCATATTATTGGGGCGATATTGGATTGCGCATAGCGAGTTGTATTCCTGTTGACGGTTGGTTCAATTAATGACGGGTCAACATCACCTTAGGGGTGGTGGGCCCGGGTATTAAAGACCAAATTGGGAAATGCAAGTTGGACTTGCAAGGTGGAATGCGTTCCCACTTCTCTTTATTGGAGTCATAGGTTCTCATATTATTGGGATATGACAAAGATAAAGAGGAGATCCCAGTTCTTGCTTGAGATATATCGGTAAGTATATCTCCTACTTTGAAAGTGAATAAGGGAATAAACTTTCATAGTTGACATAGCAAGACTAATTTGATTTAAAATGCCTTGAGCAAATAAAACTAAATTGAATATATTATATTCTAATATAGTGCATTCTCAATTTCAGAAAATGAAGTCCATGAACCCACTGAGCAGGCTTCTGGAGGTCAACCAATTGACCAGACCGAATTACTCGGATTGGATCCGTAATTTGGAGCTTGTACTCTCGGCGGAACGCATCAGTTATGTGCTCTCTGAAGACAAGCATGAAAACCCTAAATCAAAGGAAGAAAAAGCATTCAATGACAAGTATGATGAAGATCATGTCTTGGCTAGATGCTACATCTTGGGTTCTCTCTCCAATGTTCTTCAGAAACAACATGTGGAGATGAGTACTTGCCAAGAAATCATGCAGAATCTAAAGGATATGTTTGGTGACATTAACCGCACCAGCGGTACAATGTTATGAAAGAACTCGTTCGCTGCAAGATGCAGGAAGGGACTTCGGTCCGTGAGCATGTACTCAAAATGTTTGGGTACTTGTCGGAGCTGGAGACTCTGGGGGAAACAATGGATGCATATATGCAATCCAATTTCATTCTGCTGTCGTTGCCCAAATCTTTCAATAACTTTGTGGTGTCATTCCACATGAATAAGCTGGAACTGACAAATGCTGGGCTTCTTGCTGCATTAAAGTCTGCAGAAGACGTAATGAAGAAAGATGGTCCCACTGGCAGTGCAATGGTTGCACATGTTAGAGGGAAGCGCGGTCGGAAGCATGGTTCTCGGAAGGGCCCGACCCAGAAGAGAAAGAAGAACGGACAAAGTGTTGTCTCATCTTCCAATGCATACACTCTAACGGCGTCGAAGAAAACCGACATTTGTCACCACTGCAAAAAGCTGGGGCACTGGAGGCGTAATTGCCCGGATTACCTGAAGTCGGTCGACAAAGGTAAAGCCCCAGCATGTATGAAATATACTTTTATCATTGAAACCAGCTTTCTCGTCGGACGAGAAGGAAGTTGGATTGTTGATTCTGGTGCTTCTGTTCATGTATGCAATTTGTTGCATTTGTTTCAGGAAACTAGAAAACTTGAAGAAGGGGAGATAGTCATCCAGATGGGATCTGATGCAAGTGTTGCAGCAATCGCCGTCGGGACTTGTCGGCTATCATTATCTAGTGGAAGAGTCCTAGTACTTAAAGAGTGTATTTATGTACATGAAGTCAGAAGGAATTTAATATCTGTATCTAAGTTAGTTAGAAGGGGATATTCATTCCTATTCTGTAATAAGTTAGTCATAAATCATTATGATAAATATATTACAGATGGTATTTTGACTTCTGGAGGACTCTATGAATTGTGCATTAATGAGCATGTCATGAATGTTACAACCACTAATAAAAAACCTAAAAGATCCAGGAATAACGAAAATCATTCAAACATGATTTGGCATCAAAGGCTTGGTCATTTATCTGTTGATAGGATCAATAGATTGATAAAGGATGGACCTTTGGACTTTCTACAGGTTCAATCTTTACCTACCTGTGAACATTGTATTTGAGGTAAAATGACTAGGATGCCTTTCCGTAACAAGGTTACTAGATGTGAAGGTATTATTGACCTAATAGATACCGATGTATGTGGTCCCTTCAGTACCGCGACTCGAAATGGATATCGATATTATTTGACATTTATTGATGACCATTCGCGATACGGGTTTGTCTTCCTATTATGTCATAAATCTGAAACCTTTGAAAAGTTCAAAGAATTCAAGGTGTTGGTTGAGAACCAAACCGATAGGAAGATTAAACAGATTCGATCTGATCGAGGTGGCAGGTACCTCTCAGATGAATTCAAGGAATACCTTAAAGAGAATGGAATTATCTCCAATCTCACTACTCCTGGAACTCCCCAACTTAATGGTGCTGCTGAAAGACGCAACATGACCATCATGGATATGGTCCGTTCAATGATGAGTAATACACATTTACCACTTAGTTTCTAGGGATATGCATTAGAGAGTGCAATACATATCCTGAATAAGATTCCCAGCAAATCTGTACCTAAGACTCCTCATGAGCTCTGGTATGGAACCAAACCTAGTGTTAATCACTTGAGGGTTTGGGGATGCTTGGTTCATGCGAAGAACGTGGACGCAAGCAAGCCGGAATCTCGCACTCGTGAGTGCTACTTCATTGGGTATGTTAGAGATGGTATTGGATACCAACTCTATGACCCTGAGACCCAAAAGGTTTTTGTCTCTAGAGATGTGAAATTTATGGAGGATGATTTCCTTAAAGGTCAAGACAAAAGTGAAGTAGAGGAACTCACAGAGTCCACGGAGGATTCTGAGCTTCCTGAACCAGAAACTGAAGAGATAAATAAAGATGAAACACCCATACCTCTTCGAAGGAGTTCGAGGGTGGTTGCACCACCCGAAAGGTATGAATTCTATGTGTCAAGTGAGACTGACAATGATCCTACTTCATTTGATGAAGCACTCGCGGATCATGGCATGGATAGATGGATGCTAGCAATGAAGTCAGAAATTTACTCCATGCATAAGAATGGTGTATGGACCCTAGAGGATCCACCTAAGGGGGTAAAACCCATTGGGTGTAAATGGATCTTCAAGAGAAAGAGGGGACCTGATGGGAAAGTAGAGACTTTCAAGGCACGGCTCACAGCCAAGGGCTACACACAGAGAGAAGGCATCGACTACGATTCTCCTATGGCTATGCTTAAATCCATCAGGGCATTGCTGGCTATAGCTGCATATCTTGACTACGACATCTGGCAGATGGACGTCAAGACGGCTTTCCTCAATGGATACCTCGAGGAGGATATCTACATGGAGCAGCCCCAAGGCTTCATGACTGAGGATGGCAAAGTATGCAAGCTGAAGAAATCCATCTATGGGCTCAAGCACGCTTCTCGTAGATGGAACATCAGATTTGACGAAACCATAAAGAATTATGATTTTGTGCAGAATCCTGATGAACCTTGTGTATACAAGAAGCTTAGTGGGAGCGCCATTGTGTTCATCATGCTTTATGTAGATGACATCCTTATCATTGGGAATGATACAGGAATGATGACTAGTGTAAAGATTTGGTTGTCCCATACCTTTGAGATGAAAGATCTTGGAGAAGCCTCTTACATCTTGGGTCTGAACCAGTTCAGAAACCGAGAAAAGAGGATATTGGGATTATCACAACATGGATACATTAAGAAGATTCTTGAACGATTCCATATGGATAGTTTCAAGAAAGGATTCCTACCCTTAAGACATGGTATCCACCTGTCTAAAGGAATGGCTCCTCAAACTGTTGAGGAAAAGAAAGCCATGGATGGATGCCCTTATGCATCAGCTGTAGGAAGCTTAATGTATGCCATGATGTGTACTTGGCCAGATATCTGCCATGCAGTGGGAGTGGTAAGTCGTTACCAATCCTGCTATGGTGAACAACACTGGAATGCAGTAAAGAACATATATAAATATCTAAAACGGACGCAAGATTACATCTTGGTCTATGGAGATGGTGATCTCCAAGTCTTGGGATATACAGATTCTGACTTCCAATCGGATATTAATGATCGAAAGTCGACATCAAGGTTTGTGTTCCTGTTGAATGGTGGTGCTGTGAGCTGGAGAAGCAAGAAGCAGGACACTACAACAGATTCAACAACAGAAGCCGAATACATTGCCGCATCGGATGCTGCAAAGGAGGCGGTGTGGTTGCGCAAGTTCATGCAGGAGCTTGGCGTAGTTTCCTCTGATACTCCCATCCCACTACTATGTGATAACACGGGAGCCATTGCCCATGCGAAGGAACCCAGATGGCATCAGAAGAGCAAGCACATAGAAAGGAAATACCACATCATTCGTGAGATTCAAAAGCGTGGTGACATCATCATCACCAAGGTGGCCTCTGCCGACAATGTTGCTGATCCTCTTACCAAACCTCTGACACAGAAGGTTTTCGACCAGCATATAATGAGTATGGGTTTAAGGATTGTTCCTGAATGGTTCTGAGGGCTAGTGGGAGATTGTTAGCAATGTGAGCCCGAGGTGAACTATTCATACAATAAATGTTATTGTAATAAATGATTTATCAATAAAAGTTATTGATTTTGTTCACTCCCTTTCTGATATTGAATGAATGAATGCACTATAAGGTCCCTCTGTACAATAAGGGTTATGTACCATGGCCAACTTGATAATCATACAACGGTTTATTCATTGATTGAATCATAGAGGCTGATGCTTGATGAATATCTAAGGAGTTATATAGAGAACTCATCAGCCATCATCGATGATTGACAAGTAGTGATCTCCAGTCTAAGTAGGAGATGGCAATCCTATCTCATTAGGCTGATATCTGATTGACCTCTTGATGCAGGTCCTCTGCATGGGAATATTGATTCGGAGGTATCAGATTAGTTGAGTCAATGGGTTGAGTCAACGAGATCGAGATAACCAAAGACCTATGATGAAAACTGTCACATCACATGCAAACATCCTCTGACCAGAGACAGATGTATTGCTATATGTCTGAGTCTGTATATTTGGCAGACCAATAGGTTGATGACCTAACCAAGGTCTAAATACCGACGAGCTGGTGTGCATATAAAGGCATATGGGTAATATGAACTCTCAAAGGGATCATACATGTTCACTTGTGAACCGGGAGACATGAGCTCACTCATGAGGTATTGGGATTGACCAAATTCCATGCATGGTCATCATGCTTTAGAAGCATGATATGAATTTGAAGGTAAGATATATGCTTTATGAAAGCATATGATCTGTACCATATCCCAAGGACCAAGAATGAGAAACTTAGTGATCAGACCATGAAGATGACAGTGCAAAAGTGATCTATATCTTCATGATGATCATGAGTCTTCCAGTATACAGGATGTACAGGTATTAGGAATACCTGAGGGTGATTTGATCATAAACGATTGTATAACCATGACGCTTCCATTTCGAGGGAGTGATGACACATGTCTGGATTTTAGTGACTCCTCTCATTAAAGAAGTGACCTAATCTTAGTCCATGCATCGGACATTGATCTGAATGAGAATCAGATGCAATGAGAAGATTAGGTTTACGGTCTTGATTTAATCAAGCATCTATGAGAGGTCCATGGGATCTGGATTTGAGATGTGATCTCAATATCCAAGTCACTATACGTTGAACAATACAATCGCCCTGTCCTTATCTCCAAGTATCTGAGGAGAAATAGCATTGTTCTTAAATGGTTTACAAACAATTCCATAAGATCTAAGCAATGAGAAGTTGATAATTAAATGTGATTTAATTATCATGATGTATGAGGAATTATCCAATATAATTAAATGTGATTTAATTATTATGAATAAGAATAATGTGGATAGTAGTATCCAATTATTCATAATATATTATAAATGTGATTTATAATGTATTAGAAAGAGCTAATTATAATTTATATTTGTAGATTAATTATTAATGTGTATTCGATACACATTGTCTAATTAATTGAAAATGTAAATTACATTTTGTTTTGGGTTGTGAATGTAATTCACAATTTTCTAATGTCAAGATTGTAATATTCCCAAAATTAATTGAGAATTATTTTTGGTGAATAAAATCCCAACAAATAGTTGTTAGAAATAAGTAGAGAGAAAATCAAGGAGATGTGCAATCTCATGGGAATCCATGAGATTGCCCTCCCCATTAGGAAAGGAGGTGGCGGCACCCAATTCCCTTGTGGGATTGGTGGCCGTCCACTCTCCTTTATGGGGATGGAAGATCTCCTTTGTATTTCACTCCTTATTTGATTGATTTAATTTGGTATTAATATTTATTTGATTTATCAAATATATTTAATCAAAATTAAATCACAAGTTGTTGGTTTTTACCAACAACAATCTTGACCATTGGATTTACATAAATCAATCTCATCCATTGATTTTATATGTCCCATGGATTGAGATCCATGGATCCAAAAACCCTATAAATAGAGAGGCATACCTTGCTCTCTACACACATGCTATTGTAGCACACATCTCTCTCTCTCTCATCACACGCCAGCCCTCTCTCTCCCTCTTCTTGGTGGTCGTCCACCATACCCCAGAGGAGAGACCCGTCGACGCCTACGCCACCGCGCTGCCGCTTCGACGCTCTGCAGTTCTCCGTCTACTTGGAGTGCTTCGCTCACGAAGGAGATGTTCGATCTCGTGCGATGAGATCAGGAGCAACAGTGCTTGGATCATCTTCTTGGATTGCGAGGACACCGCGACTCATCCTCACGCTCGCAAGCCGTTACTCCGATGATCGGACTTGAGACAGGGGCCTCTTTTCCTAGAGACTCGATCAACCACGCTTCAAGAGGTATTGCATTATACTTGTTGTGGTTATAGATGAAACGATCCGAGAATCGTTCTTGGATCATGTGGTTTCATCGCATGAAAAATTTTAAATTCCGCTGCACTGAACAACTAGTGCGACTAGTCGTTCTTCGTCGTATCGGATACGACGCTCACACTTCCGTGATGCGCTTGAGGATTTCTCAATATCCTTCAAATACCTCACTCCTCGAGGATAGAGTGCTGAATTGGGGAATCATTGGTTTTTCATTCTAGAGAAGTCAATTCCTTTGTCATTTCAGTTGGGGAGAGCCACTATCACTTACACCGTACAAGTTAGCTTCATAGTCATAAGGGTTTGCGTATGATGTAATCTAGTTCTGACTAGGCTATTGAGGTGGTTTGAACCGAGTTCTGTGACTCTCGAAGGCTATTGTGTTTTAAATTTGGTTCTCGACCAAGTTCCACACACACTCTTACATCAAGGTCTAACCTAAGCTCCAAACTTCGATTTTGTAAAGACGAGTTTAATAATTGAATCAATTCTATTTATTCTTTCTTTTTCTTTTCTTCTTTATTCTTTTTATACTTATTGCATAAGTGTTTGCTAGCGACTAGAAAAGGCAAGTATAGGGGGTGGTGAATCTCCATTTAATCACCTTTTTTCTATCATTTTGGCCTTAAAAACCTTACTAATGCATGTAAATAGCATTAATTTGTACAAATTAGCATTCATGATTTATTGCATTTATTGTGTATATAATGCTGTTTTTAATGCCAAAATTATAGAATAAAGAGAATAAAAGAAAAAGGAATAAACTATCAAAGATATTTTATGACCCTAAACCCCGAGACCAAGTCAGGAATTGAGTTGGTCGACAAGGAATAAAGTAGGGGGAGATAAGGGCAAAAAGACAATAAAATTCCATTTTATTTATTTATTTATTCATTTTGACACCTCTTTATTCTTTATTATTTATTTATCAAATAAAGAAACTTTGTATATGAAAGTTGTAGATAATAATATAAATAAAAATACAAAATTGAGTTTGTACAAAAATAATATACAATGTTCATTTTATACACAAAATAAAAAGCCAAAAACCCAACTTCACAGACCCATATCTTTCAAATAAAAACTTAAAACATATCAAAATCACTCTAATTGTATACAACTTTTCATGAGCTATTTAATGGTTGTGGTTTCATATTTTTTGGAGTTACAGTGGGAAAGTTAGGTTTTGGACCCTCATTATACATTATACCTGATTAAAATATTCAATTTATTCATCCTTCATTATTTTTATAATTTTAATATTATTATTTATAACAATGGTACATATTAAAACCAAAATAAAATCAAAAGGAAAATGTAAAATAAAATAAGTCTATGTGAAAACATAGGCAAAATACCGATAGTTATACCTGTATATAAATAAAAAGGAACCCTCTTCTTTTATTATTTTATATTTTTATAATATTGTCAATATCATGTATATTATAGTAAAAATACAATATAAAAGAAAATAAAAGAAAATGAATTAAATAAATAAAATGTATATAAAACACAGATAAAATACCAATTATTATACTTATACAATATACATGCATATTTATTTAAGTGTACAAACTACATTATAAAAATATAATAAAAATATATTTATACTCAAAATAAGTTATAAATACATAAAATAAAATAATAAAATAAAATATACAAAATAAAAATAAAAATGTACAAAACATAGGTAAATATACCTATAAATACACTATTAAAAATTAATTACTAATAAATAACACCAAAAAACAAATATAAAGTATATTAGAATACTACATTAAATAATAAATATTTTTATTTTATACTCAAAAAATAATAAAATCATTTATTATTTAAATTAATAAAATACGAATAAGTCAGCCTATTTTGTCATTTTGCACTGACATGGACCAATCAGGGGGTCCCGTCTGTTGACCCCAGGTCAACTGCCCCTCTCCCCCAGCTTCTGAGTTGATGTGCCTGTCCAATCCCTACTTTTCCTCCATTTTTCTCAGATGATCCATCGATCAATCACCATCGACTCCTTTAGAAGATACGATTCCTGATCATCATAAATTCACGCCGAGCCCTCTAATCCCTTATACAAATGCCAATTTCTTGATTTTGTCCGGTCAAATAAGGGCGTTGTGCATGCCTATAAATAAAACCTTCGTCTCCTCCATGGTTTGTTTGGCCATCTTCAAGCCCTAGAGCCACCGCATCTCGGCCAAAGAGCGTATCCAAGTGACAGATGGAGTCCCCTGAGGTGTTGGGAGCTTACGGAAGAGGAGGTGCGCCAAGGCCGTCATCACCGGCGACCTCTTCTCCTTGCCTCGTCTGGCTGGTATGAGTTGCGCATTTTAGTTTCTTTAGCTTAAGATTAGTTGTAGGTTAAATTTCGTGCTTTTTATTTTGCATTTTAGTGAGTTAATTAGTTAGATTAGTTAGGTTCGTAGTTCATCTGAGCTCCGCTCCGACGAACGATTCCACTGTGACTCCGCCGTTCTCCGACCTCGCTACCACCTTCACATTGTTCCCCTACATTTCTTCTTAATCCCACGCCCCTTCATTCACCTTGCTCCCCTCTGGAGCACGCAATCGGGTCTCCATTTCCGTCGCTTCATCGGAGACCTACACTGCGACCCCATTTCCACTCCTCACCGCCTAACAAGCTCCCCCAGACCCCTTGTTTTCTTGAGCGTACACCTTTTGCAGGTCTGGAGGGCCAAAGGACCCATTTTGGGTCGGATTTTGCTGAAGACAAGGCACCTGGAGCTCCCATTCTTCCTCGACTTCGCCTGACCATCGTGGAGCTCCAGGTGCTCGATTGAAGGAACCATCTGACATGGAAGACCCCCAAGAAAGAGAAGAAGCCCTCAACGGAGGGATTGGAGGTCAGAGACACTCAGAAGAGCATATCGAAACTCGCCCCAGGTGAGTTCTTGACCCGTTCTTCCAGGATGCTCCCCATTCGTTTGATCTTGCACCGTGCTTCAGATGCTATAGGTGGAGTTGGATCAAGCCAAGCCCAGACTGTCCGATCGCGACCTGCGATCTAATCACAGCCGTCCGACCATGAAGGGGTATCCGTCGTTGTGCGAGCGACTGATGAATCTCAGATTCATCACTCTAAATCTCATTAATTAAGCTCAAATCCCTCAAAATCATTGGCATTTCTTCACTTATTCTGCATAATTAGCCTGCATGCATGTTTTAATAAGAATTGCATTTTAGCATGTATTTCTGCACAAAATGGAAGCCAAAAATCCCAGCTAAAATTGACATGTAAATAGCCTAATTTCCCTGATTTTTAACTAATTCATGCTAACTCCGAATGACCCAAAATCACCTCCACTGTGCACATATCACTAACAAGAATAAATGAAAAATACAAAAAATCACTAACCCAAATAAGTGGACCAAAAACCCAAACCCTAGTTCTAGGATTTCCAGACTAAAACCCTCATATCTTCCCCATCGAGTGTCCATTTTGATCCGACTCACTTCTGAACTAACGTATATTCAATTACCTTCAAAACAAGACCAAGTTCAAGTGAATCAAAGCTCGTATGTGAAAGTTGGGTTTTGGGCCTCTTTTGTACATTTTGTATTTTAGCGGTTTTTGATCTATTATTTTATGTACATAATTAACCTATTTTATTTTATTTCCTTTTCGTTTGTCTTCTTTGATAAAAGTTTTATTAAAATGCGCAAAAATCCAAATCCAAATTGAGTTTGAAATCAAAGAAACTAACTGGATCCAAGTCTTCACTAACTATCTGTACAAAATTTGCTTTTTTCATCTTTTATTTTATTTCTTCTTTTTCTTAATTAAAAAATCCAAAAAATTGGATTAATGTGTCTATATTTATCTTTGATTTTATCATATTTTTTCCGGATTTTTGTCTGGCTTAAAAATGACAAAAAATTATAAAACCCAAAAATCAAGGTATTCTATGTACATGGGATACCCCAAAAATATCACTTTGTGCAATCGATCGATTTTAGTTTTGATGTCTTCATGAAAGTTGTAGATCTCATCGAGAGAGCAATTTTAGTGAAGAAATTTTTTTGATCCGAGGTCGTTTACTATTTCTTTTATATTTTTCTTCGTATTTATTTTCTGAATTTTGTGGTGCTGACACGTGGCCTCTCCTGGAGCCGCCACGTGACAGCCAATTTTTGAGTTTTTATTTATTCGTTTTTATAAAAAAAAATTAAAAGGCTGCACGTGCGAGGCACGTGCCTCCAGCGTACATGCCACGCACGTGCCTCGCCCTCTCCCGTCGACTCACCACGTACTCCCATCTAGGTCGTCCGATCTCGGCCGATCGGACGGCCCCGGCCTCATCTCTTTCATCCAGCACTTTCCCAATCTGGAAGCACTACTGCCCTTTGATTTCGCCACCGTGCCCGCTAATCCCGCCGCCCATCACCACCCAATCATGTTCAATCAGCCCCGTGATTCACGCCACCGCCTCCGATCGCCGCCCATATCGCGATCACCCCTTCCATCCATGGCCGATCGACATCCTCGTCAAAATCCCATCAAACCCATTCCCGATTGACTGCCTTCTCCGGCCGACAACCCGCAGCCTATAAAAAACGTGTCGCCCCAAATTTGAACCTTCATCCATCGATTAAGCCAAGATCTGAGGAGGGCGGTGACAGCACCCCCTTATTCTCTCGTCGGCGAGATCCGAGGATCTTTCCCTCGTTGCAGCGACAACCCTTGCCTTCGCTGCCGAGCTCCGATCTTCGTCAAGCCAACGCCGCCATCAACTACGTTCTTCAACGTTATCCACCGACTCCTTCATGTCGTTCAGGCCCTCAGCCGCAGTCTTCTCCGACGCCCTCGTACCACCATCAACGTCTTCTCCGAGATGCATCACCAACGTCGCCAACCGTTTCGCCAGAAGCCTCGTCGGTGCTCCAGTTATCTCCGCCCTTCACCAGCTCGCCAGCAGCCTTCGTCCTCAACACCGCAGAGCGACCGTCGGCCTTCCATCCCACCTCCGTGATGAGCGGCCTGAAGGCTAGGGTATAGGTGCTAAAGTGGTCGTTGCGACCCACGCGATCAAGTCGTCTCAATCAAGAAAAATGAACCACTAATATCAATAAAATCAGATAAAACCAAAATAGCGGTCCTGCTATTGGATTAACCTGGTATAGCACCCAGGGTCGAACTCAAGGAGCACGGATTGGCCTTACGGCCTACGAAGTAGTAAAAAGGAATAAAACAAAAGAACAAAATATTTTTAGTGGTTTTTTTAAATATTTTTATATTTTTTGGATTTTTCAGGTATAAAGAAAATAAGAACAACAAAGAAAAGCACACTTCAACAATTTATTTAAGGCACTAAAAATTAACCAAAAATTCAAACAAAAATATTTTTATGTATTTTATATTTTTTAGTGTTTTTGATGAATTTTTGAGAATTTTCTGATGTTTATCTAATTTTCTAAAAATCAAAGAGTGAAACAAACAGTGGATACTGTCCAGCCAAGCCAAAAAGCCCTAGATAAAATATCTAAGAACCTCAAAGTGGCCTGGAGGTAATTTTCCTGTAAAGAAGATGAAACAAGGAAAATTTAGGTACCATTTTATTATTTTTGGATTTTTAATTTATTTACTAGAATTTTTATAGGTTTTTGAGTGTTTTTAAGTTTTTAGTGATTTTCAGTAATGAAAAATAGCCAAAATTGGCTAGAAAATCAAACTAAGCAAGACAAACAGTGGGTAATTTTTATAGAATTTTTAAATGAGTTTTAATATTTTTTGTGCTTTTTCAAGTTAGACAATAGCAAAAATGAAGGTTTTTGATTTTTTAAAAATATCAAAAGAAATAAAAAATGTCCTCAAAAATCCACAAAAATTTTACATCATGGCAGGAGCCATGTGTCCAATTTTCTTTGGATTTGGAGGTGATTTGCTATTTTATTCAAAAATAAAGAGAGGGTACTGTGCACAGGGACCAAAGTGCAAATACCCAAAGTTCTGGGGGGTATGGTGCAAAATACCCAGCAAAACACGCGCCACGCACGTGCCTGGGGCACTCAGGGACCCAAATGTAATAAAAATAAGTCCCGAGGACTTATTGGTAACAGGTACCAAAAGTCCAGGGGCCTATCTGCAAAACACCCAAAAATATCGCACATGCTCAAATAAACCACGCACAGGGGTATAAATGCAAATAGATAAAAGTTTTCATTCATTCAATAACATCCAGAACTACAGGGGTCTCTACTGCAAATAAACCAAAATATCACGTGTCGATGCACGTGTCCACAACTGGCAGGGGTATGAATGCAAATAAAATAAAGCACAGGGTCCACTATGCAAATAGCCCTAAAACTAAACAACTGACTTTAATATTTACAGGACTAAAACTAAATAAAAATAAAGACAGGGCCTAAGGGTAAATTACCCTTTATTATGCGGAAGGGCTGGATGGCTGCCACGTGGCTGATCGAGCGGTCGAGGGCAGGTGGCACTCCAGCACTGGGGTCCTCGAGCTGATCCAACGGTAACGGCCGAGCCACGTGTCGATCTAACGGCTGGGATCAGATCTCCTATGATCGGACGCTATCTGCGGCTCCAAGAACGGACGGCTAAGATAGAATCTGGAGCGATGAGGCTGATCTGACGGCAACTGGAGAACGAGGAAGAACAGGCGGCCGGCGAAACTCGCCGGCCTCGTGGAAGCGCTCCCGGCCTCCTCTGCTGCGCCTGAGGATCGGAGAAGCTCCGACGTGGCGGTGCGCAGCTACTGATGCCCTCCGATGGCCCAGCCGAGCTCGGGAGAGCTCCGGCGAGGGTGGCGGAGGTGAGGCTCCTGGTCTGAACGTCGAAAGGCCTCAGATGGACTTTGTTGGACCTGCAAAGCAACCCAGAAGACTCGCGGGTCGAGGGCAAACTGCCTCGACCCGATTAGGCGAGGCGAAGGTGGCTTGTGAGTCGGAATGGCGAGCTCCGGCGAAGGTGGTAGGCGGAGGAGCTCGGTTCCCAGCTCCTGTGCGAGCTGGGTTGGGCGAATGGGTGAAGAAGGTGCACGGGGAGATGGCGAAGGCGATGGTCGATTCCGATGATCGATAGGGGTGACGGAGTGGTCGGAATCAGAGATATACGACGGCGGCGCGATTTGGGCGTAAACGGAAATTAAAGGAAAAGGCAGAGCTAAATGGGTACCTGGGTGAACGGAGAGACTGGGGAGGAGCTGCTGAAGCTCTTGGTCGTCGCCTCGAGGATCGTCTCGCTCCGAGGCTCGGAGCTCATGCGGGTGGCGGAGCTGCGGCGGCTGGGCTCGCCGGATCGATGGCCAAGCTCCCTCTCCTCGCTTCGACAGGTCGGGACGCAAGCTGTCACTCTTGCGGGCGCTCTGGAGCTCATTGGGGGTGGAGGCAAGTGACCAAAGATGGAGCAATCGAGTGGCGGAGCTGCAGCTATATACGGCTAGGGGTCCGAGAAAGATGGGTTCGGGCAAGCTCTGGAGGCGCGCGGATCCCAAGGTGTATTCCCGGCGAGGATGTCGGATGTGGGAGGATCAAAACGGAGCCGGGGTTTGGTGAAATGGTGATCGGGTCGAGCGGGTAGAAATTTGAGAAGTCGGGTCCACGACTCAGATCCGCGGGAGGTGGTCCTGGGGGGGGGGGGGTAGTTGACCGGGCGGTCAACATCCCCAGGACCCAATGGAAATCGGCCACGTGGCTGGATCTTGGAGTGAAAAATAAGGGTAGCTAGGGGCCGAATTTGCAAAAACTCAAAACACAAAATATTTTTATTTTATTTTTTTCTATTTTTAGTGATTTTTAATTAATTTTTGGAAATAAAAATAAGCTATATACATAGTATGTACTATATAGGTATATGTACACAATTAGGGTTTTTGAATTTTTTTTTTGATTTTTAATTATTTTATGCAATTTTATTCCTATTTTATATTTTATTTATTTATAGTATAAATCAAGGAATAAAAAGGTATTTTTATTTTATTTTTATTATTTATGTACATAAGTAAAATAAATATATATGTACATCTATGTACATGGTATATGTACAATGTATTTTTGTATTTTTAATTTTGTTATTTTTATTTTGCTTTTGTTTTAATTGTTTTTATTTTATTTATTTACAATACATAACATGGAATATTTACAAAGATTATAAAAGTTAATTTTAAATATTTACATGGCTAAATATATATGTATGTGAGTCTATGCACAAAGTGACTATACAAGAAATGTTTTTGCTTTCTTTTTGATTTTTAAATTTTTCTTTTGATTTTATATTTATAAATAGATGCAAGTATTTACAAGCATAATTTAAGCTCTTTTTGTCGAGGAAAATAGTTTTATTTATTTGCATAGGTATTTACACACATGAGCCCCTATCTCCCTCTACTTTGGCTTTTATGCGGTCAGGCCCATGCTGAGCCCTCCCTTGGGTTAGGTTGCTCAATATTTATTCTAAATATTTCCCTCTTTTTCTTTTTTATCTTTATTCTTTTATTTTTGCACAAAAACATGCTAATTATAGGTTTTTACACAATGCATGCTTTTGGTAATTATTCCTATTTACACATATCTACATGTATTTGCAAAGGTTTTTGTAGCTAAAATATAAGAATAAAGAGTGATGAATGTGTATTCATCACCCCCCTATACTTAACTTTGCTAGTCCCTTAGCAAACACTTATTTGAAAAAGAAGTGAAAAAGAAATAAAGAAAAAGGAAAAGAGGAGGTACATGGATCAAGGTTGATTATTAAACTTGCCTTCATTAAATTGGGGTATGGAGCTCGATCAGATCTTTGGATTATTAATGTGTCGGAACCTTATTTGGACTTAAGCTTAAAACTCAACAACCTCTAAGTTCCACTAATCTATAACCAAGACTCCTCAATGCTCCAGATCAGAACAAGTCATCAATCACAAACCCTGAAGACCATGAATCTTTTCTTGTCCTGTGGATGTGAGGTCTAAGCTCTCCACCTCAGAAATGGCAACTTGACAACCCTCCCCAACAAGGTAACTCTATGACCTCAATCTGGCCACTCTTTCCTCGAGAAGCGGGGTATTCCCTTCTAAGTTCAAGTTCAACCGGCTCAAGAAGAGGAGGAAGAAGAAGAGAATGGGTCAAGGCCAGTGTAGCCATGTACCCTTGGGAGCTTGACCAGTGTAGCCAAGTCTCCCTGCTGCAAGCTACAACAGGTGGAACATGAAACCAAGCTTTGCTTATTGCACTCTATATACATACTCCGGTGGGATTATCATTTTCTATCAGACCCACTACTTTTTTTGGAGTTATTTTCTTTTTGCACATTTTTTTTCAAGTTCATCTGTACAACATATACATGTGCAACATATATACAAGGAGTTTTTCCTCTTGAGCCAGTAGACTATCCCTCTTTTGAAGCTTTATTGCAACCCACAACTCCCGTCGTTAGACCTCATGGCAACCAGACCAAGTTGAGACGCACTTCCTTCACTAAAAGAAGAAGAGAGGTTCCGCCTAGAAGTACTACCCTCATATGCTACCCCAAGTCAAGGAAGACTGCCTCCTCACCACTTCATCCGTAGAGAGCTCGGTGCATAGTGCTGGTGTCCAAGTAAAGCCATAATCTATATGAGTCATGTGTTGTTGTTAAGTGCTCTACTTAGGCTCATTGAGATGACATGTGATCATAGCCTAGTGGACTCAAAGAATTAAGTCACCATGGACCTAAAAAGCCTTAAACCTAAGCCCTATAAGGTTCCTCTTAGAAGTTAGGTGGATTAAGATCTTAATCAAGCTCCATTTCTCAATTTGATTCCAGGCTAGTTTAAATGTCTACTATCATCCAGAAAAACTATATACATATGTAGAAAAGATGCTTATTTACACAAAGTTTACAATCATGCAAAATTTTTGAAAAATGTTTTGAAATCATGAATGGATGATGCATGAAGTGCAAGTTTTGCAAAAAGATATTTACACACATTTACACAAGATTTTTGCAAACTTTTGATTTTTCAAAACATTTTGGAAAAATTTTGTACTATATACATAATTTTGATAAGAAAATATTTACACAAGCTTTACACAAAAGATTTTTGAAATCATTTTTACAAAAATAATTTGTACACTAGCTATTTATGTGCAAATAAAAGAAGATTATGTACATGAAAAATTTTTAATTTTTTCTGATTTTTAGCCATTTTATTTATTAACACACTCACACAAAGTACGAGTTATGGCTAAAGTATATATGAAATATATACACACCCCCTATACTTAGCTCGAACGATGTCCTCAGAGTCAAGAGCGATGAAGAAGACATAACTCGTACCAGGTATAGGGAAGTGAAAAGAAAGGCTATATACAAAGAAGAAGAAGAAGAAAATAGAAAAGGGTCTCAGGCCTTCCCCCTATACTTAGGATTAAATAATCCTAAGTATAGCAGGCTGTATACTAAGGAAAAACTGAGTGGAGAATGTACAGGGTCTACCCCCCCTATACTTAGGGTGAAATATCCCTAAGTATAAGCAGCAAAACAGGGGTAGGCAGAAACAAAAGAAATACTCAAAAGGTCTCACATCCCCCCTATACTTAGGGTAAAGTGCACCCTAAGTATAGCAAAATCACAGGATGACGAAAGGGATGTTGGACTAAAGAATGTAGTGATATGGACAGCTGGATCTATACAAGGTGGAAGATCAGTGAAACTCAGGCGTGAGATGCATTAGATGTGAGTCAAAGACCACATCTCACACAAAATGAATAGGGGCAAGATCTGCGACCCGCGGCTCATGATCTAGAAATGGTTTGAGCCGCTGGCCGTTCACTCGAAAGGTACTCTCAGAAGACAACTCAGATATATCGATGCTACCGTTGTCGTGTACCTTTCTGACCAAGTAGGGTCCCTTCCATTTGCTCTGTAGCTTCCCTGTAAATAATCGTAGCCTCGCATCAAACAGCCATACTCTCTGTCCAATCTCAAAATGCTTGTAGCTGATATGAGAATCATGCCACTCCTTCACTTTTTCCTTATAATGTAGGCTGTTTGAGAACGCTGCATCTCGAAGCTCCTCCAGGGCAACTAACTCTGCCCTCCTCTGGTCTCCCATACCATCTGGATCCATAAGAATATCTGTGACTGCCCAAAGTGACTTGTGCCTCAGCTCAACAGGTAAATGGCACGGCTTGCCATATACGAGGCGAAAGGGAGATGTGCCCAAAGGTGTCTTGAAAGACGTCCTATATGCCCACAAGACCGAGTCCAAAAGCTGTGACCAATCCTTTTAGTCAGGGCGGACCACTTTCTGCAATATAGTCTTGATCTCCCTATTCGACACCTCGGCTAGACCATTCGTCTGTGGATGGTAAGGTGTAGCAACACGATGGTCTATACCGAACTCGCTAGCAAGGGCCTTCACCTGGTCGTTGATGAAGTGAGATCCCCCATCAGAAATCAGAACTCGTGGAACCCCGAACCGCGTGATGATGTGCTTCCTCAAAAATCTGCAAACTGTCCTTTCATCAGCGGCTCGGGTGGGGATGGCCTCCACCCAACGACTAACATAATCAACGACCAACAGAATGTACTCGAATCCCTGACTCTTAGGGAATGGACCCATGAAATCGATGCCCCATGCATCAAAAACCTCACAGAAGTGAATGGGCTGCATCGGTATCATATCACGCTGTCCACAAGTGCCCATCCTCTGACAGTCAGTACACCTCTTCACGAACTCATCTGAGTCCTTGAAGAGAGTAGGCCACCACAAGCCGGATTGGAGCACTTTCTGTGCCGTTCTCCTCCCAGAATGATGTCCTCCTGCCTCAAGCTTGTGGCAGTAAGTGAGGACGCTATGGTGTTCCTCCTGAGGAATACACCGACGCCAGACGCTATCCCCTCCTTCGTGGTAAAGGATGGGATCCTCCTAGTGGTAAGACTTGGCCTTCGCAAGGAAGGTCTCAAGCCTCTGCCTGGGCCAATCTTGTGGGACTTTTCCAGCAACGAGAAAATTCACAATATCGGCGTACCACGGGAGTGAGGCGATAGCAAGGATCGCCTCATCTGGGAAGGTATCTCGAATAGGGTCAATCTGCTCAGTCTCCTCAGGCTGCTCTAAACGGGAGAGATGATCCGCCACCACATTCTTGACTCCAGGCTTATCCTTGATCTCAATGTCGAACTCCTAGAGTAGAAGGATCCATCTAGTCAATCTGGCCTTGGCATCCTTCTTTGCCATGAGGTACCTGATGGCGGTGTGATCTGTGTACAAAGTCACTCTAGATCCGATGATATACGATCTGAACTTATCCAGGGCAAACACTACGGCTAGCATCTCCTTCTCTGTGACCGTGTAATTTCGCTGGGCGGAATCCAATGTGCGGCTAGCGTAGTGGATGGCAAATGGAACTCCATCCCTCCTCTGTCCCAGCACTGCCCCTACGGCAAAATCGGAGGCATCCGTCATGATCTCGAATGGGAGAGACCAATCAGGCGGCTGGAGGACAAGAGCCTCAATAACACACTGCTGGAGAGTCGCAAAGGACGAAAGACACTTGTCATCGACAAGGAACTCAGTGTCTTTCATCAAGAGGTCAGTCAACGGTCGGGCAATCCTGCTGAAATCCTGAATAAATCTCCTATAAAATCCAACGTGCCCCAGGAATGACCGTAGCTGCCTCAAATTGGACGGCAGAGCGAGTTTTCTAATGACATCTACCTTGGCCGGATCCACCTCCATGCCCCTGTTGGAGATGATGTGGCCAAGCACCGTCCCTTGAGTCACCATGAGGTGACTCTTCTCCCAAGATAGAACCAAATGATACTCAATACATCGCTGGAGTACTCGATCTAGGCAGTCAAGACAGGAGTCGAATCCGTCGCCGTAGACCGAGAAATCGTCCATGAAGACCTCTAAACACACCCCTACCATGTCCGAAAAGATCAACAGCATGCACCTCTGAAAAGTCGCAGGGGCACTGCATAGCCCAAATGGCATGCGTCGAAAGGCATATGTGCCGAAGGGATAGGTAAAGGTGGTCTTCTCCTGGTCCTCAGGAGCGATGGCCACCTGGTTGTAGCCCGAGTACCCATCCAGGAAGCAATAATGGCTCTTCGCTGCCAGTCTCTCAATGATCTGGTCAATAAAAGGCAAGGGGAAATGATCCTTCTTGGTGGCCTGGTTGAGTCTCCTGTAGTCAACACAGACCCTCCAAGAGGTGGGTACTCGTGTAGCGATCTCCTCTCCCGACTCACTGATCACAGTTGTGATGCCCGTCTTCTTGGGCACCACATGCAAGGGGCTAACCCACTTGGAGTCGGAAATGGGATAAATAAAACCTGCACCCCACCATTTTGATATTTCCTTCATCACGATCTCTCTCAGGTTGGGGTTCAGTTGCCGCTGGAACTCACGCGACGGCTTCGCCCCCTCCTCGAGATAGATATGGTGGGAGCACACTGATGGACTAATCCCATGGAGATCTGCTACGCTCCATCCGATCGCCTTGCGGTTCTTTTCAAGAACCCCCATCAAACGGGATTCCTGCTCTCCAGTCAAATCGGCGGAGATGATGACTGGGTACATCTCTGGCTCGCCCGCAAGGAATCGATACTTCAGCGAAGTAGGGAGCGGCTTCAGCTCTAGAAGGCTGGGTGCTGGCAAATCTGGCTGCGGAAGAAAATGAGTGAATGCTGCTAAGTCTGCCAAATCTGCCTGGGAGAAAGAAAGCGAGCTCTTGCAATCTGGATCTGGAGAAGGCTGCTCAACTGTGCTGTCTCTGATCTGCTCTGCATCTACCTCCTCCTCATCTGTCGGCTCAAGTGGACTCAAGTCTGGCATCTGATCATCACAATCTGCCCAATCAGACTCTGAATCCGAGGGATCTGTATCAACCGCGGTGGCATCAGTACCACCGTAACACAAGGTGGCCTCAGCACCACCATATTTGATAGTCGTGTCGCGATCAAGGACCGGCTCTGCTGCCTCTGTGGTATCCTGAACCAGGGCTGTGCTCTCCAGACTCTCCTCTGCTATCATCTCGGCATCAGCTGTATCTGAAAATGAGAGGATGGCCTGTGCTGCAGGATCTGCCCATGCTGCCTCGTCATCAGTGATCACAAAATCACAGTCCCGATGGATGTCTGGCTCGGCGTCTGTCAGCTGCTCTGAATCGGTGCTGGCCTCTGAGCGTGCTCTCTCTCTAGCTCTGTAGTCCTCGACCGTCTCTATTTGTATACTCTCGCCCTCGACGCGAAAGTATACCTTCCCGCTATCATGATCAGTCACCGCCTTGGCTGTGGCCAAGAACGGACGACCGAGGATGATGGGGGTATCGGCCACTGAATCAGGGATCTCCATGTCCAACACTACGAAGTCCACGGGGAATTTTAGGCCCTGAATCGTGACGATAACGTCTCGCAACAACCCCTTCGGCCTCTTGACAGATCGATCAACAAACTGAAGGACTGTCCTGCTCTGTCGAAGAGTGCCCAACTCGAAGCGGCCGAGAAGGGCTGCCGGAAGAAGGTTGATCGACGATCCGCTATCTAATAAAGTCCGGTCGAACCTCTGCTCACTAATATGGCATCTGACATACGGGGCCCCTGAATCTGGCCTCTTGGCTGGCAGACGGTTCTGGATCGCAAAACACGTGGCTTTCGTCAGCACATGAATCTCTGAAGTGTGGTTCCTCCTCCTCCTCCTGACTGTGGTACTATCTCTCAAAGATCGCTGAAGAAGGGGGATGTGCTGCAAAGCCTCCTGGAGGGTCAGCTGGATGTGGAATCTATCGATCATGCTCTGACTGAACTACTCCTGCTCTCTCTTTTTTGGATCATTTTCTTTTTTCTCCCTCTTCCCCATCTGAAGGGCTCTAGGGAAGGGGGATCACAGGGTCCTTCGCAGATGAAGGACTAGGAAAAGGCCTAGACGGCTCGACGACCGGATCCACACATACATCACTCACCACAGTGGGACCAGAAGAAACTAAACCTTTTCCTTTATTCAAAATAGAATTCTGAGATACAGTAACATGAGGAAAGACAACATCTCTATCAAAACGAACACTGGTGGCCTCAGTACCACCTCTGGCTGGCTCTGCTGCTGGACGTCTCGCGGCATCAGTACCGCGGGCTGGCTCGGCTAAACTGGTGGCGTCAGTACCACCTCCTCGAACTGGTGAAGCGGCGGCCTCAGTACCGCCGGTGGAATCAGCATCCTTGGTGGCATCAGTGCCACCATCGTCACCTGGAGCGGCCTCAGTACCGCTCTCCTCCTCCTCATGTGGCGCCCTGGAAGTATCCTCGTGGTGTAGCTCAGATGAGGCACCGCCGCCTGCTGGTGTCCTACCGCTCCTAAGTGTAACAAAATCAGCATCAAATAGATCCGAAGATGTATCATCAAATGGGTCACTAGGAGTGGCATGCTCAGTAGAAACTACCTGCTCAGACTTCCTCTTGAGGTTGTTCGGGTTCAGCTCGATCTGTGCAGGAATGGCGGCCTTCCCTCTCACCAGGTCCCGCATCTCCTGGCGGAACTCGTCCATCTCCCGTCTAAATGTGGCCTGCTGATCCGTGAGGAGGCGGGCGATGTCATCCAAGGCGGGGCTCTCCTGGGAACCCGACGGGTAGCCTCTCTGGTGCTGAGGCTGCTGGAACTGCTGGTGGTGCTGCTGAGAGGGGTAGGAAGAGGGATGCTGCTGGTATGCTGGGTGAAATGGTGATCGGGTCGAGCGGGTAGAAATTTGAGAAGTCGGGTCCACGACTCAGATCCGCGGGAGGTGGTCCTGGGGGGGGGGGGGTAGTTGACCGGGCAGTCAACATCCCCAGGACCCAATGGAAATCGGCCACGTGGCTGGATCTTGGAGTGAAAAATAAGGGTAGCTAGGGGCGGAATTTGCAAAAACTCAAAACACAAAATATTTTTATTTTATTTTTTTTCTATTTTTAGTGATTTTTAATTAATTTTTGGAAATAAAAATAAGCTATATACATAGTATGTACTATATAGGTATATGCACACAATTAGGGTTTTTGAATTTTTTTTGATTTTTAATTATTTTATGCAATTTTATTCCTATTTTATATTTTATTTATTTATAGTATAAATCAAGGAATAAAAAGGTATTTTTATTTTATTTTTATTATTTATGTACATAAGTAAAATAAATATATATGTACATCTATGTACATGGTATATGTACAATGTATTTTTGTATTTTTAATTTTGTTATTTTTATTTTGCTTTTGTTTTAATCGTTTTCATTTTATTTATTTACAATACATAACATGAAATATTTACAGAGATTATAAAAGTTAATTTTAAATATTTACATGGCTAAATAAATATGTATGTGAGTCTATGTACAAAGTGACTATACAAGAAATGTTTTTGCTTTCTTTTTTATTTTTAAATTTTTCTTTTGATTTTATATTTATAAATAGATACAAGTATTTACAAGCATAATTTAAGCTCTTTTTGTTGAGTAAAATACTTTTATTTATTTACATAGGTATTTACACACATGAGCCCCTATCTCCCTCTACTTTGGCTTTTATGCGGTCAGGCCCATGCTGAGCCCTCCCTTGGGTTAGGTTGCTCAATATTTATTCTAAATATTTCCCTCTTTTTCTTTTTGATCTTTATTCTTTTATTTTTGCACAAAAACATGCTAATTATAGGTTTTTACACAATGCATGCTTTTGGTAATTATTCCTATTTACACATATCTACATGTATTTGCAAAGGTTTTTGTAGCTAAAATATAAGAATATAGAGTGATGAATGTGTATTCATCACTCCGCCTCTCCACGATCACCCAGCAGCCGGGCTCTGAGCTTGAGCCCCCCCGCCCCTGCGCACGTGTGAGGCACGTGCGCCCCAGGGGGGAACGTCAGCCACCCACGGGTCACGTGTTGGGCACGTGACCGCGTGGAACAAATGCAAGAAACCCCCAGAAATCCTCCTATTCGCACAAGAAACCCTCAACCAGAGGTCAGTGCGAAGCATGTGACATTCTGGTAATTTTGCAGAAACTTCCTCGGCTTTATTGGTAATTATGCATAGGTCCCCTTATTGCATTTTCATATTTACTTTAATTATCGTCATTGTAGTAATACCCCTGTATTCTTTTACCATTCTGGACCTCTACTTGCATTATTTTATCATCCAAAAAATAGCATTTTGTTCCACATGTAATTCTCTACATCTTGACATATTGTGGACATTTTTGGGATCAATGGTTAATTATAATTAATTATTTTGTGAAAAATTGCATATTTTGTCCATTTTGAGCTCTGAAATTTATAATTGATTAACCGTTGCTCTAAAAATTGCCGAATAATCATGGATTGTAGAATTAAGTGTGTTTAACATTATGCCCAAAAAGAATTGCATTTGCTTAAATGGTTTGCCTTGTAAAAATCATTTTACATATTTTGATGTTTGATTTTTAATACGTACTAAATCTCATATTTTCGAGGTTTAGGATTTTTTAAGATCCATCCCCCAGTGATAGGTTTTAGATAATTTTATTCCTTAAAAATAATTGGGTTTAATATTTATTATAATTTAAATATTAAAACTCACTTTGTCTGCATTTGGGAATTCATAAAAAAATCATCTTACGTCCAAAAATTCCAAAAATATTACAGTACATTCATTTCATCATAATTATCATCTTGTCCAAGTTTGATTTGATTCGGACATTGTTTGATCGATATTTACATTTTAGTCCTTAAAATAGGCCAAAAATGCATTTTGCATCTCTAATTGCATAAAAAATAATAAAAAAGATCACCTCGAAAACCGTACACAAACTTTGATATACAAAATTCCAGGTTGTTCCTTTGCCTCCTTGTGTTCGACCTTAGGACTTGTCCAAGTAAAATAAACATAAAACCACGTGATTAAAACTTGACTAGTTATTTCTCGATGAATTCCGATTGCCCGCCTACAATGAAACGACACATTAATTTTAAGCGAATGATAATACATGACATATATTTAACTAGTGCAATCACAGAACCGTCAGATGGCTCCGCTGCTGGGGGGGCAAATGGCTTAGTTTTTTGTCTGAAGATTTTTGTTCGATTTTCCTTATTCGGGTAGTCTGCCCCTGATTTTTTCACTGTAAATTCCATTTTTTTCTCTTCTACATTTATTTTATTTTTCAGCATTTACTTTTGAGCCACTCTCTTACATTCTCTCTCTTTTTTTTATGAGGTACCCGACGTATGTGGAGCGGTTTTTCAAGAACCGACGCATCTTCACCGACTTCCGAAAAAATCCACAATTAAGTTAAGATCAAGTCGAGTCGTGAGAGAGCGTAGAGTCTAGGATTTTATTTTCTGTAATTTTTATTTCTGTAATTAATTACTCATTTATAGCGGTGTCCGTTTGGACTCTCGCATGTGTAAAAAAGACCTTGGACTTTTTCTGTGGTGTATCGTGGCCTGTTTCACTCTCCGGTAAGGGTGGGGCCCGACTTGCGTGGCGCTTAAGATAGACCTGCACTTACAGCTCTTAAAGCATTTTTAAATTTTGATTGAGCTCGTAAAATCTAAGGCCACACTTCACTTTAATTGAGATGCACATAGATCGTTCAATTTAGCAAAATTCAACTCAATTCTTCCTCGCTAATAGAACTTTCTGCTAGGTGTAGTTTTTCATCGGCTTGCATTCATTTAGAATAATATTTCAATTCTTGTATTGCATCCCACATGGAGATTGCGAGGATTCACTGTAAGTCTTCTTACTGAGCATACATTACAGTTTCTCGCGTGCATCGGCTTTTCTCGAATTTTTCCCTCTTGTTTTGTCACATAATTTTAAAGGAAATTAAGACTGGATGGTAGACATGTATTTGTGTTTACTTAATTTTTCATTGATCGCCTAATTAAAATTGGAACTGCTAAACATAGTCGATATTAAATTAACCCATAAAATCAAGAATTTTTGCGGGAGAGCAACCCGACCTTGAATTATTTTATTTTTCTGAGTGAGTGAGAGAAGACGCTTAAGGCTAGAGCCCAAAATCCAAATTTTCATATTGACTACTGATTCTACCAAAAACGATTAGCTACTTCTCAGAGAGGATCTAATGGGTAGCCAGTAAATGGTCCGGATTTCCTTAGCAGAGTGGGTGGTTTAGAGGACACAGCGTAAGGCTCCGTCCTCAAGTAACGGGTAGCCATTCTATGGTCTATACTTACTCTCATACTGGCTGAAAGTAGGTGCAACTAGTCGTAGGAATTCGGGCCAGTCATTAGGAAAATTTCCGGCACCTAACATCTCGCTAAATTCTTTCCAAGTTTGTCTTATCACCAATTAAAATTGAAAATATAATAACCTAACTCTTGCGGCTTCATTGTGTGAGTTGGTGAACCCGGGGTTTGATTTGTGTTTGCATTTGTGTACGTGAACCGGTTTCGAAGATCAAAACCTGCACATTTGTATCCTCAACCTCCTTGATAAAAAAATTTCTTTTGAATATCCCGTGCACTTGCACCGAGATTGACCATGACGATTCATCATCAACATCTTTTGACAAGCATAGGACAATGGTCCGAGTACCCATCAGATCTATATTATGAAAATGAATTTGTCTCGGTCAGGCCAAAATGGACTGAACCCTCTTCTTTCCATAATCCTTCAACATTTGCGAGAGACTTTCACCTGCATATGAATTCGGCCCCCTCATTGAATTTCTACTCGAATCATTCAACCACACATAACCACCTACCATCTTGAACTGAACCGTCATATTCTCGGTTTCTCGCTAATGAACCATTTCAAGATCAAAATATCTTTGAGTCTCATGACTGGCCGAGAAACCGAATCCACAATATGGAGAGGCCCACACTTAATGATCATCAGAGTTGGATTGGACGCAATGATCAGATCCCTATTGACCAACCTGAATACCACTCCTTCGATCAAACTACACATACAGAGGATCAAATGGATGATATCGACACAAATGCACCCTGTATGACTCCATTATTTGAGGATACGATCAATCATGACCATGGAAGTAGACTCTACTCAAACCAGCATTGCATGCCTGAGTTACGGCATGTTGAGTATGAGACCTACACATTCCCGCAAAATCCTTCCACTGAGCAGCCTCCTTCCATAATTATTGAGGAGAAATTTTTAGAAAATAATGATCATATATCAGATATTCCAAGAAACTCTCCTCTCAGCACATACAGGAAAATGGAAGATGAAATTATTGAATCTCAAATGCAAAAACACACACCGATTGCTCCCATAATTGATCATGATAGAATTTTTAGGATGATATTTCGAGGATAAATAAGAGATTTGATTTAATGGAGGATAGATTTCAAAAGTTTGCCGATCGATTATTTTCACTCTCTGGTAACTCGAACATAAAAATGGATGAGGAAAAGATTGGATCTCATGTTGATAATTTTGAGGATATTCAGAAATCTAGGGATGATTCTGACAACGGCACTTCTGTATATTACTCCCCTATAAATGACTATGCATTTGACTCTTACTCGGAACCTCAAAGGCCCTTCTCATCTACGGAAGACACCACATCACCACACCACACAGAAAATACCAAAAAAAGTGTAATATTCAAAAACACCAAAAAAATCGAAAATCTCAAAAAATACATAAAAATTGAAACTGAAGAAGATCTGAAGAATTTGGACCCTGCTTTACTGGAAGCACTGGAGAAAAGATTGATTTTTGAACTTCCCTTTATACATGCCATTGAACACTTCCCCGACTTAAAGGATTTGTAATGGACAAATTGATGATGAAAAGGTCAGACAGGATAAGAACAAAGACTGAAAGACATATCTTGTCAATGGCCTCCTCCTTGGTGTTGAGGAGAAAAACCAAGAGCCACATAGTGAAGCGGTTGTCCAGATTTGATTGTGGAATCAAAGACACAATATTTACCCATGCTCGAGTTGATGAAGATTCACCAATCAATATCCTCCCGACCTTTGTATTTCACGAACTCAAACTCGAACCTATCAGGAAGATACGAGAGATTGTTCAATTGGCTGACCGGTCAATAAAGCGGCTGAGAGGAATCATTTCTGTCATCATTACATTCCAAGGTGCTTCGCTCAAAGTAGAATTCACGATCATTGATATTGAGCATCAAGGAGAATTCACCCAGTCTCCAATTATTCTCGGAAAGCCATTCTTAGCATTGTTTAAGGCAATTATTGAATGTGAGACTCGGGAAATCAATTTTATCGTATTGGAAGCACTTCGATCTCACACAGTCTTTGAGGAACCACGATTTTCCGAGGCAACCCACGAAGTCCTCAACAACCGTAACCATCAAGCGGTAGAAGAGCCCTACCCAATTGCTACATCTGAGATAGCGGTTGTTGATGAGACTATTGGTTTAGAGACTCTCCCCCCTGCTCCATTCCCAGCTGCTCTCACCATGGAATATCAAATATATGAATCATATGATCCGGAGACTTATGCATGGTTGTACCCTGGGTCTACCTATTCTGACTACCTTGATCACATCAACTCGACACAGGAATGCTCTAATGTCAAGTCAATTGAGAACGAACATGCAGAGACTCTTCCACGATTTCAATTCCTGTATACCTCACAATAGAAGAATGTTTCTTATATGATCCTGAGACATATGCATGGTAGCACCCTGGGTCAACCTACTCTAAATACCTTGACCAAATCATCCCAAATCAAGAGTGCACCAGCATTAAGAAGACTAAGAACAAACACGCATGATGAACACCGACCAAGGAGAAGAATTCCAATGTGTATTCATCTGGAGACTCAAGTGGACCAACAACTTCACGAAATAAAATGACTACTCCTTCATTGAAAAAATAAGTCACCTTTGACCTTCTGGAAGATGAAACATTTGATGATACCTCATCAGGTCTGGAAAAGGTAATTTACATGAGTGAAGTCTGTTCGGTAGTTCTAAAACCATATTTTCGCAAAGATCTAAAATTCAACTCCCATTGGACAACTCCCATTCCTAACTACTATTCATCAAAAGCTGATGCCCCTACTCTCATCAAATACACTGGAATTATTTCTTATGAGCTGACTGAGACTGGTGCTTCAGAGTATTCATCCGAGGACAAACCGTTTGATCCAAGAAGGAACGAGTTCTGAGAAAACAACTGAAGAAAAAAAAAGACAAGAATATCTGGAGTGTGTCCACTTTCAAATACTATTCCTCTGAGGATAATTCCGGTGATGGTTATCTTTCATCTGACTCAAACGCTTCATCTACTATCCATCATGATTTTTCTTAGGATAACACTGATAATAGTTGGGAATCATATGCTTCATCTCCTTCTCGTCATTACGATCTCCCACCACATGCTCACAAAAAGATCAGCCAAAAACCGCCTTAATCATCGGCTACCCACCCTCCCTCCCGACCACATCGGTCTCCTTGTACATTTTCTTCCTCTACTTAGGCCAAGGACTAGTATAGGGGGGACCGATGCCATCTGTACATACCACTCTTCCCGTCTCACGATCATTCCATTTCCACCATTCTTCTATACTTAGGCTGACCAGAGCCTAAGTATAGGAGAAACCAATTCTCATCTGTATATACTCTCTTCAT
The DNA here is from genome assembly GCA_037367405.1 of Ottelia alismoides. Taxonomy (NCBI): domain Eukaryota; kingdom Viridiplantae; phylum Streptophyta; class Magnoliopsida; order Alismatales; family Hydrocharitaceae; genus Ottelia; species Ottelia alismoides. The sequence continues at coordinate 463,972 of JAZKJV010004843.1, forward strand.
CCACATGTCACGACCACCTCATTTTTTCGCTCTTCGTCTATACTTAGACTTTCACAGCCTAAGTATAGGGGGCAGTCTGATCCATCTTTTTATTTTTCTTTTTATTTTTCTTTTTCACTCTCTTTCGCTTAGCCCGAGCTATGTCTTCTTTACGCTTGTGCTCTGAGGACACAACACTTGCTAAGTATAGGGGGTCTATATATATACTTTATATATATTTTACCCATATCTCGTACTTTTGCATAAGTCTATATGTATCTATAGGGTGGGTAACAAAAAAAGAAGAAGAAGAAGAAAAAGAGTTTTGCTATTGATGAGCGGCCCGAGCGACTAAGGTAAAAAGGTATCAAGGGTCGTTGCGACCTCAACCACTCGGACCGGACCTAACCAAGAAAATAAGACCACCAATACAGAAATAAAGCAATCAAACAAAACAAGCGGTCTCACTAATTTATTTTACCTGGTATAGCTACCAGGGTCGAACACAAGGAGCACGTAATGCAAAAGCTACGAAGTAGTCGGGAATCTAAGAAAAGATAAGAAATGGTGGTTTTTATATTTTTCAATTTTTTTATGAATTTTAAAATTGAGAAAAAGAATAAAAGAACTCAAAATCCAACACTCAAACAATTATTTAAGCACCAAAAATATGCAAAAAAATTCAAACAAAAATATTTTTGTGTTTTTAAAATATTCCAATGTTTTTTTGGATTTATGAGGTTTTTCTGATTTTTAATTAATTTTCTAAAAATGAAATAAAATCAAAAAAGTAAGCAATGTACAACTGGGATCTAAAGGAAGATTAAAATTACTTAAAATTCCTATAAAATACCAACAATATTTTTATGATAAACTATAAAACAAAACCTTACTACAACAACTATAAACACATTTTGTTAGCTTTTTTATGAATTTTTGCTGATTTTTCTAAGATTTTTACTCTTTGTTTTTTATGGTTTTTATAAATGGAAATAAGATAAAAAAATGGATAAAATTCAAACAACACAAAAGAAGCAATCAAGAATTTTTTTCAGAGTTTTTCAAGGCTTTTTTAATGTTTTTAGTTGATTTTCTAAAACAAACAGTAACACTTTTTAAGGTTTTTGAATTTTTTTAAAATAATAAATGAAAATAAAACAAAACAAAAAATTCACTAAAATTCGTACACAGTGGCAGGAGTCACGTGTCAAAATTCTGTGAATTTTGGAGCTAAACTACTATTTATTTATTTAAAGATAAAAAACTCAGCACACATGGACCAAAATGCAAAGAAAACATGTTCTGGGACCAAATAATAACATGCAATGAAATTTTAGGGTTCATTCTGCAATTTTCACATCAAAATTCGGACATGTTGGAAAACAACACGCACAGGGGTATATTTGCAAATAATGAAACTAAACATGCAATCGTTAACAATAAAGAAGTCCAGGGCATAACATGCAAATAACCCTGGAAAACACATGATGAAGCACGTGGGTCTACACAACCAGGACTAAAATGTGAATATGGACAACTACAGGTATCAAAGTGCAAAATGGCCTAACTGTATACTTTATTTTACAGACTAAACGACAAAGTAAAATAAAAATAGGGTAGACTGAGTAAATTACCCATGCAACACGTGAGCTGCGTGTGGCGAGACAGGTGGCGACCGCTAGTTGGGCATGAATGTGCGGCTCTGGCGTGCCAGAGATCAGATCTGACAGCTGTCAGATGTCAGGGATGTGGCAGGTATGGGGACCGTTAGATCTGACATCTAATGGCCTGACAGCCGCTGTGAATGGATGGCTAAGATGGCATCTGGACGAGGGGGTCAATCCGACGGCAGAGGGAGGCTCTGAAAGAACAACGCCTGAGCGAGCTTCGCTAGAGCACCGGCGAGGATCCGAAGCTCCGATTAATCGACCGGCGACAAAAGAATCATGAAGTCCTTCCGCGTCGGGTGATCGACTCGGATGGAGTCGCTGACAGTCGGATGATCGTGGCATCGGGTGTCTCCATGCACGCTAAGGCCTACAAGAGAAAGCTCGGACTCGGAGCAATGCTCCGGTCAGGGTTATTTGGCCTAGAGAAGCGGGGGCGAATGGAAGGGCGGTCTCCAGCGGAGGTGATGGATGAGACCTATCTCCTAATCTTGGCAATCCAGCCAAGGTCAGGGTGATCAGATGATGAGGGAAGATAGAGGATGAGCGGGGCTGTCGATCGAAATGGGTAAATGAAGGGGTCGAGGCTCGACCGGCTGTTCTGAGCTAGCGGAGGTGCGGTGAAAGATGAACGAAAGATTGAACAGATAAGCAAGCTAGGAACTATGAAATGGTTACCTGAAGATCCTAAGACGATCCTGAGCTCTAGGGGAGTTGGATGGAGAGGGTCGTTGCCTCGACTTCGCTGCGGCTGGCTGAGGAGGCTCTTCGCGGCGGCGCTCCGGCCACGATAGGCGAGCTACAGCAACACAACGCTTCTCCGATGACCAAAGGTGGTCTCTGGTTGCTGTCACCAAGGCGGAGATATCTAGGGTATCAAAGAAGGATGTGGCGCGAGCTAGTCAGCTGGGAGAGCAAATGAAGAGCTTTATAGCATGTCCCAGGAAGCTTGGAAGAATCAGATCGAGCACGCGAACCGTGGTTGATCCGCACCTCCCTAGGGATCCACGAGGATCACCGATCCACTAGGTAGTTGTGGGCAGAAAATCGGAGCTAGAGGGTGCAGGATCCTGTCAGGAAAATTGGGAGAAATGGGTGCAAAAATCGGATCCGCGTGCGAGGAGGTCCGGGAGGGGTAGTTGACCGGGGTCAACATTCCTCTTGGACCAATCAGAAAATAGATAGTAAAAAATATTTATAAAATCAATTAAAATTAGCAAATGATTTTAAATTAAAAAGTATTCAACATGAAAAATATTTATTATTTTCCAAACTATTTTTCTGAAATTATTATTTATTTTTATGAAAATAATTTATGATATATACAGTATAGTATTTTATATACATGTATAAAATACCTATGTATTTTGTACATTTATTTTTATTTTCTTATGTTTACACAAATACTCCAATTTTGTATTTTATTTATTTACAACATAATTTTACAAGTATAAAATAATTTTTATTATTTTTATTGATTATTTACAAGTATAAAATAAATGGGGAGTGATACATATATACATGTATTATATACAAGGTGAGAGAGAGTTTTATTTTATTTTATTATATTTTTATTTTATTTTTCTAATTTTTGTTTGATTTTGAGAAATATACACAAGGAAAATAAAAACACCTTTTTATTTTTATTTTTGTAAAAATAAATTATATACATAAAAGGGTGTGTATGTACAAGGTAGAGTGGCCCTATCTCTCTCTGCTTATTTTATTTGGCGATCAGGCCCATACTGGGCCCTCTCTTGGGTTCAGGTCACTCAATATTTATTCTAAATATGTCCTTCTTTTTCGTTTATTCTTTATTCTATTATTTTTGCACAAATACATGCTAATTATTAGATATTAACAAATGCATGCCTATTGCTAATTTATTGTGTTTACAACTATATACATGATACTTTGCCAAGATAAGTAGCTAAAATAAAAGAATAAAGAGTGATGGATGAGAATTCATCAGCTACTAACACTGACTGTGTCCAACCCAAAATTAAAAAACTGGCTTCTTATTCATTTTTGTATAAAAAAAACTAAAACAATCCCTTGCATAAAAAATAAAAAAATCAAGTCACAAAAATATGTCTGCATTTCACACACTTGCACTTCATCTAGCATTACATATTCATTTGCATCTGCGAAAAGTCTTTGGGTTCTGAACCGAGTTATGAGCAGAAACCGAGAGTGTCTGGACTTGACCTTAATCCACCTAATTTTCAGAGGAACTTCTCTGAGAAATAGGATTTTAGAAGCTTCAGGTCTTTGACTTAATTCTTTGAGTTACACATGACAATGTGCAGCGTTTGACTCTTAGTGTCTAACCTGGTCTCTTCATTCTGGGTACAACTCTGGAATAGGGAATTAATTTGTACTCTCGCACTATGCACTTAGCTCAACTCAGACGAGATGTTGGAAGATTGTGTGAGTTTCTTTTCTGGTAGTGTGGAAATCTAAAGACCGAAGTACGGGTTGAAATAAAGCTTCGGAAAAGGGATGGACGGTTGGGCACAATTTTTTCTAAGACCCCAAAAAAAGTACGGAAACAAAAATATTCTATATCCGTAGGGGCACAACAAGATCCGAGCAAAACCATCAAAATCCAAATACAAAGAAGCCACTACCAAATAAATATTTGACCAAAAAGGTCCAAGCTTCAAGAAAATCTGCAGATCTTGGTGGAGACTTGGCTACACTGGCCAGCTTCACAAGGAGAGGTGACTACATTGGCCACCCACCAGTTCTTTCCTCCTTCTATCTTCTCCCCCAATTCGATTGTGAACACAACGCGACAAACCTTCGAAAAAATACCTGACTCCCCGAGGACGAGTTACTGGAGAGGAGGTTTGCATGGTAGTCCGGTATTCTGGATGGGAAAAGCTAAAACCTTTCACACACATGAGTCGATTGATCAATGTTCATAGAGTATACATTGGGAAGAGGATTGATCTAAGATGACTTCTGAGCTGAAACTGTGACAATGATGTGTAGAACTTGAAGACTGTTGATTTTAAAATTCTAAGTCTCATAGAAGTTCCGCCAAACTAATAATTAAAAGGTTGAGTCTAGTTTCATTTTCACCTTCAGCTCATGGTCTTGGTATGGAACTCAATCTCATTTCACTTCATGGCATTTCTTTTTGATGCTCAGGGACGAGCATGGTTTAAGTATAGGGGGATGATGAATCTCATATTCATCACTCTAAATCTCATTAATTAAGCTCAAATCCCTCAAAATCATTGGCATTTCTTCACTTATTCTGCATAATTAGCATGTATGCATGTTTTAATACGAATTGCATTTTAGCATGCATTTCTGCACAAAATAAGAAGCCAAAAATCCCAGCTAAAATGGACCTGTAAATAGCTTAATTTCTCTGATTTTTAAATAATTCATACTAACTCCGAATAACCCAAAATCACCTCCACTGTGTACATATCACAACCAAGAATAAATGAAAAATACAAAAAAAAACACTAACCTAAATAAGTGGGGACCAAAAACCCAAACCCTAGTTCTAGGATTTCTGGACTAAAACCCTCATATATTCCCCATCCAGTGTCCATTTGGATTCTACTCACTTTGAACTAATGTACATTCAATTACCTTCAAAACAAGACCAAGTTCAAGTGAATCAAAGCTCGTACATGAAAGATGGGTTTTGGGCCTCTTTTGTACATTTTGTACTTTAATAGTTTTTGACCTATTATTTTATGTACATAATTAACCTATTTTATTTTATTTCTTTTTCATTTGTCTTCTTTGATGGAAGTTTTATTAAAAGGCACAAAAATCCAAATCCAAACTGAGTATGAAATCAAAGAAACTAACTGGGTCCAAGTCTTCACTAACTATCTGTACAAAATTGGTCTTTTCATCTTTTATTTTATTTCTTCTAATTCTTAATTAATAAAAATTCAAAAAGTATTTTAATGTGTCTATATTTATCTTTGATTTTATCATATTTTTCCGAATTTTTATCTGATTTAAAAATGACAAAAATTTATAAAACCCAAAAATCAAGGTATTTCTATGTGCATGGGATACCCCAAAAATATCACTTTGTACAATCGATCGATTTTAGTTTTGATGTCTGATGAATCTACGATTCATCGCCTTTATTCTTTTATTTTAGCTTTATTTCCGTAGTCAAATACCTGTAAATACCACTAATTCCATAAAATTACCATTTTGCGTGCATTTATTAAAATTGCATTTTTAACACTTTTTGTACATAAATAAAAGAATAAAGAAAAAGAAACGGAAAAGAAAGGATGTATTTATGTAATAAATACAGACTGACCCGAACTCCGAGAGAAGGTCAAGACTTGACCTGATCGACCAGGAATAAAGTAGGGGGAGATACGGTCTTCTGTTAGAAAAACCAAAAATATTTTGTGAATATTTTTCATGTATATTTGTACAAAACTTACCATATTTTATTTGTAGATAATTTGACCTCAAACTAATTATTTTTGTAAACAAAATTTGTAAATAAAAATGTGTTGTAAATAATAAAAATAAGTGTAAAATAAAATAATGTATATACTGCAAATAATTACACCCATGGGAAGCCACAAAGCTATAATTGAAACACCAGTTTCAGCTCCATACGAGCTCAAATCGAACCAAACCCACTTCCATTATATTATAAATTAAATTATCTTTCAAATGGATGTGGTTTCATAATTTTTGGAGTTACGGTTAAAACGTCAGTTTTCTAGGGTATTTTGTGCAGTTTAACCAATATTTGTTGTACATAGTTCTTAATATTTATTTTTACATAATGTGCATATTTGTAAATGTTGTTTTCATTAGAAATAAAATTAAAAAATAAAATTAAAAAATCATTTACAAAAAATTATTTCCTCATTTGTACCTATGTATATTGTATTATATGTACATAATATGTGTATACAACTAACTTCCTTAAATAAAAATCACCAAAAAATTAATTATCTAACATTAATTAAATTATTTAATTTAACTCCGAAATTCACATTTAATTATTTGATTTAGTGGATTTATGTGAATTAATTGAGTTTACATACTTACCATGTATATATGATTTTATTCTACATCTTATATGGCCACCATTATGGTGGTTAATTGATTTTTGGAAATTATTTTATTTATTTATTTTAATTAATTCCGAAATTCGTTTTAAATTAATTATTTTATTTATTTAATTATTTTATTAATTAACCACTAAGCACTTTCCTTATGAGTGAATATCTTACATTTTTTATTTTGTCTCTTTTTAATGGGCTCCTCCTCCTCATTCACTCCTTGATCAACCTTTGGTGGAGAGGAGCCAGATCTCCGAGTGTCATCTTGTTGAAAAAGGGTGCCTAGCCTCCGAGCTGTCTGATGACAGCGCTTCGGCCCTCGTCAAGGCCATCATGGCATTTCTGAACCCCTAGGTGAGATCTAATTTTACTTCTCGTAATTTTTCGTAGGTAAATCGTAGGTTTAATCTTTGCATAGGTTTAATTAAATTTTTTGTCAATAAAAATCACAAAATTATTCACCACACTTTGATCCGATTCGACACCGAAATTTCCACCTCATCTCGCGATCTTCTCATTTCCAAATTCTACCTCGCGCAACCTTCCACCTCCGACCACGCACGGTGGTCGGAGATATGGATCTCTCTTCCATATCACAAGCTAAGTCCATTCATACATCCCATTATTGTATATAAATAAAAAATACATAAAATAGTTTTTCCTGTTTATCTCACAATTGTTTTTGCAGGGGAAATAAAAAAATAAAAAATATATTTGTTTTTGCATTTAACCTTTGTTTTGTAGGAATAAATAATAAAAACAAAAAAAACATAATATATATTTTTTCTCTAACATTGTCTGCAGTATAAAAATTAAAAAAAAACAAAACAAAAAATAAAACAAAAAAAATAACAAGCAGACGGCGGGCCGCCACCCCCGCCGCCCGCGCCAGCGACTTCAGGCCTTGATCCCCCCTCCGCGCTGGGGCCGACCGGTGCACGCTCCCCGACCCGACCGCCTCCTGCCTCTGCTGAGCCGCACGCCATCTTCCAGCGGCTACGAGCCGCCGCGAATGCCGACGCCTCCGAGCCTCCCTCCACTGCTCGAAGCTCCTAGCCGCCTTGCCGCGCAAGGCGGCGCGACTTCCAGCCTCCCCCGCCTTCACGGGCGTCATCCCCTTCAGACTCATACTGTGCCTCCGCGCGTGGGCGGCGTCCCTGCAACAGCCAACCAGACCGCTGCACCTCCACCCGCGTGAGCCCGCGACCCCGTTGTCCTCCACCTCTGCGTGGAGGCACCGACCACTCGCCCGAGCCCCCGCCGTTCCCATCCGACCACTGCCGCACGCGCGCAGCGTCGTGCGTGCCCCATGTCCTCCTCCATCGACGTTGCCTGCAACTCCTATCGCCCGCGTTCCCCTCCGACACCTCCGCCCGCGGTGGTGCGGCCCATCGCCCGTGGCGGCCGCGCCTCCAGAATCTTCTCAGTGGGCGGCGGCGGCCAAGCTGCCCCTCTCCATCTACTGTTGAGGAAATGAGATCAAACCCTGGGGGGAAGGTTACTAGTGAAAAAAATCTTTTGGAATAATTGCACATAAACCCCTAGGAAGTTTCAATAATTGCAAAATGGTCCCAACAACCTCTCAAGTCACGTGCCCCCGACATGCTTTATGGGTAAATTGCAAAATTTTTCCTGCATTGTAATTCTGTTATCATTCAGTATAAAAACTTTAAATCTTTGCGAATAAGTCCCTGTCATTGCAGACTTAAACTTTGCATTGTTTTCTTAATGGAATAAATGTTTTTATGTTTAGAAAAAATTCTCAAAATAATGGTGTATGTTCCTGCTACAGTTCTTGTCATTGTATAAATTTTTCATCAATTTTTATTTCATATGTTATATTTAAAAAAATAAAAAATAGTAACTTTTTGCCTGCCCGAAATTGAAAATTTCATAAAAATTCAGAAATTGTCCTAAAAATTCTAAAAAAATTATTGTAGGTGTAGTTTGGTGTATTTTAATTTTTGACCAATTTTTGTGCATTTTCCTTTTATAAAAACCAAAAAATTTAGAAAAATGAAAATTCTTAAAAATCGTAGAAAATTGTAGAAAAACCCAAAAATAGTGATTTCAGTTTCTGATTGTAGATATAGCTTTGTAGTTTCTATTAAAAATAAATTTCAGGACTTTTGGGCATTTAAAGGATTTTTAAATTCCAAAATACTCCTCACTTTGCACAGTTTGCTTTGTTTTTCACTGTTTGATTTTATAAAATCACAAAAATATCAGAAAATTGCGAAAAAATTACCAAAAACATTTTAAATTTATAAAACACAAAAACATTTCCTTTTAAATTTTCTATACATTTTTTTATCATTTTGAAAAATACAAAAGAGTGGTTTGTGTGTGTTTTATTACTTGTGAATATTGTACTTCATTTAAAAATTTAAAAAAAATAAAAATTAAAAAAACCACTAAAAATTAACTCTGAAATTTGACTACATAGTTTTTAAATCATGCTCTTTGTGTTCGAACCTGGTCGCTATATCAGATAAAAAGAATATTGAAAACCACTTACATTCGTTTTTATTGATTTATCCGATTTTCTGAGCGGTTTATTATTTTTCTCATTGACCGATTCGAGTGGTTGAGAACGACGACATTTGCATATTATTTTTCGCTCTCTCGACCGCATTGATTTTTCGGCTCATCAGAATGGCATCGTTGCCAGGGAGCACGGCTTTGTAGTCATTTTTCTATTCTGTCTCTCTATATTATAATTGTTTTTTGACCTTCTCTCTTTGATTTTTTTGCAAGGAACTACTTGGAGGACGACGTGGAGTTTACTTTCTGAGGACCCGCTGATGAATCCGCGATTCATCATCGCAATATCTTGATCTTAGTAAAATCCCCGAGTAAAATCCCAAATAAATGTCAATAAAATCAATAAAATAACAAAATAACTCTTGTAAATAAAATACACTAATTCTTGTATATAAGATTGTACAAAATAAATTACACATAAAAAGCCGCAAAAATAAAGGAGTTTTATACATGTAAATAGCCAAAAAAACTTCATGTATTTTTAATAATTTCATTTCAACTCCTTTTTGCCTAATTCTTTCTCTAACTTGTTTATAAAAATCTAACTAAAAAATATAAAAATACAAAACAAATTTCAACTCAAATAAATGCTCCTAGATCCCAAAGAGAAAAAGCCGTAAAGTCCAACTTCCAAGCTAAATTCCCGCTCCGTATGAACTCCAAATTCACCAAACTCACTTTTAAAGTTCAAGTTAGAAAATTATCTATCCAACGGAAGTGGTTTCATTAAAATCGGAGCTCATTTGCAAAAGTTGGGCTTTTGGACCTAGATGTACATTGTATACCATGTATATATTCATTCTTTGTTCATTTTTTATCTTACATTTCTTAATTTCTAAAAATACAAAAAAAGCATGCTTGTGTTGTATTTTATTTATATTATTTTATTGTATTTTTCCGTTGTAAATATCTCTTTAAAAAAAAATGTACATGGTGTTTTGTATTCACTTGTAAATTCACCATTATTTTTTCCTTCTTTATTTTGTTGTATTTAAAGTAGCCTACTTTATTTCATTTTATTTATTTAATTATTTTACATTCTCTACAATAACCACCATTCAACTCTCTTCTACCACCAACCTCCATTCAGCCCCACCATTTCTTAAACCTCCCATTCAACTCCATTAATAAAATAACCTCCCACCATTTTAATAACCTCTCATCCCATCATCTTTATATACCTCTCATTCTCCTCAATTTTGCTTTTGATCCATCTTTATGTGAGGAGAGTCCAGTTCCCAGAGTTGAATCGGTGACAGCGACGCAACCGCGGTCGAGCGACGACGGCCCTCTCTCCGTGTGATCCGTTGGCTTTTTGGCCAACATCGCAGCCGCAACCGCGCGCTGCTCGAGCTCATCGCACGCCGGCGATTCGAGCGAAGACCGTGCTCACGAGAGCACTCCATAGGCGCCCGCGTCCATCGTAGGTATTTTTAATTTCATCTTGTCATTATTTTATCTTTGCAATTTTTTTATCACATTACCATCTATATAAACCCATTTGTTCATCTTCATCACCATCATTCACCATTCCTTGTCCTCCATATCCTTTGTTTTATTTCCTGTCTAAAGAAAATTAAAAAAAGATAAAAAAATTAAAACAAAAAAAACCTTTTTATTACAGCAGTAAAAAAGGTTCAAAAAAATTAATTAAAAAAAACAAAAAAAATAGTAATGCAGCAGCGGTGGGGGAAGATCCCACCGCCGCCGCCGCCCCCTCATCTCCACCTCGCCGCCGCGCGCGCCACCGCCCCCAGCGCACGGCCGCGCCCCGCCGGAGGTGCCGCCCCCTCTCCTCGCCGCCCTCCGCTGCTTTAAGCGGCCGCGCAAGGCGGCGCTCCTCCAGCCGCGCCCCCGCGCGGCCCCAACTCCTCCAGACGCAGCGGCCACCGGCGCCGCCTCCTCTGCCATCTCCTAGCGGCCACCGGCGCCGCCTCCTCTGCCATCTCCGCGAGCGGCCGCGCCCGCTCCCCCGCCGGCCGCATCCGACGCCGCCGCCCCCACTCGTTTTGGGTTCTTCCAATTCAACGAAGAAGAAGGTCAATTTTCATATTTTTTTTATTTGAAAAAATTGCAAGTTATTTCTTTCATGTTTCTGTAATTACAAAAAAGTCCCTGTTCATGCTTTATATTGTAATTTCATTTTCTGAATTTGCCAAGACACCCCTGTGTTTGACTTTAAGTTTGGACATCTGATTTGCACCTTTTTATTCAATGAAAAATACCTTTGTGTGGAGCAACTAATTCTATACCTTGTGGACATTTATTTGTATTTTTATGGTAGTTGGGTAATTAATTAAAATTGTCAAATTGAAATTCTGTGTATTTTACCCAATCCGTGCTTTTAAAATTATATCTCACACACTGTTGTTATAAAAATTCCACAAAAAATATATGTGATGCCTTGAAATGTGTTGAACTTACTGTCCAAATTTCATCCAAAATGGAGTTGTCTTGTGCCTTAAATAAATTGTAGAGTGATTTTAGTTTTTGATTTTTAATTAAATCCCCGTATATTCTTTTTGCGAAATTTCAATTCTTCTGGATTCTAGATCTAAATATCTTTCTGAGATAATTCGCATTCTGATTATATTTATAACGTGGATTAATTAGGAATTAATTAATCATTTCCACTCTGTTTTCACTAAAAAATTCATTAAAAAATCATAATTTGTCAAAAAATCCAAAAAAAAATTACTGTAGTCTCCTTGCATCATGTTTTCATTCCAGTAATTTTTTCATAATTTTTGCTTACTGTTTCTGTGAAAAATTGTGAAAATACCCATAAAAAGTGTGTTTTTTTGTTATTGCATTTTAACCCCTAAAATTCTAAAAAAATATGTTTTGCATTCATCATTGGATTAAGTTTACTGGAAAAATATAATTTGGCTAAATTGAATTAATTTCTCATTAAAATTAGTTTGGCCTTGTTGTATGTTTTCTTAGTGTCTTGATTCGCCCGCATTTCGTTTTTTTTGGTATTCTACTTGCATAAAAAAATCTAAAAAAATACGCATTGGAAATTTAAACCTAATTTCTTGAATTAAAACCTAGGTTGTTCCTTTGCCTCCCTGTGTTCGACCCCGGACTTGCCCGGGATATAAATTAAGCCGAGACACTCTTCACGGAGATCTTCTCTCGGTTCTGACTGAATCGCTAAGTACACATATTACAACGTGACCGAATTAATTACCGTATTTAGCCGAGACACTCTTTTTCTTTATTTGCTTAAAAAACTTTTTCAAAAAAAAAGTCTTTTCTTATTCACCTATCTTTTTCAAAAAAAAACCTTCTTTGCCTTTGTTTGTCAAAAAAAAAACCCTTTTAAAAAAAACAAAACAAAAAACTAAAACTAACTGATAAGTTGGTTTAATCCCTGACACCATTCACTTTCACACAAGACTAGTGATGATCAAGAACATTTGGTTTATGAGGTCTTGAGATTTTGAGTTAACCAGCCTTAGTCATTAGGGTCTTTGACTTAATTATACACATTTCCCTAGTTTGAAAGATTTGTGTGCTATATTGCATGCTTAGTCTCTACCTTAAAGAATATGATCAGCACCTCACATACACGACTGCAGTTATGATGAGATGAGTTGAAATTTCACTTGAGGAACTGGGATGAGGGATTTGAGTTTGGACTTGATTTGATGATGCTCGAGGATGGGATAAAATCAATGAAGGCTTCATGAAACCTGAGTGTCAGCATCTTTAGCCAGTATGAGAACATGGTTCTTGTACTATCTCTTGACATTTACCTATGTGCCAGGGTGTGATAAAATAAAAAAAATGTTGATCAGTGTGCGCCAACTCTTGGTAAAAGCAGTGGAGCTAGCCACAAATACTACAAAGCAATGAAATGTCAAAGAAAAGCTCTCATTCCACAAAGTCAATTATCAAAAGAGCTTCCACCAAAGGCGAGCGCTCCCAACCATTTCAAAGTGTCCACTTGGACCACCGCTATTAGGACCAGGAGTCGGGCTTGCACCAAAAAAGGGCTCTGCATCGTAAATGCTACAAGTCTGGGTGTAGAAGGTACGATAGGTACTCAAAAAAGGCACACCCCGGTGTACTCCCAGGAAAACAAGTGCAGACGGCTCCAACTTCTCTTGACGGACGCACTGATCAACACCAAAAAAAATGCGTTGCGTAATAAGGCACTTGAGAGGATCCTTGTTCCAATGAGAGGGAGAGAAGAAATGACACAATCCTATGTCCTCCATCAACTGGCCTTCCATCTACACTTTCAAGTCTGACAACTAAAGAGACGGTGGATTGGATGCAAGAAATGATTTATTCCCTAGTGTTGAGGATCGGGTCCATAGGAGAGTCTCTTGGACTGGAACCTTGGGAGACGTTGTGACTCTACTCTTGTAACTGCAGTCAACACTTAAAGTCATATCCCTTATATATACGTATACAAAGAGAGTCTGATGATTAGGGAAATTGGGTACCTTTTGACTAGAGCTTGGTTCAGCTTAGAATTTTAGGATCTCTAAAACCGAGAGTTCTTGAACGGATCAAGTCTTGTATTCACATGCACAGTCAGGGGTTAATCCAACTTATTCATTCTTTATTTGCTCGAGGACTAGCAAAGTTTAAGTATAGGGGGGTGATGAATCCGCGATTCATCATCGCAATATCTTGATCTTAGTAAAATCCCCGAGTAAAATCCCAAATAAATGTCAATAAAATCAATAAAATAACAAAATAACTCTTGTAAATAAAATACACTAATTCTTGTATATAAGATTGTACAAAATAAATTACACATAAAAAGCCGCAAAAATAAAGGAGTTTTATACATGTAAATAGCCAAAAAAACTTCATGTATTTTTAATAATTTCATTTCAACTCCTTTTTGCCTAATTCTTTATCTAACTTGTTTATAAAAATGTAATTAAAAAATATAAAAATACAAAACAAATTTCAACTCAAATAAATGCTCCTAGATCCCAAAGAGAAAAAGCCGTAAAGTCCAACTTCCAAGCTAAATTCCCGCTCCGTATGAACTCCAAATTCACCAAACTCACTTTTAAAGTTCAAGTTAGAAAATTATCTATCCAACGGAAGTGGTTTCATTAAAATCGGAGCTCATTTGCAAAAGTTGGGCTTTGGGACCTAGATGTACATTGTATACCATGTATATATTCATTCTTTGTTCATTTTTTATCTTACCTTTCTTAATTTCTAAAAATACAAAAAAAGCATGCTTGTGTTGTATTTTTTTATATTATTTTATTGTATTTTTCCGTTGTAAATATCTCTTATTAAAAAAAATGTACATGGTGTTTTGTATTCACTTGTAAATTCACCATTATTTTTTCCTTCTTTATTTTGTTGTATTTAAAGTAGCCTACTTTATTTCATTTTATTTATTTAATTATTTTACATTCTCTACAATAACCACCATTCAACTCTCTTCTACACCAACCTCCATTCAACCCCACCATTTCTTAAACCTCCCATTCAACTCCATTAATAAAATAACCTCCCACCATTTTAATAACCTCTCATCCCATCATCTTTATATACCTCTCATTCTCCTCAATTTTGCCTTCGATCCATCTTTATGTGAGGAGAGTCCAGTTCCCAGAGTTGAATCGGTGACAGCGACGCAACTGCGGTCGAGCGACGACGGCCCTCTCTCCGGTGTGATCCGTTGGCTTTTTGGCCAACATCGCAGCCGCAACCGCGCGCTGCTCGAGCTCATCGCACGCCGGCGATTCGAGCGAAGACCGTGCTCACGAGAGCACTCCATAGGCGCCCGCGTCCATCGTAGGTATTTTTAATTTCATCTTGTCATTATTTTATCTTTGCAATTTTTTTATCACATTACCATCTATATAAACCCATTTGTTCATCTTCATCACCATCATTCACCATTCCTTGTCCTCCATATCCTTTGTTTTATTTCCTGTCTAAAGAAAATTAAAAAAAGATAAAAAAATTAAAACAAAAAAAACCTTTTTATTACAGCAGTAAAAAAGGTTCAAAAAAATTAATTAAAAAAAACAAAAAAAATAGTAATGCAGCAGCGGTGGGGGAAGATCCCACCGCCGCCGCCGCCCCCTCATCTCCACCTCGCCGCCGCGCGCGCCACCGCCCCCAGCGCACGGCCGCGCCCCGCCGGAGGTGCCGCCCCCTCTCCTCGCCGCCCTCCGCTGCTTTAAGCGGCCGCGCAAGGCGGCGCTCCTCCAGCCGCGCCCCCGCGCGGCCCCAACTCCTCCAGACGCAGCGGCCACCGGCGCCGCCTCCTCTGCCATCTCCTAGCGGCCACCGGCGCCGCCTCCTCTGCCATCTCCGCGAGCGGCCGCGCCCGCTCCCCCGCCGGCCGCATCCGACGCCGCCGCCCCCACTCGTTTTGGGTTCTTCCAATTCAACGAAGAAGAAGGTCAATTTTCATATTTTTTTTATTTGAAAAAATTGCAAGTTATTTCTTTCATGTTTCTGTAATTACAAAAAAGTCCCTGTTCATGCTTTATATTGTAATTTCATTTTCTGAATTTGCCAAGACACCCCTGTGTTTGACTTTAAGTTTGGACATCTGATTTGCACCTTTTTATTCAATGAAAAATACCTTTGTGTGGAGCAACTAATTCTATACCTTGTGGACATTTATTTGTATTTTTATGGTAGTTGGGTAATTAATTAAAATTGTCAAATTGAAATTCTGTGTATTTTACCCAATCCGTGCTTTTAAAATTATATCTCACACACTGTTGTTATAAAAATTCCACAAAAAATATATGTGATGCCTTGAAATGTGTTGAACTTACTGTCCAAATTTCATCCAAAATGGAGTTGTCTTGTGCCTTAAATAAATTGTAGAGTGATTTTAGTTTTTGATTTTTAATTAAATCCCCGTATATTCTTTTTGCGAAATTTCAATTCTTCTGGATTCTAGATCTAAATATCTTTCTGAGATAATTCGCATTCTGATTATATTTATAACGTGGATTAATTAGGAATTAATTAATCATTTCCACTCTGTTTTCACTAAAAAATTCATTAAAAAATCATAATTTGTCAAAAAATCCAAAAAAAAATTACTGTAGTCTCCTTGCATCATGTTTTCATTCCAGTAATTTTTTCATAATTTTTGCTTACTGTTTCTGTGAAAAATTGTGAAAATACCCATAAAAAGTGTGTTTTTTTGTTATTGCATTTTAACCCCTAAAATTCTAAAAAAATATGTTTTGCATTCATCATTGGATTAAGTTTACTGGAAAAATATAATTTGGCTAAATTGAATTAATTTTTCATTAAAATTAATTTGGCCTTGTTGTATGTTTTCTTAGTGTCTTGATTCGCCCGCATTTCGTTTTTTTGGCATTCTACTTGCATAAAAAAATCTAAAAAAATATGCATTGGAAGTTTAAACCTAATTTCTTGAATTAAAACCTAGGTTGTTCCTTTGCCTCCCTGTGTTCGACCCCGGACTTGCCCGGGATATAAATTAAGCCGAGACACTCTTCACGGAGATCTTCTCTCGGTTCTGACTGAATCGCTAAGTACACATATTACAACGTGACCGAATTAATTACCGTCTTTAGCGACTGGTCACCCGCACAGGAGGAAGAGCAGGGAATTGAAGAAGACTGTCATCTTATTTGAGAGAAAAATAAATTGTGTAATAATTTAGGACTTTGGACTTGTGAACTTGGACTATTTTCTCGGGGTCTGTTTCGCCAAGTGCTGGTGCACTTGGGGGACCTCACCGCTGTTTTTCCGAGTTTTTGATTTCACGCCATAGCTTGCTACTTGATTCTCGTGGATTTAGCCCTAGATGTAGGAATTTTGATTGATTGTAACGTAATATTTTAAGGCCCAACACCTAATAGATTATCTGTTCCTATAGAACGTTTGGACCTTGCTAAAAATAAAAATTTAAAAGTTCTTCACGATCAATAGAAGCTGCTCGTCTAAGGCCGATTTCCACGTGCATCATATAGTTAGTTTACTTTCTGTATTTAATTTATGCACTGATCATATTGCATGTAGAGTGCTGGAGTAAGGTACGCATTTTCTATCTCTGCATGCATCATCTTTTTTGACCGTGCATTGGTTTTTTCGACTTCCCCCTGCTTTCGACTCAAATTAATCAAAGAGGAAATCAAAAAACTCGTTAGGCGTTATTTTTTGAAAAAAAATCCAAAAAATAGAAAATCAAAAAAATTGGGACTGCTAATTTAACTTGACTCTAAAATTAAA
Source organism: Ottelia alismoides (assembly GCA_037367405.1). NCBI lineage: Eukaryota > Viridiplantae > Streptophyta > Magnoliopsida > Alismatales > Hydrocharitaceae > Ottelia > Ottelia alismoides. The sequence goes on from JAZKJV010004843.1 coordinate 481,454, forward strand.
CGTAATTGACCACTTCATTATTTTGGGAGAGCAACCCCCTCATTGTCTGCGCTTTTAATTGCTCATGTACACGCTAAGGAGTACTGCCCAAATCCTATTCAAGCCTCCTAAGTGTTTGTACAACTTTGTCTTATCGCCTAACTCTTAAAATTGAAAACATAATGACCGAATCTCACGGTCAGATTTGTGTTGAGTTGGTGAACTGGGGGTTTGCTTTGTGTATTTTATGTCTTTGGCGTGAGTCGGTTATGTTCATCCTCTCTAAATCATTAGCAGACACAATCTATCTCTATCCCACCCTCCCTCCCTTCTATCTTTCTTCCTCCCTGCCTTCTCCCTTCTATCTCTCTCTCACCATCTCTCACCTTCTATCTCTCTATCGCTTTCACTCTACCCACCCTCCCTCCCTTTACCATCATTCTTTTCTCTCGTCATGATGGTTCACACTCCATTCCAGCCGGATTTTGCGGCTTCTTATTTTTATACCCATCATTCCCGCCCACTATCTTGGGGGGTCGGAACCCCGTTTGATTTCCCATCTTCTCCCTACCCACCCTCCCATTCGGGACATGCTCTGAGTGAAGCCTGAGGAGACCATATTGACCAAATACGACACACGTGTGTTCACCTTACTGAGATGAGAGTGCATCCCATAGGCGATCATATGGTGCTGTTGCGTGATTTAGATGACTTCTATCCTAGGATGATGGATGAGAACCAAGATCAGGACGCAGAGTCCGTTTCTACTTTGAGACCATTCGTTCTAGATTTAGAGTTAATTGATATACTGCCGAAGTTCTTTGGGGAAGTGCACGAGGAACCGTATTACATATCGATGAGTTTGAGGATATTTATGGATCACGATCATATTCGGATATCACTTCTAAGGACATGATGTTGATTACCTTCCCATTTACACTTCAGAGTATAGCCAAGAGTTGGCACAGACGATTGGGAAGGAAGATTGCTACATGGAAAGATTTACGATCGTTGTTTTTGCAGAAATTTTACCCCCAGTGTAGAGCAGAGATGATGCGGTCTTTTATTCATGATTTTTCAGTTAACCCCCAGAAGCCATTGATAGATTCAATGGTTGAGGTTACGAGAACATTTGAGGCGATTTCCGGATCATGGATTTTCGATGACTGACCTTATCCATATCGCCATGAGGGGGAGGACCGCAGAGCAGATTGCATATGTCATTACCTCGTGTGGTGGTTCACACCACTGTCCCGACCTAGATTTAGTTGAGACCATCTTGGAAACACTTTTTGATCTTGCATATACACGAGATGATTTATTCGGGACAACACATGAGGGGAATATGACAACAGGTGAGTGTGTGGCACATCATGCCGATCTTGACAGCACACACAAATCAGAGGATATGGATGCTACTACTTCTCATTTGATGGATATGTTGACTACTACTGTGAGTTCCGAGAGCCGGACATTGGTTGAGTTTCCATTGGATTTACAATCAGATTTTGAGCCAGTCCCGTACTTCCACATAGATGATTCTTGGATTCTAGATCTGCTAGTATACCAAGAAATAAAGGAGGAACCCACATCTCAGCCATCCTTTCAATCTTTCCAGTATCCTTACGCAGTTGATTCAGTGTCTATTCTTCAGAAGATCTTCTCAGATTCGGAGATATACTTGGATTCATCTCAGTAGAGAGAGCTTGATGAGGGACCGATTTTTGATTCGACAGACCTTTCTAGTCCTATATTTGAGCCATGTGTCCTCCCATTTGATGAGGTCGATACATTTCTGGAGGACATGACATTTGACAGCATTGATCCCTAATTTCTTGATGATTCGGTATTACTCCCCGAGGGTTATGTGCGGGAGAATGACACGGACCCTATGTACTCGGTTTCACTTTCTGAGAGTGTATATGATCTGTCGGATCACGAGACCGAGTATTTTGATATTTATGTTAATGAGTTTGATGATTCTCTCCTTGACGACCCTCGCGAGGATGACTCGGTCTTTGAGGTATTCGATGATTTCACTGATTTGTCTACATTATATGCATCGGATATCATCCTTTCTAATGAGTCTCATGATCATGAACTTCCATACCTATTCGAGACGGTGATTGACATGGAGGATTCCCTGACATATCCTTCCTTCTCCATGTTCGACTTCTTCGGCTCTACCCTTTCACTCCATATAGATCTTGAGCTGACGATTTCTTTTGTGCTACCGGAGCCTGATTTCATCTTCCCATATATTTACCCGGTAGCAGACACCTGCCTGATTGATTACCTAGGTGTCATCATTTCCTCTGTTGAGTTTGTTGTTGTTCTCTCACCGAGACTACAACAACAGTATAGTATTCGCCTGACAGATGCCGTCCTGAACCTTGATACGACGTTATCCTAACATTTGCGCCCAACTAGGGGCGTAAACTCTAGTGCTTGTTGAGAGGCACCTCAACATTAATCACATATGTATAGATCCTTTTGTCCATATCATACATTCTTTCTCACATCCCATATTCATCTCTTGATTATTCTATACTTAAGGTGTACCTTACCCTAACAATAGGGGTGTGTCAGACTTGTGATTATTCTTTTGATTCTTTTTACCTCTATTTTGCTGCCTATACTTAGGGTTATTTTACCCTAAGTATAGGGGAGGTAGACTCTATACAATCTACTCCTCGGTTTTCCCCTTATCTACAATCTTCTATACTTAGGATTACTTGATCCTAAGTATAGGGGGATCACCAACTTCTATTGATTTTATTCTTTTATTCGTCGTTGTAGTATAGTATTCTTTTAGATTCCCAATACTTATCACGAGTTATGTCTTTCTTTCCAGCTCTTTGATCACTATGAGGACATAGTTCGAGCTAAGTATAGGGGGTGTCGTATATATTGTATATATACTTTAGCCATAACTCGTATTTTCGTATTTTTTAATATGGATAAAATATTATGTAAATACTCAAAAAAACTAACTAATTATTAAAAAAATGCAGATATTTCCTCAAAATTCTTTTGTATATACTGACTAATAAGTCATGTTAAAATATTTTGAAAAATATTTTGAAAGTAGTTTGAAAATCTATTTGAAAAATCTTTTGAAAACTATTTGAAAAATGTTTGAAAAATATTTTCAACCTTTGTAAAAAGATTGTGGCTTGTAAAAAAAATTTTTCTATGTGTGAAAAAAAAGAAAGATTTTGTAAAACTATTTGCAAATGTTTGGAAAAATGGTTGAAAATTATTTTGAAAATCTATATATACTGTTTGAAAAATGTTTGCAAAATAGTTTTCAAATGTGTGTAAATGTTTGTAAAATTGTGTGAAAAATATTTTGGACTATAGTTTTCAAAATTATTTGTAAAATTATTTTTAAATAAATTTTAGGAATATATGCATCACAAAAATAAAAAAAATGAATAAAAAAGCGTAAAAAATTTAAAATAAAAAATCCAAATGCGTATATACTTGTATAAATTACTCAAGTTGTAAATTCTTTCTTATGATTCTTGTAAATAATCAACTCACTCTTATGTGTGTATCTCATCCCTAACTTTTTTCCAAAAAAAGTTGTTGTTTATATACTTGTATATATTACTAACTATTTGCTTTTATAAAAGAAACTTTACATGTGCATAATTTTTTAAAAATCTATAAAAATTTCAAATTTTTGAAAATTGTTTCACAAAAAAGATTTTGTTTTCTTTTCCTTGCATGTACATATTTTCTTTCATTTACATGAGCATTTTTCAGGATGATTTTGACATTTAAACTAAGTCTGGAATAAATTTGAAGAGTGGAGTTTAGTTGGACCTTAATCCACTTAATTTCAGAGGAACCTTATAAGATTTGGAGTTAAGACTTTTCAGGGCCTAGTGGCTTAATTCTTTGAGTCCATAAGACTATGTTCACATGTCATCTTGATAAGTCTAATTAGAATATTTAACAACACACGTATGATTCTTTCAGACCGTGGCTTACCTTGGACAATGCACTTTACACTTAGCTCTTCATGGAGGAGGTAGTGAGGGGACATAATCTTTTGGCTTGGGGTAGCATACGAGGGTAGTACATATAGGCAGAACCTCTCGTCCTCCTCTAGGGAGGGAAGTGCGTCTCAACCTAGTCTGGTGATGTGGAGGTCTAAAGATAGGATGTTGTGGGGTTGCAATAATGCTTCAAAAGAGGGATAGTCTACTAGCTCAAGAGGAAAAACTCCTTATGTATATACTGCACCTTAAAAAAAGAAAAGAAAAAAAAGCAAAAAAAAAACAAAATCTCCAAAAGTGGACAGGCCTGATAGAAAAATAAAAAGCCTGCTGGAGTGTATATACAAGTGAAAAAAAAGAAGAGCTTCAAAGTCATACATTTGTAAGCTTGCAACGGGTGACATGGCTACACTAGCCATGCGTCCAAGGAAAGGTAACTACACTGGTTACCGTCCATTCTCTTCTCCATCCCCTCTTCTTGAGCTGGTTGTACTTGAACTTAGAAGGGAATATCCCCGATCCTCGAGGAAAGAGTTGCCAGACCGGGGGATTAGAGTTACCTTGTTGAGAGAGGTTGTTTCTTTGCTACTTTTGAGATGAGGAGCTATATTTCACTTACACGTACAAGTAAGAATTCATAGTCATAAGAATTTGTGTATGTAGACTTGTTCTGACCTGACTGTTGAGGAGACCTGAATAGGAGTCTTATGGAACTTAGAGGTTGTTAGGTTTTAATTCCATTTCCCATTAAGGTTCTGACACACTAATAATCCAAAGGTCTGACAGAGCTCCAGACTACATTTTTATGAAGATAAATTTAAAAGTCAACATTATTCTAACTTCTTTCCTTTTTCTTTTCTTTATTTTTGTTTTCACTTGTTTTCCATATAAGTGTGCTAAGGGACTAGCAAAGGTAAAGTATAGGGGAATGATGAATCTACGATTCATCGCCTTTATTCTTTTATTTTAGCTTCATTTCCGTAGTCAAATACATGTAAATACCACTAATTCCGTAAAATTACCATTTTGCATGCATTTGTTAAAATTGCATTTTAACACTTTTTGTACATAAATAAAAGAATAAAGAAAAAGAAAAGAAAAAGAAAGGATGTATTTATATAATAAATACAGACTGACTCAAACCCTAAGATAAGGTCAAAACTTGACCTGATCGACCAGGAATAAAGTAGGGGGAGATAGGGTCTTCTGTTAGAAAAATCAAAAATATTTTGTGAATATTTTTCATGTATATTTGTACAAAACTTAGCATATTTTATTTGTATATAATTTGACCTCAAACTAATTATTTTTGCAAACAAAATTTGTAAATAAAAATGTGTTTTAAATAAAAAAATAAGTATAAAATAAAATAATATATATACTGCAAATAATTACACCAGAAAAAGCCGCAAAGCTATAATTGAAATACAAATTCTGGCTCCATACGAGCTCAAATCGAACAAAACTCACTTCCATTATACTATAAATTAAATTATCTTTCAAATGGTCGTGGTTTCATAATTTTTGGAGTTACGGTTAAAAAGTCAATTTTCTGGGGTGTTTTGTGCAGTTTAACCAATATTTGTTGTGCATAGTTATTAATATTTATTTTTACATAATGTACATATTTGTAAATATTGTTTTCATTAAAAATAAAATAAAATAATTAAAATTAAAAAATCATTTATAAAAATTATTTCCTTATTTGTACCTATGTATATTATATTATATGTACATAATATATGTATACAACTAAGTTCCTTAAATAAAAATCACCAATAAATTAATTATCTAACATTAAATAATTTATTTAATTTAGCTCCAAAATTCATATTTACTTATTTGATTTAGTGGATTTATGTGAAGTAATTGAGTTTATATACTTACCATATATATAGGATTTTATTCTATACCTTATATGGCCACCATTATGGTGGTTAATTGATTTTTGGAAATTATTTAATTTGTTTATTTTAATTAATTCTGAAATTCTTTTTAATTAATTAATTATTTTCATTATTTATTTATTTTAATAATTAACCACTAAACACTTTCCTTAAGTGTGAATATCTTCCATTTTTTATTTTTGTCTCTTTTTCATGGGCTCCTCCTCATTAACTCCTTGATCAACCTTTGGTGGAGAGGAGCCCGATCTCCGAGTGCCATCTTGTTGAAGAAGGATGCCTAGCCTCCGAGCCGTCCGGTGGCAGCGCTTCGGCCCTCGTCGAGGCCATCATGGTATTTCCGAACCTCTATGTGAGATCCAATTTCACTTCTCGTAATTTTTCGTAGGTAAATCGTAGGTTTAATCTTTGCTTAGGTTTATTTAAATTTTTAGTCATTAAAAATCACAAAATTATTCACCACACTTTGATCCGATTCGACAACGAAATTTCCACCTCATCTCAAGATCTTCTCATTTCCACATTCTACCTCACACTACCTTCCACCTCCAACCACGCACGGTGGTCGGAGATACGGATCTCTCTTTCATATCGCAAGATCTGTCCATTCATGCATCTCATTATTGTGTATAAATAACAAAAATACATAAATTAGTTTTTCTTATTTATCTCACAATTGTTTTTGTAGGGGAAACAAAAAAATAAAAAAATATTTGTTTTTGCATTTAACCTTTGTTTTGCAGGAATAAATAATAAAAACAAAAAACATATTATATTTTTTCTCTAACATTTTCTGCAGGATAAAAACAAAAAGATAAAACAAAAAAAGATAAAACAAAAAAAAGCAGACGGCGGGCCGCCACCCCCGCCGCCCGTGCCAGCGACTCCATGCCTTGATCCCTCCTCCGTGCTGGGCCCGACCGATGCACGCTCCCGACTCGGCCGCCTCCTGCCTCTGCTGAGCCGCGCACCATCTTCCAGCGACTACGAGCCACCGCGAACGCCAGCGCCTCCGAGCCTCCCTCCGTCGCTCGAAGCTCCTAGCCGCCTGGTCGCGCAAGGCTGCGCGACTTCCAGCCTCCCCCGCCTTCACGGGAGGCATCCCCTTCAGTCTCATCCCGCGCCTCCGTGCGCGGGCAGCGTCCCTGCAACAGCCAACCAGACCGCCGCGCCTCCACCCGCATGAGCCCGCGACCCCGTCGTCCTCCGCCTCCGCGTGGAGGCGCCGACCACTCGCCTGAGCCCCCGCCGTTCCCAACCGACCACTGCCGCACGCACGCGGCGTCACGCGTGCCCCGCGTCCTCCTCCATCGGCGCCGCCCGTAACTCCCGTCGCTCGTGTTCTCCTCCGACACCTCCGCCCGCGACGGTGCGACCCGTCGTGCGTGGCGGCCGCACCTCCAGAACCTTCTCAGTGGACGACAACAGCCAAGACCCTCTCCATCTATTGTTGAAGAAACGAGATCAAACCCTAAAGAGGGGTTTATTAGTGAAAAAAATCTTCTGGAACAATTGCACATACAACCCCGGGAAATTTCAATAATTGCACAATGGTCCCAACAAGCTCTCAAGTCATGTGCCCCCAACATGCTTTATGGGTAAATTGCAAACTTTTTCCTACATTGTAATTCTGTTATCGTTCAGTACAAAAACTTTAAATCTTTGCGAATAAGTCCCTGTCATTGTAGACTTAAACTTTGATTTATTTTCTTAATGGAATAATTGTTTTATGTTTCGAAAAAATTCTCAAAAAATGGTGTATGTTCCTTCTATAGTTCTTGTCATTGTATAAATTTTTCATCAATTTTTATTGTCATTTATTATATTTAAAAAAAAATAAAAAACAATAACTTTTTGCATGCTCGGAAGTGAAAAATTCATAAAATTTCGAAAATTGTCCTAAAAACTCTAAAAAAATTACTGTAGGTGTAGTTTGGTGTATTTTAATTTCTGTCCAATTTTTTTGTTTTCTATTTTATAAAAACCAAAAAAATTGCGAAAATGAAAATTCTTAAAAAATCGTAGAAAATTGTAGAAAAAAATCCAAAAATAGTGATTTTAGTTTCTGATTGTAGATATAGCTTTGTAGTTTCTATTAAAAATAAATTTACAGACTTTTGGGCATTTAAAATATTTTTAAGTTCAAAATACTCGCGACTGTGCACAGTGTGCACAGTTTACTCTATTTTTCACTGTTTGATTTTTGTAAAATCACAAAAATATCAGAAAATTGCGAAAAATTACCAAAAATATTTTAAAATATATAAAACACAAAAACATTTTCTTTGGAATTTTTGTACATTTTTTTATCATTTTAAAAAATACAAAAAGAGTGGTTTGTGTGTGTTTTATCACTTGTGAATATTGTTCTTCATTTAAAAATTAAAAAAATTTAAAAATTCAAAAACCAATAAAAATTAACTCTGAATTTTGACTGCATAGTTTTTAAATTGTGCTCCATGTGTTCGACCCTAGTCGCTATACCAGGTAAAAAGAATAGCGAAAACCGCTTACATTATCCGATTTTCTGAGTGGTTTATTATTTTTCTCGTTGACCGATTCGGGTGGTTGAGAATGACGACATTTGCATATTATTTTTCCCTCTCTCGACCGCATCGATTTTCGGCTCATCAATGTGTTCATGAAAGTTGTAGATCTCATCAAGACGATCAATTTTTGTGAGGAAACTTTTTCGATCTCAGGTCGTTTACTATTTCTTTTCTATTTTTCTTCGTATTTATTTTCCAAATTTTGTGGTGCTGACACGTGGCCGCTCCTGGAGCCGTCACATGTCAACCAATTTTTGAGTTTTTATTTATTCATTTTTATTAAAAAATTTAAAAGGCCGCATATGCGAGGCACATGCCTCCAGCGTACGTGCCACACATGTGCCGTGCCCTCTCCCGTCGACTCGCCACGTGCTCCCATCTAGGCCGTCCGATCTCGGCCGATCGGACGACCCCGACCTCATCTCCTTCATCCAGCACTTTCCCAATCTGGAAGCGTCGCCGCCCTTCAATTTAGTCGCCGCGCCTGCTAATCCCGCTGCCCATCACCACCCAATCCCGTTCAATCAGCCCCGCTATTCACGCCACCGCCTCCGATCCCCGCCCATCTCGCGGTCACCCCTTCCATCCATGGCCCATCGTCATCCTCATCAAAATCCCATTAAACTCATTCCCGATCGATTGCCTTCTCTGGCCGACAACCCGTAGCCTATACAAAACGCGCCGCCCCCGATCTGAACCTTCATCCGCCGATTAAGCCAAGATCTGAGGAGGGAAGTGACATCGCCCCCCTCGTTCTCTCGTCGGCAAGATCCGAGGATCTTTCCCTCGTTGTAGCGGCATCCCTTGCCTTCGCTGCCCAGCTCCGGTCTTCGTCGAGCCAACGCCGCCATCAACTACATTCTTCAACGTTATCCACCGACTCCTTCACATCGTTCAGGCCCTCAACCGCAGTCTTCTCCGACGCCCTCGTACCGCCATCAACGTCTTCTCCGGGCTGCATCACCAACGTCGCCAACCGTTTTGCCAGAAGCCTCGCCGATGCTCCAGTTATCTCCGGACTTCACCATCTCGCCAACAACATTTGTCCTCACCACTGCGGAGCGACCGCTGGCATTCCAGCCCACCTCCGCCTCTCCACGACCACCCAGCAGCCGGGCATCGAGCCCGAGCGCCCCTCCCCCCCCCCCCCCCCCCCGCGCATGTGCGAGGCACGTGCGCCCTAGGGGGGAACGTCATCCACCCACGGGTCACGTGACCGTGTGGAACAATTGCAAGAACCCCCCCAGAAATCCTCCTCTTCGCACAAGAAACCCTCAACCAGAGCCTTCTGGTAATTTTGCAGAAACTTCATCAACTTTATTGGTAATTACGCATAGGTTCCCTTATTGCATTTTTATATTTACTTTAATTATCGTCATTGCAGTAATACCCATGTATTCTTTTACCATTCTGGACCTCAACATTGCATTATTTTATTATCCAAAAATAGCATTTGGTTCTTCATGTAATTCTCTACATCCTGACATATTGTGGACATTTTTGTGATCAATGGTTAATTAATAATTAATTATTTTGTGAAAAATTGCATATTTTTTCCATTTTAAGCTCTGAAATTTATAATTGATTAATCGTTGCTCTAAAAATTGCTGAAAAATCATGGGTTGTAGTAACATTGTGCCAAAAAAGAATTCCATTTGCATGCATGGTTTTCCTTGTAAAAATCATTTTACATGTTTCTATGTTTGATTTTTAATAGGTATTGAATCTCATATTTTCGAGGTTTAGGATTTTTGTGAGATCCATCACCTAGTGATAGCTTTTAGATAATTTTATCCCTTAAAAATAATTAGGTATATTTATTATTATAATTTAAATATTGAAACTCACTGTGTCTGCATTTAAAAATTCATAAAAAATTCATCTTACATCCTAAAATTCCAAAAAAATCCAAAAAAATTACAGTGCATTCAGTTCATCATAATTATCATCTTGGCCAAGTTTGATATGATTCGGACATTGTTTGATCGTTATTTACATTTTAGTCCCTAAAATAGGCCAAGAGTGCATTTTGCATCTCTAATTGCATAAAAATAATAAAAAGACCGCCTCGAAAAATGTGCATAGACATTGATAGAAAAAATTCTAGGTTGTTCGTTTGCCTCCTTGTGTTGGACCTTGGGACTTGCCTAAGTAAAATAAACATAAAACCACATGATTAAAACTTGACAAAATTTTATTGTGGTTATTTCTCGACGAATTCCGATTGCCTGCCTACAATGAAAAGACGCATTATTTTAAGTGAACGATAATATGCGACATATATTTAACCAGTGCAATCAGGGAACCGTCAGCGATGCGTGTCAAGTGGATGAAGTTCAACCGTTGGATGCGCATCTCTTTTGGGGTAAATTGCATATCTTCCCCCAACTCTTTTTGTATATATTTATTAATATTGTAAATAAAGTATAACATGTAAAATAATTGAGAATTTTACATTTAGGTCCGTGTAGTTATTTGTTATTACATCTGGGTCCTTCCCAGGCTGCGCTGCATGTAGTCCCATGTGGTGGCAAACTTACATATAGGCCCCTGGCGTATTTTGTATATGTGAAACAATTCATTTATTTTATTTGCAAAAATGCTCATGCTAGGACACATATTTTTATGCTTATTGTCTATTTATCAAATATAGTTATTATGCTCGTAAAAATACACAAAAATGGGGTTAAATGCTTGATGCCATGTATATTCACGCCCATATTTTATTTGGAGTTTTTTGCATTTTATCCCTTTATTAAAAATAAAAAGGAGGCTTTTTATTCCTTGTCTAACTTATAAAATATCAAAAAAAATATAATGTGTCTAAAAATTCGAAATATATATAGTATATTATATCCTATTTTAATTACAGACCAAAAATCACTAAAAATGGAAAAACAAAAACCTTAAAACAATACAAGAAGGATATAAATATCCTACACACTTTACCTATTTCTAATTTTGTAGGGGAGACTGCCGAACCTTTTTTATTTGATTTATATTTTGAATCTTGTCGTATTAAAATAATTCCAATATAAATAAAATAATTACAGAACAAAATAAAAATAAGGTATTGGTGATAGATGCAATTAAAAGCTTTGCTTATCGTATAGTAGTTTATTTCTTTTTTTTACGTATAATTTTTATACTACACTTAAATATGTTAATATGATATATATGAATGGAAAATATATGAATGAAACTAAAAATAAGTGTTATAAAAATAAGACATGATAAAACAAGACATTCGTTTATTTTCATTTAGAATTTATAATTATAAGAATGTGTACTCATTATTGACGAGCCATACTAATTGCACCTATCAAGTCAAAAAACCCCAAAATCTTTTATAAATATCTAAAAAATCCTTTAAAAATTCAAAATTACGTTTTCCTATTTTATAATTTTATTTAAATAAATATTTATATATTAAAATTAATTTGGGTAATTTTTGGACTTTTTACTGTTTTTAATATCTAAATCAATTTCGTGTATTTTATTTATCCTTTATTTAGGATATTTTTGGCTTTAAAAATACATAAAAATTAGAAAAAAATTCTAGAAAAATAACAAAAAATTAGAAAAATATAAAAGCACAAAAATATTTTTTACTATATTTTAACTATTTTTACATTTTTATACATAAATAGTATCTATATATATCTTATATTATGCATATAAATGTATATTTATACATATATATATTATATTTCAATGAAAAAATATAAAAACTGGAAAATATAAAAGATAATACAAAATTATAAAAAATATAAAATTAAAAATATAAAATTAAAAACCCACAAAACAATAAAATGGACTAGAGATAAAGGACAATTTTTTGAGCATCTTTTTGCCTCCTCCTACCGTTTGCTCCCTGTATTCGACCTCTACACATACTTGTACGCTATACACCTTGTTGTAGAGTTATAATAAATTTTAACTTCACACACATTTTTGCTATTTATTGCTTAATTAATTATTATGGGTTATCTGTTGATTGATTGAGGTTTATTGAGCGGTCAACACATCGACTGCGGTTTCTCCTTGTGAAACCGTACGACCCTTATTAAATCTCGTTCATCAGCCATGTTGTGCCCTCTGGGTTGCCCACATGGACACTTCTCTGCATGCCACCCGGCCTCCTCCCTGATTGTCCATCTCAGTTCCCACGCGTCCATCCCAACCGTTCGCTCCCGCCTCAATCTCTGCCATCGATCAAATCTTATGATCTGATCTCATATGCACCCTTCCTCCCTCATCTCGGCCGTAGGATGACTACTCATCCAACGACCAAGCAACCTCCACGTCAACAACCCCTTCTTAGACATAGGATAAAGCCCCACCTTCATCTCCACTGCCCGCATCTGCTCGTCTCTCCACCATTGGATCAGATCATAGGATCTGATCTCAGCCCTTCCTTCGCACCCTCATCACAATCGTTGGATCATAAGATCCAACGGTCAAGACGTTGCCTTCCACCCCCAACTCATCCCCTGCCAGACGTTACGCCTCGCGAACCTCTCACCCCCTTCCAATTTTAGCCACCATCTCAGCCACTCTCTCCACTCGATAATGCCTCCCTAGCCTAAACCTAGCCTCCCCCAATCTCACCCGACCATCACTCCCATCGATCCTATTCCTACAACAAAGGATAGGCGATTGCAAATCACCCCCATCACCTTCCATAGCCAGTCGGATCTCCCTATAAATCTAATGCTTCTATATCCTCTCCGCCTTGTCCATCACTTCTCGGAGTCTCATCCTAGTCCTCTTCTCATCCACGTGGGAGGTGGAATTGAGGTCGATCATGGGGGAAACCTCCAGAAGCGACCCATGGTAGTCCAACCATGCTACGACCGCTCTCTGTTGCCGGTGAGCACCGTGCTTCGGCCGAGCACATCATGCGACGACCACGAGCACCTTCAGTGCTCCGCCCATGCCGCTTCCTCTGCCCAATTACCTTCTTCGATCAGGTACTCCTACTCTCTCTTTCTCTTCTATTTTTTTATATTTTTTCTGATGTATACACTCATCTTCACCGTCGCTCCATCACACCACGAGCTTCTCCGTTCACCCATCATTCATGCCAACCACCTTGACCACCTTCTCCTTCCACCGCAACCCCCATCATCTCCATGTTATCTCCTCCACTAGAGGTGGAGGAGATCATGCTCTGGGCTTCACCTTCTACACCCCTCTGCCCGCCATTCACAACCATCCCGCTTCGGCAATACACAACTAACCTTCTGATGAAGCGTTAAATGCATGTATTAAAATGTATCAACCGTAGTATGAGCACTTAGCATATCATACATAATTGAATGAACGATCTCCGCGAGGAGGATTAAACTTGAATTTATAACATGGGAAGTCCAGGGTTGAACACAAGGACATAGACCATGATACGATTATTCAGGTGTTTAAATATCTAGGTTAAGTGACTAATAGATTATCTAAGTCAGAACTAACAAAAATAGACAAGCAAGATAAAATGCACCTCACAAATGCATGCATGAAATGAGTTTTGAAAATATTTTAATGCATGTTAGAAATGAAGCTTTGATGAACAGAATGATAGCACATGCAAATGTGCATATATTTATGCCCTAAAATTGATTAGTCAACTTAAGCAATAATCAGAGTAAAATCAAGATTCAATTGAGCAATTTAATCAAAGCCAAGTTTCATTGAATAGAAATTTAAGCAACTCATTTATCTCTAATAAATTAATCAATCATTATGTGCCAAATTAGAAAATAAATAAAACCATAATAAAGATAATGAATCATGGATCAAAATGCACTGAAATCACTTCATTTGGATAAGAGATGCTCAAGTTATTAGCTATTAATTTCAGGGGCATAAATGCAGTAAAAACATAACAAAACATAGCACAAATATCACCAACAGGTCCCTAGAGGGACTGAAATGCAAATAATAAAAACTAACCTTGAAATGTATTGAATACCCCCCATGCGGGGGTATTTTTGTAATTAGTAGAATAGGCTGGGGTAGCTCTGCAAATAATCCAAGATCACATGCAGACATGCATGTGACTCCAGGTTCGGCGAGGAGGCGTGGCTCGGGCCACGTGGTAGTTCATCGTGCTTCAGCTGGGGCTTGGTTGTGTACGAGGCTGCAAGCTCGGACCTTGGATGTGGCCTAATCACAGTCGTTAGATCACGCCCAAATAGGCATGATCCAACGACAAATGTAAGCCATGGCTCATCTGCTCCGCCTTGAGCGGTGACTACAAGGCGTGGCTCCAACGAGAACCCTGTTCCTCCTCTGCGTCGATATTCCTCTTCAGATACTCAGGGAAGGTAGTTGAGGTCTCCGCGAAGGAGATGCTAGGTCGGGGGAGGCACACGAGTGTCCGACAGTTGGTAAAGACGGATAAGTATAAAAGATTAAGCTCCAGATCGGAACTTCTTCGAGATCTCTGTCCATTGAAGCATTTTTGAACCTGTATTGTTAGATAACAATAGCCGAGACAACATTGAAGTGTTTGCGTGCAATGGTGAATGAAGCGGAGGGCATATCAAACGGAGAAGATGAGACCCTTATGGGTTCTCCTCCAGTACTGAAGCATAAGGCGGATTGAGGTGGGAGAATGCGATGGAAAAAGAAGACAAAGGTCGTGGCCTTCCGCATGGATCACTGATCCACAACGAAGACCGAGAACACCTCAGATGAGGATATGGATCTAAGTGAGGATGAAACTAAATTGAAGAAACATGAAGAAAAACTAAGTATCTGACCTGTGCATGAAGAACTCATGCCTTGGATGGACGAATGTCTTGGGATTGAAGCTCTAATGACTTCGGGGTCGTCACTCTAGCAGGTCAGTCAGACCTGGGGCTCGAACAGTCACCTAATTCTGATGTAGCTTAGCCATTATAGCCAATGGTCTCATCAAGACTATGGGTCATCTTTGCATCATCGATTGACCTTACTTCTATCACAAGGAGGGCAAGAGACACTGGGCCGGAGTCTGTTCAAGAGTGGGCAATCGCATACAGTGGCCGGTTGAGGGGTATTTGAAGATGGATACGTCGAAAGTTGTCTTCCAAGGCGATGGTTTCAACCACCACTGATCAACAGGGAAGTTAGAATTAGTGTTTGAATAATAACTAGCGTGGATTAGGGTCGAGTGGGTTAGAGGTTGGGGTCGGCTTCGAAGTAAGAGGGTGATAGTGGCGGTTGGAGAAATCGGAAGAGGAAGGCCGATTGGACGGTTTACGGAGGAGGAAAGGCAGGTGCGTGAGGTTGAAGGAGACTTTTGTACTGTTGGATCTCTACCGTCGGATCAGAGATCCAATGATCAGGCTTTTCGCACGAGGGAATGAACCAAATTGAATATATATAAGAGCTGATCGAACGGTTCAAAATGAGGCACAAAAGAAACGACCCAGATTGAGAGAATCATGACTATCTAACGATCAAAAGTGTGGACTGGTGGTGTGAGGATAGCGGGCCATGTGGCCGGCTTTAGGGATGGCCATGTGGCCCAATGAGAATTAAGTAAAGGAAAAATAACTTAAAAAAGAGAAAAGAATTAGTTAGAAGATGGTTTAGAAAAAGTCATGAATAAAAATTGTAGATCTTGATGAGATCTACAACTTTCATGTAGAAGTCAAAGAGATCAGAGGTCATCTATACATAGATAAAAATTAAATAAAATTGAAAACCATATAAAATAATTTTCTTTTATTTTTTTATTTTTTTATATTATGTTATTTTATTTATATACAATATTATACTAATTTTTATTTGATTTTTAATGAGAAATAAATATATAAAATAATAGTAAAATAACAGGGTTATATAATAAATATTAAATAATGTAAATACATACAACACACAAAATAGTAATTAGTATTATTAGTCAATGAATCATGTTGAATAACTTAAGCAAGAGAGATAAAAAAGGTAATTAATGATGATAAATATGTGATTTATCACCTTCTGTAGGTCTATGCCCTCAATGATCGGAGCTTCCTCCCTTGCTCCGGTCTAGAGCTTTATTGCCAGCAAGAATGCGTCGCCCAGACTCTTCAGCCCCATCACCTCCAGCTGACCAGCAACTTCGCCAACCCTCCATCTAGCCTCCCCGACCTTCCACGCATCTGCTTGAGGTCGACATAGCTCTAGGGGGCTCACCGGATCCCGCCATCACCGCCGCATCCGAAGAAGAGGTGGCAGAGCTAAACTCTATAGGTTTCGTCCGATCAAGATGGTCATGCGACCCTCATTTCTCGCATGCCTCAGACTCGCACTAGGAGGCTCGGTGGACCAGAGCAAGGAATGAAGTGGGAGGCCACGCCACGTGGCCTCCAAACCTACAGCCGATCCGATCCTCGTTCCGAGCCTGGCATGTGCATGTGTCATGTGCACGCGGGATGGGCAAATTGCATCCAGACCCTTTGACTTCACCATACTTGCAAAATGGTCCAGCCTAGGCGCGCGTGCCTTATATGCCACGTCTAAGCAAATTCCACAGGGAATCCCCCCACCGCCTTTCATTCAGAAATTACATCCATGCCTCTGTAAATGACTTATTTTCAATATTTATCTATATTTTGCATATTTTTCTTGCATTTATGCCCTTGCACTATTAATAAATTGAGCATATGAACTCCGATTTGGTTGACTTTAATTTCTATTTGTTGTTCTTTTCATTCTCTAGCTAATGACATCATTTATTCCCTTTTTGACACTTAATTTAGTATGCTAAAATTGTGAGATTCTAGGTATCACTTGCTCCTCATTTTATTGCCATTTCTTAGAACATTGATGAATTTTGCGCTTCAATTGATAATGAAATTGAATCTCTTTTCATTGCTCAATGATTGAAATAATTTTAGGGCCTTTTTGTATCTTCATCCTCATACCATTTCGCATCATTTTATTTTGCTAAAAAATCAATAAAAACAACATATTGCATGTCTCTTTTGCACGAGTCTCATGAGCATTTTTGTCTGCATTTTGTTTGCATTATGTATCTGTGCATTTTGTGATGTGTGCATTGTGTCTGCATATAAAGACCTTTATCAATGAATTTAGTCGCTCTGATTTAATATATAATTTTCTGATAAATAAACGAGGAAGGTCGTGCCCCTATGTTCGACCTTGGTAGTCTTGTCAAGTAAAATTCTCCACATATTCAAAAATTTGATTTTTGTTGGATTGAAATCCGTCTCGTATGCTACAATTACTGACTATTAAAGAGACGGATTTCACATTCAGCACCCCTCATCCGCCCCAAGCCTTCTCCTCCGCCCCCAGCTTCCTCCTTCTCCTCCCCCCTCCTCTGCCCCCAGCCTCTCCCTCCCCCTCCTCTCCTCTACCCCAAGCCTCCTCTGTCTCCTCCGCCTCCTTCGTTGCCCTCCCCCTACAGGCCCTCCTCCTCTGCGACCCCACAACCTTTATGCCTCTTCTGTCACTCCTCCCCCTTTTGAACCTCCTCCTCCTTTGCAGCCCCTACCCCTCCAAGCCATCCTCCTCTGCCACCCCTCCCCTAAGCCCTCCTCCTCCGTGACCCCTCCCCCTCCAGGTCTCCTCCTTCCCTGCTCCTCCTCTATAGATGGCTGGAGCAAAATCTGCCCAAATTCACACCTTTATTACTGTTGTTCAACACAATACTTTGCAAATCAGAAACCGCCAGCAATATTGAGATCCTCCCCTTCGAAGCAACATTCCAACGATCATCTTTCTTCGCATACCACAACCGTGAGGTTCACCATTGAGATTCCTTCACACACATTGATGTACAACACCAAAGCCCTGATGATCTAAGCAACCAGACCCCCTAACGTCGATAGAAGCACAAACCTGCACCATGATCGAGAAACAAGATTCCAGAACTTCGAAACTTTTGGTTTCGTACTTGATCATGAAAGAGGAGTGGGAATCACAACAGATTCTTGAAGTTCCTCCCCATGTGCATGAGGAGGGGTCTAGTGTGCTGTTGAATAGCCGCTCGACAAGGATGACGAAAGAAGGCTGGAGGCTGCATATGGTGGAGGAGAATGGGCTGGAGGAGGATGGGTGACGGGGAGAGTTTGGACAGTTATGTCCCTTTTAGGCTCACCATGGTTTGAGATAACCATAATTAAGTTTGACTTCTTGATGACTAATTAACGAAGGGGCATAAGTCATAGAATGGTAAGAAGTCAGCGGCACAATTGATATTCGAAAAAAGAGAGGGACATAACTGAAATTGCGATATCTCAAAGGGCACAACTGATAACACAACAATAACCAAGCATTTTCCCACATTAAGTAGGGTCAGCTAAACAATGACATGGTAGTAGTACAACGTATCTACCAGCCAAAAGACCACAGTTCAAATCCCCCTTTGTGGGGTTGCATTAGGTAGCCGACAACCAGTGTAAAAAAATAGTCAGATCTTTCGGCAAGGATTTGGGCAAGAATCCATGTAGCTTACCCTACTTAAAGTGGGAGAAGCTTTGCACAATTGACAAACTAAAAATTGAGTATTTACCTAAGAAGATTAAATGGATGATAAGTATGATTAGTTTTATTCATGTTTGTGCTACGATACCTTAGAAGAATATGTTATAATGATGGAAACATGTATAATGCTCCATAATTATACCCCAACAAAACATAAACATGCATCAACTTAGACAAAAGTGTTCATTATTGATAGTGGAAGGGATATATACTAGTGCAAGGCCCTAGGTGCACAAGGGTTGTGAATACTTCATTCTATATTAACCCTTGTAATTGAAAACCATATTTGAAAAATTATAGTTCAATAGTTGTTTGGTACTCTAGTTGAGATGGGATCAACATAGAAAAATCACATGTCTTAAGATCTTCATGAAGGTACCGGGTAAAGTAGGCCATGCTTCATTAATTGGTTGAAAATCTGCTTTAAGTATTTTTTAAGCCTTATTATCCATCTAACCTTGGTTGGGTGCAACCTTGTTGACTCCATTGGGATCTTAAACACATTATTATTTTGTGACCTATTTAGGTGGTTGCAATGTTCAGAAAGTCAGTATACGATATTCGTTCAGTCAGGCGGTCTGAAGTGAGTAAACGAATATGCAGAAGTATATGCGGATTATGTGGTCTATGTTATTTAATTAAAAATAATAAAATATAATAAAAATAGTTAACAAAATATTAAATTACATGATTCATCTCATTAAAAAGGAATGTTGGATAAGATGGATTTGGCTACACAATCCAAAATTGAATCATATGAATACAATAAATTATAAAAGGAAGAAATGCTCCATTGAAAAATCGGTGATGATTATTCAATTTATGCATAATACATGCAGATACATTATTGACATTGGTAACATAGATCACCAAATTTTCTAAGGCAATGGATAAAGTCTAATACTAAATGATTTATACTTATGATTCCAGAATCTGAAGTTCTAAAAATATTGTTGATGAGAGTTCAAAAAAACATCTAGATGTATAAAGCTTCAAAAAATATTGTTTCTTAAAATGTGTATTCAGAGATGATGGAAGAGGTCAGGTATTAATCCTATTTAATATGCGGTCGCATATACGGATTACTCGGACCACATATGCACTTAAACTACATATAGCCGCATATGGTATGCGGTTCGGAAGGGTAACTGCTGCGGCCTCATGGACCACATTTCCAAATATTGAGTGGTTGATAATAAAGCTAACTCGGTTACTGCCTGACCAATGAGCTATATACACCTTACTGTAGGTAATACAAAAAGGACGCAAAAAATTTATGTGGAACCAACCTGAAGATGTCCATATAAGTTGACGGCATGGCAAAAATAGACTGCCAGATCAGCCGTGAAAAGGAGATGGCACCCTAAACAAAGATGTGGTGGTTTAATTGTATTACTTTGGAGAGCTTTGAGTACATGAAAGATGTATTTTGACCACTTTATTTGGTTTGAGCTGATGCGGCTTGGAAAAAAATAATCGCCGCGACCAACATCTAAACTGATTAAAGAAGTTGGGCATTCAGGGCACTATCAGTCTATTTAACAGCGGAGAAAACATGATGTCTGAACTTCATCATCATCCACACATGAACCAGCTTTATTTTTGCTGTAGAGACTAGTTCCCAGCTAGGTTGCAAAAAATTTCTTTAGATCTGTAAGCTCTCCCAGGTAAACGGAATCCAGATCAAAACAAAGAATGTTTCTTTATAAAGAAAATAAATTTATAAGTAATAATAGGATGAAGAGTTGTTACATTTAAGCAGTTGGGTCGATAAATGTGATCAGAACCATAAATAAAACAACAGAATTACGGGCCACAGCATGTAATGATATTCGTAACACAAGAAAAATACAGAACAATGGCAACAATGCCTACCATCCTCAGTAACAAGCACCCATGTCGGACAAGCGACACTGCTTCCATGCATATAGTCCACACCAAGCAGCCTGCAACTACAATGATATTATGGATAAACCTTCACGCCACCAACGAACGTCGCCAAGACAGGTACATCTGGATCAGAAGCAAATGCATTCCATGAGCTGGCAGAGAGCACCACGAAGTCGGCTAATTTTCCTGGGGATAGCGAACCTAAATCTTTCTCAAGAAAACTAGCATAAGCTGCAGATATTGTAGACCTGACAAATACGATATGGTAGCTCAGTTCTATCTATTTCTGTGAGATGAGAACATACACTATTTAATTCAACCAGTAGAAATGCAAGTAGATCTGATTTTGACAAAGGGTTGAAACAAAAACGATTATATCTTTTGTAATCCTGCCAGTCTACTTCAAATAAAAATTATGTCATCTCCTTAAACCAAGGCATTTTCGAAAGCAAGTGATAGATAGTGTACTAAGGCGGATAGTGTGCCATGTGAGCCATGCATCTAAAGAAAGAACTTGATAGACCATTTTTACTTCAAATTCAAATAAAAAATTTTGAAAGGACAATATAGAGGTTCGAGATGTAGAACATCGTGGGCTGAACAACACGAGTTCGATTTAACTTTGTAATAATAGCAGTACCATTGAAATGATTGTACATGTATTTCTCTATTTTAGTCCCACGCCGCTTACATAGTCTTTTCACCATAATCCATCCTCCTATAAAAAAAAGGGATGGGTCTCTCATAGCAAGACGTCTTTTGATTTCCAACATGATACCAACATCATTCCTGGATCAATAGTTGGATACCTCATCCCAAATATAATGCCGTTCCCGCACTCCACCAAAATAACCCTTGTGTTGCGGCCTCCCCACTGCCTCTTTCGCTGCCAGCTTCTCCTCCATTGCCGGCCTCCTTCATGTTGCACCGTCAATGGCCTTCCCACCCTCGTCTAGGTCTGCATAGGTGCACAATATGTATCGGCACACATGTGCCGATAGGTGCACAACATGTACCACCACAATAGCCCTTGCGTTGCGGCCTCCCCTCTGCCTGTTTTGCTGCAAGCTTCTCCTCCATTGCTGGCATCCTTCATGTTGCACCACCAATGGCCTTCCCACCCTTGTCTAGCTCTGCATAGGTGCACAACATGTAGCAGCACACATGATCCAACAAAAGAGAGGAGATAGGTGCACAACATGTAGCGGCAGAGATAGGTGCACAACATGCAGCGGCATACATGAGCGAAGAAAAAGAAAAGAATGTTTTTCTATCATGAGAGAGTAAACCGACACTTCTTTTATAGGAACATGCCGGCGGTAGGGTTACAGAAGTTAGGGTTACAAAAGTGACAAATCAAAATAAGCAAAAGACATATATACTCCGAAGGGTTACAACATATCTCAAGATAGGAAACTATCTTTCAATAGCCCCTCTCAAACCGAAGCATAGATATTTCTTATGCCCAACTTGGACAAACACTTCTGGAATGGTTCTTTGGATGGAGATTTGGCGAACATGTCACCAATCTGCTTAAGTGAAGAGACAAGGTAGTGAAGATAATGCCTTTCTGTGTCATATCTCTAGTGTAAAGACAATCAATCTCAATATGCTCCGTTCTATCATGAAACACAAGATTGTCTTCTCATAGTGGCACTGGCATGGGTAAAGAAATATGAATGTGTAGGAATGTTTGAACAGATTTGACCAACATCATTAGTTTGAGACATAGCATTGTATTGTGACTCAGTGCTAGATCTGGATACAACACGATGTTTCTTGCTCGTCCAGGTGGCTAAGGAATCACCAAAAATAGTGCAAAGTCCGTGGTGGACTTTCTTTCCATAAGATAACCATCATAGTCAGCATTAGCATACCTGAAGATGGATTTTTGAGTAGCTGTATGATTACATTGAAAAGGAGTGTGGCAAAAATGTCACTGTGGAAGAAGTCATTGACGATTTCGATGTAATGAACAAACGTCGATCGCAACTTCAATAAATTATGTAAGTTTATATATCACTTTTGAAAATTTGTAACTCAATAATTGTAATTTCTATTATATATATTTGACTAAGTAGCGGCCCCACTTATGAAATTTTTCTGGCACCGGAGTTGCAAGATCTCCGCATGGACCTTTGAAATCCATGGGGGGGGGGGTCAAAAGCCCCTTTTTTTTATACAACAACAACCCGGAACACATGCGACTATAGATCTGAGAAGAACACATGGGCAAGAGGGTTACACGATAGGGACGATGCTCAGAGATGTGTGACAGGGATGCACCGCCTTTTGCTTATTGCTTGGAAATATGGCCTGATTTGTAGCTTAGAAAGCTTAGGATTTCAGAGATAAACCCTAGAACTTAGCATTGATGACGATATTAACAGGTACACTAATCAGGGTTCTAAAAACCCTAGATCTCAAACTTGAACAGATCATAAACCATGAACCTTTAGAACTTTGAATCTTCATAATCAACTCAAACAAGAATCGAATCTCGATCAAATCATGAAAATAATTCCTCGAGAATCGAACCTGCTCTGTACCATGTTAGAAAACATAGAATGCGGAAGCGCAATATCAGAGATGAAAAAAGGAATAATAAAGAATACTGGGATTTTATGTGGAACCCTACTCCCTAAGAAGGGGGATGAAATCATGGGAGAATGCCTCAAAGAGCCGATGTGTTCATTGAACTTTCTTATCTGATACAATGAGTCTGGGGTTTCTTATATAGCCCACATTGACCCACCAAGTCCCACAGATAGCGTAGGACTAAACCACTGGATGTGGTAATTGGACCCTAGAGGGATCCAATTACCCATCTACACAAGCATGACACATATACTCCAACAGTCCCAGCTATTGGATCAAGTTCTGTGGGCCTATAATGACCGACAAGACACCACTCAAAACATGACCTTTCAGAATGATCTATGGCAAGCTATATGTTGGGAAAATAAGAGAACTTCTTTATTCCATCAGCCCTAGGCTCTCTTATATAGGAGAGTAGCCTATGGGTAAATTACATAAAGAGTCCAACGGGAAAGAAAAAGTAACAAAAAGGTACATAAGTGAATAATATATAGTTATACTCCCCCTCAAGATGGAGCATAGATATCAATCATGCTCAGCTTGGACGGACACTTCTGAAACGGGCCTCGCAGTAATGCCTTGGTAAATATATCTGCCGTTTGATTCTCTGAACTAACATGGGATGTAGCAATGAATCCCTTCTGAATCATGTCACGTATAAAGTGACAGTCAACTTCAATGTGCTTGGTTTGTTCATGGAATGCTAGATTATTTGCAATGAACAAGGCCGCCTGATTGTCACATTCCAAAGCCATAGGAAGTGGGACTTCTATATGTAAATCTGTAAGCACAGCCTTTACCCACATCATTTCTGTGCTAAACTGGGCCATAGCCCTATATCCAAATTCGGTACTAGACCTTGCCACCATAGTTTGTTTCTTGCTCCTCCATGAGACTAGAGAATCTCCAACATATACATCAAACCCATAGGTGGACTTCCTGTCCTTGGGATACCCTACGTAATCTGCATCTGCACAGGCTGAGATAGTAATCACCTTGCCTTTCTTGAACAACAAACCCGTACCTGGAGATGACTTGAGGTACCTGAGTATCATATGTATGGCATCCATGTGTACCTGACGTGGTTGCTCCATGAACTGGCTCACTCGACTCACAACAAAGGATATATCAGGCCTAGTAATAGTGACATACAGAAGTTTGCCCACCAGTTCTCTGTATCTTCTCCTATCCACCTCCTATGTATCACCATCATATAGCTTCATACTAGGGTCTATAGGTGTGGTAGCAGGTCGGCAACCAAGCATTCATGTTTCACTCAACAGGTCAGTGACATATTTCCTCTGAGACATTACCAACCCATAAGGATTTCTGGCGAACTCCAGTCCCAGAAAATATCTAAGAACTCCAAGGTCCTTGGTAACAAATTCACGACCCAACATTTCTTTCGGCTCCTTTATTTCTTGTTCATCATCACCTGCGATCAGAATGTCGTCTACATAGACTATGATTGCAATAATACCTCTGGAAGTCTTTCGTACAAACAAGGAATGATCACCATTAGAACGTATGTATCCCTGTTTCTCAAAGAGATCTGAGAGCTTCTGGAACCACGCTCTGGGGCTCTGCTTAAGGCCATAGATAGCCTTATGAAGTCTGCACACCTTAGGATACTCCCCCTCAACAGCAAAACCGGGTGGCTGTTGCATGTAGACTTCCTCCTGTAAGTCACCATATAAGAACGCATTCTTCACATCCAACTGGTATAGCGGCCACTCACGAGTGACCGCAACAGACAGCAAGATCCGTAGAGTAGAATGGTGGGCCACTGGCGAGAATGTATCAAGATAATCCACCCCATATGTCTGTGTAAAGCCACGAGCAACAAGACGAGCCTTGTATCTGTCAATACTGCCATCTGCATTCTGCTTGACTGTAAATACCCACTTGCAGCTTACTGGTGACACATCAACAGGTACAGGAACCAGACTCCAAGTTCCTCTAGACTGAAGAGCTGACATTTCTTCCTCCATGGCTAGACGCCATCTGCTATCCTTCAGTGCGTCTTCATAATTCCGTGGAATAGTTACTGCTGACAATGCGACGACAAAATTCCTGAAATCTCCGGTTAGTCGATCAAATGACACAGAAGCTGCTAAAGGATATAATGCGCAGCTCCGCTTCGACTTTCGTATAGCAATGGGAACATTTAAATCATTTGTGTCCTCGTCTGGCCTCTGTAACACATCATGCTCAGAAAAATCATCAGATCCATCAATAGTAATATCTTCAGAACATACCTTAGGCGAGCTAGGTGATGAGCAATGACCATGAGCTGAAGCAGGCCTGCGGGTATAATGAAATGGTAATGGTGAAACAGGTATAGTGACAGGAGGTGTAGAGGATGGTAACGGTTCTGGTGGTGGTGTTGGTGTTGGTGGTGGTGATGGTGGTGATGGTGGTGGTGGTGACATGTAAATGGCATCAGTATTAGCAGGGGGTATCAACTGATCACCTGAGGCTGAGAAATACATAACAGATTCAAAAAATGTAACATCTGCATTAACAAGGTACCGCCTGCACTGGATCGTAACACTTGTACCCCTTCTGAGTTCTGGAGTACCCAACAAAGACACACTTGACAGCCCTAGGAGAGAGCTTGTCAGTCCCGGGAGACAACTGGTGTACAAAAGCAACCGAACCGAACACACGAGGAGTAAGGGAGAATAATTCTTTTCCAGGGAAGATAAGAGAGAAAGGGATCTTCTCACCTAGAACAGATGACGGCATACGATTGATTAGGTAACATGCTGTAAGAACAGCGTCACCCCAGTAAGAATGAGGAGCATGACTCTTTATAAGGAGCGACCTGGTTACATCCAGTAAATGGCGATGTTTCCTTTCAGCGACCCCATTCTGTTGGGAGGTATAGGCACAGGATGTCTGGTGGATGATCCCTTGAGATGAGAAATAACTGGATAGGACATGAGTACACAATTTCAGTGCATTATCGCTTCTCACAATTTTAACAGATGCAGAAAAAACATTACGAATCTCATTAAGAAAATTGATGATAATATTCCCTGCTTCAGATTTATTCTTTAACAAGAAAACCCATGACACACGAGTGAAATCATCCACAATAACTATATAAAACATGTGTCCCTGATGATCAGGAACATGACTCGGACCCCAGATATCGACGTGAAACAACTCAAACTTGGAGGTAATACTCCGATACTGATGACTGGGAAAGGTAGACCGACGATCCTTTCCCAACTGACAAGCCTCACATTGAATAGACGTGTGAGGCAAAACCTGGGGTAACACACGACGCAGTTTCTGAAGCGGTAGATGTCCAAAGCGCAGGTGCCATAACAGAGGAGAGACGGGTCCAGTAGGTGGAGATGAGGTTCCAGCAAAAGGAGTCTGACTGAGGCGATAGAGGCCTCCTTGCTCATAGCCACGCCCAATCACGTTTCCCGTAAGGATGTCCTGAAAAACAAGAGAAGATGGATCAAAAATCGCCCAACACTGTAAATCCTTTGTAATTTGACTGATAGACAACAAATACATTGAATAATCAGGTGTGTGTAACACATTCTTGAGCTGCATAGATGACGTCAGTCTAATCTCCGCCTGACCAGTAATCGGGGAATGTGTACCATTAGCAATGACCATTGTTCGATCTGGAGGGATCTGCCTGTACCCTGTAAGCAGACTTTGATCGCCACATAGATGATGTGTGGCGCCAGAGTCCATAATCCATGCTAAAGTATCTGATCCACTACTAGTAAATGCATATGTGCTACTCGATGCACTGGTGGATGCAGACGCGGATGCGGCAACATCATACTGATTCTCAGTAGTGGGTGCTGGGCCAGATGGAGGAATAATGCCCCTTAGACGGGCAACAAGATCATCAAAGCGGTGATCCAAAGAGGCAGCAGATGGAAGCTCTATCTGCTCAGCGACTCGTACAGATGCAGGAAATCCATGCTTAGAGTAGCATGTGTCTTCGGTATGTCCAGTGCGATGGCAGTAGGTACACGTTGGCCGAAAACGGCCTCCTCTGCCACGAGGACCACGACCACGGGCCTGATGATGGTGACCTCCACGACCTCGGTTGGCAGCCATGGCTGAAGCAGTCTGATTTGTAGTCGTAGAAGGAACAGTGATGCGGCTTAGTCTGTGAAAGGCTTCCTCCATAGGAGGAATAGTAGAATCTGCCAAGATCTGGGACCGTGTTGCCTCATACTCAGGATCAAGGGCAGCGAGGAAAACTCCTACCATAGTAGCATTCCGGTAGGTCTTCTGTTGCTCTGGTGTGGCTGTCAGGGGCATGAAGCTATAAAGCTTCTCGAACATTCCTCGTAGAGATGTGTACAGTGGGTTTAGAGGACGTCCATTCTGCTTGATAGTGAATATGTCATGCTGGAGTTGCAGAATCTTTGTCTCATTCTTCGCTTGAGAATATATGGCAGCCAGAATATCCCACATTGCTTTGGTTGTGGGTTGATGAAGAATATCATTAACAATCTCGATTGCCAAAGTTCCAGATAGCCATACTTTGGCATATGCATCATCTGCCTCCCACGAGGCATTAACTCCAGTCTTCTCAGCAGGCTCTTCTTCAGTAAGAATGTGTTTCTTACCGGTTGACTTCATCATACTCATGAACTGCATAGCCCACAGTTCATAGTTCGAACCATCCATCTTCACAATCGGCGCTAGACCTCGGAAGGCGCTTATAGATGGAATATCTGCCTTGCTTTCTGACATACTGATAACAGAAGACTGGAGTAGTAGACTGAAGATATGATCGTCTACACGGACATAAACGGGTTTAGTTGCATGTGTAGACTTCAAGAAACCAAACCCATTACTTTGGAGGCGTGCGTGCTTGACTTAGGGTTCTGTCTGCATGAGGATCAAGACCTTTAGGGGGTCACGCGCAGATCCAGAACCAAGAACACGCGCGCAGATCTTGGACAAGGGCTCACAGATCTCGCAGCCCGATGCACACAGAGGTGCTTTAGGCGCTAGGAGCACGTGCAGGGCTGGACAGACGCGCGAGGCTGAAGGCGCTAGGAGCACGCGCAGCCTGGCGCACGACGCGTAGAAGGCGCAGAGCGCGCGTGAGACGCACGGCGCACGCGAGGCCGAATGCGCGACACAAGAGGCGCGCGGGAGGCGCAGGCGCACTCGGAAGGCGCAAGGCGCAGGGCGCGCTGGAAGGCCGAGGCGCGAGACCGGAGGTGCGCTGGAGGCCGAGGCACGAGACCGGAGGTGCGCAGAGGGAGAGAGAGAGGGGCTCGACGGTGGGGCTAGGGTTAGGGTTTCTTTGGCTCGAGAACTCCGGTTTAGGACCATCGCTCTGATGCCATGTTGGGAAAATAAGAGAACTTCTTTATTCCATTAGCCCTAGGCTCTCTTATATATGAGAGTAGCCTATGGGTAAATTACATAAAGAGTCCAACGAGAAAGAAAAAGTAATAAAAAGGTACATAAGTGAATAATATATATTTACACTATACCATTTGCCCGTTGAGTTAGTGCATTAATATGAGTGGGCAATCAAAAAGATAAATTGAAGTTGTCACCTACGGAAGCTTTGTTGTGACTTGAATCTGAATGAGCTCAGTGAGATGAAAAATCGAGTGTATGACAACAGTATGATTTATAAGGAAAAAGTCAAGAAGTGGAATGATCAACACATTAGGTGCAATAACTTTATCCCGGGACAAAAAGTATGGTTGTTCAACGTGAAATTAAAGATCTCTCATGGGAAGTTTAAATCCAAATGGATGGGTCCCTCTATAGTGAAGGAACAACAATAGTATAGAGATATCTGATCTCAGATGGTGCGCATTCTTTCTTGATTAATGTATAACTGTTGAAACACTTCGTCGAATCAAATGAACGGTTGGTCCGAGTTGAGCAGATTGACTTATGGTAGAGTGATTATCATGATGACATTTCATACCACTCTACATGAAGCCACAACATAAAGATTCAGATCAGAGCAGATTTAACATCTTTGAAGATTCACACATTCTTTCTTTCTAACACTAACTTCTACGCTTGATTTGTTCTATTCTTTCCGTGAGATTTGGTTACCTCTTCTTTAGATCATTACTCCTTACTTAGGTTATTTAAAGCTTAAGTACATGGGGGGATGAAACCATGTTCTGTCTATTCCATTTGTTTCTTCAATCACTCTCTCGGTCCCTTTTTATTTTCATTCCTTCTTTGTACTTAAGATATTTTCAGCCTAAGGATAGGGAGATCGAGACCTTGGTTGACTATTCTTCTGTCCTTCTATTCTTTCGTACCCTATTCTTTAGTACTTTCACCCTACACTTAGGCTATTTAGGGCATGAGTATAGGGGGTCTTTCCTATTTCAATTCTCGTGCTTTTATTCTTCCTTATGCTTAGTACGAGCTGTGTTCTTGATCTCACTTTGTGCCATGAGGACATAACACAAGCTAAATATAGGGGGGTGTATGTATATATTTCATATATACTTTACCCATAGCTCGTATTTTAAAATATTTTCGTATTATTATGGGCTAAGAGTATGGGATTTGAAAATGATTTTGTAAAATGATTTGTTAAACATTTTGAAAATCTTTATACATATGTGACATTGTTTTCTAAAAAATATTTTGCATATTATTTGCAAAATAGCACAAATTGATTTGACACATTATTTTTGTATATACTTACAAAATTAATTAAAAAATTTCTCACTAGAAATCTAATAAAAAAACTAACTAATAAGTGATTTTATCCTTGACACTTGCATATCACACAAGACTTGTGTAGTTCAAGATACTTGGTTTGGAGTGACACTTGACTCAGAGTTTAACTATTCTTGGTCATTAGGGTCTTAGGACTTAATAACACAAACTCCCTAGTTTAAAAGATATACATGCTATATTGCATGTCGAATCTCTATTCTCAAAAGAATATAACCAACACTTCACTTGCACGATTGCAGAATCATTGTGATGAGTCGATGTTTTGCCTTAGTAACTAGGATGAGAGGTTTGAGTTTGGACCTAATTTAGTGATGCTCGACGATGGATAAGATTAAGGATTACTTCATGAAACATGAGTATTAGCACTCTAGCCAATATGCGAACAAGGTTCTTATACTATCTTCAAAACCTAAGAAACAATGTGAGTAAAACAATAAAGTTGTTGATCAGTATGCGCCAACTTGGTAAAAGCAGTAGAGCTAGCCAAAAAGAAAATAAAGAAAAGTATTAAAAAATAGAGCTCATACATTCCAATCTTTTCAAAGTGTCCACCTGGACCAAATCAATTAGGACATATGAGTCGGGCGAGCACAATAAGAGGGCTCTACATCGTTAGCAATACAAGTATGGGTGTCGAAGGTATAATAGATACTCAAAAGAGACACAACCTGGTGCATCCCCGAAAAACAAGTGCAGATGACTCAGAATTCTTGATGGACAGACTGATTAACACTTAAAATACATGTGTATGTTAACATTGTTGTAAAAGTCGGCCGACTAGGCCGACTAGTCGAATGGGGGGGGGGGGGGTAGCCGACTCGACTAAGCCTAGTCGGCCATTAGTCGGTCAACCCGACTAATCGGGTCGACTTTTACATAGAGGTTTTTTATCTTTTTTATCTTTTGCTTTTTTTTAAATCAAACATATTCTAATATGCTTAATGTTATATTTAAAGTCAACTACTCCTTTTGTTTCATTATAATAGTATAGAAAATGTTCATATCTATGCAAATATATAAGAATATAAGTATAAAAAATGATTTATATTGGAAATATATAAGAATATATGTATAAAAAATGATTTATATATTAAACATAAATAAAAAATTCAAAACCAACTAATGGCCGACTAAATCCGATTACTCGCCCGACTGCCGATTAATCCTTAGTCAGTGACCCCACCGACCGAGTACCGACTACCGATTTCTGCAACCTTGTATGTTAATAAGGCGCTCGAGAGATCCTTGTTCCAATAAGAGGAGAAAATAAATGACACAAACATATATCCTCCTACTTGGCCAATCATCTTACCCTTTTCAGATTGACAGCTAAAGAGACTGTGGAATGAAGTGAGACTATTTATTTCCTAGAGCTGAGGGTTGGGTCCTAAGGAAATCTTTTAGACTGGAACTTCGGGTGAATCTTTGATTCTACACTTGTATATGTAGTCCACATTAATTGTCATACCTCTTATATTTATATGTAAATAGTTATAATTAGAGAAGTTGAGTTCCATTTAAGAGAGATTTGGTTGAACTTAGAGTTTAAGAGTCATGTGAAACTCGTGTCCTAAATGTCAAGTCTTGTATAATTTTCACATACAGGGATTCAACTAACTTATTCATTCTTTATTTGCTTGAGGATGATCAAAGTTTAAATATAGGGGGTGAGGAATTTCAGATTCATCGTCTTTATTTTTACTAACTATCCATATATCTTAAACTAGTCAGTTAACATAACAATTAATTCAATTGATTTAACATTTAACACCTTGTATATAAATAAGGTTACTTAATGTACATAAATAAATACATATTATTTGTGTTTAAGAGTTTCTTTATTTTCTATGTTTCTTATTACTAAAGATCCTATAAAAAATTGAATAATATTGTACATAATATATTATACATTATTCACTATGTAAAAATACAAAAAATAAGAAAATAAATAAAAGAAGTGTTTTTATTTATTAAAAACACTTTCAAAAATAATAAGTATATATATAACATATTTTTACTTTGAGTTCTACGTGAAAGTTGTAGATCTTGAAAAGATATATAACTTTCATGTTGAAAATTTTTTTATTTTGTAGCCACTAATTATTTTGTATCCATTTTACAATATTTGTTTCATTTCTCTTTATTTTCATTGGGCCACATGGCTCATTCTGATGGAGCCACATGCCTAACTCTTCATTGGCTCCTGCATTCTTCCTGGATCGTTTGATCTTGTGATCAGACAACCCTGATTACTAAAGCCCTCGCCTTAGCCCAAACCACTTGATATTTGATCAAGCGGCATACAACCAACCATCAATGCCTCCATCTCAGTCGTTGTCTTCTTCCTCGGGCACTTGCCCTTGCAAAGAGTCACATCTCTTCGCTGAGGCAACTTCCCCAGTTTCTCTCAAGGTGTCCACTAATCCTGTCCCCATGAGTCTGATACCAATGTGGTCGCTACTCATTCCTCTTTCACGCCATGCCCACCAACTCTAACCTCCACCTCACGTGAGGTAATGGGAGGTGGTTGAAATCGCCACCATGCAACCGCTTGGATCCACCTCTTTATCGAACAAAACCACCTCCTATACCAACTTCCACCTCTATCCGCCCCTTTGTGCGAGAACTCTCCGAACCACTACTCCTTAGTGACAGAAAATGAGAGAGAAATTGAGAAAATGAGTCCTCTTCTCAAATGAGATCCACGATGTTGAGTTGTGCTGCAACCACCATTGAAGGTTGCTCGAGCTTCGAACCCTTGTCGAGTTTCTGAAGCAAAGACATGAATCTTAAGAGCTCCAACCCTAGGCCCTGATCCATCTCTATTCTTCATCTCTAAGTAATGTCCCATTTGTCATTTTTTATTTTTTCTCTGAATTATCTATAGCATTACAAGCACCATGACCGTCATCTGATCCACTCTACACCTTCACCGGATATCCCTCATCTTCGTCGAATATCTCGATGTCATCCTTCGCTTCTCAGTCATCATCTCTGCCTCGATCCACTTCTTCTTTCTGTAAGGAAGAAGAACCCATCTTGGGCTTCATCTCCATAGCCCTCCAGATCATCTCTGTTCCTACCCATTTTATCCCCATTCGACACCTCAGAGCCTCGACTATTGTCTAATATCTGCAGGTGTTCAAAAGGGCCATAATGGTCGGGATTTTTGGGATCGTTCTGATCTCATCCTCTACCTCCAATGAGTGGGTTACATTCCGTTGATTCAACCACTTCAAAAACACCTCCGACCGTCCACCATCTTCGTTGACCTTCGTGGAAGCTTCTCCGACTATCAACCACTCTTCTGGAGCACGGAGGAGGGAGCTACCCCTCACCGGAGTACATGATTCTCTGCCATATCATGGAGGAGGAAGAATCCCCAAAGAGTAGATAATGTTGGATCCTTTGATCCTACAGTCGTGATCATAGCACCAAGCCACTGCTTCTACACCTCCCGCTCGGTGGAGCCGAAGCACCAGAGTTAGTCGCGTGGTGCCGACCCTCCCCACCCGCCCGAGCCTAGACTCCCTCGCGTGACGTATGCGCGCGCACTGGAGGAATTGCAAAGCAGCCCCACCGAGTTTTATTATTTTCAGAAATACCTCCGCACAAGGGAAAATTACAAGATAAGCACCCCACTTTTCATATTGGTATTTTAGTCACTATTGGACCTACTTGTGAAATTTATATGTATTTTTAAATCAATGATTTATGGCAAATAAACCCATGACTTTGTTGTTTAATATCTCGAACATTTGATCTTCAATTAGTGTGATTTCAGTGCGATTTGAAAGCTCTTATTATTCTCTTACATGGGATAAATAAATATCTATTATGATCAGTAGTTACTAAATCTGTTACTAAATTAAACATCACAGAGTTATATTGTTTATTCAATCTTGATTTAAATATGTATATATAGTCATATTTATACTTATTTTAACTCCCCAACCCTAACTTTCCAAGCGACTGCATCACTTCGATGCTTAGACGTTATTTTAGTGGGAATTACAAAACAACTTTTTATATATTTTTGTTCTATAATTGCTCTACTTAAATTACCATTATTCTACTTAATATAAATTGTTAATTTTAACTTCTTAAGTTAATATACTTAATATATATTATGTATATTATTTAATTATATTTTTTATTTAATTATTAATTAATTATTAATATTAACTTACATTTTTTATTACTTTAGAACATTTGATTATATTTACTTATCACATTTGTTTATATTTGTACTCTTATATATATTTTTTATATTTTTTATATCTTTATTTAATAGAAATTGAAACATATTTACTAGTTATATCATCAGCAATTGCCTGAATCTCTAGTCGTTCTTGAAATCAATCATATGCTTTCTTAAAATAGGTAAAACAAGGAGACTCCCCCTCTAAGAACCTTATATGAAAATTGCATCTCGTACGACTCAAGAAGAAACATACAAATACTGATTTCAACGAATATGTAATATAAAATTGGAAACTTATTAGATACTTGATTATATCTGTCCCAAAAATATGAAAAAAATAAAAATCCCGGAATCTTAAAAATAATCAAATAAGGTTCTTCGTAGCGAAGAACATAAAATTAAGAATTTCAATGATCTCATATGAAAAATCCAACAACAAAAGGTAGGATTTCGTTATCTAATTGAGCTATCTCTCACATATGCAGGCTTTATCATGATTCGTTTTCAAAAAGAGTGATCTACGACTCTTGAAACAAACGAATTTCACTTTCGTATCAATAACACGAAGAACGTACCAAGAACGTAAAGAACATATTTTTTTCGTATTCAGTACAGTTTCCCTTTTACATGGTGATATTTCTAGGAAACTTTTGGTAGAGTTTCCCCTTATATCGAGACATATTTCTATGAAAAATTTGGTAGAATTTCCCCTTATATTGGGACATATTTCTAAAGAAAAACGGAAATAATTTCCTCTATAAAACCATCGAGGGGAAAAACAACAAAATCGAAATAATATAACAGAACTGCAATCAATGGAGATTTGGTGGATACCGCGCGTCTTAGGTGAGTGAAGCGTGTGACGAATCACATGGTTCAGTGACGGCCTAGCCGTCCGCGCCTAAGTAGGGCATTGCGCATATTCCTCAATCAAAACAGCTATGAAATCTATGAAAACTGCAGAATCAACAAAACTCTTGTCAAGGGTGAGTGAGCCATACGAAGAACTCATATGATCACTGACGGTCGAGCCGCCAACACCCGAGAAGGGCTATGCTTAGATTTCTCCTCGAACACAACACAAAATAAATCAGAAAGGAAGATGAATCGAAAATATAGCTCAAGTTAGAGCTACTTCCTACACGAAGCTAATTAGGAGAGGATCGCACCATCCTCGTCCTCTCGGCAGTGCTTCACTAGAGCTCCTTCCCCCCTCCCTCTCCTCTTCCTAACCTCTCGTCCCTAGTACTCGAAGTAGTGGTGGTAGTGGAAATTGTTGAGAATGAATGTGTAATGGGCTATTTATAGGCTTCAGAAAACCATTAACCACGGTTAGTAAACAATGGTTTAACCCTTTACCACGGTTGGTGGTCAATAATTTTGGCCAAGGCTTATTCCGAAACTTAAGGCTTAAGTTAAAACCTTTCAGAAGTTTATATATTCGCTAATAATGCTTAGTTAACGCTAATCACGATTAACTTCCACTAATCACGATTAACTTTTCACTAATCGAGATTAACTTTCACTAATTCATCATTAATGTTCATTAATGGTGATTAACGGTCCTTAATCCATCATTAGTCTCCTTAATCCTATCAATCAGTATTAATGATGGTTGTTGGGAGAAAATGATTAATATGTTTATTCCAATAACCCTAGGCTCTCTTATATAGGAGAGTAGTATATGGGTAAATTACATAAAACATACATAAGTAAAGTGAGTTAAGAAACAGTCCAGAAGACAAGGAATAATGACGGTAACATAATATAAATATCTCTACACTCCCCCTCAAGATGGAGCATAAATGTCTATCATGCTCAACTTGGACGAACACTTTTGAAAAGGTCCTCGGAGTAAGGCCTTGGTAGGAATGTCTGCAATCTGATCCCCTGAGCTGACATGAGATGTAGTAATAAAATCCTTATGAATCATATCACATATATAATGGCAATCAACCTCAATGTGCTTGGTACGTTCATAAAACACTAGGCTATTTGCAATAAACACAGCAACCTGATTGTCACATTTCATTGACATGGGAAGAGGAACCTCAATGTGTAGATCTGTAAGAACAGCTCGAACCCACATCATCTCTGTGCTAGCCTGGGCCATAGCCCTATACTCCGACTCAGCACTAGACCTGGCCACAACCATTTGTTTCTTGCTCTTCCATGAGACAAGAGAATCTCCAACATATATTGCATAACCTGTGGTGGATTTCTTATCCTTGGGGCTGTATAATCTGCATCTGCGTAGGTTGAGACAATGACCAACTTGCCTTTTTCAAATAATAGGCCTGCATCTGGAGATGATTTTAGGTACCTCAGTATCATTTGTATAGCATCCATATGTACCTGACGTGGTTGCTCCATGAACTGGCTAACTCTGCTAACTGCAAATGAGAAATCTGGTCTGGTAATCGTAATATAAAGCAGCTTCCCTACCAGTTCACTATACCTTCTCTTGTCTACTTCATCAATATCATTATCGTACAGTTTCATGCTTGGGTCCATTAACTGCAAATGAGTATCTCCTTATGCTGGTGTCTCCTCTCTTTACACTGGATCTATTTCTACGTATATGTGGCATCTCCGATTTGGTCATCTTCCTCTGCAAAAGCTGTGTCATGTTCTTCCTCAGATCTTTCATCGCTCTACTTTTCAGTGTGAGGCCTGCCAGATTGAGAAGCATCATAGGTCCACATTACAGAGTCATCAGGGTCAAAGTATTCAAGGACTTTTTGAGTTGATTCATTTGGATATTTGGGATCCCAGTCGTGTTCCTGATCTTCAGGGATATAGATTTTATCTTGTTGATG
Source organism: Ottelia alismoides (assembly GCA_037367405.1). Taxonomy (NCBI): domain Eukaryota; kingdom Viridiplantae; phylum Streptophyta; class Magnoliopsida; order Alismatales; family Hydrocharitaceae; genus Ottelia; species Ottelia alismoides. The sequence goes on from JAZKJV010004843.1 coordinate 518,606, forward strand.
TTGATGAGCTTTCTAGATTGTCATGGGCTTTTCTTTTTAAGAACAACTCTGATGTTGTCCTATCGTTCAGTCTTTTATTAACGAAATAAGGAATGTGTTTTCTGCAAATGTCAAGTATATACGTTCTGATAATGCACTCGAATTCTGCAGTACACAACTTTCTCAATTTCTTAGATCCTATGGTATTGTGCATCAGGCATCTTGTGTGTATACATCCCAATAGAATGGGGTGGCTGAGAGGAAACATCACCATATTTTGGATATCACCAGGACTCTTCTAATTCAGAGCCGTGTTCCCCACTCTTACTGGGGGGAGGGGCGATGTTCTCATTGCGTGTTATTTGGTGAATCATATGCCTTCATCGATTCTGGCGGAGAAGATCCCGTTCTCGATTGTGTTTCCCGAGAAAGATATTTTCTCTCTCACACCTCGTGTTTTTGGATCTGTTGCTTTTGTTCATCAGATGTCTCCAGGTCTTAAAGCTCTCTCCTAGAGCAGTCAAGTGTGCGTTTGTTGGGTATTCCAAGACCCAAAAGGGGTATCATTACTTTGACCCTGCTCGACGAAGTACTATATTAGTGCAGATGTCATCTTCTTTGAATCCATCATGTATTTCTCTCCTACAGGTGACAAGCTCATTCCTTCAGAGAGTGGAGGAGGTTTACATGCCACTACCTCCAGTCTCACTCACTCCATGTGAAACTACAACATCACCACCATCCTCCCCTACACCACAAACTCCACCACCACCACCTCCTGCCAAACCTACTTTCTTTCCACAGGTTTACCAGCACTGGCTTCGTGCTCATGTGCCTCCACCATCATCCATCATGCCCAAGGTATGTTTTGAGCATTTGAGTTCCACTAATATCACAGTTGATTTGAGTGTGCGGGATGTTATAGATGATACTCCTTCTGAGGATACAATGGACTTGGATATGCCTATTGCTCTACGACGGAAGCAGTGTGCATGTACGATGCATCCTCTTTCTTCTCATGTCTCTCTAGTGCGGTTATTTGGGGATTTTCAGAAGTTTTTTGTTGCCTTATCAGCAGTGCAGATGCCGAGATCCTATCAGGAGGCATTACAGAGTAGTCCGTGGTATCTTGCTATGGAAGAGGAGATGGCCGCCTTACAATCTCGTGGTACGTGGAGTGTCGTTTCCGCTCCCCCAGGTGCTTCTGTTGTTGGCAGTAAATGGGTGTTTAGCATTAAACACCGTGCAAACGGTTCCGTGGATAGATACAAGGACAGGTTGGTTGCTCGTGGATTCACCCAAACTTATGGGGCGGACTATCAGGACACCTTTTCTCATGTTGCATGTCACTCTACACTTCGCATCTTATTGTCGTTGATGTGGTAAAGGACTGGCCACTTTTTCAATTAGATGTCAAGAATGCTTTCTTGTATAGTGACTTGCAAGAGGAAGTGTATATGCAGCAACCACCAGGGTTTGCTGCTGAGGGGGAGTCCAGTACGGTATGTATACTCCATAAGGCCATATATGGCCTTAAGTAGAGTCTGAGGGCTTGGTTTCAAAAGCTCTCAGAGTTGATTGAACAACAGGGGTTTGTTGGATCTACTGCATATCATTCTATCTTTGTTGAGAGAACCCAGAGAGGTATTGTTGCTATTTTGGTTTTGTGGATGTATTGTTGTTATAGGCAGTGATATTGAAAGTATTCAGGTAGCCAAGGATTTTCTTGGACAACAGTTTGTGACCAAGGATCTTGGTATGCTGAGGTACTTGGTCTGGAATTTGGAAGAAACCGGCAGGGAATGATAATGACGCAAAGGAAATACATCATTGATCTCTAATCTGAGACGGGTACGACAAGATGTAGACCTGCTACTACTCCAATGGATCCCAATGCTCGGCTATATGATGATGACTCTGCGGAGTTGGATAAGAGACAGTACAGAGAGCTGGTAGGGAAGCTATTGTATATCACTATTACCAGGCCTGATATATAGTTTGTTGTCAGTAGGGTTAGCCAATTTATGGAGTAGCCTAGGCACATGGAGCTCACATGGATGCAGTCAACATGATCTTGAGGTATCTCAAGTCTTCTCCAGATGTAGGTCTTCTATTCATGAGACACAACCCTTGCAGTGTCAGGATGTGCAGATGTAGACTATGTTGGGTGTCCCAAGGATAGGAAGTCAACTTCAAGCTCCACTGTATTTGTGGGCAGCTCATTGGTTTCATGGAAGAGCAAGAAACATGCGGTTGTGGCCAGATCCAGTGTTGAATCAGAGTATAGGGCCATTGGCCCAAGGAAACACAGAAATGATGTGGGTCAAGTCTGTTCTGACTAACCTAACTATTGAGGTGCCTCTTCCTATGCACCTAAAATGTGATAATCAAGCTACACTATTTATAGCTAATAATCCTGCTTTTCATGAAAGAACAAAGCACATTGAGGTTGACTGCCACTACACCCGTGATTTGATTCAAAAGGGGTTTATATTCACTTCTCATGTTGCTTCAGGCGATCAGATTGTTGGCATGTTCACCAAAGCTCTTGCAAAGGGACCGTTTCACCGTTGTTCCAAGCTGAGCATGATAGATATTTATGCTCCAGCTTGAGGGGGGGTGTTGAGATATTTATATCTCGTATTTGTTATCTTGTAATTTTCTATTTCTTTCGGCTATCTATGTAATTTTCCCATAGAGCTTTTCTCCTATATAAGAGAGCTCTAGGGCTACGGTGAATGACACTCTTTCATTTCAATCCTTTCCATAGTAGACTTAAGGGTGGCTTTGTCCAGCCACGACGTGGTATTAAATAGGGATATCCCCTGCCCTTTTGTTAGTTGTCCTCGTTGATGCTCTCACTTACATGGTGGATCAAGTTGTGCAGCGTGAGATTTGTTAGTGTTGTCACGCTAGTGACTAGGGGTGTAATCGAATCGAACCTGAGTGAACCTACCCCAGTTCGATTTGGTTCATTTAGCATTTCTAAAGGTTCAGGTTTGATATAATAAAAATGGTATCCAGGTTCGATTAAGCTCGACCCTGATTCCCGAAGATTCGGTTCAGTTCGTTTAAGGTTCGATTGGCAATGAAACTCCTTGGAATCTAAGTATTTGGGGAATGTGGAAAGATCGCATCCCTTTGTTATGTCTTGATCAAGGGTTGTGGGCTTTTGTGCATATACCTTATTTGCATCATGATGCAAACTCATGCCTTAATTTTTTTGAGAAAAATTCCCTAGAAAAAGATATATAATGTGTGTGTATCGAACTTTTAACGAACCAAACCTGAGAGAACCTACCATTTCAAGGTTCGATTCATTTAAAGAAATAAGCCTAAACATATATCAAGGTTTGGTTTGTTTGTTTTCAAACTGAATTTGAATCGAACCTTTAGTGGGTATCTGTTTATCAAAGTGCTTCATCGACTGCTCAAGACATCTCTTTTCAATTGAAGAATAAAATCTCATTTCGTTCCATTTTAAGTCACATTGTCAATGCAGATGTACTAGGGGTATGCGACCCCCAACCATTCTTTTCTTATATCCATTAGCCTTCTGGCATTCACAGCTCTTTTCATTGAATCGACACATGTAAAGTTGAATGAGGTGGATCCCTTGACCCGAAGAAGCTATGGCAACCATAGGGTCAGGAAGATTAGTCGAGACGGTGCGAGACTCCCTGCTCTCGAAGAGGTATGACTCTTTAGAGGAGGGGCTGAGATGCATCACTATAGGGGGTAGGAGTTGCGTCATATATATATGCATGGGACAACCTAGCAACAGTTAGGTTTCTTGCTCTGAGCTATATATATGGACAAGATTCCCAACAACATAGACCCACTAATATGACTCCAGACGTGGACTTACTGCCCTTTAGGCAACCAACATAGTCTGCATCAATGTATGCTACTACATCAAGATACTTCCCTTTCGAGATTTTAGGAGGAATGGCCCTTGCTTGGAGCAGGTTGAGACCTACCGAACCTGAGCGAATATTGAACTCAAGATTTTTCTGAAACCCGTACTTGTGACATTTCCATCCACATGCATCGGATTGTAGATCACATGGTTTTCTTTTCAAAGGGAGATACATCAGTGACACGTACCTTGTCGATCGTGTTGGACAATTTCGGTGAGGTTTTTGGACTTTGAATCAACCTGTCCAAATCCATCTTCATCCCCTTTGGTCTTTCAAAACTCCTGATTATGGATATTGGATGGGTCTTAGTGACCTTGCATGGTGATTCCCGCATCATTCACCTAGGGCTTCCACTCATGCCTGGGAGGCTTCAGTAGATAGAATGGGCATCATTGGTGGAGAAGTTGGAGTAGGAGCTCTCTAGATGGAAAAAGTCTTATCTTTCAAAGGGTTCTCTTGAAGCATGTGCTCTTGGCGCTTCCTTTTTTTCATTGGTATCCACTTGAAACCACTAGGGTCCATAGGTAGCTGGACTTGATTATACGTCACTTAATCTGAAGTAGTCGTAATTTCCAATCCAAGGGAATGCATCTTGTTGCTTTCAGAGGATGTCACCTTTCCTGTTGTTGTGGGGGAAGGGGGGGTTGGTGTGCTGCACATCGTCGAGATGAACTACACCCTTTTGGCCAAATGGACGATGCAGATTTGGGGGCACGTGGAGGACTACTTTGCATACTAGTACGCACTATATATAATCTGAGGGCCTAACTGTCGGTCGGTGGACCCTTGATGTAGGTTCAACTCCTTTTGGAAAGAGATTTGCTATGTGATTCTGTATGTGTGGATGTCTTGTCCCACCTCTCCCCTATCTTTGGGGACTAGTCCACTCTATATTTATGTATATATGGGCTCAACTGTTGGTCGACGGGCCCTGGTACACGGGCTCAACCATTGGTCGACGGGCCCTTGTTTGCGGGTTCAACTCCCTTCTAGAAGAGATTGCTTTATGTATATATGGGTGTGTTGGACCATTCTCTCCTATCCAAGGGGATGGGTGCTTTTTTCTCTTGTAGGCCCATTGGTTGGTTGATGGCCTCTCTGTACTTGTTTTCCTCGGCTCTTTGCTTTAACTCTCGACCAGGATATGTTGGTTTCCGAGGCATGGTCAAAAGGACCCCGGGTTCCTATTTTCCATGCGGGACTTCCAATCAACGGATAGCTGAATTTTCTTTACATATTGAAGTTCTTCAGGAAGCTTCGCTATCCTTGTACTTTCAAGGACCATTAAAAAGAGAGCACATGATTTTCTCAGTCAAGAAGACATACTAAGCTTTGTTTGACAACTTGTCGAGGTATGCAGTGGAGTTTTTGTGTGACTATGGCATGATTCGATCCTTCAAGGCTCCTTTGTGAGTTAAGGTTTTTTGAGGTCATTGACGACTAGCATTAAAATGGCTTCCTTTATTCATAAAGCCAATATGACTCGTCCCTTCTATGGTAATTCTCCAAAGGAGCCTAAGTACTTATTTGTCTCATGTAACCATACACAGATTTTGGTCGGAAGCATTTGACATGGTTTGGATACCTCTTCTAAAGACCAGATTCTGAAACTTATTGGTCCAACATGGGGTTGCTTTTGACTGTTTGAATCCGTTTGCTTGAATTTGGTCTACCAGGCCTGCCAGAAATGGTGTGATTTCTTGTAATGTGCATCTGTATGTGGAAAATGTAATGCACTGCACAATCATATTCTTGGAGTCATGGACTCTATAATTTCCTTTTGATTAATGGATTTTCTGGGGGTGCACTTCCTAAGTACACACCCTCTTTTGCCTAAAAAAGTAGGTGTTCATGGTCGATCAACATGACATGGGTAATTCGTCATAATTACTTTATGGAGAAAAAATTGGTTGTGACATAATGCAAGTGTAGGTGATCGTGCTTTGTGGCATCAATCACGGACATATTTTGTGCATCCTAGAGGCTTTGATTCCCTCCTAGGAAAGGCCTTAAATATCGGTTTCGGTCACCATATCGGTGACCGCCGAAATGACATTTCGATCAAGTTCGACCAAAACTTTTGTCATTTCGGTCACATTTTCCTCTATTAACCCCCATTAAGGCACGCATATCGGCCTTTTCATCGAATTTCGGTCACTCATCGAAGCTGAAATTCAACCGAGATTCGATCGAAATTCGCCGAAAGTAGATGCCATGCTCCTAAGGACATAGTATACCTAGAGATGATATGCTTAAACAAATTTAGGCCTTTGCAATATAGGAATATGAAAAGTATACAAATTTACGAAGAAAATATAGAAAGAGATTTTGAGACTCTGATTTGCATGGCTTTTGATTCTTGATATTTTGAAATGAAAGCTGCACAGATCGTTAGAAAACGGTGCCTATGTTGTGCTTTGTTTGTCATCATTACAAGGATTTTGATGAATCTAAAACTAATAGAACCCACAAACCAAATCAAAATTTAGCAAAATATTTAGAGATTTTTTGATGAGACTCACGCAATAAGAGCATCATTCAAAGATATGCATTCCGATAAATTCCAAGCAGTGCTCCAACCAGGAGGTATCCGATTCATGGCAGTTTTGATAGCCCCAAGAGGATCGATTTCAGAAACCTAAAAATGACAAATTTATCTTTAGATGCTTTTGTGGGATTTCCAGTGTAGAAATGAAATGCATTTTTTTAAAATCAATCTAGATATGACGTACTCACTGGCCAGTCAGAACCAAATGCCAACTGCACGTGGTTGTTCAGCAGAGTTTGAAACATATACGATCCTTTCCAAGACCTATCGGCACCAATTTTCCTTTCAGCAGAATCAGCATCATCCAGTAAATGTTGTGGCTTTAATGAAGTGTCATATCGTAAGTAATCTCAGAGAACATAGTAATAACAATGAAAACTGAAATTCACGTCACAGCATGCAGAAAAGGGAAACATAAATATATTCAAAAATTTAATCAGTAACAAAATCAAGTCCCCTGAAATTGGTGGAAGCTTCACCTCGTCCAGTACAAAATTGAAGCCCTTGAAATCGTTTGGAAGCAGAGGAATGTGGCTTAGTTTAACAGCATCATAGCTTTATTGAAAATAATTTATGCTATAGGATATAGGAAATAGTAATTATGTCATATATTATTTTTTATGTAATTCCATTTTTCTTTATTTGCACTCCGGGGTTTCTAACGGATCCCTATGGCCTTTGAATAAACAACTCATTCATTTCTTTTCATATGGTATCCGAGCAGCGGTTGAACTAGAGTTTTGGCATCTCCTTGATACCTAAAACCTACCCACCGTCCTCCCCTTCTCTCTCTCCCTTGTGTCTGTGCTGCTGGCTACCGCTCGACTTCCCACGCCGGTCCACCACCTGCGGCACCAACTGTTGCCATCAGTGGTTCCCAGTGGCCCCTGTAGGTAGTCCCAAATGCAGCCAACATAGCCCAACGGCTGCCACTGCCAGTGAGACTCCATTGTACCTCGGCAGTGGTCATGCAGGACCTCTTTACAGGACCTCTTTACAACCACCAATATATCATAGGACTTCAGTAAGTTTGTGGTGGGATTGTCGGTTGTTACAATCCCACACACATATCAGGAGTCTATGCTAAATAGATAATGGCATTTGACTATGGATAAAAAATGGACATACTGCAGTCAAGAGGCACAATGAGCTTGGTTAATGTCCCAATAGAGGCTTCTACGGTTACTTGCAAGTGAGTCTTTATAGTGAAGCATAGAGCAGGCAACAATGTTTTTTTTAAACAAGAGGGACAAACACGCAAAGGTGCCCGTCCCAAGATTTGAACACTAGTCCTTTATATGGTAGGCACACCGCACTACCAACAAACCATTGAAGTGGTATCTAACAGGATGATAATGTTAACAGCTACAAGGTCAAACTTGTGGTATATAGGCTCATTCAGACATATGGAGTGGACTAACAGGATATTTTCTCTCCTATGGTACACCACTCCACTCTACAGATCCTCCTTTATGTTGCAGTAGTGAGAGACTAGACTCTCCTAACTTGACATCAAGAATGCACCTACAAGCAGAAGTCTAAATGCATCAGCTACCTGGATTCACTGATGAGAGGGGTGTCAAGAGATATGCAAACTCCATAAAGCTATTTATGACCTTAAACAAAGCCTCGGAGCATGGTCCCATAAGCCCTAACACCTGATAGAGCAACAAAGCTTCAAGAGATGTAATGCAGATAACTCGCTCTTTGTGCACAGGACATCATAAGGTATTGTTGTTATCTTGTCTATTTGATGACATCATCATTACATGAGGTGATTTACAGGGGATCAGTGACGTGAAGCCATTCCTTAGATTACAATGTGTCACTAGAGATCTTGAAGAACTGCAGTACTTTCATGGGATTGAATGTGCCAGGAATCAACGAGGTATAGTGATGACTTAGAGGAAGATTGTTACTGATCTCCTTCTAGAGATTGGGATGGCTAGTTGTAGACCTGCTACTACTACTATGAATCCCAACATGAAATTCTATGATGATGAAACATATGAGGAAAACAAGAGTAGATAAATGGAGCTAGTTGGGAAGCTCCTACATGTGGTCATTGATGAATCCGTGATTCATGACTCTAAAAGTTGAAAATAGAGCTTTGTTCCCGAGTAATTAGATGCATATTTCTACTTATATTGCACAATTAGCATTCATGCATGCATTGATAACATCTGCATTTTAGCATTCATATTGCATAAATAAGAAGCCCAATTCGCTTGTAAAGATTCATCTGTATATTCACCACATTTCACCTATTTGTATATATTTTATACTAACTCCAAATCCAATAAAACCAACTCTATAGTGTATATATTACTAACACTAATAAAAGAAAAATATCAAAAAAATACTAAAATCCCAAACCCAATTGGAGACCTTAGACCTTAAAATGCACATATCTCTCTCATACAACATCCAAATTAGGTCTACTCACTTTTAAAGTAATATACATTCAGAGACCTTCGAAATAAGACCAATTTCACTAAAATCGGAGCTCGTATGCAAAACTTGGGTTTTGGGCCCCTTTTGTATATTGTATAAATTGACCGTTTTGCCCATGTATTTTACAATTTCATTTTCTTAATTATTAAAAATCCAAAAAAAATAGATTAAGTTGTAAATATTCTTCTCATATTTTTCTATTTTTATTTTGATTTTTCTCTCTATTAAAAATGACAAAAAAATTAGAAAAGATAAAATGCGGTATTTTATATCTATAAGATACCACCCAAAAATACATTTTTGTACAGATGATCTCGTTTGATTTTCGAACCTTCACGAAAGTTGTAGATCTCGTCGAGACGAACAACTTTCGTGTTGATCACTTTTTGATTTAATCTCCTTTGTTATTTCTTTTTGATTTTCTTTTTATTTAACTTTGGATTTTTCTGGGAGCGACACGTGGCCGCTCCTGGAGCCGCCACGTGTCAACCCATGGTTTTTGGCTACTAATTAAATAGCTGCCACATGTCCCCATCCGAAGGCGCCAAGTGGCGTCATCTCATTCTCCTCTACCCATTCCTCCCCCACTCTCCCTTGACTTAAGGGAAAAGCCAACCATCGACAATCACTCTCACCCCATCTCCTCCACCTTCTCCATCTCCTCTCCAACCTCCACCTTCTCCTCTTTATAATCCCCTCCACTTCTCCATTCATCCCCATCCGCCTTTATGAGAGAGTAGCCCCGAGCTCCTAATCCGATCTTGTTGACAGCAAGTTCCACAACTAGTCGAGCAACGACAGGCCATTTCCGGCGAGATCCAAGGGACTTAACCCTTGTCGTAGCTCCATTGTGAGTTGCTGAAGCTCGGGCCAGCCGTTCCCTCGAGCAGAGACCAGAGCTCTCCCCAGAGCTCCCTCCCAGGCACCCCTTTCATATGTTACAGGTATACATCTCTTCTCTCTTCTTCTTCTTCCTCATTACACCCCACTCTCTCTCTCCTCGATTCATCACCTTCCTCCCACTGAATCGCAAAACCGATCGCACTTCAACGGATAAATCACACGTTGCGAACGCAACAGTGATTTTTATTTATTTTTTCGAAGAAATTCCGTCGATCGATTAGTCCGTCATTTAAGCCACTTAAACAAATGCATGAGAAACAGAGGAGGTGGTGAAACCCACCCTGTTTCTTCTTCCTCCCCACGTTTCTTTTCCTCTTCCCTCCACCAAGGCCGAGCCACGCTCGAGCCCTTCCCTTCATTGCAGGTACTCTCCTCCACCGCCGGACGCGACCGCCTACATCAACCACGCGCGTACTCACCACCGTAGCCACCGTGCTTCTCCCGCCAAGGACTCCCCACGCGTCCTCACCGCCAACGCCATCAGCCGCGCGACCCCCTGGGCTCCCGCCTCCAGGACCCAGGTCACCTGCGCGCGGACGCACTCCTCCACCAGACCACACGCGTGCAGCCCCTCCGTGCGAGGTCCTCTGCCCACGCGTGCATCTCCCCATCGCGACACGCCACTCCAGCTGCTGCCCCACGGCCACCGCCACTCCAGCACCTCAAGCTTCTACAGACCGACGCCCGGCCGCGCGTGGTCCTTCCTCCGCCCCTCCCACAGCTCGAGCGCCGCCCACAGCCCATCCGCGGCTACGTGCAGTAGCCCAACCTCCGCGGCCTGACCACCCAACCACCCTCACCCAACGCCGCAAGGGCCCGCACTTCTCGACCGCCGCCCGCGAGCGCGCTCCACCGACCGCCGCCAGCAACGCGCACCACTCGCGTGCCTCCACCTCCGGACCGACGCCGCTCCCACCGCGCCTCCTCCGCGAGCTCCTCGCCCCGCCACCTTCAAGCATCCAAGCTCCATCGGCCAGGAAGAACCTCCTCTGTTTCAAACCAAGAAACAGAGAAGCTCTATCGCATAATAAAAAAGTGAGAATTTGCAAAGGGGACACTTGCACCCCTTTGCAAGTTCTTAAAAAATTTCAAGTTTCTGATAATTGCATGTAAGTCCCTGTTCTCATTTCAGCTCATATTTCTTTTCTCTGTATTACATTCATACCCCTGCATTTACATGTTTATTTAGTCGTCATTTTGTCATCCATTTTTAATTCCAAAAGTTGCATTATGTAGTATATCTCTTGTTCTACCATTTTAGTATTTATTTGTATTTTTTTTATTTGCAGAATATTTATGTAAATTAATTTGGTGAAAATTGCAACATTTTGCCCATTTTGATTGATTAATTGATTGCGTATTATCTGCTTGTCGAAAAATCTCTGAAAATCACCATTAGTAGATATAAGTTTATGCTACAACATATCCAAAAATCACACCATTTGCACGTATAGTTTGTCATAGAAAAATCATTTAGTGAAAACCTTTATCGATTTTTAATTAATCAACCGTGAAGTGTTTTACGAAAATTCAAGTTGATTTGGATAGCTCTTAATTAGACCTATTTAGATTAATTTTGTTTCTGTGAAATATCATCGTTTGGTAATTATTAAATTTGGTTTAATAATTTTCACTAAAGTATCCGTGCATCAGAAAATTCTAAAAAAATTAAGGTAGCTTAATTTCATCCCATTTCATAATCTGGCCAAGTTTCATAATTTTTGGAATTAATTTGTCTATATTTTTGATTTAACTTGTAATTTGGCCTGATTTTGCATGTGTCTTTCATAAAATATACAAAAAAGACCAAAAATATCCCCTCTGAAAATCATACATTGGATTTTGCTAAAAAACAACCTAAGGAGACAACTGTCTCCCTGAGTTCGACCTTGGACTTCCAACCAAGTAAAAAAAATTGCCGTTCGAAATTAACTTACCTTAATTAAAAGTGGTTTTTGATCTGCTCTCGCTACCCGACTGCAACGAACATTAGTAATTAATTTGAACATTAATTTGCTCGAATTAACAAGGGTAGCGGGAGCGATATCAAAATGGCGCGGTTGTAGGGGAGGCACGGCTTAGGTTAATTTGCAGTAATTTCTGATTGTTTGATTTTCTATCCCCGGGTAGTCTGACCCCTGGTTTTCTTGTGAATATTTTCTGTCTTTTAATTTTTGCATTTTTTTGTATCATTCTCTGACCTCAATTTATTTCTGTGCGAGGAACGCGAGGAGTCGAAGACGCTTCGAAGATTCGGCACTTTAATTTCTTGAGAGAATTTGAGAGAATTTGTATTATTTTATTTCTTTATTTTTTCGCATTATTTCCAGCGGTTCCCGTTTGGGTTCTCGCGTCTGTAAAGATAGTGAAACCGTGTCCCCGTGTGCTGTGTGACTTGAATGGTAATTTAGGCTTGCACTAGCGGCTCCTCGAGCCACTCTAGGATTTTCTTGTGCTCGTAATTTTTAGGACCACATAACCACTTAAAAGACGCACTTAGACCGCAGATCTATCCAAATCAATCTGTTCTTCACTCGCTAATAGAACTGTTTGTCAAGGAGCGGATTTTGTCGCTTGCATATGCATGTAGTGTAAAGTTTTCAATTCTGTTTTGCATCCTGCATAAAAGCGAAGGGACCACTGTAAGTCTTCTTAACTCAGCATACGCATCATCGTTTTCGTGCATCAGCTTTTCTCGATTTCCCCATCTGTTTTCCACACTTAATTTAAACAGAAATTAGGACTGGACGATAGGTGTGCTGTGTGGTTGGACTAACAAGTGAGAACTAAACTTAAAACCGGGACTGCTAACATTATTGACCAAAAAATAATAAAATTTGGAAAATCTGTTTGCGGGAGACTAATCCCTGACCTTGTTTTTAGGATGAGTGAGGGTACTTGAGTGTGTGTGAACACCTTAAGGAGAGCCCAAATCCCCGCCTTCCATATCACGTTCCGACTAATCCTAGCAAATATCACAAGTTGAATTTTTAAGGTTCACTGACTAGTACCAAGTAGCCTCCGCCTGTCTCAGGTAGATAGGGGTGAAATTGCGGTACTTCGCGACAAGTTGCCAGTAACCCATCGGGGTGAAGTTCCGGCCTTGTCAGCCTCCGCCTACTTGCAGGTAGATAGGGGCATGATCTTTGAATCCATCAACTTGGGATAGGAGCGAAGAAAGGAAGGACCGGCGGTATCTTAGGCGACAGGTTAAACAGGGAAGATGCATCCGGCTCCGAGCCGACTTCCCTATAAGCCGCATAAATCCTTGCTATCTTGCTTGAAAAATCACACTTAAAATTAACAAGATTAATTGGACTCGGCTTCGAGTCCTTCACTATGTTGAGTGTGAACCCAGCAACCTGGGATTCTGGCTCTCATCAACCGGGAAGGATGGCAGGTCCTTTTGACCTTGAGGTCATTGTCGCACAATATTCCATGCCTGGTCGACCCAGCCCTATAGTGACGTTAGAGTAGCCGAAAGGGGAAATCGGACCCTTGGTCAGAAGTATGATCAGTAACACTTCTCTCCCTTTGTTTCTGTGGGCCGTTGAATTGTTTGCTTCAGGTAGGAGTCAAATCCTATCTTCACTTAGAACTCCCATTTCTTCTCGCCAAATCAAGATGAGTGATTGGGGGGATATCGGCTCTTTATTCACCAATCTCTCTTTGAGCCTCCCACGAAACTCCTCTTCATCGGCCCAAGCGCACCTTGGGCCACCCAGGACTCATGACCCTCATGAGTTTTGGTTCCCTCACACACAGGGTGGTTACTCTCAAACCAACCCTTCCCTCTCCTCCGAGCTTACCGAGGAAGACCATAGCCTCGGTAAGAATCCGTTCCTTGATTTGTCCTCTGACACCGACCTTGTTTCATACCCAGGACTAGAGGACAAGATGCCACCTAAGCAGCCACCGGATGAGGACCCATTGCGACAAATTCTTAACCGCCTCGCCACAGCCGAACAGCAAAATGCAGATCTCACAGCTAGAATGGGACAGATTATTGCAGCAGGAGGAATCGACCGACCAATGGTTGATGCCTACAACCCAGCGGAGAATGAGATACAAAGTTGGTTGGCACCAGCGGTTCCCGCCGAAGCATTTGAGCTTAAGCCCCACTTCCTTAGCCTGCTACCGAAGTTCAACGGAATTGCCCATGAAGAACCATACACCTTCCTCTGAGACTTCGAGCTGGTTTGCAACAACCTTAGCCATCCTAGGGTTGGACAAGATTACATTAAACTGAAGGCCACCCCATTTGCCTTAGGAGATAAGGCAGCACATTGGCTGAAGAACCTAGGGGTGATATGTACAACCTGGATGCAGTTCAAGGACTTATTTCTGAAGAAGTTCTACCCTCTCAGTAGGACTAAACAAATGAGAACAAAGATCGCCAGTTTCTCCCAAGGAATCAGTGAACCATTCCATGATGCCTGGGATAGGTTCAATGACTTAGTTCAGAAATGTCCCTGCCACGGCATTTCTAAGACGATCTTAGTCCAGACCTTGTTCTGTGGTTTAACCCCGGAGATGCAGGGGTTAGTCAGTGCCGCATGTGGAGGAAGCTACCTGAACAAGAACGAGAACGTTGTATGAAAGATCCTAGAGCAGATGGCTGAAACCGGCAGGTCGCAGGCCACCAGGGCTTATCAGTTGTCTCCCTCAATCCTATCCAACGAGACAACCCGGAGGACTGTAGCGGATCTGACCGAGGACCTCATCCCCAGCATGGGGATGATAGCTAACAAGTTAACTATGGTCGAGCAGATCCACAAGAGGGTCACTGACCTTGATTCTCTCTCACGTCTGCCGAAGCAAGTGGAGGAACTTACTGAGAAGGTAGCTAAGATAAAGCTACCTGCCCCTTCTGCACCACCCGCACCTGTGCACAGAGTCCATCTTGTACAGGAGCAGGCACCGGTGCATCCGAGTGGCTGGGTAGAGGATCAGACTTACACCCAGCAGGATCAGCATGCATTCCCACAAGTTGAGACCGGATACAAGGAGCCTCCGCAGGTGTTCGAGATCAACGGGTTGTGGTACAGCCGTGACCCCGTCAGCAGACAGTCCGGGATGGGGAACGGTCAGCCTCACCGACTTGCGCCAGCTTACCAAGGAACCAGCTCCGTCCCCGCACCGCGCTTTGTTAAGTCCAGGTCCGAACAAGGGTACCAGCCTAAGCAGCACCAGCAGCAGCAGCGCACATTTCAGCAGGGCCAGGCACCGTCCCACTAGCAGCAGCAGTATCGGCATGGCCAGCAGGGCCAGTACAGGACCTCATCCGCAAGTCAGCATCAGCCAGCCCAGCCCACCGAATTGGAGTCCCTCACCTAGGCGATCCAGACCCTGTCTGATAGGGTCCAACAGATCCAGAATGACTATCTGGATATGAGAACCGATCTGAATCGTGTCTCTCGTACCCATGATCAACAGATGGCGCCAAAGACCCCAATCCCCGCACAAGTTCAGGCCAACCCGAACAGCTTAACCCATGGCCAGAACCGACTTCGTGATCAGGTATATTATTCAGATAATTATTTATCTGAAAATGAGATCCTTTCGTATGATAATGTGAATCATATGTCCCTCCGGAGCGGAAGGACCATGACCATACCTGATCGGGCACGGGCACCGAAGGAAGGAGCCGCCAAGTCTCTACCTGAGGAGAATTTGGAGGAAGAAGAGGAGCGGCACCACCATCCCCACCGGGAGAAGAAGAGGACGTTTGGGTCCTCGAAGCAGCAATCCCACATCAGCAGAGAGTCCGACGGAACCGATGAAGAGCCCGCACCTCCATCTGAGGAGGATCGTCAAGAAGTCGCGGAAGACGCATCACCGGTTTCGTCTCCGCATTTTCCTTTTAGTCAGAGTCAGAGTCCGAGTCTATTTAAGAGTCCGAGTCGTGTACAAAACTCAGTTCCAGATTTCAATGAAAACATTTCAGTTTTAGAACATGAGTTGGAGTCAATAATCCCTTTCCCCCGAGCACTCAAGGGTGGAAAGAAGAAAAATTAAAAAATCGAAAAAGATGACCCTAAGATGGCAGAGTTCTGCAACAAAAATATCAAGGTCACAATCCCCTTTGACAAGTACGTGGAAATGACTCCTGCATTTTAAAAATACCTTAAGGTGAGATGCACACCTACTAGGGTTAGCAGGAAGACCAAAAGCCGTGTTGAGAAACACGTTCTGTCAGTAGCCACGATTTGTGCAATAAAGAACTCGTTTCCAAGGAAACGAAGAGACATGGATGCACACTATGTGATGAGTCATGTTGATGTCATCGCGTTTGCACGCACTCTCCTAGATAACGGTTCCTCAATTAACTTAATGCCTACAACCCTCTATGAGCGGCTTAATCTCGGACCTCTTAGGAAATCTAAAGCCCTCCTGCAGTTCGCTGATAAATCAACCAAGATGTCCCAAGGAGAATTGAGGAATGTTGTGATCAAAGTCGAGGGCCAGGAATACATGGTGGACTTCACTGTCCTAGATATGGAAACCCCTCGTAATTGGAGAGACTCCCAGATCATCTTAGGCAGGCCCTTCCTCAGTACAGCAGGGGCCTTGTTTGATTATAAGATCGGGAAGATCTAGTTCCAAACTCCAGGCGGAGATGAGGAACTCGAGATGAAGAAGACCAGATGACAGAGACCGGATTCCGAATCCAGCACCGAGTACTCTTCAACCGAAGCAGACTGCGATCATGTAGACACAGTTGGGCCATGGAGACAGAACTCAGCCAGCACCGATGAGTCTCTCCCCTCCGGAGATGGTCCCGTGCATGAGTCAGTTTGCGAGGTCCTAAGAGACGAGTATAGCTCAAAACTTGCATCGCCCTACATCTTCGATGACTTAGAGGCCAAACTGGGCCTGTCAGTCCTTCCCTCTTTAGGTTAATCGGAAGATGAGGATGACGAGTCAGATGCGACTTTTGCCGATTGCATGGAGACCTTTGACGATCCGACTTCAGAGCCGAATAACTTGGTGGCAGTAATCACAGAGAAAGATCCAGCCACTTCCAACACCGAACCAGATTCGATTGAGCCAGATTTCCTAGACGATCACACCATACCTGAGCTCAAGCTTTTACCCACAACACTGAAATACGCCTTCCTTGCGGGTCAGGACAAGAAATTTCCGATCATCATCAGTTCGCGATTGACCGAGGAGCAGGAAGCTCGCTTGTTAGAGATCCTATAGAAAACCGCAAGGCGATAGGCTGGAGCATTTCCGATCTCCACGAGATAAACCCCGCTTTGTGTTCGCACCATATCTACTTGGAGAATGAAGCCAAACCCTCTCGTGAATTCCAACGTCGTTTGAATCCAAATTTACGAGAGGTAGTGAAGGAGATAGAGAAATGGTGCAACGCGGGTTTCATCTATCCCATCTCCGACTCTAAATGGGTGGCCCCGATCCATGTGGTCCCGAAAAAGTCGGGAATTTAGACAACCACCAACGAGGACGGAGAGGAGATCGTGATGCGAGTGCCCACGTCGTGGCGCGTCTGTTTGGATTACAGACGCCTGAATGCCGCGACGAAGAAGGATCATTTTCCCCTACCATTCATTAATCAGATCCTAGCAAGAGTAGCGGGGAAAGAGTTCTTCTGATTCTTGGATGGGTTCTCGGGCTACAACCAAGTAGCCATAGCTCCGGAGGATCAGGAAAAGACCACGTTCACATGCCCCTTTGATACCTATGCCTTTAGGCGCATGCCCTTTAGGTTATGCAATGCTCCAGGTACTTTTCAAAGGTGCATGATTGTTGTATTCGCCGAAATGGTCGGCGAATTCCTGCAAGTCTTCATGGATGACTTCTCGGTCCACCGCGATTCCTTCGATTCCTGTCTTAGGAATCTGGACCGAGTCCTCAAACGATGTTGTGAGGTCAATCTGGTGCTCTCCTGGGAGAAAAGTCACTTCATGGTGACGGAGGGCATTGTGTTGGGGCACGTCATCTCCAAGAGATGAATGGAGGTTGACCCTGTCAAGGTGGATGTGATCAGACGACTCCAGCCACCTACCAACATCAAGTAGTTGCGGTCGTTCCTCGGGCATGTCGGATTTTATCGAAGATTCATTAAGAATTTTTCTAAAATTGCCCGACCGCTAACTGAGCTTTTAGGCAAAGACATGGAGTTTGTTGTTGATCATAAATGTCTTGAGGCCTTTAAGCTATTACAAAAAATGATCATGGATGCACCTATCCTACATGCCCCAGATTGGTCTCTACCTTTTGAGATCATGACGGACGCCTCAGACTTTGTTGTTGGGGTTGTGTTAGGACAAAGAAGGGATGGCGTCCCGTTCGCAATCCACTACGCAAGCAAAGTGCTTGATACTGCTCAGCGTAACTATACAGTTACGGAAAAGGAGATGCTTGCGGTAGTGTTTACCTTGGACAAATTCAGATCTCATTTAATTGGATCCAAGGTAATCGTGTTCACAAACCATACGACACTACGATACTTAATGGAGAAGAAGGACGCAAAGGCGCGTCTTCTTCGGTGGATTTTACTTATCCAGGAGTTTGATTTGGACATCGGTGATAAACCTGAAAAGAAGAACGTAGTAACCGATCATCTCTCTCGTCTCGAAGATCTTAATACTTTCGAGGATTCACCTATTCGAGACTCCTTCCCTGACGAGTCGATTTTTTTTGTCGACTCACTCCCTTGGTATGCCAACATCGTGAACTATCTTGTCTCCAAGAAAGTTTCTGAAGATTGGCCCGAAAGCCACATTGACCGACTGAAGTCGGATGCTAGACACTACCATTGGGAGGATCCGATCCTTTTCTTCAAAGGACCGGATTGTGTCTGGAGACGGTGTATTGCTCAGGAGGAATACCAAAGTGTCCTTTCTATATGCCACAGCTTGGAGGCAGGAGGACACCACTCCGGCAAGAGGACCGTATGGAAAGTACTTCAGTGTGGCTTTTACTGGCCGACTCTGTTTCGCGATGCCATCACCTTTGCGACGTCGTGCCCAGTATGCCAGAGAATGGGAGGAACCATTGGTTCCAAGGATGAGATGCCTATGCAGCCTGTCATCATTTGTGATGTCTTTGACGCCTGGGGCATCGATTTCATGGGCCCATTCCTTGTTAGCCACGGATTCGAGTACATCTTTCTTGCGGTAGATTATCTATCCAGATGGGTGGAGGCTATCCCGACCCGAGCCGCAGACAGCAGGACTGTCTGTAAATTCATCAGAGAACACATCATCTCTAGGTTCGGGATCCCCAAAATGATGATATCAGAAGGGGGTAGCCACTTTGTAAATCGGGAGGTGAAGAAACTCCTGAAAGACTACGGCATCGAACACCGTGTCGCGAGTCCTTACCACCCACAGACCAATGGTATGGCTGAGGTGTCGAATAGGGAGGTGAAAACTATATTGCAAAAGCTTGTCCGCCCAGACATGAAGGATTGGTCTCAGATCTTGGATCAGTCCTATAGGACAACTTACAAGACACCGTTGGGAACCTCCCCATTCCGAAACGTATTTGGAAAACCGTGCCATTTGCCCGCAAAGTTAGTGCATAAATAAGAATGGGCAATTAAGAAGGTCAACTGGAACACACACCTTGGGCAGAAGACGAGAGAAATAGATCTGAATGAACTTGTGTAAGTCAGAAACCGCGCATATGACAATAGTTTAGTGTACAAGGACAAGGTGAAGCGTTGGCATGATAGACATATCAGACGAAAGACCTTTGTTCCTGTACAGAAGATATGGTTGTTTAATGCTAGGCTAAAGATCTTCCAAGGCAAGTTGAAGTCCAAGTGGACAGGCCCATTTGTCGTTCGTACGGTGCATGATAGTGGATGTGTCGAGATCTCAGATCTCGCAGATGACGCACCGACATTTCTTGTGAATGGACAACTGTTTAAGTACTTCGTCGAATCCAATGAGCAGTACTTAGTCCATGTTGAGGAGATTGTATTCATGCGTGAGACAGAGTCAGCAGATACACCTCGAGCCGCGTATGAGACTTTGCAGCAGTGAGCTCTAGCCATCAGCAGCATCTTGAAAGATTCAGACCGACTCACTTGTATATATCATCATTCCTGTACATTCTGTCCTTTCTCCCCCGCGACTCTAGTAACCCATCCCCGCCTCATTAATCACTATCTTGGACTATACTTAGGATGACCAGATCCTAAGTATAGGGGGAGATGAGCCACCTGAGTCTGTTCACTGTACATCCTCCAGATTACATCGGTTCTCACACTCACTCATGTCCTATACTTAGGCTGATCAGAGCCTAAGTATAGGGGGGACCGATGCCCGCTGTGTATATACTCCTCAATTTCTCCTCTTAACCCCGCTCGCCCCATTCTTGATCTTCCTCTACTTAGGCTGCCAGAGCCTAAGTAGAGGGGGGTGGAGTGTCTTCTTTACATTTTTGTTTTTTCTCCTACGCTTAGCACGAGCTATGTCTTTTTCCTCGCTTTTCGTGCTCTGAGGACATAGCACACGCTAAGTATAGGGGGCGTGTATATATTACATATATACTTTACCCATAGCTCATACTTTCGCGTATTTTCGCGTACTTTTGTATATATTTTTGAAATAATTACGGGTGGGTAAAAATTGAAAAAAAAATTGTGTTGTATAATACTTGTAAGACTTTTGTAAAAATTGAAAAAAATAAAATAAAATACTTGTATACTTGTATATTGTATAACACTTGTATAATTTGTATAATACTTTTAAAACTCTTGTAAATTGTTGTAACATAGGAGGTTTACCAAATTTTTGAACAAAAACAAAAAAAACAAAACAAAAAATAGGCTTATTATTTACTCTTTCATATCATCCTTGCATTTCAAAAAAAAGAAAAAGAACAAGAAAAAAAAGTCTTGCATTTCATTCATAGCATGTCATCTGCACCTCATCTGCATATCTTGCATATGCAAGGTGAAAAGCTAGTGGGTTCTGAACCAAGTTATGAGTAGATATTGAGGATGGACTTGATTTGATCTTAATCCACCTAATTTCAGAGGAACCTTATAGGAACTGGAGTTAAGAATTCTCAGGTCAAGTGACTTAATTCTTTGAGTCCGCAAGTCTATGTTCACATGTCATCTTGATTAGTCTAAGTAGAATATCTCGTGCACACGCATGATTTATTTAGATAATGACCTAACTTGGACAAGCACAATGCACGTAGCTCTTCATTGATGAGGTGGTGAGGAGGTAGAATCCTTTAGCTTGGAGTAGCACACGGGTGGAAACATCCGTCCTCCTCTAGGGAGGGTAGTGCATCTCAACCTAGTCTGGTAGTGTTGACGTCTAAGGACGGGATGTTGTGGGTTGCAATAATGCTTCAAAAGAGGGATAGTCTACTGGTTCAAGAGGAAAAAAAACTCCTAATGTACATGCTGCACCTTGTATATAGTTCAAAAAAAAAGAAGAAGAAAAAGAAAAAATGCAAAAACTCCAAAAAAATAGACATGCCAGATAAAAAAACCTGTCGGAGTTTGTATATTAGCAAAGAAATGCAGCTGGATGACTTGGCTACACTGGTCAGGCATCCCGGGATAGGTAGCTACACTGGCTACCGTCCATTCTTTTCTCTACCCCCTCCTCTTGAGCTGGTCGTACTTGAACTTAGAAGGGAATACCCCGCTCCTCGAGGAAAGAGTTATTGGACCGGGTTATTTGAGTTACCTTTTTAGAGGAGGCTGGTTCTGAGCCATTTCTGATGTGGAGAGCTACATTTCACTTACACAGTACAAATGAGAATCATAGTCATCAGAAATTTGCGTATGAGGATTTGTTCTGACCTGACTGTTGAGGCGTATTGAATAGAAGACTTGTGGAACTTGAAGCCTGTTAGGTCTTAAATTCAGATCCCAATAAGGTTCCGCCACACAATTAATCCAAAGGTCGAGTCAAGCTCCATTTTCAACTTTTGTTCATGACCTTGGCATGGAACCCAAAATCATTTTACTCTTGCATTTCATTTTAGTTGCTCGGGGACGAGCAAGGTTTAAGTATAGGGGGGTGATGAATCCGTGATTCATGACTCTAAAAGTTGAAAATAGAGCTTTGTTCCCGAGTAATTAGATGCATATTTCTACTTATATTGCACAATTAGCATTCATGCATGCATTGATAACATCTGCATTTTAGCATTCATATTGCATAAATAAGAAGCCCAATTCGCTTGTAAAGACTCACCTGTATATTCACCACAGTTCACCTATTTGTATATATTTTATACTAACTCCAAATCCAATAAAACCAACTCTATAGTGTATATATTACTAATACTAATAAAAGAAAAATATCAAATAAATACTAACTTGTAAAATTACCCAATAAAACCCCAACCCAATTGGAGACCTTAGACATTAAAATGCACATATCTCTCTCATACAGCATCTGAATTAGGTCTACTCACTTTTAAAGTAATATACATTTAGAGACCTTCGAAACAAGAACAATTTCACTAAAATCGGAACTCGTATGCAAAACTTGGGTTTTGGGCCCCTTTTGTATATTGTATAAATTGACCGTTTTGCCCCTGTATTTTACAATTTCAATTTCTTAATTATTAAAAATCCAAAAAAATAGATTAAGTTGTAAATATTCTTCTCATATTTCTCTATTTTTATTTTGATTTTTCTCTCTATTAAAAATGACAACAAAATTAGAAAAGATAAAATGCGGTATTTTATATCTGTAAGGTACCACCCAAAAATACATTTTTGTACAGATGATCTCGTTTGATTTTCGGACCTTCACGAAAGTTGTAGATCTCGTCGAGACGAGCAACTTTCGTGTTGATCACTTTTTGATTTAATCTCTTTTGTTATTTCTTTTTTATTTTCTTTTTATTTAACTTTGGATTTTTCTGGGAGCGACACGTGGCCGCTCCTGGAGCCGCCACGTGTCACCCCATGGTTTTTGGCTACTAATTAAATAGCTACCACATGTCCCCATCCGAAGGTGCCAAGTGGCATCATCTCATTCTCCTCTACCCATTCCTCCCCCACTCTCCCTTGACTTAAGGGTAAAGCCAACCATCGACAACTACTCCCACCCCATCTCCTCCACCTTCTCCATCTCCTCTCCAACCTCCACCTTCTCCTCTTTATAATCCCCTCCACTCCTCCATTCATCCCCATCCGCCTTTACGAGAGAGTAGCCCCGACCTCCTAATCCGATCTTGGTGACAGCAAGTTCCACAACTAGTCGAGCAACGACAGGCCATCTCCGGCGAGATCCAAGGGACTTAACCCTTGTCGCAGCTCCATTGCGAGTTGCTGAAGCTCGGGCCAGTCGTTCCCTCGAGCAAAGACCAGAGCTCTCCCCAGAGCTCCCTCCCAGGCACCCCTTTCATCTGTTACAGGTATACATCTCTTCTCTCTTCTTCTTCTTCCTCATTACACCCCACTCTCTCTCTCCTCGATTCATCACCTTCCTCCCACTGAATCGCAAAACCGATCGCACTTCAACGGATAAATCACACGTTGCGAACGCAACGGTGATTTTTATTTATTTTTTCGAAGAAATTCCGTCAATCGATTAGTCCGTCATTTAAGCCACTTAAACAAAAGCATAAGAAACAGAGGAGGTGGTGAAACCCCCCCTGTTTCTTCTTCCTCCTCACGTTTCTTTTCTTCTTCCCTCCACCAAGGCCGAGCCACGCTCGAGCCCTTCCCTTCATTGCAGGTACTCTCCTCCACCGCCGGACGCGACCGCCTACATCAACCACGCGCGTGCTCACCACCGTAGCCACCGTGCTTCTCTCGCCAGGGACTCCCCACGCGTCGTCACCGCTAACGCCATCAGCCGCGCCACCCCCGGGCTCCCGCCTCCAGGTCACCTGCGCGCAGACGCACTCCTCCACCAGACCACGCGTGTGCAGCCCCTCCGCGCGAGGTCCTCCGCCCACGTGTGCACCTCCCCATCGCGACACGCCACTCTAGCTGCTGCCCCACGGCCACCGCCACTCCAGCACCTCAAGCTTCTACAGACCGACGCCCGGCCGCGCGTGGTCCTTCCTCCGCCCCTCCCACAGCTCGAGCACCGCCCACAGCCCATCCGCGGCTACGTGCAGTAGCCCAACCTCCGCGGCCTGACCGCCCAGCCACCCTCACCCAACGCCGCAAGGGCCCGCACTCCTCGGCCGCCGCCCGCGAGCACGCTCCACCAACTGCCGCCAGCAACGCGCACCTCTCGCGCGCCTCCACCTCCGCACCGACGCCGCTCCCACAGCGCCTCGCCACCTTCAAGCATCCAAGCTCCATCGGCCAGGAAGAACCTCCTCTGTTTCACGCCAAGAAACAGAGAAGCTCTATCGCACAATAAAAAAGTGAGAATTTGCAAAGGGGACATTTGCACCCCTTTGCAAGTTCTTAAAAAAATTTCAAGTTTCTGATAATTGCATGTGAGTCCCTATTCTCATTTCAGCTCATATTTCTTTTCCTTGTATTGCATTCATACCCCTGCATTTACATGTTTATTAGTCGTCATTTTGTCATCCATTTTTAATTCCAAAAGTTGCATTGTATAGTATATCTCTTGATCTACCATTTTAGTATTTATTTGTATTTTTTTTATTTGCAGAATATTTATGGAAATTAATTTGGTGAAAATTGCAACATTTTGCCCATTTTGATTGATTAATTGATTGCATATTATCTGCTTGTCGAAAAATCTCTGAAAAATCATCATTGGTAGATATAAGTTTATGCTACAACATATCCAAAAATCACACCATTTGCACGTATAGTTTGTCTTAGAAAATTCATTTAGTGAAAATCTTTATCGGTTTTTAATTAATCAACCGTGAAGTATTTTACGAAAATTCAAGTTGATTTGGATAGCTCTTAATTAGAGCTATTTAGATTAATTTTGTTTCTGCGAAATATCATCGTTTGGTAATTATTAAAATTGGTTTAATCATTTTCACTAAAGTCTGCATTTTTCATTATCCGTGCATCAGAAAATTCAAAAAAAATTAAGGTAGCTTAATTTCATCCCACTTCATAATCTGGCCAAGTTTCATAATTTTTTGGAATTAATTTGACTATATTTTTGATTTAACTTGTAATTTGGCCTGATTTTGCATGTGTCTTTCATAAAATATACAAAAAGACCAAAAATATCCCCTCTGAAAATCATACATTGGATTTTGCTAAAAAACAACCTAAGGAGACAGCTGCCTCCCTGAGTTCGACCTTAGACTTCCAACCAAGTAAAAAAAATTGCCGCTCGAAATTAACTTACCTTAATTAAAAGTGGTTTTTGATCTGCTCTCGTTACCCGACTGCAATGAATATTAGTAATTAATTTGAACATTAATTTGCTCGAATTATATTATGTCTTCAAGAGACTAAATGGGTTGGAGAGAAAGCAAGGGAGATCGAGAAGACAGGCTTTAAACTTTGGTATTCAGGTAAAGATAAGGGCAGAAACGGTGTTGGAGTGGTTGTTCATAAAGATTTGAAGGATTGTGTGGTTGAGGTGCAAAGATTTGGGGATCGGATTATTTTGCTAAAGTTGGTGCTTGAAGAAGAAATTCTGAATATCATCTCAGTTTATGCACCGCAAATTGGTTTAGATGAAAGGACTAAACAAGCTTTTTGGGAGGATCTGGATAAGATTTTACAAGGAATCCCACAGAGAGAGATGGTTTGCATAGGTGGAGATCTTAATGGACATGTGGGAAAAGATGTTTCAGGGTATGCAAGTGTGCATGGAGGACATGGTTTTGGGGATAGAAACGAAGAGGGAAAAGTCATTCTGGATTTTGTAACTGCATATGATCTTTTCATAGCAAACACTCTTTTCAAGAAGAGGGAGGAGCATTTAATTACTTATAAGAGTGGCTCAATTAGAACACAGATAGATTACTTTGCGTTGAGGAGAAGAGATCGGTTGTGTTGCAAAGATTGCAAAGTAATCCCTGGAGAGAGTTTGACAACCCAACATCGCTTGTTAGTCTTGGATTTACAAATAAAAGGGCTGGTAAAGAAAAGGAAGGTTCCTAAGATCACTAGAACTAGGTGGTGGAATCTTCCGCTGAAGCAATCAAGCTTCAGGGAGAAGGTTTTAGAAGACTTATCTTGGGATTGTAGCGGTAGTGCAAACGAGATGTGGGAGGCAGTAGCATCTTGTATCCGAAAGGTAGCCAAAGAGATGCTAGGCGAGTCAAAGGAGGAGCTCCGGGTCAAAAGGAGGCTTGGTGGTGGAGTGAAGGGGTGCAAGAGAAGCTAAAAATTAAAAGAGCTTGCTTTAAAGCTATGTCTAAGGATAGAACAGAGGAAACTGTCACAGACTATAAAATAGCAAAGAAGGAAGCAAAGAAGGCTGTAAGCGAAGCTAAGTCAAAAGCTTATGAGGTTTTGTATAAAAATCTCAACTCTAAGGAGGGCCAGAAGGATATATTCAGGTTGGCCAAAGCAAGAGAAAGAAAGACCAAAGACCTTTCTCAAGTGAGATGCATTAAGGACGAGGAAGGTCACGTGCTTGTTACTCAGAAGGATATAGAGACTAGATGGGAGCAGTACTTCCATAAACTTTTCATTGGAGAAAGAAATAGAGAGATCACTTGGGTGATCTAGCTAGCAGTGAAAGTTACTTGAATCGTGCATGCTATAGACGAATACAAAGAAAAGAAGTAGAGGAGGCTTTGAAGGTTATGAGACCTGGGAAAGGTGTTGGACCGGATGACATCCCTGTAGAAGTATGGAAAGTTTTAGGTGAGCGTGGTTTGACTTGGATTACGAATCTATTCAATGTTATTTGGCGAAGCAAGAAAATGCCTGAAGATTGGAGGAGGAGTATCGTGGTGCCTCTTTATAAGAACAAAGGAGACATTCAAAATTGTTCAAATTACAGAGGTATCAAGCTGATGAGTCACACTATGAAAATTTGGGAACGTGTGATCGAAAGAAGGTTGAGGCAAGTTTCCCAAGTAAAAGAAAATCAATTCGGATTCATGCCAGGTCGCTCAACTATTGAAGCCATCCATTTGCTAAGGAGAACAATGGAGATTTATAGAGCTAAAAGGAAGAATCTTCATATGATCTTTATTGATTTGGAGAAGGCTTATGATTCCGTCCCACGAGAGATACTGTGGAGAGTTTTGGAGAAGAGACAAGTACCTGTCCTATACATTAATCTCATAAAGGATATGTATGATAGGGCTTTATCTTGTGTAAGGACCCCGACAGGGAAGACTGACTATTTTGATATCAACATTGGTTTACATCAAGGTTCAGCTTTAAGTCCATTTCTTTTTACTTTGATTATGGACGAGTTGACAAGTCACATTCAGGATGAGTTACCTTGGTGTATGTTATTTGCTGATGATATTGTGCTTATTGACGAGACTAGAGATGGAGTAAATGAGAAGCTTGAGGTTTGGAGACATGCATTAGAGACTAAAGGTTTTCGTATAAGTAGGGCTAAGACGGAATATATGGAATGCACCTTTGATGGAAGCAATGGTGAAGGAATCGAGGTTAAGATTGGTGACGATAACATTCAGAAGAGAGATTCTTTTAGATATCTGGGATCTATTTTGCAACATAATGGGGAAATTGATGGAGATATTACTAATAGAATAAATGCAGGCCGGCTAAAGTGGAGAGGAGCCTCCGCTGTTCTCTGTGATAAGAAAATTCCTTTAAAAATTAAAGGAAAGTTTTACAAAGCAGCCGTGAGACCTGCTATGCTTTATGGTTCTGAATGTTGGCCTGTGAACCATAGACATGTGCAGAGAATGGCTCTAGCAGAAATGAAAATGCTAAGATGGATGTGTGGACATACACGTAAAGATCGGATTCGGAATGATGCAATCAGAAAGAAAGTTAGCGTAGCTCCGATCGAGGATAAGATGCGAGAAAACCGCTTAAGATGGTTTGGTCATTTGCAAAGAAGGTCAACTGGTGCACCGGTTAGGAGATGCGAGTGTTGGGATGTTGAGCCGGCTAAGAGAGGGCGAGGACGGCCTAAGAAGTGTTGGAAAGAGACTATACGAAGGGATTTTAGTTTTTTGGATATAAGTCCGAGATTGACCCAAGATAGATCTGAATGGAGGCGAAAAATCCATGTAGCCGACCCTACTTAATTGTGGGAAAAGGCTTTGTTGTTGTTGTTGTTGTATTAATTTGCTCGAATTAACAAGGGTAGCGGGAGCGATATCAGTCATCACCCGACCATACATCTACTTTACCGCGAGTAGAGTCAGGTAGTTTCTGGAGCAACAACATCAGGCACATTTAGATATGGTCTCTATCATCCTAAGGTACCTGAAGTCTTCGCCACGTACATGATTAGTCTTTAGCAAAGGGATATCCCTTGATATCACAACTTGTGCAGATGTTAATTATGCAGGATGCCCTAAAGCGGGAAGTTCACTAGTCTCATAGAAATGCAAGAAATAAACTATGGTTGCTAGGTCAAGTGTTGAATCTGAACACAAAGCCATGGCGCAAGGTAGCATTGAGATGGTGCGCTCAGGTCTATTCTGACTGACCTAGCCATTGACACAGATCTTCCCATGCATGCAGCTGCTATGTAACAACCAGGTTATTTTTTTAGGATAATGAGGACGTATCCCTAAGAATGGAGCTCACCGAAAATTTATTCCATTAGAACGCGATTACAAATATATTACAACCAGGTTATTCATTACCAACAATATGACTTTCCATGAGATGACCAAATACATCGAGGTGGATTGGTACTATACCAGGGACATAATACATACAGGCTTCATCTCTATATCTCATGTCAGCTCAACAGAGCAAACTGCAAACATATTCACTAAGGCTCTAGCTAAGGTACCTTTCTAGAATTGCTCTTCAAACCTGAGCATGATAGATATCTATGATGTAGCTTGTAGAGATAGCTTCTAATATTATTATATGTTTCTGTACCTTGTTTCTATTTCTCTTTTCTATTTAGACATCCATGTAATTTACCCTTAAGGCCTCTCCCTATATAAGAGAGCCTAGGGTTTTCCTATGAATCATAACGAAGACTCCTTTCTTCTAACATGGTATCAGAGCCGCCCTAGGGCTCTCCTCCCTTCCCCACCCACCGCCCCTTCTCTTCGCTCTCTCTCTCTCGTCTAGCCGCCGCCCCAACAGCGGCTCCTGGGGCCCCTCCGACAGCCCCTTGCCGCTGAGCCGCAACCCCCAGCGGCCTCCCCAGCCGCAACCCCCCGCGGCCCCAGCCGCCCAGCGGCCCACAGCCGCACCCTCCAGCGGCCCACAGCCGCACAGCGGCCCCCAGCCGCACAGCGGCCCCCAGCCGCACAGCGGCCCCCAGCCGCACCCTCCAGCGGGCCCGCCGCCCCTACCAGCGGCGCCCAGCCGCCCGTGCGGGCCCCTGAAGCCCTAGCGGCACCCTACTGCCGCCTACAGCCGTCCATAGGCGTGGTTCTCGAGGCGATTCAAGGGCTGTAAGCTTCCTTCGAGGCGTGCCCTAGACCCCTCTTCCTCCGGTTTATGGATTTGAGTGCGTAAAAGTCTACACACGTACTCAAATCCGATGCAGTTGGTGTAGACATTCATCACATTGTCTATTCTCCCTTCGTCTTCTTCGAGCAGCAGTATGTCAGAATCGAAAGTCGATTTGCCCTCCACCGGCGCATTCAAAGGTCCGACGCCAATAGTCAAGATGGACGGGTCTAACTATGAGTTATGGGCTATGCAGTTCATGAGCCTCATGAAATCAAACGGTAAGAAACACATTCTTACCGAGGATGAGCCTGCGGAGAAGACATGGATCTATGCCTCATGGGAGGCCAATGACGCTTACGCAAAAGTATGGTTGTCTGGTACGTTGACGATGGAGATAGCGAATGATGTCCTCCATCAGCCCACTGCTAAGGCAATGTGGGACATCCTTGCTGCTACGTATTCGCAGGTGCGAAATGAGACAAAGATGTTGCAGCTTCAACATGACATCTTTACGATGAAGCAGGCCGACAGACCTCTCCATTCTCTATACACATCCCTAAGAGGGATGTTCGAGAAGCTATACAGTACCATTCCTCTGACTGCTACTCCAGAGCAGCAGAAGACGTTCCGGAACGCCACCATGGTGGGCGTTCTACTTGCTGCCCTCGATCCTGAGTATGATGCTGCACGGTCACAGATCTTAGCAGATGCAGTTATTCCTCCAGTGGAGGATGTCTACATGAGGCTCAGTCGTATTCCAGTTTCCTCCAGTTCTTCTACTCCACCCCCATCTGCGATGGCAGCTTCGCGTGGGAGAGGTGGACCACCTTCTTGGCGTGGTCGTGGACGTGGCCGTGGCTCTCAAGGAAGAGGCGGTCGAGTCAGTCAGATGTGCTCATACTATCACAGAACTGGACACTCAGAGGAGACATGCTACTCAAAGCATGGGTTCCCAGCATCGGCATGGGTCGCAGAGCATTCACAGTCTCCATTACCGTCTACTGCCAGAGCAGCAGAAGACGTTCCGGAACGCCACCATGGTGGGCGTTCTACTTGCTGCCCTCGATCCTGAGTATGATGCTGCACGGTCACAGATCTTAGCAGATGCAGTTATTCCTCCAGTGGAGGATGTCTACAGGAGGCTCAGTCGTATTCCAGTTTCCTCCAGCTCTTCTACTCCACCCCCATCTGCGATGGCAGCTTCGCGTGGGAGAGGTGGACCACCTTCTTGGCGTGGTCGTGGACGTGGACGTGGCTTTCAAGGAAGAGGCGGTCGAGTCAGTCAGATGTGCTCATACTGTCACAGAACTGGACACTCAGAGGAGACATGCTACTCAAAGCATGGGTTCCCAGCATCGGCACGGGTCGCAGAGCATTCACAGTCTCCATTACCGTCTACTGCAGATCATAGATTTGACGAACTCGTGGCCCGTCTCCGTGATATTATGCCACAGTCTTCTGGTGATTCATCTGGTGGCTCTTCAGATATTGCTGCCACAGCCTCTGCCAGTTCATCCGCTGCAGCCAGTTCCTCAGGTAGATCATCAGCCTTCATACCTTCACATGATATATCTGACTGGGTTATAGATTCCGGAGCTACACATCATCTATGTCGAGATAGAGGTAGATTACAGGCCTACAGGGCTATTCCTCCAGGTCGCTCAGTACAGATAGCAGATGGTTCCCACTCACCCCTTGTTGGCCAGGGGGAGGTTTTCTTATCCTCCACTATGCAGCTACAGAATGTTTTACATGCCCCTGAGTTCTCACTGAATTTGTTGTCTATTAGTCAGATTACAAAAGATTTGAATTGTCGAGCTATATTTGACCCGTCTTCTCTCATTTTTCAGGACATACTCATGGGCAAGGTGATTGGTTGTGGCTCTGAGCAGAACGGTTTATATCGGCTGGTCCGGGAATCCTATGCTGGCATCTCCACTCACTCTGTTGGACCAATCTCACCTTACAATTGGCATCTTCGTTTTGGTCACCTTCCGCTCCAGAAGATGCGCCATCTTCTGCCCCAGATCTCTCCAAGTTCGTCGTTTCGTTGTGAAACATGTCAATTAGGAAAGCATCACAGGTCGAGCTTTCCAGGTCGTCAGAGTCGGAGCAGTAGCTCCCCTTTTGAGTTGTTACATATAGATATATGGGGTCTGAGTCGTGTTCCCGATCACCAGGGGCACAGGTTCTATCTTGTGGTAGTAGACGACTTTTCTCGTGTCTCTTGGGTTTTTCTTCTGAAGAATAAGTCTGAAGCAGGAGATGTTATCAAAAATTTGATTAATGAAGTGCAGAATGTTTTCTCTTCTTCAGTCAAATATGTTCGGACTGATAATGCCCTGGAATTTTGTACACGTTCTCTTTCTCAATTTCTGTCATTGAAGGGTATTATTCATCAAACCACCTGCGCATATACATCCCAACAAAATGGTGTGGCGGAAAGAAAGCATCGCCATCTCTTGGATATCACTCGTACCTTGTTGATTCAAAGTTGTGCTCCTATTTCTTTCTGGGGGGATGCTGTCCTTACTGCATGCTATCTGGTCAATAGAATGCCGTCCTCTGTCCTTGGAGAGAAGATACCCATTTCTCTTATTTTTCCTGACAAGGAGCTATTCTCACTGCCACCACGTGTCTTTGGTGCTATGGCGTTTGTCCATCGTCTATCTCCTGGACTTGACAAGCTCTCTCCAAGAGCAGTCAAGTGCGTCTTTGTTGGGTATTCCAGAACCCAAAAGGGATACCGGTGTTATGATCCTACTACCAATAGGTACTTTGTTAGTGCGGATGTCACTTTCTTCGAGTCGGTTATGTATTTCTCGCCAGCTGGGGACAGAATGGTACCATCCACCACCGCTGATGATATTTTGGTTCCACCACCACCTGCTTGTCTTTCACCTAACTCGTCTCCTGTGTCAGTTCCTATGCCAGCACCACCGCCACCACCACCTCCACCTCCACCCATTCCACGGCGAATCATATCACCATTTCCTAACCACTATACGTGTCGGTCAGGTCCCGCTCGGACAGCAGATCAGCCAATCACTAAGCCTCAGGTATGTTCAGAAGATGTTACTACTGACGGGTCAGGTTCGGTGCATATGCAGGATGACTCCTTACAGGTGGACCCAGATGATGATCTGGATGTTCCGATTGAAGTTGACTGCCATTACACCAGGGACCTGATTCAGAGAGGATTGATATCCACGGCCCATGTTAGCTCAGGAGATCAGACTGCCGATGTATTCACCAAGCCATTGCTCAGAGGACCTTTCCAGAGATGTTCATCCAAGCTGAGCATGATCGACATCTATGCTCCACCTTGAGGGGGAGTGTAGAGATAGTTTCTAATATTATTATATGTTTCTGTACCTTGTTTCTATTTCTCTTTTCTATTTAGACATCCATGTAATTTACCCTTAAGGCCTCTCCCTATATAAGAGAGCCTAGGGTTTTCCTATGAATCATAACGAAGACTCCTTTCTTCTAACATAGCTTGTGGAAAGTGTTATATGAAATAGTAATTATGCCATATGTTATTCCCTTTTTATGTAAATTCCCCCTTTCGTTATTTTCCCTCTAGGGTCTATCCTCAATAAAAAGGAGCCCTATCAGTTCTTTCCGCAGTTTAAGAACACTTATGGATACTTTGTGAAGAGAATGTTTATAACCCTTTTAGGTATTTATAGACTTTGAACGACTACCAAACTCAGTGAGCATCTTTTACACTTTCAAAATAAAACCAAGTGGTGCATTAGGGCCAAGTCATAAAATTGGATACGAAGCTTTAATTATTGGAGTAACTACACTTTATGGGTCCAAGTTTTCCTTTTAGATGTTCCACAATGCATTTTTGTGACAACAGAACAAGTATAGATCTAGCTAATGATCAAATTCTTCATGACTATAAAAAACATGAGGAACTCATTACACATTTAATTGGTGAAAACAAAAATACCAACATTTTATTCTTTACGACAACACAAATCATGAGGAACTCGATAGACATTTATTTTGTAAAAATATTAATTTCAACACTTCAAAAAATCTTTCGCACAAGCTGCATATGTGACCACATTTTCTTATGGGTGATGATGATGATTATGTATTTCGAGTTATGTTGATAAGTAGGATGAACTGGAGGATCGGACTACGGAACCACTCCAGCTATTGGCTAAAAATGAAAGCTCACAGCCATATTAACACTGCTAGGAGTCTAATATATAGATAAAATTCTAGGCTCGCAATGTATTTCCTCAACGGAAGACAACTCCATCTTTCAAGAGATAACACAAAAACAATCTTCTCTTATACTTAAATCTCGAAAACATGCCTTGTTTATTAATTTCTATCATAGGGATATCTCGGTACTGAAGGAAAGGTATGTTGTTTGTTGGAGTATATGTGCCATATGTAAGATGGGTAAATGGATCCTTCCAAGATCCATTTACCACATCCTGAGTTTAGTCCCACATTTACCGGTGGTGGGAATTGGAGGGTCCGTGGAGGCTATATAAGAAGACCCAGACCTCCTGTATCTAGTGTGAAAGTGCAATGCAACATATGACCCTTTGAGGCATTCTCCTGTGATTTCATCCTGCTCCTTAGGGAGCAGGGTTCCATGTAAAATTCTCGTGTTCTTCATTGTTCTTTATCCTTTATTTCTAATACGCTTCCACATTCAAGTTTTCTAACATGGTATCAGAGCGAGTTCGATTCTCGAGGATTTTATGTTCGTTGTTTTTGTTCAAGATTCGATATTCGCTTCTAAGGTTTCAAGATGGTTTGAAACACATGATTGTCTGAAAGAGCAGTGGATGGCATATGAAGGTGGTTTTAGGTTCAGTCACTCAACCATCAATCTCAATGAGAGTTACAATGTTGTGCTGAAGGATGCACGTTGTTTGCACATTACGTATAACACCCGGAACCAATTAAAGCCAAACTCAACTTGATTAGAGTCCGTTTAACCCAATAAAGTTATCAAACAACGTTAAATAACCTAAATTGATCAATAGATCGTAAATTAAAAGTCGTTGGGACACAATCGACCAAAAGTCGATCGCATCGTAATGCGTGCCCGAAAAAGCCGCGACACGAATTCAGAAACCGCAAATCAAACCAAGACCGTCATAAAATCTGATTCGACGAAATAAGATCAACGGAATCGACCGTTCATCCATCGGAGATCGTTTGATATTTTTAAATCGCAAAATTTAACCATAAAAACCAAAACCGTATCTCAAAAAGTTGGGGAATCCAAACCCAATCGAAAGTATATGAATATTATACTCATTTTGATCGTCGTTTAGAGACGATCAAAACGAGACATTGCGCGTCAAAATCCGAGGCTCGAGGTGCAAATATGGTCAAGTTTAATACCCAAAAAAATTGTAACAGACTGCTACTTTTCTGTGTAGCAAAAAAATTTAATGATGACATCATGGATGATGTCATTATGATTGATGTCATTAGTGACATCATTGTAATGATGTCGCTTATGAGATTCATGGCTGATGACATGGTTTAAAAAAATAAAAAATATAAGGAGGAAGGTTCCTAGAACTTTCCCCCATTTACTCTCCCATCTTTCTTTCCCCATCTCTATTTCAAATCCAATGAAATGAAAGAAACTTTCCCCATTTCGTTTCTTCTACATTTCTCTCCTTCTATCTTTCTCCAACAGAAAGGAACCCCCAGCCCTTCCCTGTTGCTTCCTTCTTCAATCAACTCTTATTGCCAAAGATTAGCAGCATCTACTGCTGCTATTCAGGAGCTGCAGCCTTCAATTGCAGCTGGGAAGGCCTGCAAACTGCTACATTTGAATTTTTGGATCCTCAGCAGCAGAAGGAGCTGATGTACCTTGCTGTTGTGCATGCAAGATCAGCCCCTTTCCTTCAAAAATTGAATCTAAAAAAGGTACAATCCTTTCCCTTTCTCCTTGCTGCCATACATGTTCATTCTAATACCCTATTGCTGTCTTATATGACTTCTCATTCAATAAATTTTGAAAATTTTAACTATATGATATTTTTTTACAGTATCCTGGATTCCTATAACCATTGGATATGGGTTTTTTACTTGATGCATGCCCGACAATAACAATCCAAAGCTCCTCTGCAATCAGAACTTGGATTTTATAAGCATCTTTAATTTATTATGAATGATCGTAACCATTTGAATAATGCATACTGTCATCTTATGAAACAAAAGCATGATTTCTCTGACATCTCAAATCTAGGTTTAAGTGATTATTAAGGAAAATTTGTTGGGTTCTCATTCACTTTGAATGATTACTAAAATGATTGTGATCTCTAATCTAGGATGATCATATTACTCTTTTATGAGCACACACATGATACTACGAAAGAATATAACTACACAGGTTTATTACATCCAAGTAAACCCACTTTGGTTACCCTAAAAAGCATATTCATATATAGATCCAATTTAGAAAATTATATTATAATTCTTTGGTTTTTTTATTATTCCTCCTATAACTTCTCGCACTACCAGTCAATGCTTCCTTATAAAACAAGAATGCAATTAATTCATAACTACTTTTAGAGTAACCTTGTTTGTTCTCCATTAATGGTTTATGTATTCTGATAGTTCTCAAATTGTCAGTAATAACATGAATTATTAGTAGTTCTTTTGGTATAAACTTATGTAACATAAAAGCCACACTTGTGTCACTAAATCAAGGAAAACACAACAACAAGTGAGTTAATTGTATTTTAGGCTTTAAGTAAAAGAATTGTGGCTTTTTATAGAAATAATTAATGTTAAGGATAACAAAAGAGCTATGCTGAATGATTGTATTATATTAAAAATAAAAATTTAGTATTCCTGCGATGCCTCTTTTCTTATCGTATAGTATAAATTTATAAAGTAAGCATGGTGCCATTGCAACCCTTTTATAACAAGTTATCCCAATATTTATACTTCAAAATAAGTTTGTTATTGAAGTAAAAGGAATTTAATTTGCATAGAAGGATCGACACAATAATTACAGTATTTCAGGACACATTGTTAACAAATTTCTTTAGGTTTATAGTTATTATTTAAGGATATCTAGCTGTGGGATGATCTGAAATTGAGGCTGTAAGGGGGTCATAAAATGCTGATCTTATATAACCACTTGGAAAAAGGAATTGTCTTCCAAGTTTAACACTCATAGTGTTATTGAAGTAGGCGCATGCTAATACTGTTATTACGAAGGAGAGATTAAAAAAACAAATATTAGGAAATTGTTACCCTCCTTTGGGAATAAATAAACTATTGAACCATAAGAGTCGGTCTTTCAATAGCAAGCAGTTGAGTATCAATACCTAGGAGGTCACACATTCTTAAGTGATCCCAAGATAACTGAATCGATCTTTAATCGACAAAATGTCTAGATCTGTCAAGATAATCACAATAGAGATCAAGAGAACATGATGAATCAAGTAAGAGATATAAAAATCACTGATAAATGACAACTTATACAGTGGTGGTCATAATGAACCTTACACCTGATTGTACGAGGGCACGGTGACCCTCAATTGGGCGGAGGAAAGGAAGCCCAGATAGGGCACCGACCGCTTAGTGCGCGGGTCTGGGATCACAGTCCTTTTTACAATTTTTACGCGAGCTCGCAGTGTTTTTACGCCTCGTTGGGATCCTGACTTTTGACCAGTTCCGATGACTCTCTGTTTTAGGATACCCATGAGAGGGATCCTCGATTTTAATTTTTTGTACGAGCTTGTTAGCCCGTACTAGTAGGGCCATTTTTCTAGAGTGACTTTTCGGAGAGCCTCTCACCCATCTCTGGACAGTAGTTTTTTTTAAGCCAACTTTTTGGGGGAGGCACGGCTCGGTGCTCGCCCCAACCTTTTTATTAAAACAGCGAAGAAGCAAAAGAGAGAAAGTGATACAGAGAAAAAGGATCGAGTAGATCCCACGGAAAACCCAAAAAGAAGACGCACTACATCAAGGACTGGTCATTGGAGAGCGTGGTCGCATGCGCCAGGATATTCTCCTTGTAGAATCTTTGTCCCCTGAAAATCGCCGAATTACGCCCAAGCCAAATCGCCCAAATGCACGCGAACAGACGAAGGAGCTCCCCGCGCGCCCTCTCTTTATTTGTCCGCAGAGAGTCCCAAAAAACCAATGAAGAGGAAGTTTTGATCCACGGAATTCGGGCCTCCGCCCGGATGACAGTAGTGTCGGGGCAAAGGAAGAAAAGGTGCTCTGGACAGTAGTTTTGGAGTAAACCTTTCCCTCTATTGGACCGTACTTCCGATAAGAGGGCAGACGAAAGAGTCTAATTAGGAGACTACCTCACTGCTTGAGTTTTGGTTACTTTCCGCCAACAGGCTTGACGATGCTACATCTAAATCATCTAGGGTTACATTTGGAGGAGTTACAGTTAAACTCGGAATGAAGCATAGTGGATCATATCTATGAAATGAAGTCAATTATAAGTTGTATTGGCTAGAGTTTATTATAATTAAGTTAATGAACGTGTTGGGAACTTAGTTAGGATGCATTACACAACACTGCATGCCTACGGAGGCACTCCAACCCTATGGCACCTTCCACGCCTTAGAGTCATAGTGTGAGGTCATACATAGACCCAGACCACAGACTATCCACTAGACTTGAAAAGATAGATAGAATAAAGAACCAGATTACAATATTATCTTTTCCATCTTCAATAAACTAAGAGTTAAATAAAGCATTACATCACAAACTTCTTTTCAAGATCCATAACCTATCTCAATGACAAGAAAACAACATCTACATATAGGTCATAAATTAATATAAATTATATATAAGAAAGGTTAAGGGACAAATGGAGAAATTATACTTATGAGCCATTAAACTACTATACAAGAATATGACAAAAAAAATGGGTAGTGGTTACATTTGGGGTCATTTCCTTAAAGTAGTTCGAAAATCTTCCTCATAGCTAGTAGTTGTAATTTTTCAAGTAGTTGTGGATTTTTAAATGATTATGGTTTACTACTTGTTTCTTTTGCAACTACTTTAAATGCATGCTTATTTTAATAAGTTTTTGGAAAGTACCAACGCTCGTTGATGTCTCCTGTATCTTTCATGTATGGCAGGCAAGCAGTCTGCAGCTCAGTAGCTGGTTGATGATTCTTGGCACCCGGGAATATACCACACGGTACAGTTACTTTTGTCACAGTTTTTGTTAAGTTCATAATGTAAATGATTCTTTTTCCCTTCAGTTAGAATTTTGGGATACATGTATGTACTGTCAACCCTCTTGTACATGTTGTATATATTTATGAAAATTAATGAAATGAAATGTTGGTGGCACTTGTTGGTTCTGTGGTTGTTATATTGATTTGAATGTCATATGCAAATAGCAAATGCGAAAAATTTCCCTCAAATTTCATTGTGTAATGTGATCTTTAAAAAAAGTAATGCCGCGAATGTAGCGTAAACGGGTGTCTGGATCCGAGGACGTCACATTGTGGCACTTATTGAAAAAACCTTCTACAATTGTATTCTATATTTTAATACACGTGCAGATGAGGCTGCCCCTGCCATTGCTAATGGAAAAAATACACCACATGGGCTGCTGTAAAAATACAAACTTGGAGTTCATTTGCAGATTGGCACAAGGTCAGTCAAATACAACGTGAACCTGATTTACTTTTTGAGGTTCTTACAGGTGCTAGGCATACACAATATGGCATAAGAGGATGCAAGAAATATACAGTTGTGATCAGCAAAGGAACATGCACATATCGGAAATGGCAAACATATCAGATTCTTTGTTCACATGCAATTGTTGTTATGTCTCAAAGGCATTCTGCAATGGACTCATATATAGGTGAGTTGTAGACTTGGGTGCATCGACTCAAGGTTTA
Organism: Ottelia alismoides; assembly: GCA_037367405.1. Lineage (NCBI taxonomy): Eukaryota > Viridiplantae > Streptophyta > Magnoliopsida > Alismatales > Hydrocharitaceae > Ottelia > Ottelia alismoides. The sequence goes on from JAZKJV010004843.1 coordinate 557,741, forward strand.
CCAAGAGAAATTCCCCCCCTAGGGAGATAGGGATACGTGGGTGCCCTTGTTCTACCCTGAGCTAAGACCTAACAAGAAGTTAAAGCGAATTAAAGGGAGACCTCAGTCCACGAGTATCCACAATGAGATGTATATAAGAGCAGTTTTGCAAAATAATACATGTTGTTTATGTGCAACTTTGGGTCATAGTAAACGCACATGTCCAAGAAAAAACTCAGAAGCATCTTCATCAACTACAACTCTTACATCAAATCGAAACAAAAATAGATGTGAGAGATGTGGAGGGGAATGTCATTGTAACAGAAAATGTACTGGCCTCAGTAAGTTCGTTATATTTCTCGTCAGAAAAAGTTGTAATACATCGTAATAAGAGAAAATGTACTGGCCTCAGTAAGTTTGTTATAATTCTCGTTAGAAAAATTATAATACATGCATAATAAACATAGTTTGTTGCTTTGAACATTTGTTATATCTTCCCTTTTTAAATTACCAACGTATACATTTGTTGTGTGTTATAGATGGATCCGGACCCCATTGACACTTCTGTGCTGACGCAACAAGATCGACATCACTCACGCCGAGTATGGGAGGGTGATGTAAGTTGTGTTGTTTATTTCATTTCATTATCACGATTTGTATTTTTAAATCTCAAAAGTAACAATTCATATTTATGTGGGCATGTATCATCATGGCTACGATGTCGGCGAAGGGGGAAGCAAGTACGGCACATACCACTTGACGATCGCATTCGTCCTTTTGTTGTGCAGGCAAGATTTGGTGGAGATACTAAATTGGAGTTCATAGCCCCTTGATTGGCATCTTATAACGGCCTTGGTGGAGAGATGGAGGCTGGAAACACATACATTTCATATGACCAACAGGGAGATGACGATTATACTTCATGATGTAGTTGTGCTGATGGGGTTGCGAGTTGATGGCATGGCAGTTACCAATGCAACATCGACAGTAGGGAAATGGGATGATGTGTGCGAACAATTACTAGGGGTTCGACCAATGGAGAATGAGATCCAAGGATCAAGAGTGCTGGCGAGTTGGTTGTATCAGTCATTTTTACAGGTGCCAGCCCATGCTGATGAAGATACATTGATACGTTATGCGAGATCGTACATCCTGCAGCTCCTTGGGGGTGTATTATTCACGGACAAGAACGGGTATTTGATATCTATTATAACTTTACCGCTTTTGTCTGATCTTGATGTCACTGAGACATTCGATTGGGGAGCCACCACATTGGCATATTTGTACAGATATATGTGTTATGCTGCAGACATGGGGACCGAGGAGGTAGGCAGTTCTGTTATACTTTTGCAGCTTTAGGCATGGGAGCACTTTCCCCATATAGACCCTATTATTAGAGTGAGACCCCAATGGCATGAGCAGCCATTAGGTGTTCGTTGAAGGGCAGACTTTGAGAACAGACGCCAACCAACGCACGTTGTTCGGCCTTATCGTGATGCATTCGATATGCAATCTCCAGAGTAAGTATACCTTTTTAAAAAATAAATCATTTGGAATTTCCATGAAATGATATAAATGACTTACGTGCATGTTTTGTGGATGTCGTTTGGGAAAGACATCTTAGATGATCTCCCACATTATTGCATCATTGGTCAACATGTTCGGACGTCACGTGTTCCTCTCATCTACTTCCACGTGGTCGAGCACTACGTTTCCAACCGTGTAGATGCCAATTTGGTGGTTGCCAGAGTATCTCATCTCCTTACGACACTGATGAGGTGTTACATGAGATCGATCTGCGGGGTAAGGCACATCTAGATTGGAGAGAAAAGCATGCTGATGACATCACTGCTTAGATGTCTTCTCATGAGAGAGTTCTCCACATAGACCAATCCATTAGGTTCAACACTTCTCCAGATTACATGCATTGGTATCTTCGGATCACTAAAAGATATGTGGGGAGATTGGGTGCAATCCTCGCCTACAATGTTAGTCTAAATAATTCAAATAGAATTCACTTTGTTATAAATATCTAACTCACAATTATTTAAAATTTTCAGATGCAGAAATGGGATCTTGTCATGGAATTAGGAGGCAAAGATCCAAGCCAATACCAGTATAGAGATAGCATGTGAGAACAAGTCTGAAATGGAGCGTTCATTGCCCGTTCAATTTACAGATGCTATGATCTTGAATGAGGAGTACAAGCAACAGGAGAATATCCAAAAAAGAGGAAGAGGACGTGGGAGAGGAAGAGGTCAAGCTAGGGCAGACCAACAGCAACAAGGTCATGGACGAGGTCTAGACGAGGCATCAAGAATTTGCACATGGCGTCGAAGTGGAGAATAGAAACCAGGATATGGACGAGGTCCCCGAGTTTGTTTTGGAGACACAATTTGTCACACCAATTGTTGAGCCTCGAGATGGCGAGATGACAACTCCACAAGCGCCTGCAAGGAACATAAGGGGGGAAGAAGCTCAATATACGTATGTTGCACTGACCCCGCCACCCATGCCCACCTTCGACGAGGAAGAAGGCATAGGAAGTTTGCAATTACAAGGTGGTGATCATAGATATGGAAAAACAACTTATCAAAGGAGGAGGAAGAGATAAATATGTATTCTGTGAGGATATTTGGCAATGTACTCTATCAGACTAGTTATTTGTATTGTACCTGTAGAGATATATTATTTACTTCTGTACCTTTCTTGTATTTTTCTTTTCTGTTAAACTCTTTATGTATTTTACCCATAGGCTACTCTCCTATATAAGAGAGCCTAGGGCGGATGGAATAAACAAGTTTTCTCATTTTCCCAATATGCTATCAGAGCGACGGTCCTAGACCGGAGTTCTCGAGCCAAACCCTAACCCTAGCCTCCATCCTCAAGCCCTCCACATGCACCGCGCGCCGCCTCGCGCTGCCTCGGTCTTGCGCACGCGGCGTCGGTGATATGTTGTGCGTCGCCTCCTGCGCACGCACCTGCGCACGCATTCGCGCATCTCCTGTGCGCCGCCTCCTACGTGCCTGCGCGTAGGAACAACCGCGAGCCTGCGCGCTGCATCTCCAGTGCGCATAGAAATCGCAACACTCGCGCATCTTCCGTGCGCCGCACTCGCGCATCTGCACGCTAGTGCACGCACATCTGCACGTGCATTTGCGTGATCCACTGCGCGCACATCTGCTCGAGTGCGCATGTGCGTGCCTTTGACGTGATCCTGCACGCGCATCTGCGCGCACATCTACGCGCGTGATCTCTGTGCGCGTGCAGCCCTAGGCCAGCGCGTGTGCGACTTCAGCCTCGTTCCGCGCGCGAGTTTCCACATTGACGGGTTTGGTTGCTTGCGTCTACACATGCAACTAAACCCGTCAATGTTCGTGTAGACAAAATCATCTATTCATTCTACTCCCCTAGTCTTCCTATATCATAATGTCAGAAAGCAAGGCAGATATTTCATCTACGGGCGCCTTCAGAGGTCCAACGCCTATTGTGAAGATGGATGGTTCAAACTATGAACTGTGGGCCATGCAGTTCATGAGCATGATGAAGTCAACGGGTAAGAAGCACATTCTTACTAAGGAAGAGCCTGCTGAGAAGACAGGGGTTAATGCCTCTTGGGAGGCAGATGATGCATATGCCAAAGTCTGACTTTCCGGAACATTAGCAATTGAGATTGCTAACGATATTCTCCATCAGCCACTGCCAAAGCAATGTGGGACATTCTGACTACTACCTACTCACAGGCAAAGAATGAGACGAAGATTCTGCAACTTCAGCATGACATTTTTACAGTCAAGCAGAATGGACGGCCTCTCCACTCATTGTACACATGTTTACGTGGAACGTTTGAGAAGCTTTACAGCTTCATGCCTCTTACAGCCACTCCAGAGCAACTGAAGACATATCGAAATGCCACTATGGTCGGTGTTTTCCTTGCTGCCCTTGATCCAGAGTACGAGGCAGCACGTTCCAAGATCTTGGCGGATTCTACTATTCCTCCTATGGAGGAAGCTTTTCATAGGCTGAGTCGTATCACTGTCCCTTCATCTGCTACGAATCAGACCGCCTCAGCCATGGCAGCCAATCGAGGTCGAGGAGGTCATCATCAGTTCTATGGCCGTGGACCTCGGGGCAGAGGAGGTCGAGTTCGGCCATCAAGTACTTGTTGTCATCGTTCTGAACACATTGAAGACACATTCTATTCTAAGCATGGATTTCCTGCTTCTGCACGAGTCGTTGAACAGATCGAGCCCCCATCTGCTTCATCTATGGATCAACGCTTTGATGATCTTGTAGCCCGTCTGAGGGGCATCATTCCTCCATCTGGTCCCGTTGCATCAGCACCTACTTCTGAGAGTCACTCCGACGTTGCCACATCTGCATCTGCATCCACCAGTACATCAGGTAGCAAATATGCATTCACTAGCAGTAGTGGATCAGATACTTTAGAATGGATTATGGACTCTGGTGCCACACATCATCTGTGTGGTGATTGAAAAACGGGAAGACGAGAGTCGCTAAATAATGACCTGACAAATCAGGCTCACCGTCGCTGAGGCGACCACTCAAACCTTCTCGTTGATCAACAATTAACCCACACAGATAATCAAGCAATTAAGAGCAAGAGTTAAAATTTATTATACCCTACTAAGAATGTATAGTGGCAAGCAAGTAGGGGTCGAAAACAGGAAGCAAGGCGAAGAGCAAGCTAGATAAAAATATCATACACCCAATATCTTTTCACACACTCAACCGAATTGAAACTTTTTGTGGGTTTTTTATTTTATATAGTTTTTTATTTTATTTTTAGTTTTATATTTTTATATTTTGATTTTTGATTTTCTGATTTTGTATTTTCTTTTTATGTTTTATATTTTTTGGATTTTCTTTTCTTTTTAAATAATAAATTATAATGAAGAAAGAGAGATATAGTATATATAGAAAATAGGTAAAAATAAGAAAAACCAGGAAATAAGATATTTTTGGGCTTTTTATATTTTTCTAATGTTTTTGTGATTTTTCTAAATTTTTCCTAATTTTTCGGTATTTTTAAAGTCAAAAATATTGAAAACAGTGAATAAACTGAAAATCTGAAATTAAAATGAGGACGAAAAATGTCAAACAGACTCAAAAAATCCTCAAATTAATTTTATAACAAAGATAATAAAATAGAGAAAATTAGGAAACAGAAATTGTATTTTTAGGATTTTTCAGGAATTTTTAATATTTTTATGAAGATTTTAGAAGTTTTGTGATTTTTAGGAGTTTTCTTTTGTAATTTTTTAGTGATTTTTGGACTGAAGTTAAAACACACAGAAACAAATACAATATATTTTCTTTGGAATTTTTCAAAGAGATTTTATATTTTTTTTAGGTATTTTCTAATGAGAACAGTGAAGAAAATGCATGTTTTTGAATTTTTAAAAGTATTAAAATGCAGTAAAAATGCAAAATAAAAATATTGCGTCAAAGAGCAACAAACCAGGAACTTATGCTATTTTTTTGGGAATTTTTTGGATTTTATAGAAGCATGAAATAAATAAAAGAAACAAAAAGAAAATACTCTACAAGCAGGGGTATTTTCGTAAATATCCAGATGTCCAAGGGCCAACTTGCAATTTTTCCACAAAATAATAAGGCAATAAAAATCTTTCTGGACTAAATAATAAATCCACGAACCACAGGGCTAAAAGTGTAAAATGGCCGTCACGTGCACGGGACACGTGACCTGGTGAGGACCTATCCGTAATTTTCCAAACCCTGAGAGGCTATATTGCAAATATGCCAAAAATATTACACTAAATTAAAATGTTTCTGGACAAAAACGAAATACAATTAATCTCAGGGGTGCTTCTGCAAAATGTCCCGTCCCCCACGTACGCACGTCACGTGAGGTGACGTGGACAGGGACTTGGATGCAAATACTCAAACTATCGGGGTGTTTTTGCAAAATGTCCAAAATAAATATAACTACAGATGAAAGTTTCTGGGCTATTAAATAAATACAAAAACGGCCGAGGTTGAAAGTGCAAAATACCCAGGCCAAGGCGCATCCAATGGTTGGCCTTCTTTCACTTGCACACGTGGCGCGCTCGCAATAGCTGATACCAGTTCGACCTCAACGGCTATGATTAGATCTTCCCTGGAGGATCTGACGGTTGGGAACGGCGGATATCGAACGGTAGTTGTGCGATCTGGAGAGGCACCTTGATCGGACGGCTAGGGGTGCGAGAGGATGAACAAGCAGGAGCTCCGGCCAGGCGAAGTTCTCCGAGCTCTCCCTACGACCTCCGACGGACTTGAAGCGCGCAAAATGACACGTTCTCTTCCTGAAGGCTTCCTTTAGCTGCCGGAGTTCACAAAAAGGCTCAGCGTTGATCGGAGGGTTTGCAGGAAGACGACGGAGCTTTGGAGCTCTAAGGACCTCCGGCGAACCTTCAAAACCACTCTAGCTACGGCTTTGGCGCTCAGACCTGTAGAAAATAGGTGAAAGGGTCGAGGGCAAGTTGCCTCGACCCCGCGGGGAGGTGGAGATGATCGGATAAGGCGATTCACGTCGGCCGACGAACACGAGCACGGCCAGTGTTGTCAAAGGTATAAGGCGCTCTAAGGCGCTAGGAGTCCAAAACGCCTGAGGCGCTAGGCGCTTGACTAGGCGCTCGCCTGAGACAATCGAGGCGCTATATATATTACATATATTTATGTAAATATAATCTTATATACATATACATACATATATGTATGTATTTATATATGTATGTATATGTACATGCATGTATTTTTTCAGAAAAATATTACACACATACACACCTAAATTATAATTTAATATCGATCCAATATATATGTAAGTGTATGTATATTTATTTATATATGCATATATATATGCGTATGTAAGTATATATTATGTCTGCAATTATAGTACTTAAAACTAATATAAATGTAAAGTGTAAATATAACTTAGAACTAACATGTATAACTGTACATGTATATGTAGAATTAAGGACTAACATGTATGTGTATATGTAGAATTATAGAATTAAGGACTAACATGTATGTGTATATGTAGAATTAATTATTAACATGTATAAATAACATCTAATATCAATCCAATATATATGTAAGTGCATGCATATTTATTTATATATATACATATATGTGCAGTACTTTAAACTAATATAAATGTACATATATGTGTAGTACTTAAAACTAATATAAATGTAACTTGTAAATAGAATTTAGAACTAACATGTATAAATGTATGTGTATATGTAGAATTAAGGACTAACATGTATGTGTTTATGCATAAATATTTATAAGTGTATGTCTACTACGCGTATATATGTGTAGTACATGTACATGTGTACATGTGTATATACCTTGCAAATTCAAGGCCAAACTAATATAAGTATTTCCTTTGCGGCATTACCATTCTCTGTTGATACCTTGCAAATTCAAGGCCAAGAAAATATCGCAGCTTGCTAAGATCCTTGGTCACAAACTGTTGTCCAATAAAATTCTTAGTTGTCTGAATGCCCTGGTTATCGATGTTTGTTACAATAATATCATCTACATGGACCAAAATAGCAACAATACCACTCTGGGTTCTCTTAACAAAAAGAGAATGATCTGCAGTAGATCTGACAAAACCCTGTTGTTCAATCAACTCTGAGAGCTTCTGGAACCAAGCCCTTGGGCTCTACTTAAGGCCATATATGGCCTTGTGGAGCTTACACACCATACTGAACTCCCCCTCAGCAGCAAACCCTGGTGGCTGATGCATATACATTCTTCCTGCAAATCCCCATACAAGAAAGTATTCTTGACATCTAATTGGAAAAGTGACCAGTCATGTACCACAACAACTGCAATAAGAAAGCGCAGTGTAGAGTGACGCGCCACGGGAGAAAAAGTGTCCTGGTAATCCACCCCATAGGTTTGGGTGAACCCTCGAGCAACCAAATTGGCCTTGTATCTATTCACGGAACCATCTGCACGGTGTTTTATTGTAAACACCCATTTACTGCCAACAATAGAAGCACCTGGGGGAGCGGAGATGACACTCTACATATCCCAAGACTGTAAGGTGGCCATCTCCTCTTCCATAGCCAGACGCCACGGACCACTCTGCAAATCCTCCTGATAGGATCGTGGTATCTACACAGTTGATAAGGCAACAAAAAACCTCTGAAAATCCCCAGAGAGCCATGCCAGGGAAACATGTGAAGAGAGAGGATGATGCATAGTGCATGCACGCCTCTTCCTACGTAGAGCAATAAGCATGTCCAGGTCCTCAGTATCCGCATAAGGAGTATCATCTACGACATCCTACACCTCAATATGCATACTCAAATCACCAGTGCCATTAGTGGAACTCAAATGCTCAGAACATACCTTGGACGTGCTGGATGATGGAGGTGGCACATGAGCATGAGGTCGGCGTTGGTAAACCAGCGAAAAAAAGTAAAAGTGGCAGGGGGTGGAGGAGGTGGTGGAGGTGAGGATGGTGGTGGTCGTAATGGTGATGTAGTGTCGCTTGGAGTAGGTGAGACCGGAGGTAGAGGCATATAGACCTCTTCTCCACTTTCTGAAGGAATGAACTTGTCACCTGTAGGAGAGAAATACATAATGGATTCAAATAAGATGATATTTGCACTAACATAATACCTTCATCGAGCAGGGTCAAAGCAACGATACCTCTTTTGGGTCTTGGAATACCCAACAAACACACACTTGACCACTCTATGAGAGAGCTTGTCAAGACCTGGAGACATCTGATGAACAAAAGAAACTGATCCAAAAACATGAGGCGTGAGAAGAAAATATCCGTCTCGGGAAACGCAATCGAGAACAGAATCTTCTCCCCTAGAACGGATGAAGACATACGATTCACCAAATAACACGCAGTGAGAACCGCGTCCCCCCAGAAAGAATGGGGAGCACGGCTCTGAATCAGAAGAGTCCTGGTATTGTCCAAAAGATGGCGATATTTCCTCTCAGCCACCCCACTCTGTTGAGAAGTATACGCACAAGATGTCAGATGCACAATACCATAGGATCTAAGGAACTGAGAAAGTTGTGTACTGCAGAATTCAAGTGCATTATCAGAACGTATAAACTTGACATTTGCAGAAAAACACATTCCTTATTTCATTACTAAAGGACTGAATAACAAGATTATCATTAGATTTGTTCTTAAGAAGAAAAACCCATGACAATCTAGAGAACTCATCAACAGCAACAAGATTAAACCTATGTCCCTAAAGATCTGGGATACGACTGGGACCCCAAATATCAAAATGAATCAACTCAAAAAGACTATGACTACTTTGACCCTGACGACTCTGGAATGTGGACCTATAATGCTTCCCAAGCGGGAAATCCTAGCACTGAAAAGTAGAGTGAGCAAAGATCTTAGGTAGAACGTGACACAGCTTTTGCAGAGGAAGATGACAAAACCGAAGATGCCACATATAGGGAGAAACATATCCAGTGCAAAGAGAAGAGGCACCAGCATAAGGAGATTGCACCAGCCTGTAGAGACCTCCTTGCTCACGGCCAGAACCAATCACCCGGCCCGTAAGAATGTCCTGAAATACAAGAGCAGAAGGGTCAAATATTGCACAACAGTGTAAATCCTTAGTGATTTGACTAATAGTAGTAAGTCATAGAGAATTCAAGAGCATAAAGAATGTTCTGAAGCCGCATTGCAGGGGTAACTGCACCTCCCCCTAACCAGTAATGGGGGAGTGTGTCCAATATGCTATCACAACGGATCTACCTGACTGAGTTGGGCTATATGTGCTAAACAACCCTCTGTCACCACAGAGATGATGGGAAGCTCCTGAATCCATAATCCACTCCAGCAATCTTCCCTGTAATAGCTAGTAAAAGCATATGCTATACCTGATGTAGATGCAAAGGCAGAGGCTGCTACCACTGACGATCCTGACGGAGAGCTAACAGATCCAGGAGAAGGCATAATCTCCCTGAGCTGCGCTACTAACTCATCAAATCTCTGATCAGATGCAGTTGAAGAACTGCTGCCCTGGTAGATCTATTCTGCAACACCTGCTAAAGCAGGAAACCCATGCTTAGAATAGCATGTTTCCTCAGAATGACCTGGCTTGTGGCAGTAGGTGCAAGGCTGACGAGGGGGTCAACTGCCCCCTCCTCTTCCATGGCTACCTTCGCCACAGAACTATGTAGGGCTCCCTCTACTACGAGATGTTGCAATAGCTGAAGAAGTCTGAGACAACTGAGTGCCACCAGGAGATATGGAGAGCCTGCGCAGCCTGCGATATGCCTCTATTGGAGGTATAGTGGCATCAGTAAGAATTTTTATTCTAGCAGCGTCATACTCAGAGTCAAGTACTGCTAGAAAGACTCCAGTTATTTTTTTGAAGACTTAAAACTCGGGGGATGCACTCGTTGGTGCTCTCCCTATCTTCATTAAAATAAGAAGAAAAAGAACAGAGAAAAGAAAAGAACTATACAAGGTAGACACCGAGCTACCTGAAAGAGAGCTAAGTCAACAACCAATCATCCACTAAACAGGTACAATGTAGCAGAACGTTTTCTTTATAAAACCGCTGCCCCGCGAAGATCGCTTGATTCCGCCTAAGCCAGATTGCCCAAACAGTCGCCAGGGGACGCAGGAGCTCCCTACAATCCCTACTCTTGTTAGTCACCATCGATTCCCAAAAAGAAGCCAGATCAAAGAAGCTGACCCAAGCCTCCGCTGCTGCCTCCCACACACCCATCACAACTGGGCAATCGAAGAAAAGATGCTCCAAAGCTTCCACTCCATTGTTGCAAAGAACGCACCCAACCGGGACAGCACCAAACATCCTAGCATAGCGATCCCTCGTCAGCAATCTCTTCCTCCGAAACAACCAAAGGAAGACCCCAATTCTCTCAGGAAGCTTCAAGCCCCAAACAAAGCTGCAATCACGCACCAGCACATCCGTCCCCGACCGAGGGGAAGAGGAAACCGCCACATAAGCCTTCTTCGCCGAAAAGCCCCCCCCCCCAGACCAGGCCCAGTGATCCCTCCCACCCGCAGGCCGATAAGTCCCCCCTAAGGAGTCCAAGAGACTGAGTAAATCGAGGAGCCTCTAATCCGACAGATTGTTACGAAGGAGGGGAAGCCAACCATCCCCAGCCCAACAAGAGGCCACAGAAGCGTTACCATCAACCGCCATAGCAAATAAACGAGGAAACCTCTCACAAAGAGGAGCCTCCCCGGACCAGACATCCTTCCAGAACCTGAAAGCGCTACCGTCACCAAGCACCGGATGAAATAGCGAAGAGAACTTGAAGAGAACTCCCAATACACCACGCGAAAAAGGCGTCTGAGGACCAAGCCGAGCTCCTGCAACTGGAAGCGAACCACCCACGCCACGGATCTTACGCAAGACCTCCGAGCAGAAATCCACACTAGGACCCCACAATCTATTGACCCATTTGAGGAGGAGGGCTTCGTTTACATGTTTGATGAATCTGTGATTCATCACATCAAAAGTCAAAAATAGAGCCTTGTTCCCGAGAAAATAGAGGCACATTTCCTCTTATCTTGCATAAATAACACTCATGCATGCATCCATAATTCATGCATTTTAGCAGCTCATCTGCATTTAAATAAGAAGCCAAAAATCCCCTGTAAAATACATCTTCATCAAATAACTTCTTCTCTATAATATATATGTATATACTCCTTAATAATATAGGGAAGAATGCCAAAAATCACCCTTGTAAAATAGCCAAACATCCTGGGAACCCTTGTACATTAAAACACACATAAAGCCCTCATACAAAACCCTAATTAGGTCTACTCACTCTTAGAATATTACATATTAAAAGACCTTCAAAATGAGACTAATTTCATTGCAATTGGAGCTTGTATGAGAAACTTGGGTTTTTGGGTCATTTTGTATACTACATATGTACATTTATGTATCCTTGTATTTATGTACCATATTTGACCTTATCTCCGTCTTTGGTCAACATGAAACTTGTAGATCTCATCAAGATCTACAACTTTCATGTTTTGAGTTTTTCCAAATTCGGCTTCCTCTTCGATCTACACGCATTTTCCCCTCCAGCCATTCACAGCAGGCCACGTGGCGCCCTCTGATTGCGCCACGCGGCCCGCTGCCCTTCGCCTCGTCCGCCCGCGCCCTCCACCGTTGGATCGCGCTTCAGATCCAACGGTCCAGGCCCTTCCACGCTCTCAACCACCTCCCAGCCACCCGATCCGCTCCACACTTCATCTCCACCGTCCCTTAGCGCCGTGCTCTCAGCCTTCCACGTGGCGGCATCTACGCCGCTCGATCGCGCCCCCGATCCTCTCATCACAGCCGCTCATCTTCCAGCGAGTCTCGACCCTCAGATCAACTCCACCCTTTCATCTGAACCATCCGCTCGCGCCTCGCCACAACGCGCCACGTGGCGCTCTCATAACCCCTCATCTGGGCATTCCAGATCTAATCATAACCGCTCGCGACGCGCTGATCTCCACCGTTGGATCACAAGATCCAACGTTGGAGACTTCGTCTCCTACCTCGGGTGCCCCCTCTCTCCCACGATCTCTGCCTTGCGGGAGGGGCACCCCCTTCCTATTCTTGGAAGCGCTCCCTCCACCCTCGCCGGCCGCTGACCTCCCCACGACACACCCCACTCATCCCTCTCCCTCGCCAGCTCCCTCAAACACCACCATCTCCGCCACTCTCGCCCCACGACAGCCACCAACTTCGCCACTCACCCATTCCAGCCGTCACCCTCATCCTTTAAATACCCCATCTCCGGCCACATTCATCCCGATCCGCCACTCCAGAGAGATCCCTCGAGCTCCAAGCTCCCTATTGGTGACAGCAATTGGCTGATTTGTCGAGCGACGACAGAGCTTCTTCTCCGGCGAGATCCTCGGCCCACCGTCGTGTCGCAGCCACTCCTCCGAGCAGCTGCTAGAGCTCGGGACCTTACCGACCCCTTGAGCGACGACCTGGAGCTCAAAGCTGAGCCCCAATCCCCAGGTAATCTCCTCCATTCCTCCTCCGATCTTGCTCTTCTTTTTCCTTTATTTTCTCCGATTTTATTCTCCGACCACGATCATCTTCGCGCCTCGCCTTCACTCCGCCGAGCTCCGCGTCGGAGCTCTCATCCTCGCTGACCCCTCCGCACCTTCAGACGCTCCACTCCACCGTCCATCGATCTCCAGCTCCGCCACTTGGCCGGAGCAACGTCGCCTGACCACCTCACGTCGCCTTAGGCCTCGCCAACCAGCATCACGTCTCCACAAACGCACGCACGAGCTCCGGCTCTCTATTTAACACTTGCAGGTGCTACTTTCATCATTGGCCGGAGCCTCGCCGGAGCTCTCCTCGAGCTTCATCGACACCGAGCTCCAGCCATCCTCCAGGGATCCAGAGACCACCGGAGGCCTCCTCGTGCTCTTCCGCCTCTTCCGAGCTAGGTGGGAGCTGACGAAGCTCATCACCGGAGCTTGGCAACCAAGGCGGAGCTCGGCTGCCTTCACCGGAGCGCAGCCCTCTCCTCCGCAGGCGGCGGAGGATCGTTAGAGAAGAAGGAGCAGCAACCGTTCGATCATCTGATCGAACGGTACCCGCCTCGCCACGCGTCCCTTCGCCGCCCTCATCCTCGACCGTTGATCACCCCTCGGATCGGACGCCTCACCAGCCGCCACGCGTCTTCATCGACATCCCTTGGATCCATCTTGATCCAAGGGCCTTCAGGCCGCCACGTCGCCTTCTCCGAGCCTCGGCATCCAAGCCTAGGCTCGGGTAACCCGAAGCTGCATCGAAGCTGGGCCGAACCTCCAGAAGACCCAAGCCTCGCTCCAAGCCTCCGACGTCCTCCGAACCTAGGTCCCCCCACGTGAGGAGCACGTGCGACCTGGGTTATTTGCACCGACGCCCCTGGAGCTTTCAGAAATTGCGAAAAGGTCCCTGTGAAGCAAACACCACGTGAGGAGCACGTGTCTTGTGGAAAAATTGCATAGAAGTCCTGCATACTATCGGTAATTGCATTTTAGTCCCTGTCAGCACGTTTACTTATTGAAATTTTATTTTCCAGTATTGCATTTACACCCTTGTGTTTGCACGTGTCCATAGCATGCATTTTTCATCATTTTGAAATTCTAAAAATTGCAAGTTGTTGAGAATTTTGTCCTCTATCTGTTTGTACACGTGTCCGATTTTTGTTGGCTTAATTGAATTATCAATGAATTAATTGGTTCATTTGAGACATATTTTGCCCAGTGATGCCTTTTGATTTTTAATTAATTATCAGTGCCTTCAAAAATCACCAAAAATTCATAGTAGCTTAAGGACATTATTTTCAACACTCCATAAAAATTTCATGTCATTTGCACGCATAACGAGGCCTGAATAAATAGTTGAGTGATTTTCTTTAATTAATTTTAATTAATTCATTTCACAGTGAATTTTAGTTCTGTTAATTTTCCTAGGTCCCTAATCATTAGACCTTCCTAGGATAATTTTAGTTCTTGGAAAAATTGTGATTTGATATTTATTAAAAATTAAACACTGAAAATCACTCTGTCTGTTTGTTTAATTCACAGAAAATTTATTTTGAGTCGAAAAATTCCAAAAAAATTAGTGTAGGTCATTTTCATCATAAATAATCTTCTGGCCAATTTTCATTATTTTTGGACTTCGTTTGATACATCAATTAAATTTAAAGTTAAATTGGCTAAGACTTGTCTGCATATGTTTGCATAAGAAATAAAAAGACCAAAAAAATTTGACCCTCGAACATCAACACTTGAAAATTGTTGTAATCCACCTAAGGAGACAGTTGCCTCCCTGAGATCGACCTTGGACTCCACCAAGTAAAAAAATATCACCGCTTAAAATTGACCAAAATCTGACTTAAGTGGTTTTTGATCAACCTCTCGTATCCGACTGCAACGAACACTTAAAATTAATTTGGACCATTAATTTGCCCGAGTTAACTAAGGGTGCGTGAGCGCTCGTCAAAATGGCGCCGTTGCCGGGGAGGCACGGCTTAGGTTAATTGTAGCATATTTTTGAAGTGTTTGATTTCTAATCCCCGGGTAGTCTGACCCCCGGTTTTTCTTGTAATTATTTCTCTTATTTGTTTTCTTTTTGCTTTATTTTTGTGTCACTCTCTGACCTCTATTTCATTTTTGTGCGAGGACCGCGAGGAGTCGGTGACGCTTCAAGGACTTAGCATTTAAAGTGTGTTGAGAGAAAGAGAGGCATTGTACTTTTTATTTTATTTTTCTTTTGCATTATTTCCAGCGGTTCCCGTTTGGGAGCTCGCGCGTGTAAATATAGTGGAAACTGTGTCCCGTGTGCTGTGTGGGTGATTGGTAATTTAGCTTGCACTAGCGGCTCCTCGAGCCACTCTAGGACTTGTTTGTGCTCGTAATCAATAGGACCACACATTACACTTAAAAGACGCACCTAGACCGCAGGACTTAGTTCAAATTAAACTGTTCTTCACGC
The DNA here is from genome assembly GCA_037367405.1 of Ottelia alismoides. Lineage (NCBI taxonomy): Eukaryota > Viridiplantae > Streptophyta > Magnoliopsida > Alismatales > Hydrocharitaceae > Ottelia > Ottelia alismoides. The sequence continues at coordinate 573,229 of JAZKJV010004843.1, forward strand.
TAATAGAACTGCCTGTCTAGGAGCGGCTTTCATCGCTTGCATTTGCATGTAGAGTAAAGTTTTCAATTCTGTATAGCATCCTGCATTAAAAAGCGAAGGATCACTGTAAGTATTCTCTACTCAGCAGACGCATCATCGATTTCAACTTGCATCGGCTTTTCTCGATTTCCCTCTCTGATTTTCTCACTTAATTTAAAAAGGAAATTGGGACTGTCCGATAGGCGTGATTTGTGGTGATTAATTACAGTGATAACCTAACTTTAAAACCGGGACTGCTAACAGTATTGACCATAAAAAGGGAATAAAAGCTGAAAATTGTTTGCGGGAGACTAATCCCCGACCTTGTTTTCAGGCTGAGTGAGGGTACCTGAGTGTGTGTGAACACCCTAAGGTAGAGCCCAAATCCCCGTCTTCCATATCACGTTCTAACTGATCCTAGCAAATATCACGAGCCGGATATTTTCAGATTCTTTGACTAGTACCAAGTAGCCTCCGCCTGTCTCAGGTAGATAGGGGCGAAATTGCGGTACTTCGCGACAAGCTGCCAGTAACCCCCCGGGGCGAAGTTCCGGCCTTGTCAGCCTCCGCCTGCTTGCAGGTAGATAGGGGCGTGGTCACTGAGTCCATCGGCTTGGGATAGGAGCGAAGAAAGGAAGGAGCGGCGGTATCTTAGACGACAGGATAGACAGGGAAGACGCATCCGGCTCTGAGCCGACTTCCCTCTAGGCCGCGTAATCCTTGCTAGATTTGCTTGAAAATCACACTTAAAAACTACAAGATAAATTGGACTCAACTTTGAGTCCTTCACTGTGTTGAGTGTGAGTCCAGGGTCTTGGATTGATCTTGTGCGTGCTTCAGGTAGGAGTAAAATCCTACCTTCTTCTTGCTTAACCAAGATGAGTGACTGGGGAGATCTCGACGCACCGTTCACTGATCTCTCTATGAGTCCCCCAAGTAACTTGTCTTTTCCGGTCCGAGCGCACCTTGGACCACCCAGGACTCATGACCCTCTTGAGTCCTGGTTCCCTCCTGCTCAGGGTGGTTACTCTCAAACCAACCCTTTTATCTCCTCTGAGATTACCGAGGAAGATCATTGCCTCGGTAATCCCTTCCTTGATTCAACCTCTAACACTGACCTTATTTTCCAAACCCCAGAACTAGAGGGAGAAATGCCGCCAAAGATGCCGCCCGATGAGGACCAGATGAGACAGATTCTTAGACGCCTTGCCGAAGCTGAACAGAAAAATGCTGATCTCACTACACGAATGGGACAGATAATAGTAGCTGAAGGGATCGACCGACCAATGGTCGATACCTATAACCCGGCGGAGAACGAAATCCAGAATTGGCTAGCACCTGCAGTTCCCGACCAGGCATTCGAGCTGAAGCCCCACTTCCTTAGCCTGCTGCCGAAGTTCAACGGAAACCTAAGCGAAGAGCCGTACACTTTCCTCCGTGACTTCGAACTAGTCTGCAATAATCTGAGCCATCCCAATGTTGGCCAAGATTATATCCGACTAAAAGCCACCCCGTTTGCCTTAGGAGATAAGGCTGCACATTGGCTGAAAAACCTAGGGGTGGTATGTATTACCTGGATGCAGTTCAAGGACCTCTTCTTGAAGAAGTTCTACCCACTCAGTAGAACCAATCAGATGCGAACGAAGATTGCCAGCTTCGCCCAAGGACCCTGCGAACCGTTCCACGAGGCTTGGGACAGGTTCAATGACTTAGTACAGAAGTGCCCATGCCACGGCATTTCTAAGGCGATCTTAGTCCAGACCTTGTTCTGCGGTCTAACCCCCGAGATGCAGGGGTTAGTAAGTGCCGCCTGCGGAGGAAGCTATCTGAACAAGAACGAGCACGCCGTGTGGAAAATCCTAGAGCAGATGGCAGAAACCGACAGGTCACAGGCCACAAGGGCCTATCAGTTGTCTCCCTCGATTCTATCCAATGAGACAACTAGAAGGACTGTTGCAGATCTGACAGAGGACCTCATCCCCAGCATGGGGATGATTGCAGACAAGCTTACTATGGTCGAGCAGATCCACAAGAGAGTCGCGGAGATGGAGTCGCTTTCGAGCCTTCCCAAGAAGGTGGAGGAACTCTCTGAAAAGGTAGCCAAGATTAAGCTACCCACCCCTTCTGCACCACCTGTACCTGTACATCGAGTCCATCTTGTACAGGAACAGGCACCGGGGTCTCAGAGCAGCTGGGATCAGACTTACACCCAGCAGAACCATCATGCACCCCCACCAGTGGAGACAGAGTATGAGGAGACTCCACCCGTTTACGAGATCAACGGGCTCTGGTATAGCCGTGACCCACTAGTCCGGCAGATCGAGATGGGGAAGGATCAGGCACACCGCCCAACCCCAGTTTACCAGGAGACCAGGCCCGTCACAATCCCGCGATATCAGTCCAGGCCAGAACAGGGGTACCAGCCGCAGCAGCGCACCTACCAGCAGGGGCCAGCACCGCCCCATCAGCAGCAGTATCGGCACGGCCAGCAGGGCCAGTTCAGGACCGCATCTACTCAGCAGCCAGCCCAGCCCACCGAGTTGGAGTCCCTCACCTTGGCGATCCAGACCCTGTCTGATAGGGTCCAGCAGATGCAAAATGACTACCTGGACATGAGAACCGACATCAATCGGGTCTCTCGTGCTCAGGACCAACAAATGGCGCCAAGGACTCCAATTCCCGCTCAGGTTCAGGCCAACCCAAACAGCGTACATCAAGGCCAGAACCGACCCCGAGATCTGGTATACTATTCAGATAATTATTTATCTGAACATGAGATCCTTTCGTACGATAATGTTAATCATATGTCCCTCAGGAGCGGAAGGACCGTGACCATACCTGATCGGGCACGGGCACAACAGGAAGGAACCTCCGAAATTCGACCTGAGGAGAATTCGGAGGAGGAAGAGGAGGAGCACCACCGTCATCGCCAGCAGAAGAAGAGGACATCTGAGTCCTCGAAGCACCAGCCCCGCAGTCATCCAGAGTCCGACGACACCGATGAGCCCGCACCTCCATCTGAGGAGGACCAGCCAGAAGAAGCGGAAGAAGCATCACCGGTTTCGCCCAAGCATTTCCCTTTTCGTCAGAGTCAGAGTCAGAGTCTGTATAAAAGTCCGAGTCAGAGTCTTGTTCAGAACTCAGTTTCAGCAGCTAATGAAGATATTTCAGTTCCAGAACCTGAGTTAATAATCCCTTTCCCCCAAGCTCTCAAGGGTGGGAAGAAGAAAAACAAAAAAATTCCAAAAGATGACCCTGAGATGGCTGAGTTTTGTAACAAACATATCAAGGTCACAATCCCCTTTGACAAGTTCGTGGAAATGACTCCTGCATTCCAAAAATACCTTAAGGTGAGATGCACACCTACTAGGGTTAGCAGGAAGACCAAAAGCCGTGTTGAGAAACACGTTCTATCAGTAGCCACGACTTGTGCAATAAAGAACTCGTTTCCTCGGAAACGAAGAGACATGGGTGCACACTATGTAGTGAGTCATGTTGATGACATCGCGTTTGCACGCACTCTCCTGGACAATGGTTCCTCGATCAATTTAATGCCCACAGCCCTCTATGAGCGGCTCAATCTCGGACCTCTTAGGAAATCTAGAGCTATTCTTCAGTTTGCAGACAAATCCACTAAGAGGTCCCAAGGAGAGTTAAGGAACATTGTGATCAAAGTCGAGGGGCAAGAATACATGGTGGACTTTACTGTCCTCGATATGGAAACCCCTCGTAATTGGAGAGATTCCCAGATCATTTTGGGTAGGCCCTTCCTCAGAACAGCAGGGGCCCTATTCGATTATAAGAATGGGAAAATTCAGTTCCAAACTCCAGGCGGAGATGAGGAACTAGAGATGAAGCAGACAAGATGGCAGAGACCAGACTCCGAATCCAGCACCGAGTACTCTTCTCTCGAAACAGACCGTGAACATGTAGACTTAGTTGGGCCATGGAGACAGAACCCAGCCAGCACCGATGTGTCCATCTCCTTTGAAGATGATCCAGTACATGAGTCAGTCTGCGAGATCCTCAGGAACGAGTACAGCTCAGAGCCTGCATCGCCCTACATCTTCGATGACACAGAGGCGCAAGTGGGCCTGTCAGTCCTTACATCCTTAGGACAATCGGAAGATGAGGAAGACGAGTCGGACGAGGCGTTTGCCGATTGCATGGAGACCTTTGACGATCCGACTCCAGAGCCGAGCTTGGTGGCAGCCAATGCAGAACAGGATCCAGCCACTTCCAACACTGAACCAGATCGGATTGAGCCAGACTTCTTAGACGATCATACCATCCCTGAGCTCAAACCCTTACCCACAACCCTGAAGTATGCCTTCCTTGCGGGCCAAGACAAGAAATTTTCGGTCATTATCAGTTCGCAATTGACCGAGGAGCAGGAGTCTCGCTTGCTAGAGATCCTGGAGAAGAACCGCAAGGCAATAGGCTGGAGCATTTCTGATCTCCACGGGATAAATCCCGCTCTGTGTTCGCACCATATATATTTGGAGAACGAAACCAAACCCTCTCGTGAATTCCAACGTCGGTTGAATCCAAATCTACGAGAGGTTGTGAAGAAAGAGATAGAAAAATGGTGCGACGCGGGTTTCATTTACCCAATCTCCGATTCTAAGTGGGTGGCCCCAATCCATGTTGTCCCGAAAAAGTCGGGAATTCAGACGACCACCAACGAAGACGGAGAGGAGATCGTGACAAGAGTACCCACGTCGTGGCGCATCTGTGTGGATTACAGACGCCTGAATGCCGCGACGAAAAAGGATCATTTCCCCCTACCATTTATTGATCAGATTTTAGAAAGACTAGCGGGGAAAGAATTCTTTTGTTTTCTTGATGGGTTCTCGGGCTACAATCAAGTAGCCATAGCTCCGGAGGACCAGGAAAAAACCACGTTCACATGCCCCTTTGGTACCTATGCTTTCAGGCGCATGCCTTTTGGGCTATGCAATGCTCCAGGTACTTTTCAAAGGTGCATGATTGCTGTATTCGCCGAAATGGTCGGCGAATTCCTGGAAGTCTTCATGGATGACTTCTCGGTCCACGGCGACTCTTTTGATTCCTGCCTTAGGAATCTGGACCGAGTCCTCAAAAGATGTTGTGAGGTCAATCTGGTGCTCTCCTGGGAGAAAAGTCACTTTATGGTGACGGAGGGCATAGTGTTGGGGCATGTCATCTCCAAGAGAGGAATGGAGGTTGACCCTGCCAAGGTGGACGTGATCAGACGACTCCAGCCACCAACCAACGTACGGCAGTTGCGGTCGTTCCTCGGGCATGTCGGATTTTATCGAAGATTTATAAAGGATTTTTCTAAGATTGCCCGACCGCTAACTGAGCTTTTAGGCAAAGACGCGGAGTTTATTGTCGATCACAAGTGTCTTGAGGCCTTTAAGCGGTTACAAGGAATGATCATGGACGCACCCATCTTACAAGCCCCAGATTGGTCTCTTCCTTTTGAGATCATGACGGATGCCTCAGATTATGCTGTTGGGGCTGTATTGGGACAAAGAAGAGACGGCGTCCCGTTTGCAATTCACTACGCAAGCAAAGTGCTTGATGCTGCTCAGCGTAACTATACAGTTACCGAAAAGGAAATGCTTGCGGTAGTGTTTGCCTTGGACAAATTCAGATCTCATTTAATCGGATCCAAGGTAACTGTGTTCACAGACCACACGGCACTACGATATTTGATGGAGAAGAAGGACGCGAAGGCGCGTCTTCTTCGTTGGATTTTACTTATCCAGGAGTTTGATTTGGACATCCGTGATAAACCTGGAAAGAAGAACGTAGTAGCCGATCATCTCTCTCGTCTCGAAGATCGTAATACTTCCGAGGTTTCCCCAATTCGAGACTCCTTCCCCGACGAGTCGATTTTTGTTATCGACTCACTCCCATGGTATGCCAATATCGTGAACTATCTTGTCTCCAAGAAAGTTCCCGAGGATTGGCCCAAGAGCCAAATTGACCGACTAAAGTCGGACGCTAGACACTACCATTGGGAGGATCCGATCCTTTTCTTTGAAGGACCGGATTGTGTCTGGAGACGTTGTATTCCTCAGGAGGAATACCAGAGTGTCCTTTCTTTATGCCATAGCCTAGAGGCAGGAGGACACCACTCCGGGAAGAGGACCGCATGGAAGGTACTTCAATGTGGCTTTTACTGGCCGACTCTGTTTCGCGATGCCACCGCCTTCGCGAAGTCGTGCCCAGTTTGCCAGAGAATGGGAGGAACCGTTGGTTCCAAGGATGAGATGCCAATGCAGCCGGTCATCATTTGTGATGTCTTTGATGCCTGGGGCATCGATTTCATGGGCCCATTCCCTGTCAGCCACGGGTTTGAATACATCCTTCTTGCGGTTGACTATCTGTCCAGATGGGTGGAGGCTATCCCGACCCGAGCCGCAGACAGCAGGACTGTCTGTAAATTTATCAGAGAGCACATAATCTCTAGGTTCGGGATCCCCAAAATGATGATATCAGATGGGGGTAGCCACTTTGTGAATCGGGAGGTGAAGAAACTCCTGAAGGACTACGGCATCGAACACCGTGTCGCTAGTCCTTACCACCCACAAACCAATGGTATGGCTGAGGTGTCGAATAGGGAGGTGAAAACCATATTGCAAAAGCTCGTCCGCCCAGACAGGAAGGATTGGTCTCAGATCCTGGATCAAGTCCTCTGGGCGTATAGGACGGCTTACAAGACACCGTTAGGCACCTCCCCATTCCGAATGGTATTCGGAAAGCCGTGCCATTTGCCCGCAGAGTTAGTGCACAAATCAGAATGGGCAATAAAGAAGGTCAACTGGAACACACACCTAGGCCAGAAACAGAGAGACATGGATCTGAATGAGCTTGTGGAAGTCAGAAACCGAGCATACGACAACAGTGTGGTGTACAAGGACAAGGTGAAGCGTTGGCACGATAGATATATCAGACGAAAGACCTTTGTTCCTGGACAGAAGGTATGGTTGTTCAATGCCAGGCTGAAGACTTTCCAAGGCAAACTAAAGTCTAAATGGACGGGACCATTCGTTGTCCGAACGGTGCATGATAGTGGATGTGTCGAGATCTCAGATCTCGCAGATGACGCACCGACATTCCTAGTAAACGGGCAGCTGTTGAAGCACTTCGTCGAATCCAATGAACAGTTAGTCCATGTGGAGGAGATTGTATTCATATGCGAGACAGATACAACAGATACATCTCAAGCCGCGTATGAGACCTTGCAGCAATGAACTCCAGCCATCAGCAGCATCTTCAAAAGATTCAGACCGACTCAGCTGTATATATATCATTCTTCCTGTATATCCTATCCTTACCTCCACGATTCTAGTAACCCGTCCCCACATCATCGAATCATTATCTCGGACTGTACTTAGGATGACCAGATCCTAAGTATAGGGGGAAGGGGTCACCCGAGTCGATTCGCTGTACATTCTCCAGATCACATTGGTCCTTATACTTATTTCCTACCGATATTTAGGATGACCTAAGCCTAAGTATAGGGGGGACCGATGCCCGCACTGATACTCACCCACATCTCATCTTTCCCTCGTCTGCCCCGTTTTTGATCTTCTTCTACACTTAGGCTGCCAGAGCCTAAGTATAGGGGGGCGAGACGACTTCTATACTTTCTATTTCTTTTTGGCTCTCCTACGCTTAGCACGAGCTATGTCTTTTCCTCGCTCTTCGTGCTCTGAGGACATAGCACACGCTAAGTATAGGGGGGCGTGTATATATTACATATATACTTTACCCATAGCTCGTACTTTCGCATATTTTTGTATATATTTTGCAATAATTACGGGTGGGTAAAAATATAAAATAATAATAATAATAATTATAATAAAAATAAAGGCTTCTTATTTACTCTTGCATATCATCCCTGCATAAAAAATAATAAAAAGAGTCCTGCATTTTCATAGCATGACATCTCATCTCATCTGCATATTTCTGCATATGCAAAGTGAAAAGCTAGTGGGTTCTGAACCAAGTTATGAGTAGATATTGAGGATGGACTTGATTTGACCTTAATCCACCTAATTTCAGAGGAACCTTATAGGAACTGGAGTTAAGATTTCTCAGGTCAAGTGACTTAATTCTTTGAGTCCGCAAGTTTATGTTCACATGTCATCTTGATTAGTCTAATTAGAATATCTCGTGCATACGCATGATTCTTTTAGATAATGACCTAACTTGGACAAGCACTATGCACGTAGCTCTTCATTGATGAGGTGGTGAGGAGGTAGAATCCTTTAGCTTGGAGTAGCGCACGGGTGGAAACATCCGTCCTCCTCTAGGGAGGGTAGTGCATCTCAACCTAGTCTGGTGGTGTTGACATCTAAGGACAGGATGTTGTGGGTTGCAATAATGCTTCAAAAGAGGGATAGTCTACTGGCTCAAGAGGAAAAACTCCTGATGTACATGCTGCACCTTATATATAGTTCAAAAAAAAAAAAATGCAAGAAAGAACTCCAAAAAAATCAGACAGGTCCAAGAAAAAATAATAATACCTGTCGGAGTATGTATATTAGCAAAGGAAATGCAGCTGGATGACTTGGCTACACTGGTCAGGCATCCTGGGATAGGTAGCTACACTGGCTACCGTCCATTCTTTTCTCTACCCCCTCCTCTTGAGTTGGTCGCACTTGAACTTAGAAGGGAATACCCCGCTCCTCGAGGAAAGAGTTACTGGACCGGGTTATTGAGTTACCTTGTTAGAGGAGGCTGGTTCCGAGTCATTTCTGATGTGGAGAGTTACATCTCACTTACACAGTACAAGTAAGAATCATAGTCATCAGAAATTTGCGTTTGAGGATTTGTTCTGACCTGACTGTTGAGGCGTCTTGAATAGAAGACTTGTGGAACTTGAAGTCTGTTAGGTCTTAAGTTCAGGTCCCAATAAGGTTCCGCCACACAATTAATCCAAAGGTCGAGTCAAGCTCCATTTTCAACTTTTGTTCATGACCTTGGTATGGAACCCAAATCATTTCACTCTTGCATTTCATTTAGTTGCTCGGGGACGAGCAAGGTTTAAGTATAGGGGGTTGATGAATCTGTGATTCATCACATCAAAAGTCAAAAATAGAGCCTTGTTCCCGAGAAAATAGAGGCACATTTCCTCTTATCTTGCATAAATAACACTCATGCATGCATCCATAATTCATGCATTTTAGCAGCTCATCTGCATTTAAATAAGAAGCCAAAAATCCCCTGTAAAATACATCTTCATCAAATAACTTCTTCTCTATAATATATATGTATATACTCCTTAATAATATAGGGAAGAATGCCAAAAATCACCCTTGTAAAATAGCCAAACATCCTGGGAACCCTTGTACATTAAAACACACATAAAGCCCTCATACAAAACCCTAATTAGGTCTACTCACTCTTAGAATATTACATATTAAAAGACCTTCAAAATGAGACTAATTTCATTGCAATTGGAGCTTGTATGAGAAACTTGGGTTTTTGGGTCATTTTGTATACTACATATGTACATTTATGTATCCTTGTATTTATGTACCATATTTGACCTTATCTCCGTCTTTGGTCAACATGAAACTTGTAGATCTCATCAAGATCTACAACTTTCATGTTTTGAGTTTTTCCAAATTCGGCTTCCTCTTCGATCTACACGCATTTTCCCCTCCAGCCATTCACAGCAGGCCACGTGGCGCCCTCTGATTGCGCCACGCGGCCCGCTGCCCTTCGCCTCGTCCGCCCGCGCCCTCCACCGTTGGATCGCGCTTCAGATCCAACGGTCCAGGCCCTTCCACGCTCTCAACCACCTCCCAGCCACCCGATCCGCTCCACACTTCATCTCCACCGTCCCTTAGCGCCGTGCTCTCAGCCTTCCACGTGGCGGCATCTACGCCGCTCGATCGCGCCCCCGATCCTCTCATCACAGCCGCTCATCTTCCAGCGAGTCTCGACCCTCAGATCAACTCCACCCTTTCATCTGAACCATCCGCTCGCGCCTCGCCACAACGCGCCACGTGGCGCTCTCATAACCCCTCATCTGGGCATTCCAGATCTAATCATAACCGCTCGCGACGCGCTGATCTCCACCGTTGGATCACAAGATCCAACGTTGGAGACTTCGTCTCCTACCTCGGGTGCCCCCTCTCTCCCACGATCTCTGCCTTGCGGGAGGGGCACCCCCTTCCTATTCTTGGAAGCGCTCCCTCCACCCTCGCCGGCCGCTGACCTCCCCACGACACACCCCACTCATCCCTCTCCCTCGCCAGCTCCCTCAAACACCACCATCTCCGCCACTCTCGCCCCACGACAGCCACCAACTTCGCCACTCACCCATTCCAGCCGTCACCCTCATCCTTTAAATACCCCATCTCCGGCCACATTCATCCCGATCCGCCACTCCAGAGAGATCCCTCGAGCTCCAAGCTCCCTATTGGTGACAGCAATTGGCTGATTTGTCGAGCGACGACAGAGCTTCTTCTCCGGCGAGATCCTCGGCCCACCGTCGTGTCGCAGCCACTCCTCCGAGCAGCTGCTAGAGCTCGGGACCTTACCGACCCCTTGAGCGACGACCTGGAGCTCAAAGCTGAGCCCCAATCCCCAGGTAATCTCCTCCATTCCTCCTCCGATCTTGCTCTTCTTTTTCCTTTATTTTCTCCGATTTTATTCTCCGACCACGATCATCTTCGCGCCTCGCCTTCACTCCGCCGAGCTCCGCGTCGGAGCTCTCATCCTCGCTGACCCCTCCGCACCTTCAGACGCTCCACTCCACCGTCCATCGATCTCCAGCTCCGCCACTTGGCCGGAGCAACGTCGCCTGACCACCTCACGTCGCCTTAGGCCTCGCCAACCAGCATCACGTCTCCACAAACGCACGCACGAGCTCCGGCTCTCTATTTAACACTTGCAGGTGCTACTTTCATCATTGGCCGGAGCCTCGCCGGAGCTCTCCTCGAGCTTCATCGACACCGAGCTCCAGCCATCCTCCAGGGATCCAGAGACCACCGGAGGCCTCCTCGTGCTCTTCCGCCTCTTCCGAGCTAGGTGGGAGCTGACGAAGCTCATCACCGGAGCTTGGCAACCAAGGCGGAGCTCGGCTGCCTTCACTGGAGCGCAGCCCTCTCCTCCGCAGGCGGCAGAGGATCGTTAGAGAAGAAGGAGCAGCAACCGTTCGATCATCTGATCGAACGGTACCCGCCTCGCCACGCGTCCCTTCGCCGCCCTCATCCTCGACCGTTGATCACCCCTCGGATCGGACGCCTCACCAGCCGCCACGCGTCTTCATCGACATCCCTTGGATCCATCTTGATCCAAGGGCCTTCAGGCCGCCACGTCGCCTTCTCCGAGCCTCGGCATCCAAGCCTAGGCTCGGGTAACCCGAAGCTGCATCGAAGCTGGGCCGAACCTCCAGAAGACCCAAGCCTCGCTCCAAGCCTCCGACGCCCTCCGAACCTAGGTCCCCCCACGTGAGGAGCACGTGCGACCTGGGTTATTTGCACCGACGCCCCTGGAGCTTTCAGAAATTGCGAAAAGGTCCCTGTGAAGCAAACACCACGTGAGGAGCACGTGTCTTGTGGAAAAATTGCATAGAAGTCCTGCATACTATCGGTAATTGCATTTTAGTCCCTGTCAGCACGTTTACTTATTGAAATTTTATTTTCCAGTATTGCATTTACACCCTTGTGTTTGCACGTGTCCATAGCATGCATTTTTCATCATTTTGAAATTCTAAAAATTGCAAGTTGTTGAGAATTTTGTCCTCTATCTGTTTGTACACGTGTCCGATTTTTGTTGGCTTAATTGAATTATCAATGAATTAATTGGTTCATTTGAGACATATTTTGCCCAGTGATGCCTTTTGATTTTTAATTAATTATCAGTGCCTTCAAAAATCACCAAAAATTCATAGTAGCTTAAGGACATTATTTTCAACACTCCATAAAAATTTCATGTCATTTGCACGCATAACGAGGCCTGAATAAATAGTTGAGTGATTTTCTTTAATTAATTTTAATTAATTCATTTCACAGTGAATTTTAGTTCTGTTAATTTTCCTAGGTCCCTAATCATTAGACCTTCCTAGGATAATTTTAGTTCTTGGAAAAATTGTGATTTGATATTTATTAAAAATTAAACACTGAAAATCACTCTGTCTGTTTGTTTAATTCACAGAAAATTTATTTTGAGTCGAAAAATTCCAAAAAAATTAGTGTAGGTCATTTTCATCATAAATAATCTTCTGGCCAATTTTCATTATTTTTGGACTTCGTTTGATACATCAATTAAATTTAAAGTTAAATTGGCTAAGACTTGTCTGCATATGTTTGCATAAGAAATAAAAAGACCAAAAAAATTTGACCCTCGAACATCAACACTTGAAAATTGCTGTAATCCACCTAAGGAGACAGTTGCCTCCCTGAGATCGACCTTGGACTCCACCAAGTAAAAAAATATCACCGCTTAAAATTGACCAAAATCTGACTTAAGTGGTTTTTGATCAACCTCTCGTATCCGACTGCAACGAACACTTAAAATTAATTTGGACCATTAATTTGCCCGAGTTAACTAAGGGTGCGGGAGCGCTCGTCAAAATGGCGCCGTTGCCGGGGAGGCACGGCTTAGGTTAATTGTAGCATATTTTTGAAGTGTTTGATTTCTAATCCCCGGGTAGTCTGACCCCCGGTTTTTCTTGTAATTATTTCTCTTATTTGTTTTCTTTTTGCTTTATTTTTGTGTCACTCTCTGACCTCTATTTCATTTTTGTGCGAGGACCGCGAGGAGTCGGTGACGCTTCAAGGACTTAGCATTTAAAGTGTGTTGAGAGAAAGAGAGGCATTGTACTTTTTATTTTATTTTTCTTTTGCATTATTTCCAGCGGTTCCCGTTTGGGAGCTCGCGCGTGTAAATATAGTGGAAACTGTGTCCCGTGTGCTGTGTGGGTGATTGGTAATTTAGCTTGCACTAGCGGCTCCTCGAGCCACTCTAGGACTTGTTTGTGCTCGTAATCAATAGGACCACACATTACACTTAAAAGACGCACCTAGACCGCAGGACTTAGTTCAAATTAAACTGTTCTTCACGCTAATAGAACTGCCTGTCTAGGAGCGGCTTTCATCGCTTGCATTTGCATGTAGAGTAAAGTTTTCAATTCTGTATAGCATCCTGCATTAAAAAGCGAAGGATCACTGTAAGTATTCTCTACTCAGCAGACGCATCATCGATTTCAACTTGCATCGGCTTTTCTCGATTTCCCTCTCTGATTTTCTCACTTAATTTAAAAAGGAAATTGGGACTGTCCGATAGGCGTGATTTGTGGTGATTAATTACAGTGATAACCTAACTTTAAAACCGGGACTGCTAACAGTATTGACCATAAAAAGGGAATAAAAGCTGAAAATTGTTTGCGGGAGACTAATCCCCGACCTTGTTTTCAGGCTGAGTGAGGGTACCTGAGTGTGTGTGAACACCCTAAGGTAGAGCCCAAATCCCCGTCTTCCATATCACGTTCTAACTGATCCTAGCAAATATCACGAGCCGGATATTTTCAGATTCTTTGACTAGTACCAAGTAGCCTCCGCCTGTCTCAGGTAGATAGGGGCGAAATTGCGGTACTTCGCGACAAGCTGCCAGTAACCCCCCGGGGCGAAGTTCCGGCCTTGTCAGCCTCCGCCTGCTTGCAGGTAGATAGGGGCGTGGTCACTGAGTCCATCGGCTTGGGATAGGAGCGAAGAAAGGAAGGAGCGGCGGTATCTTAGACGACAGGATAGACAGGGAAGACGCATCCGGCTCTGAGCCGACTTCCCTCTAGGCCGCGTAATCCTTGCTAGATTTGCTTGAAAATCACACTTAAAAACTACAAGATAAATTGGACTCAACTTTGAGTCCTTCACTGTGTTGAGTGTGAGTCCAGGGTCTTGGATTGATCTTGTGCGTGCTTCAGGTAGGAGTAAAATCCTACCTTCTTCTTGCTTAACCAAGATGAGTGACTGGGGAGATCTCGACGCACCGTTCACTGATCTCTCTATGAGTCCCCCAAGTAACTTGTCTTTTCCGGTCCGAGCGCACCTTGGACCACCCAGGACTCATGACCCTCTTGAGTCCTGGTTCCCTCCTGCTCAGGGTGGTTACTCTCAAACCAACCCTTTTATCTCCTCTGAGATTACCGAGGAAGATCATTGCCTCGGTAATCCCTTCCTTGATTCAACCTCTAACACTGACCTTATTTTCCAAACCCCAGAACTAGAGGGAGAAATGCCGCCAAAGATGCCGCCCGATGAGGACCAGATGAGACAGATTCTTATCATTTTAGTCCCTGTCAGCACGTTTACTTATTGAAATTTTATTTTCCAGTATTGCATTTACACCCTTGTGTTTGCACGTGTCCATAGCATGCATTTTTCATCATTTTGAAATTCTAAAAATTGCAAGTTGTTGAGAATTTTGTCCTCTATCTGTTTGTACACGTGTCCGATTTTTGTTGGCTTAATTGAATTATCAATGAATTAATTGGTTCATTTGAGACATATTTTGCCCAGTGATGCCTTTTGATTTTTAATTAATTATCAGTGCCTTCAAAAATCACCAAAAATTCATAGTAGCTTAAGGACATTATTTTCAACACTCCATAAAAATTTCATGTCATTTGCACGCATAACGAGGCCTGAATAAATAGTTGAGTGATTTTCTTTAATTAATTTTAATTAATTCATTTCACAGTGAATTTTAGTTCTGTTAATTTTCCTAGGTCCCTAATCATTAGACCTTCCTAGGATAATTTTAGTTCTTGGAAAAATTGTGATTTGATATTTATTAAAAATTAACACTGAAAATCACTCTGTCTGTTTGTTTAATTCACAGAAAATTTATTTTGAGTCGAAAAATTCCAAAAAAAATTAGTGTAGGTCATTTTCATCATAAATAATCTTCTGGCCAATTTTCATTATTTTTGGACTTCGTTTGATACATCAATTAAATTTAAAGTTAAATTGGCTAAGACTTGTCTGCATATGTTTGCATAAGAAATAAAAAGACCAAAAAAATTTGACCCTCGAACATCAACACTTGAAAATTGCTGTAATCCACCTAAGGAGACAGTTGCCTCCCTGAGATCGACCTTGGACTCCACCAAGTAAAAAAATATCACCGCTTAAAATTGACCAAAATCTGACTTAAGTGGTTTTTGATCAACCTCTCGTATCCGACTGCAACGAACACTTAAAATTAATTTGGACCATTAATTTGCCCGAGTTAACTAAGGGTGCGGGAGCGCTCGTCAATGTTCCAACCTCCGGATGCCAAGCCCCCCCCTCGCTCTTACCCCTCACTCTTACGCCTCGCCACCTCGTCCCACCCCACCAAGTGCACCCCATCCTGGAACTCCCCATTTTTCCCCACAAAAACCTCCGCATCAGCTTTTCAAGATGACTCTGAATCCCTACAGGCAGCTGACGGTTGGATAAAAAATAAACGGGGATAGACGAAAGAACCGCCTTGAGGGAGGATGAGGCGGCCACCCTTCGATAACAAAACCGATCTCCAACCGGCCAGCCTCACCTCAACCATCTCCACCACCTTGGACTAGTCCCTCAAGAGCGTCCTACCCGTGTCCAAAGGCATCCCCAAGTAATCAAATGGCAACGAGCTAGGCTGCGAACCCAAAATCAACCCGCAAGCGGCCGCCTCCACCGCATCCATACCGAACGGAATCACTTTAGATTTGGCAGCATTCAAGACCAGCCCTGACAACTCACCGAACACCTCCAGGGTAGCCTCCATGGCGGAGACCTCCTCCGACCCCCCCTCAATGAAAAAAACCGTGTCATCGGCATACTAAAGCAGAGGGACCACCTTCCCGTCACAAGAGAAGCCCTTCGAGAGACCACAGTCGACCACCTGGCAAGCCATCCGAGCAAGAACATCTGCCGCCAACACGAACAACAAAGGCGCAAGAGGGCAGCCCTGCCGAACCCCCCTCCGAGGTTGGAAAGAACCCCCCTCGAGGCGCACATTCACCATAATCGAGAAAGAGGCCGTAGTGACACAGCGGTGCATCCACGAAATCCAAATCTTCGGGAAGCCCCGTCTCCTCAGAACTGACCAAATGAAACACCAGTCGAGGCAGTCGTAGGCCTTCGCAAAATCGACCTTCCAAAGCACCCCCTCGAGTCCCTTCCCTGTCCCACTTCGCCACCATCTCCGAAGCCATAGCGGTAACGTCGGCAATCTGCCTACCACGAACAAAAGCCGTCTGCATCGGAGAGATAATTCCATCAAACACAGGGGCCAGCCTACGAGCAAAAACCTTTGCCACGATCAAATAGAGAGCATTCGAAATGGCAATGGGGCGGAAATCCTCAATACGCAAGGCCGCGGGGGACTTCGGCAGCAAAACAATTAGAGACCTATGAATTTTGTCAAAACCAGCATTACCATCGCAGATTTCGTTAGTAACCGCCAGAACCTCCATGCCCACCAAATCCCAGAAGTCTTTGTAGAAAGCCACGGAGAACCCGTCAGGACCCGGAGAGGCGTCCGCGTTAAGATCCCACACAGCCGCTTTCACCTCCTCCAGCGAAACCTTCCTCGACAAAGCCTCACAAAGTGAAGGCGATAGCAACGGAACCCCAGAACCCGCCCACCTCCACTTCCTCCGGGAGCGCCTCTTCGAGAAGTCCTTGAAATACTCCAAAATCACCCTGACCATAGCCGCGTCCCCCACCACGCGCCTGCCATCAACCTCGATTGAGTGGATGATTGAACGCCGCCTACCGCTAGCCACCCGATGGAAATACGTCGTATTGGCATCCCCCTCCCTCAACCAAGAGACCCTCGACCTCTGGCGCCACTTCGTGACCCGCTTGGAGTCCTCCTCCGCCATCTTCCGCTGAGTGGCCGACCGCGCAACCAACTCTTCCTGTCGAAGTTCTCTAACCCCTTCCAAAGCGTCCAGCGAGCTGACCACCTCCTCCGCCTCCCTCCTGACCGCCGCCTGTGCCGCCCTCGACTCCTTCTTAAACAAAGCCAACTTCTTGCGCAAGGAGTCGAGCTTTCGAACAAACCTCACCACCGCGGTGCCCCCAGGCTGCTCAAGACCCCAGAGATCCGTGACTATGCCTTTGAAATTGCCCTCCATCAACCAACACCTTTCATATCTGAAAAAACCTCTCGAAGAAGACACCTCCCCGGAGTCCCACAAAATAGGATTGTGGTCCGACGTACAACGAGGCCTAGAGCTCACAAAAGAAAGAAGGAATATATCCAAAAGATCCACGGACGCCAAGAATCTGTCAATGCAAGAACGTGAGCTCGAATTTCGCCACGTGTAAGAGATGTCACCCACCCTCAAGTCCTCCAGAGCCAACGAGTCAACAAGCTCAGCAAAATACGACGAACCGGGGTCCTGACCCCCCTGGAACGTGGTCTATCCGAAAGACGCAAAGTTACATTGAAGTCACCTCCTAACAGCCAGGGGATCCCCACAAACTGTTGGCCAACCTGAAGCATATCCTCCCACAGCTCCTTTCTCTTAATATAGCAGCACGTCCCGTAAATACAAGAGAAGGCAATTGGAAGCGAGGAATCCACCCTAGACAAAATCACTGATATAGCATGCCTCCCTCTAATGACCGAGCCGAAAGAGAACACCGCAGATCTCCACGCAATGAGCAAACCGCCCGCTGAGCCCGCCGCGCCCAGGGCCCTCACCTCATCCAACCCCCCTGCACCAAACAACCTTCAAACAACTTCCCCCACCTCCTGGAGCTTAGTTTCCTGAAGCATGACGACGTCGCACCCCCACTCAGTGAACCTCGACCCCAAGGTTCTCCTCTTAACCGCCTCCCCCAACCCTCTCACATTCCAAGACAGCACCTTCATGAGGAACCTTCCAAAAACCCTCCAGACCGGACCACACCAGCAGCCAACGCCACCGTATCTTTTAACGAGGAGAACCCCAGTATCTCGCTGGCCAGCAAACGCGATCTGCTCCTCCTCCTGTATCTCTTAGCCGATCTCCTCTCCGGCTTCCTTTCATCAGCAGAAGCCTCCGCGATCTCGATCAATGACACCACCCCTCCATCGGCGACTGGCGGCAGGGGAGGGGAGGCCTGAGCCAACGAAGCCCCCCCCCCCGCTGTCAACCAAGTGAGCCAAGTCAAGCACATGATCGTCGAGGCTAGAAGACGATACACGAAGCAGATCCGGCACCTCAGGCCCACCTGCAAAAGATCCGAAAGAAAGCCTGTAGGAGAGCCCACCAAAAGGCCGATCCGCATAGAGATCCGATTGAAAGAACCGGACCGCGTGATTCGATGGCCCTGTCCAAAAGTGAAAGGCCCTCGTGGCCCCCGGGTTTCTCCCCTCTACGTCACCAGACAAATCGGTAACAGAAGAATCCTTGTACAAAGACCAAGGGGCGGAACTGAAGGGACGTACGAAATCATCATTGCAGGACGAGTCCCACGAAGCGCCTCCATGCAAAGCCAACTGCCCCTCGAAATACGAGACGACGTCCTTCCCCCTTCCCAACACCGAGATGGGAACCACTGCCCCCCTTCGCACCACCGGAGGCGGCGGCGGAGAGACGACCGACATCTCAATCCGGCACATGAATCGGTCGACCTTCAAAGAAGCGAAGACAACACGGTCCACCGCTCCGTCAAGAAACCTTTTACTGCACTCCAAGAGGATCCTAGTGACATCGTGGTCCGAACCCGGAGCCAACCCCTTATCGGTGATCGCAAGAACCTCTCCCCACCGCCGCAATGGCCGCCTGAGACAATGCACCGTTTGTGAAAGGAACGGGACACCGCGGACCTCCGCTACACAAACCTCCATGCTCGCACACGCCCATCACCATAACGGAGGTCTCTCCAGACCACGTCGGCCATCTCACCGGTCCGAAGCAGACGAAGACGCTGAGAATCAGTTAGCCCCGAGCACAAAAGCGCCTTGAGTCCAAGGCGATGACGTCCCCCAAGAACTGTGATCCAAGGAGACTACGAAGATGGCTCAGTACAAAGTCAACCGCAAAGCTCCCATGCATGAAAACCCCGATGACCACGCTGCTACAATCCTCCCGCCGAGGAAGGTCGGACGACTGAACCGGACAGGAAGCACTAGTCGAGGAATCCGGAGAAACCACCACCCTCTGAACAGGAACACCACCGACCACCAGTGCGGAGCTTGCACCACCAGCCACCACTTGCGCGAAGAAACAACCTCCCACACCAAAGGAGGCCCCACGCGATGAAGAATCATCAGCCAAGTACGCCGACCTACGAGGCGATGCAGAAACCTTCTCAGCCCGACTACGCCAACTGCAAGAGGCCATACGGTGCCCCAGGCCACCGCATGCAAAGCACCGTGGCCGCGCAACGCAAACCGACGCCAAATGCCCTCGCAACCCACACCGGAAGCACCTCCTCAACGGCTTCCTGTGGGAGACATGCACCCACGCCTACCCCGCTCCTCCGCTACCTTCCGCGCCCGCCGCCACAAACTGTGGGCTCCCGCCAACACCGCGAGACACCCCCGCCCCCAAAACGGCCACCCCCCCGCACCACGGTCGCCCCGAAAGCCCCCCTCGAGATCGTAACCATCACCTCCGCCTTCCGCGAGCAACCCCTTGCCCTTCTCAACTACGTCGAGACCCGCCTCCCTGCTCGAACTGCCACTCGCTTCACCCTTCTTCCGCCACCTCGCGTCGACCACCCCGCTCACACCCCCTCTCGAATCACGACTCACTTCACCCTTCTTCCACCACCGCGCCCCTACCACTCCGCTCGAACCTGCCATCTTCCCCACGCTTTTCCAAGTTGGAAACAAATAAAGAGAAATTTCACCGAAATATGCCTTGAGTTGATCTGGTGTGGCAAACAAGAAATTGTAAACATGCAACTTCCGAAACATACCCCTTAAAGAATAAAGGGTATGGAGAGGGCGGTCACTCTGCTAGGATGTGAAGATGTCGTGTTGGAGTTGCAGAATCTTCGCCTCGTTCTTTGCTGGAGAGTATGTGGCAGCAAGAATGTCACACATAGCTTTCGTCGTGGGCTGACTCAATATATCATTGGCTATGTCCATGGACACCGTCCCAGAAAGACACACACGTGCATAAGTGTCATGTGCCTCCCATGAGGTGTTAACCCCAGTCTCCTCATGTGTGAGAATATGGTTCTTGCCATTACATTGCATAAGACTCATGAACTGTGTGGCCTACAGTTCATAGTTCGTTCCATCCATCTTCACGATAGGTGTTGGACCTTTGAAGGAACCCAAGGATGGAACATCTGCTTTGTTGTCTGACATGATGACAATGATCTTCAAGACTAGGGTTGCAAATCGAAATAACTATGTCTACACAGACATATAGGAAGATGGTTATGGGTGTAGAATCATACCACAACCTCTTCCATCAACAAAAAGTTTCTTCAGGTACCTAAGATGGTTTTAGAAGATAAAAAACCATGCACTAGGAACCAAATCAGACCTATTCGGGGCCACAAGAACCAAGATAGAGAAACTCTTCCAGACACAAGCCCTCGAGGGGAAGCTGCGGCGTCCCTTGCACGTGAGGGCTTCGCGCGGCAGGCTGCAGTCGTGTTTGGCTGCCTCCAGGCAGCGGTTGCGGCCTGCAATGGTGGCGGTGGCCTGGTGCTGCATGCGAGCAGCAGTTGGTTGCCTGTCGCACGAACTCTAGGGCTTTGGTGGGGTTTGGATTTTAGGGCACAGGCTCCGATCTAGGACCGTCACTCTGATACCATGTGGAAAGGATTGAAATGAAAGAGATGTATTCAACTAGCCCTAGAGCTCTCTTATATAGGAGAAAAGCTCGAAGGGAAATTACATAAAAAGGACAAAAGAAATAGATAAATAAAGAGAATAATAAAGAGAGATAAATATCTCAATAAGAACAGACTCAAAATTTACTCGCTCTAATACCATGTGAAAATATAATGCGGAAGTAAGATAATCAAATCAAGAACAATAAAAATAAGAACGTCGAACCCTACTTCTTAAAGAGCGAGAAGAACGCCTCAATATCGAATATTTCATTATGATCAATGAGTACATGAGATGAAAGGCTCTTTATGTAGCCCTACTGACAAATTAAAGTCTCACCAACAGTAGGTATGGGTAAACATGATAGCGAGGTAATTGGATCCTATAGAGATCTAATTATCTATCTATTACATACTCTGATATTAAGAAGTGACCAAGGGAGCAGAGAGAGTACAATAAAAAGTTACAGATAAATGAAAAGATAGCGAATATGACTTGACAACTGAAAAGTTGGAGAATACATAACTATTATGATCAACTTGCAATAACATTTCCTTTTTTTATTCAAAACTATAACATTTCTCAAAAGAAACCCAAAGAAGTCTCTTGGTAAACACGTTTGTAGCATGCTCTGTACGATTGCATATTGACGATCCCTTCAATCAAAGTCTATAATAAAATGGAAGTCAACATACACATGTTTATTACTTTTGAAGTTGCTCAGTTATCGCAATTTTATTCTATATGCCCATCTTTTTTCACTTGTGGGTTTGTAAGTAAAGCGCCCTTTGATTAGAAAAATATCCAAGCCTCAGCCAAGATTTTTTATAAAGGGTATGATTGGTTACAACTAAGAAAAAAGTTCAGTAGCTGTCTAAGTCATACCAACACTCACCGAATCTATTTAGTTGAATTAGCCTCGATTGGACAATAGTTTTTCCTGTTTGTATATACTTGAGAACACAAGAAAAATATATATACGAATAAGAGAAAAAATATATGAAAAAAAGGGCAGTTTTCTAACTGACACACTGATTTATCAAAGGTAAGAAAAATCAGCTGGGCCAAGCCATCTCAAAACAGGCAAGAATATAAACGCTACCTAGCCATGCTGATGCAACATTCGTATGAGAGAACTGAGCATAATAAAATGCTACCAATATTTATCCTTAGAAGAATATACAGCATTGCAGCGGTGAGGAGTTACTACATGCATACCAGAATGATATTATACGATGATTTTATACAAAATAAAAATTAAAAGATATGAGAAACGGGATCCATCACATTCAAGTATTCATAGAAGTACCTGAACCGAAGCAAGGACCTCTTGCTTTCCAAATCGTGATGCAGATCCTACTGCTAAATGTTGAGCATGCTCAATCTGATAAAGAAGAACAGCATAGCTACATATATCAGTATCAAAACAATGTACCAAGGATCAGCTTCCATCATATTGAAAATTGCACGTATTCATATTTCCAAAGAAAAGGCACCATAAGTGAATACCCTAAACCTTCGGTCTCGCTTTCTATTTAGTGCTTCAACTGAACTATACAGATCTAGAATCAAATCATTTGCTTTATCTCCAATTGCATGTATAGCAACCTGCACAAACAAGATAAAGAATAACCATTACTGCAGCACATAATTCAGCATAAGATATGAGTAGATAATTATTTTAAATCAGTAAGGAAAAACACTACCTGAAGACCAGAAATATCTGATTCTGATGTCACATTCAACAGCCAATCCAGATCCGTCACTTGCAAGCCATAGTTGTTAGGTTCATCCACATAATGCTGTAGAAACTAAACATCATTTCCACAAGACAAATTTGATGATTTCTATTATATACTTGATAGCAAATTACACAATATATGTGAAAGAATAATTATCAACTTCAAGAAAGCATATATCAAGCGGGAGCACCGCTAAAGAACCATTAACTTTCCATCAAAATATACTTTAACCTTGCTGGATTTTATTAATTATGTTTCTATCTAGATCCCTCCACCTGTAGCCCCCATGTGTCGTCACCAGTCCTGCATTCCCCCCGACCCCCGCCCTATGCCAAACCGCTCCACCAAATCCATCTTCCATCTCTATTCCCCTCTCCATATGTCACCGACACTCTGCGGCAAAACTTTTTCGAAGTCATCTCCAACAGCAACTTCCCCTGCTGCTCCGTCTGCATGCTTGCCAGCCAGCACATCACCTTCTACTGCATCAACCACGTTGTAAAGAATCAAATTACACATTAGGCCTTCACCACGGCCCTCCATCTCCCCTTTCTGAGGACACCCCAGCCGACCGTTGTATTTAATATGAATGTTCTTAGATACATGTTCCCATGTATAAAACATTACCACCATTCAATTTTTTGGGTAAAAACCAGAGAGAATGGTTACATTTTCTATTAGAAGCCTAGAATACATAGTCTACGACAACTTCAGTTTCACTAATCGGGTCTGAAATTGAATGAGAAAACCTTAAATCAAGGCATAAAACTAAGCAACAAAAATGAATGGCAAGCAAGTCAAACCTCACCAAATCGTTTCCCATATTAAGAAGGGTGGCTACTTGGATATATGGCCTCCACAGGTAACACAGAGTGATGATGGTCTCCTCTCTTGGCACCCCCACGCCCCTAGCATAATTCCACCCTCATGCCCTCCTCCCCTTCAGGTTTCCATCGTTGCCACCACTTGGGTGTGCTGGTGCTGTCCACCAAGGTCCTCCCCACTGACACATCACCCCTCAGCTCCTCCTCATTGCCATGCCGCCCAAGCTTTCAGTGTGCATAACATTAACTGGTGCGCGATTACTTTATGGTTTGATCTAGATCAGTCTTCGATAATATTTGCATGTTGTGAGTAGATATTGGTTGTGCATAAAAGATGTCAGAAGACAACTCTGGTGAGACATCCACGGAAACTAATAGAGGAATGTAAGGATCCCCTCATTTGGTTCGATCACAAAGTTGAACAAGAACAATTATCTCAAATGGCCATAAATGTTCTTGATAATAGTACGAAGGCACGACAACGAGCACATTCGTCTAGAACTAAAACTTGTAACAAAGATTGGAAAGAACACCACATGGGACAGACGATGATATGGTCTATTCATGTATCCTGGTGAAAGTCATTTTCAGAAATGGAGATGAACTGGTCTATCATGAGATTGCATATGATATGTGGAGCTCTCTCAATGAAACTTATGGCCAGGACCAGAATGCAAGCCTGATATTTCAGATTTGCTATGTCTTGATAAATCTAAAGCAAGCTGGCTGGCTGTTGGCTGAATATTTCTCACAATTGAAATCTTTGTTCGAAAAACACATTAGATGTGTTCCAGTACTCATGAGGTAAATTCGTTCGGGCGGTACCCGTGGAAACTTATTCCACGGAACCCCCACGCGAACTTATAATTTGTTAAGTACCCCAAGGAAGCCGTCACTTCAAGTCACGGCTTCCATTGGGGTTTATTTACATGAGAAAAAAACGCATGGAAGCCGCCTCTTGAAGATGCGGCTTCGGTTTTGGCCAAAGAAGAGGCGGCTTCCATGTAAATAAATCACATGTAAACAAACTCCAATGGAAGCCGTGACTTAAAGTGACGGCTTCCTCAGGGTACTTAACAAATTATAAGTTCGCATGGGGGTTCCGTGGAATAAGTTTCCACGGGTACCGCCCATGCGAACTTTCCTCCAATACTCATACTGGAGGAGGCATATGGCAAGCTGAGTTGCTTGATTTTTCTCACAATAATGCAACTCAAGAACTTAGGTCATAGAACTTGTTGCTTTTTAAACCTAGCAGGATGTGATACATATCGAGCATGTGGCCATGGTCGCACCACGCTTACCAAAGGACGAGATATACCCAGTGCACATTCAATGGGAAACATGGTCGTGCAAAGACTGGTTGTAATGCAAATTATTATCATACTATTGATCGTGATGTCACCACTGACATTGATAGGCAGTTTATAATGGTCGTTAAAGGGGACTTGACAATCTGATACGTTGTCTGAGTTTGTTTGCCTGTTCCTGGTAACTCTGCAGTGTCTGCACCTTCCCGACAGACTGATCATTCTGATATGGTTGTTGCTGCTCATTCATGTATCTTTGTTTGTTCTTTTAAAGCATGACTCTAATGCTTGTTAGTTGGTTAATATAAGAAAGTTGTCTACTCAATTGAGTAAAGCAAGATCTCTACTTATCTCTGCAAAACTTAGATTTCCACTTAACATAAGAAAGTTGTTCTTTTTTCTGAAATTTCCAAGCATCCCACTTTCCATCTGGGCCCAAATAGAGAAAAAAACGAAAGATTCCCAGGCCCATAAAATCGGGGTCCTCTTCGTCCCCACATTACAATTAGGGATCCCCGTGGGATAGGAATCCATCTTGTTCATGCTACCAAGGATGGAGCATCTTCGCAGGGTCGGATGCCGCCTGGTGGTTCCATAGAAAGCTAGCGGCTATCGAGAGTGGCAGTGCAGGAGGTACGCAAAGGTGCTGGAATCAGGAGGAGAAGGCGACGCCGCCATCGCAAGGTTGGGGTTGGGAAGAAGGGTGTGTCGCCTGGAAGCATCGCCGCCCAGGGGAACTTGGAGAATCGGTGCAAGGACCTGGATCAAAGACAAGGAAGGTGTTGTGGTTGTGCCTCCGCCTGGAGATGGATCGGTTGTCGTGGGGGAGAACGAAAGTCCTCTTTGCGCTGGAGGTTCGTGGTTGCACCGCCAGGAGGGACCTCACACTTCTTCCTTCTCAGGAAATACGTTGGACGAAACCCTAGGCCGCAGATCGGAAGAGGCTTGTACTGAGTTGCGACTAAGATTTGCACAAAGAGGGTCAGCCTCGATACGTGTCGAAAGGAGAATCTGTCTTCCCCCATGGAAGCTCCTGATTGGAGATGCATGGCCTTTGAGATGGAACCTTAGAGTTGTTTGTTCTTGCTCTATGTGATCGGTTCTTGATGAGAATGCTGAAACCATGTAAGAAGGTTTGTGCATCAAGACGTAACTTTGGTTTTTATTGGCATGGTGATGCCGTGATCTTCAGAGGAGCTTGGCAAGACTTGCCAAGGACGTGATTCTAAAGAAAAAAACTTTGAACATATCTCAAACTTGAACAGAAAGGTACAACAATAATAGAATTTGGAATAAAAACAAAGAGATTTTTACCCGACAGACCTATAATCTTTGCCAGTTACCTCTACGATCTTTGAAACTTCTTAATTCCTCCTTCAACCCCGTAAACTTACTAACCCTTACCCTACAGACTCTGGGGTTAACCCCCATCCATTTACCCGTTAAAACTAACCAGATTCCGTTATATTCTTTTACATTATACCCATTTTGTTTGTCAAATTTACATTCAATGGCGTTCCCTCTCTCCCTCCTCATATCCGTTTTCCCACCCCCTCGCCTTCCCCGCCGTCCTCCTCGAAGCCCCGGTCCCTGCCTCCTTTGCCCCCCCCCCCCCCAACCCACACCACCCGAAGCCCTGGCCCCCGCTCGCGTCCCTTGCTCCCCCCCCCCACCCCGCCGCTCAATGCCCCCCTCCCGCAGCCTGCTTGAAGCCCCCGCCTCCTCCCTCGCTCCCCTCCCCACCCCGCTGCTCGATGCTCCCCTCCCGCCGCCTGCTCGAAGCCCCCCCCCCCATCGCCTGCTCGATTCCCCCCCCTCCAGCCGCCTGCTCGAAGCCCCCCCCCTCCCGCTGCCTCCGTCGATCAACCTCCGCCAACCTCCTCCCCTCCCGATCCCCTGCTCAAAGCCCGTCGACCCCCGCCAACCTCCTCCCCTCCCGCCCCCTACTCGAAGCCAACCTCCTCCAGTCGATACCCCCTCCCCACCGCCAACCTCCTCCAGTCGAGCCCCCCCCCAGTACAGGTCTACCTCACCAGCCGCTTGGAAGCTCCAAGTCGAGTGTCGCCCCTCGAGCCCCCTCCTCCGGTAGACCCGACCCACCCG